>CM061550.1:235395740-236016455 GCA_030864225.1 Capsicum baccatum var. pendulum
CCACCGAATGTAAGCAAATGAGTGAAATCTCCTTCATGCAGACAACTCGAATATCGTTTTAAAATATTATATGTTTGTTTCGTCTCATGGAAGATCTTGAGGAATACATATATTCTTTTCTCCTTATTGGGTGATTCTTTTGAACACTCTGTTGTTGTGCCAATTCTTTTGAATGTACCTGCACTTAAAGTAAATAATTAGTAGACAAAGTAGCTTCTATTAACGACTAATTTTTATAAAAAATTTTGAATAAAGTATTCATAACGAGGTTAGGATGCTTTTGTTTGTCTTTCATACTCTATTGAGATGAGATAGGTAAGTCGATGAGGACCTTAATCCTAAATGAGCGGTTGAACCCATCTTTGGTTCCACCTAAAAATATCTTTCTTAAGCATTACATGTTTTGGTATGGTTTTCATTTTTGTGCATTGATCCGTGCATCCATAGAAAAATTATTAGTTTTGGGTGAAACTACTCCGTGTTGACCTTCTTCGATGTTTGGTTTGGTTCTCACCCTCCTTGGGATGCTCCATCATATTTGGTATTTTGCCCATACTCCCTATTAAAATAGGTGTAATGCAAAACTAGACAAGTAGAAATGTGTATGGATTTTCAAAAATAGTTTTGGCTTTCTGAAAAACTTAATTTCAAAAAAATCATGTAAAAGTTTTTAGAAAATCTCTGCTAGTCATGTCATTTGATATCTTAGTGATCATTTTCCAATTGAAGCTTGGCTATGTTTGACATCTAATGAAGGATCTCTAGAAAGAAATCAAATCGTTGGCTTTTCAAAAATTCTTCCATAGTTTCCATTTCCTTGGGTGATATGATAGAATCGTTGGGGTACCTACATATCCCAATGAAGCAAGAATTAGGTCAAACATAGTTTAAGACTATGCTAAGAGACATAAAAATCTATAGGGTTGATCGAATCCGACATAGGAAACCTACGTATCTCATTCGTGAGAATTTAGGTTAAATGTAGTTTGTACATAAAAGGAAAAATAAATTCCCTAAGTATTTAATCGAAGCAACCATAAGTTGCCTATGTATCTTATTCTTGAGAATTTAGGTCAAATGTAGTTCATACATAAAAAAGAAAATGATTCTAACTAATCGCTAATCATAAAAAGATTACATTCGTAAAAGTGCAATTACAAATAAAGGAAACATAGAGAAAAAATTATCTTCGGACATAGTATCTCTTTACTGTAGTAGAGTTGATTGGTTTGGCCCACTCTTGATCATCCATCTCGGATAAGATCAAAGCTCTTTCGAATATAATATTTCAAACTTCATATGACACTTTCTAGTTTGGAGAAAACTTGCTTTTGTACTCTTCTTGATGAGGGAATATGCATTTGAGAACTGATTTCCCAATTCCAAAAATTGAGGCTCTCATATTCTTGTTGAAGGAACAGATCATTCATTGTTGATATAACTGGCCACGACATATACTTGGGAAGTATATTCTGAGTGGATCCTATTCATTGTCAATTGGATTCTTAGCTAAATGATTCACTAGGGCTTGCCCTTTTATTGCTTTTTATGTCACATACACGATGTTGAACTCATTCAGAAATATTTTCCACTTGATAACTTTCCTGTAGACATGGAATTCTGGAATATATACTTCACGGGTTCTATTCTGGAAATGAGATATGTTACATATAAAGATAGATAATGCCTCAACTTCTGTGTTACCCGAGTTAAAAAACTACACATCCTTTATACCAGAGCATAGCGAGCCACATATGTAGCAAACTTTTTACTGAGGTAGTAAATTACTTTTTCTTCTCTACCAATCTCATCATGTTGCCTGAGGATACATCAAAAAACGTGTGTCAAAATCCTTTGAACTTGTCAAAAGTCTTATGGCATTCTTCTATTTACTCATTCAATGAATATTTCTTCAACATCTTGAGAATTGGCTCACATGTGATTATCGATTGGACAATAAACCTACTAATGTAATTCAAACAACTCAGAAAACTTATGACTTCTTTCTTGGTCTTTGATGGTTGTAAGTCTTGAATTGTTTTGATCTTGGAAGGGTCAAGTTAAATACGCCTTCTACTAACTATAGACCCTAATAATTTTTTGGTTGGCATACTAAAAGCACACTTAGCATGATTCAACTTCAAGTTATTCTTTGTCAATAACATGAAGAAATTTCTCAGATATTTCAGATAATTTAAAATCTTGCAGAATTCAATGATTACATTATCCACATATACCTCAATTTCTTTTTGTATCATATCATGAAAAATCATCAGTCATAGCCTTTATGTATGTTGGTTGTATCAACATTTTTGAGACCTAACGGAATTATCCAAAAATGATAAATAAACCAGGGTGTGATGAAAGTCATTTTTTTCATGTCTTCCTCATCCATTAAGATCTGATAATACCCGAAAAAACAATCCTTGAAGGACTGCATTCCATTCTTTGCATAATTATCAATGAGAATGTGCGATATTCCCTATTCCAAGTCTATGTAGTCAATACAAATTCTGATCTTGTCATCATTTTTTGGCACCGGAATAATATTGGATGGCCATGTTGGATATTTTATGACCTCCACAACCTTAGACTAGATTTGTTCACTTCATCTTTAATCTTCAAACTCAAGTCTGACTTGAATTTCCATATTTTTTGCATTGGTAGATCAAACTATGGATTGATTGGTAGCTAATGCGACATAATGTTGGTACTTAATTCAAGCATATCATCATAGGACCAAGAAAATATGTCGATGTACTCCTATAACAAGAAAATGAGTTCTCTTTTCAGTACCTTTCTCAAGTGAACACTGATGCTTGTCTTCTTTACTTCATCATGACCTCCTAGATTGACTACTTGGGTTTCATCCAGGTTAGGCTTTTCATGATATTCAAATTCTTCCATATCTTTTATTAATAATTCCTCATCATAACTTTTCAATTCATCGTTATTTTCCTAGTTTTATTTATTTAGCTCCTGACATGACATAACATTGATAGTTTTAAATTATTATTACTGAAATAAACAAATAAACCAGATTAGAAAATAACAAGATAATTCAAAAATAGGAAAGTAAGAATAACATAATTTAAAATATTTTCCTCAATAAGAGGAGGCCTTTTCATTGAAAATAGTAAATATTTACAAACTCTTGATCATGATCCACACAAGCACAGACACATTTCTTTTTAAAAATATTTAAATGCAAAAAAGAAAATTTGAGACATAAAAGGTGGATCGCAGGACCTATTCCATATCATCACCAATTTTAAAAAGAACTAGAAATTGCCCTTTCATCTATCATAGTTGGCAATGTGTCATAAGTGGAGTGGAGGTTTAATTCTGCAAAGTCTCTCTAGGTACAACCTTTCTCACCCTACTAGCCTCTGAGAAATCCTTCAGTATAGCATTGCAGCCTTCAAACAGATTTCCGACCCCATCCCCTAGACCATCATTTATCGATATCTCACATACAGGGAATGACTTTTATTGGAGTGGCAACAGATTGGGAAGACCCATATTTGTCCCTTTCTCATTCACATCTTCATTTGTTGGTGTGTACCCAAGTCCATACTTGAATGCTCTTTTTGAGATCATAATTGTCTCAATGATACCTTTAAAATTCTTTCTTAGTTCCCAGTCAGTCTCTATCCCACTTCTTATCATAACAGTCACCATCAACTTATACATAGACGACATAGGCATTTGGGGTGTTAGATCCTTCTCAGCAGCATTAACGATTTTAACCATATTAAAGTTACTTCCCATTAGAATATCTTCAATCATAGGTTTATAACAGTTGGGGTGGCTTAAGTGGCTCCCTTTGCCTTGAATAACCACCTCATTTTCATCACAAATGAATTTTAATAATTGATGGAGAGGCAAAAAAATTGCTCTTCCGTGGTGGATCTATAGCCTCCCTAGGAGAAAATTGTAACTAGGGTTGATATCCATAATATGAAATTTTGTTTGGAACTTAGTAGATCCCATCTAGATATATAGTCAGCTTCACCTAGAGTGTCTATTTATCCTCCATAAAAATCTTGCACATTAACATAACTTTGATGGACCTTTCCCAATTTTTAACCTAATTAAATCAGTGTGGAAATGGGAAAAATGATAAAACCATCTCCATCATATATCAGTACCTAATTAATCACATGGTCATGATAGTCGATGGTAATGTGCAAGGCTTTATTATGCATTAGCAATTCTTTCTCACTGAATGATATGTGATGACTTCTCAAACCTTTCCTTATCATTACAGCCAAATTTTCAAAAGTGATGCTGACAGGCATATATGTTTTATGTAGGACTTTCAACAAGGTGTGTAGGTGTTATTGAGAACTCATTAAAAGTTCCCACATAGAAATCTTGGAAAAAATTTATTCTAGATGCTTCACAATTTAATATTTCTTTAGTTGCATACACCACTAGAATTCTTTATCCTCCTTTCAGTGATTGGCCTTTTTTGTGGATCCTTTTTATTGTCAAAATTCTCAAGAATATAGCACCATTTAGACTGAGTCATCGCACAGATGATGATAATCTGTATAATAAACTCTTTTCTTGGCAGTGTTAGTGCATATGCCTGAGTTAAGGCTATCACTACCACAAATAAGGGTCATTGATACTTGAAGCAACCACGACTCTTTATATATTCTCTACTCCTTCCATCTTCTTGGGCTTTTCGATATCAACTTTAGTGATAGTCTTACTAGTTTTCCATTCATCATCTATTTTAATCATGTTAACCATAGTACTCTTGTGATTAGGTAATGGATTACTGTTGACATTTGGTGTCGGTGTGTAACACCTCTAAATTTATTATCATTTTATTTTTTACCCTCCCATATTCCAAAAATTGACTTTTGACTTAAATTATGTTTAGGGATGTTAATAATGGGTCTCAGGTGAGTTTTTGAATATTTAAAGGGGTATCGGGGTTATTTTGGAATTTTTGAGGCAGTAAGCCTCTACATTTTTAGCGTGCCATAGAGGTTACCCTCTGAGATACTAGCGTGGAATAGAAGAAGTGCACCTTTATGATATTGCTATGTCATGAAGGATAATCTTTTTGATAAGCAGCGTGGTGTGGAGGTTAGCCTCTATGATAAGGTTGTGATATACTGATGCTTTAACACCATACAATCTTTGTTTTATTCACTTGGGATAAAGGGATTTTGATCCTTTCGCCCATGTACGACCCTTAAACATAAAATAAGTTTATTCCCTTCAATTTTCAAAGACCAAAAACACCAATTTCATTCTTAAACACAAAACCCAAGAAAAGCTTTTGGGTTTCACTGTGCATTCAACTTTTAGGTTTCAAGCTCCAAATTTCTTTCAAATTCTTATGTGTATAAAGATTGTATCTCTTCCTTAAATTTATTTTATATAAAATCATGTATTTAAATTATTATACATGTTGTTTAATTATGGATTTTGAATATGGGTTGAGGTGTTTGGAATGATTATAGCATGAATTGAATTCCCATGGTTTTGAATTGATTGTTTATGCTATATTTTCATGAATTTGAACTATTTAAATGAATGGGTTTGGGAATTAGAATGAGGAACATGGGTTTCCTCACACTTGATGGTTTAATAGTTTGGAATTGGCTTTAACCTCAACCAAATTTGTGAAATTCTATTTGAGACATGGATATATGCATAAATTTCTTCACTTTTGAATCCATGCATTACATAAAAGGTTAATGGAACATAAACTGGATTTTGAATAAACTTGGTGTCCATGGATTGATTCTAAAATTAGAACTTTGGAGTGTAGTTGGCTAAGCTGGTTGAGTCCTAAATGGCTAAATATTTTAAAGTCGTATTAGCTGAAGGGTTAAAGTCCAGTTGGCTAAATGATTCAGAATCCTATTGGCTGATGGGTTAGAGTCCTAGTTGTCTAAATGGGCTGAAGTCCTATTGGATGATGGGTTATAGTCCCAGTTCGCTAAATAGTTTGGTTTTGCATAATGACATTGGCTTGCAAACATATTTTTTTGGTAGGACGATATCATGATATAAATGCCTTAACTGATGACTCATTGTGTAATAAATTAGAATGTGTAAATGTTTTAACTAGGCTTAAAGGAGGTTATGTAACTAGCTGTGAAGGTGGAGCTCTCGAAGGACCAATACTAAAAACTCTTATTTGTGTGAGGGTTGGTTTTAATGACCATATGCTTATGTCACACACTATATATATATATGTATCATGGATGACATAGGGTCATGAATTCCCCAGCCTTCTATGCTATCTTCAGTTTATGTGGCTAACATATACTGGGACCTGTCCCCTCAAGGGGGCTGGACCCATATAGCCTATGAGTGTTTTTATAATGATCAATCTACACAGTCTAGGTTAATGTTTTACTCTCATGTTAAACCTTGTTCTTTATCCCAGCATCTTATCTATATAAGTATATGAATGTGTGCATATGATTTTGAATAATCTTGGCCTAATTTGATCATGGTATTATTTTACCCCTATCCATGAGTTATATACTAACGCTTACCTCACTAACCATTTATGGATGCTAAATTCCCATGCGATGTAGGGAATGGATACACATCTACATTTCCTATGTAGTGATAGGTGATTGTGATATTGTATGTGAGTTAGTCTAAAATGGCGAGCCTCCTTCTTTCGAAAGGCCTATTTCTTTTTGGTCTACTTTATGTCCTAGTTTATTCTTTAGTTTCTTTTGGCTATCTTCGAGGCCGTAACCTAACATAGATTGATATTTATTTCTTAGAGGCTTTGAGATTACTGTGGATTGGGATGTTTGTTGAATTCTTAGACTGTGTCGTGGTTTATCTTATCTTACTTATATCTATATGGATTACTTTCGTTGTTATATATGTGTTGTGTTCTATTTGACTAGGCAAAAGGGGTGGTCTTCAGTCCTCGCCGAACTTAAAATATCCGTCAAGGTCAGGACCTGATTCGGTAGTGTCCATAAAGCCATGTAGAGTAAAGTCCTTTTTTTGGGTGTGTAGCATACCACACTTATAAGGAGGAGGCTACAAGACATTTAAGAATGTTTCCCTTTCTTGTGTTCTATTTTGGGCTATAGATACTAAGATCTTAAAATCTCCTCTAATTTTATTTTTTCATGGATCATACCTCCCTAAAGATCTGATGCTTGTGGAAACGCTTCTATCCTACCAGAGGACAATGTGGACAAAACTCATTCTACCTACGAGGTATAGACCTAGTCTAGGATCCCTGCTCTAGATTTCCCTTATAGAGTTCCTCCGATCCCCACTAGTACTCCTCAAGCTCCTCAGTGTGATGTTTCTAATATAGAGTTGCGCAGTTGATCCAGTTTCTTACTCAGTTAGTGG
Organism: Capsicum baccatum var. pendulum; assembly: GCA_030864225.1. Taxonomy (NCBI): domain Eukaryota; kingdom Viridiplantae; phylum Streptophyta; class Magnoliopsida; order Solanales; family Solanaceae; genus Capsicum; species Capsicum baccatum. The sequence continues at coordinate 235,403,103 of CM061550.1, forward strand.
CCTCCTAGTCATACCAGTTTGAGTGTATGGATTCTGTTACTCATTCTTATGAGGTCACTAGAGTTGACCAGTTCATAAGGTTGAGTCCTCCGACTTTCACTGGCTCTATAGATGAGAAGGATTATCAAGGGTTCATTGATGAGATGGAAAAAATATTCAGAGTGATGTATGCTTCTAACTCTGTGGGTGTGAAGTTTGATATATACCAGCTGAAGGATATAACATATCAGTGGTATGAGGATGGGAGTAGTCAAGGGGTGATAAGGCTGAGCCGGTATTATGGGATGAGTTTTCTAGTGCTTTCCTTAATTTTCTTCATTCATCAGGAGTTAAGGGAGGAGAAGGTAGAGAAGTGAATAACTTTGAAATAAGGGAGAATATTTGTGAAGGAATATACTTTGAAATTCTATTAGTTGTCTCACTATGCTCCAGAGTTTCTGTCTTCTATGATGGCTAAGATGAGAAAGTTTGCATCGAGTTTGTTTTGGGACTTGGTGTTAGAGTGCAAGGATACCTTATTGAATAGTGATATGGATATCTCCAGTCCTATAGTAGTATATGGAACAGGTTATGGATGAGAAGAAGAAATAAGTAGAAATGGGAGAAAGGCAAAATAAGAAATCCAGTTACTCAAAATAGGGTAGAGGCTAGCAAAATAGTGGTAGAGATGGTAGGCAATGGATCAAGAGAAAGGCTTTGGGAAAATTTGGTTCTTATTCTATAGCTAGTGGTCCATATCCTAAATCATTTGGTGAGCGATGCCTTTAGGATAATAGTGGGTTTTGGGAACTAGGTGCCCAGTCTAAAGTTGCTGGAGCTCAGTCAGCCATATTCTATCCTCCTTGTAGATTTTATGGACAAATACACCGTGGAGTTTGTGGTGAGGGGAGATAAAAAGTGCTTTAATTGTGGTCAGTCATGGCATCTAGAGAGACAATGTCCAACTAAGGTTACTTATGGAGCAATCAAGGGTTCGGTTTCTACTTCTTTAGCTCCTGCACCAAAGGGTGCTACTTCTAGTACCTACACAGGCTAGAATCGTCTGTATGCTCTTGCCACCCATCGGGAATCTGATGCATCTTCTAATGTTTTCATAGGTACATTATAATTTTTCCCTCGTGATGTGTACCATTTACTTGATCTGAGGTCTATCCTTTCTTATTTGACCTCTTATTTGTCTGTTTGTTTTAGTTTTAGCCCTGAATACATATCTGATCCCTTTTCTATTTCTACTATGATGGGTGATTTTGTGGTTACTAGGAAAATCTATAGGGGTTGTGTGGCATCAATATTTGATAGGGAGACTTTGGTGTATTTAATAGAGCTGGATATGTTAGACTTTAATGTTATCTTAGGGATAAATTAGCTTCATTTGTGCTATTATTCTCTTTATTGTTGGACTCGAAAGGTCAGTTTCCAATTCCCGAATGAACCGGTGATTGAGTGGGAAGTAAGTTCCCTAGTACCTAAGGAAAGGTTTATTTCTTATAATAGAGCCCAAAAATTAATTTCCAAGGGGTGTTTATAACATCTAGTTCAGGTTAAGAATTCTAATTCTAAGGGTCCCTCTCCTTAATCTATCCTAGTAGTCAATATATTTCCCAAAGTGTTCCCTGACAATCTCCTTGGTATTTCTCCCGATATGTAAATAGACTTTGGGATTGATCTTCTCCCAGATACCCATCCTATATCTATTTTTCATTATAGAATGGATCCAACTGAGTTAAAAAAACTAAAGGAGCAGTTAAAAAATCTTCTTGATAAGGGTTTTATCCATCCTAGTGTTTCCCTGTGGGGAGCTCCGGTACTATTCGTACATATGAAAGATGGGTCCTTTCTAATGTGTATAGACTATCTTCAGTTGAATAAGGTAGCAATGAAGAATAAGTATCCCCTTCCTAAGATTGATGACCTGTCTAACCGTCTTTGGGGTGCTAAGTGTTTTCTAAGATAGATCTTCGATCGGGTTATTATCAGTTGAAGATTAGGGAGGTGGATATCCCTAAGACTACCTTTCATACCCGGTATGTTCATTACGAGTTTTTAGTCATGTCTTTTGGATTAACAAATGCTCGGGCGATATTTATGGGCCTTATGAACCTGGTGTTCAAACAGTTTTTAGATTTATTTGTGAATGTGTTTAATGATGATATTTTGGTGTATTCTCAAAGTGAGCAGGAACATGCCAATTACCTCTGTATAGTGTTACAAAATCTCAAGGATCAATAATTATAAGCTAAATATTCTATAAGTGAGTTCTGGTTGAGTGTTCTAACCTTTCAAAATCATGTTATTTATAATGGGTGGATCATGGTGAATCCACAGAAAGTGAAACAGTTAAGAAATGGCCTAGACCCATGACTCCAATAGACATTCAGAGCTTCGTAGGTTTAGCCGGGTATCATAGGAGGTTTATGGTGAGTTTTTTTTTATTGTTGCCCTGTTGACTAAGTTAACTTAGAAAAAGGTAAAGTTTTGATGGTCTGATGCTTGCGAGGGTAGTTTTGAGAAGTTGAAGGATAAGTTAATTTCTGATCCGGTCTTGACCCTAACTGATGGTACTGATGGTTTTGTGTCTATTGTGATGCATCTCGTATGGGACTGGGGTGTGTGTTGATGTAGATGGTAAGGTTGTATCAGAATTACCCGATGCATAACTTGGAATTATTGGCTGTGGATATTTTTTTAAAAAATTGACGTCATTATTATTATGGGGTTCATGTGTATATCTTTTCAGATCATAAGAGCTTACAGTACCTGTTCACTCAGAAGGAATTGAATCTCAAGCAAAAAAGATGGCTTGAGTTTCTTAAGGACTATGATATGAGTCTTCATTATCATCCAGATAAAGCTAATGCGGTTGTTGATGCTTTTAGAAGGTTATCTATGGGAAGCTTATCTCATGTGGATGAGGAGAATCCAGGTTTGGCAAAGGATATTTACCGCTTGGCTAATCTTAGAGTTTGCCTCACAGATTCTGAGGATGGAGATGTGATTGTTCAAGAGATGGTGAAGTCATCTCTTAGTACTAAGGTGAAGGATAAGAAGGTGTTTCATCCTATATTGATTCATATTAAGTATGATATGGGTCAGAAAAAAGTTATGGCTTTTAAGATTGGTGGAGATGGTATCTTGAGGTACCAAGGTAGATTATGTATTCCTGATATTGATGGGCTGTGGGAAAGGATCTTAGTTGAGGCTCATGAGTTGAGGTATACAGTTCATCCTAGTTCATCGAAGATGTATCATGATTTAAAAGAGGTTTATTGGTGGAATAACATAAAGAGAGAGGTGGCCAACTTTGTGGCTAAGTGCATAGTTTGTTAGCAAGTGGAGTGGAGCACTTAAGGCCTGTTTAATTGTCTCAAGAGATTGTGTTATCTGTGTGGAAATAGGAGCTGGTCAATATGGACTTTGTTAAAGATCTTCCATGGTCTCATAGTCAATTTGGTTTGATTTGGGTCATCATGGATAGGATAACTAAGTCTGCTCATTTTTTGTCAGTAAGGACTAACTACTCAAGAGAGGATTATGCGAAGTTGTTCATTTAGGAGATTGCCAAGTTGAATGGTACGCCCATTTCTATTATTTTAGATTGAGGTACATAGTTCTCTTCTTACTTTTGGCGTGCATTTTAGAGAAGTTTGGGGACTAAGGTAAACCTTAACACTGCTTTCCACCCTCAGACGGATGGACAAGCGGAGAGGACTATTTAGACTCTGGAAGATATGCTAAGGGCTTGTGTGATTGACTTTGGTGGTAGTTGGGGGTATCATTTTCCTTTCATTGAGTTCGCTTATAATAACATCTATCATTCTAATAATCATATGGCTCCATTCGAGGATTTGTACGGTAGGAGATGTCGTTCTCCTATTAGATAGTTCGAAGTTGGGGAGACTAAATTTTTTGTCCCTAACTTGGTTCATCAGGCCATGGAGAAGGTCAAGGTGATTATAGATTGGCTTATTACTGCTCAAAGTCTCCAAAATATACAAATATGAGGCATAGAGAGTTAGAGTTTGAAGTTGGCATTTGGGTGTTCTTGAAGATATCTTCTATGAAGAGAGTGTTGAGGTTTGGAAAGAAGATGAAGCTCATTCCCCGCTATGTTGGCCCATACTTAATTTTGAGAAGAGTGGGTAATATTGCTTATGAGTTAGAATTGCCTACAAGTTTGGGTTTTATTCACCCCGTATTTCATGTATCAATGTTGAAGAAGTGTGTGGATAATCCTTCCTTAGTTATGCCTATTGCGAGTTTTGGTGTTTTGGATTTTGTGTCCTACGAGGAAGTCACGGTGGTGATTTTGGATAGACAAGTTCAAAGATTAAGAAAAAAGGATATGGCTTCGGTAAAGGTCCTTCAGAGGAACCAAAAGGTGGAAGAAGCTACTTGGGAAGATGAAGAGGATATGAAGGCTAAGTACTCATTCTTGTTCCATGTGTCGGAAAAGGATTCCCAAGGTATGAGTTTATTTATCCTCTTGTTACCTTCCAAGTTTGTTATTTGATTCTAATATAATCTTTCTATCCTCGTGCGAAAAGTGCTCTAACCCATCAAACATGGATGAATGATCCTAAGGGGAAGGGGTAATTTAAAAACCCCTAAATTTTGTCATTTTTTTGACCCTCTTCTATTTGAAGCATCAAGTTTTGACTTAGATTGTGTTTAGGGATGTTAATAGACGGCCTTGAGTGAGTTTTGGAATTTTTGAAAGGGTATAGGGTCATTTTAGAATTCTAAGGCAGTAAGCCTCTGTATTTTTAGCGTGCCATGGAGGTTGCCCACTACGATATTGGCATGGCACGGAGGTAGTGCGCCTCCATGGAATCACCTTGTCATGGAGGATAATCTATGCAATAAGCAGTGTGGCACAAATGTTAGCCTCTACAATAAGGTTGTGCCATTCTGATGCTTTAGAAATATGCAGTCTTTGTTTTATTCACTTAGGATGAGGGGCTTTGGGTCCTTTTACCCATGTATGACCCTTAAACATAAGTAAGTTTATTCTCTTCAGTTTTCAAAGACCAAAACCCCTAATTTCATTCTCAAACTCAAGACCCAAGAAAAGTTTAAGGGTTGAACATGTCACTTTGGCACTTTTTGCCCTGTTGGCAGCTCGCGTGTAATTCACCCAGTCAAGGCACGTTGAACCCTCATTTTTGTTGACGCGGCATCTAATTTGGGCCCCTACCGATTATTTCCCCCCACTTATATATTCATCTTCTTCCTCAAATTTAACCCTAAATTCCTAAATCTTCTTATTTTTTTAATCTTTTTTACTCTATCCAAATTCTTCAAATTATTTGTATATGGTTTCTTCTTCATTTTTTTTTTCATATTTTCCAACTGAGCTTGACAATGTCGAGTTCATCTTCCATGGTTTTTTGCGATAAAGACTTTTGATATTGTAAGGGTGGTCATGAAGCTCTATTGAAGACTTCTTGGACTCAACAAAATCCATGTCGTAGATTTTTTTGACTTGTAATTATTTTGTAAATGTGGTCTTTTTTTAATAGAAATAGGATGGATGTGATTACTTTGATTGGTATGAAGAACGATACCCTTCACAAGCAAATTGGGTAATTTGGGATTTATTGAAGAAAGTCAAGGCCTTTGAAGAGAAATAAAATCAAGCAAGAAGATACTACATTATTGGCATTATTGCTACTGGTTTGGTGTTGTTAGGCACATGGATATTCAAGCCTAATTGCTGAAATTTTCATGGTGGTGTATTTGCTACTGGTTTGGTGTTATTGAACACATGTATATTCAAGCGTAATTGCTGAACTTTTCCAGGTGTAATTGCTACTGGTGTGATGTACCAAGATTGTTGGTTTTGCATGATGGTTTAGCTATACTGTTTTGATGTGTATTTTCCTGCTTTTTAGGTGCAGTTTTGGTATAATCTTGGCCATGTAACATTCCTTCCTTTTAATGAAATGAAAATTTTATTTTTGCTTGGCCTTAAATATTCTTAGCAGCAAAGTTAATTGCTGAACTTTTCATGGTGTAATTGCTTCTGGTACAGTAAAATTTATTGTCAAAGTAGACAAGCAACCAAACAAAGTTCCACGGAAATCACTTTCTTATACATGGTTCACATTGAGCTCAAACTAATATCAATACTACTTCATAAATATACTTCAAATTGAGCCCAAACCTACATAATAGCCAGCTTCATAAATATGCTCTAAATTGAGATCAAAGTAACATCCAAAAAATAGCTCCATATTGAGCTAAAGGTTTGCATAATTTGTATTAAACGACTTCAAAATCTAACCAACTAATTTTTAATACTATTCATTACTATGATTCAACGGAACAACTAAAACTAATTGTTTGTTTGGTACTCCAAATTACAAAAAAAATGCACACATAATCAACATGAGAAGCTTCCTCTTGGCTACTACTTCTTCTTTTTGTTTTCCATTTACTGCAACTGATTTATGGTGACAGCATCTCTGTTTTTTATCTCAAGCCTCTAAGCTTATAACCAAGATCTACTCCTATAGAACTTGCATCCTTGTAAGTTGCATTGGTTTGTAGGATCCTGTATCTTGATGTCCCTAGTTGTTTTTTTGAGAAAAAAGGAACAACATTTTTAGTATATTTACTTATCCATTTACTTTTTTTCAAAGAAAAAAAGTTGAATAAACTTACATTCAGTATTTGGGTTCCCTTTGCACTTATGTAGATCCCAAATCCAACATTCTTAGTCCTTTTTGATCCACCTTCTCCAGCATCTTCTGTACCTGCAACTCTTTCTCTCTTTTGTCCAACATTTTTAGTTCTTTTAGGAGGTATCTGACTCTTGATTCCTTATATAATAGGGATTGTTGTATTACCACAAAAATTTGTTCCTGCAGCTTTCTTAAAGCTCCTAACTCTGCTTGTATCAACACAATCTGTTGCTGAAGATGCAGCTTGGCTTGAATATGTTGGTACATATTAACTTGAACTAGATTGTACTGATTTTTTTGTGGATGTTTTTGTAGGTTGTCTTGAGATTACAGGATGGATACTTCCTTGAAAACTTTGACCAGTAAACTTGGTCCCTTGTGAATTTGGATCAGGAACCTAAAAATTCACACATAATAGTTAATATATGGAAATGCAACATGAAAATCAACTTTTAAAATTAAATGTAATGTGACTTTTTTACCTTGTAATATCTTATGTTATGGCCTTGTTGATGGAACTTGGAACATGTTACTTTCACCCCTTGTTTGGACAACTTTCTATATTTCATTTTTGGTTCATATTTACCCTTTTTCTATTTTTTGTAGGCCTACCAGGCATTTTCTTAGGTCCAGGAGGCTCAATCTTTGGATTATTTATTTCAAGCCACATCTTCATATTGGAGATTGGTTGGATAAAGTGACTATAAGCCTTCATGAAAGTTTTCTTTTTATACCAATGCTCCAATAAGGTTCAGGATCCTCTTCAATATGATACAATGCACAAATAGCATGTTGGCAAGGAATGCCTCTTAACTGCCAAGTTCTACAACTGTAAGTCCTACTAGTCAAGTTCACTGTATGCCTATACTCCCCTTCTCCTATGTCAAATCCAACATCAGCATTCCAAATCATCTTCCAAGCCCTATCCCTGTCCTTATTCTCCTCCAATATAATTCTATCCATAGGTGAAATATCACATATCCAAGTGTTGGCAAACATAATCATGTCCACTGTTCTAGTCATTATTTTTCTCCTAATTTCCTCCAACATGGTAATAATAGATACGTGTCTACTGTCCAATATCCATGAATTAAAGGTCTCACACATGTTATTTTCAACAGCATCAAACTTACAATCTTCTCTAAAGAATTCCATAACCCATGACTCCCTAGGATAATGCAACAAATCACCATTAATATTCTTACCTGGCATACTAAGTTGGCTAATGTAATCAAGTTCCTTTTTGAACTTCACTTTAAAATGTACCTTGGACATCTCCAAAACTATTTTTTCCTTTCTTCTTCCTTCCACACTTGACTCCAGTTGGACCAGAGGTGTCTAAAATACCTTCTAACCTCATTATTTGGTAACAACAAATAGCTACATGAAAACCCTACAAAAAAAAACAGCTAAAGTAACTGGAAAAAATGAAGTATATCATACAATTTATAGTTAAGAAAATAGTTTACCTTGTTCATATCAGCCATCACAGTGAGACCTGCTCCAGTACCCAAATACAGGTCTTCTTTTAAATATTTTATAAAAAAAGTCCAACTATGCTTAGTTTCCTTGTCCGAAACTACCAAGGCTATGGGAAACATCTGATTGTTTCCATTCTTTCCAACGACTACAAGAATGCCACCCTTCCAAGCACCCTTTAAGAAATATCCATAAAACCCTATAATTTTAATACATCCTTTTATCCACCCTTTCTTTAATGCATCAAAACAAACATAGAAATATACAAATAGATTTTTACCTGCGATAGTTTCACTGTCCATTATCAGTCAAACATAACTACTAGGACTAGTCTGTTTTATCATCTCAGCATAATCATATAATCTAGAAAACTCCATGTTCCAATACCCTAAAGACTCCCTTAGAACCTGTAACTTTGCCATATAATTGATAGTTATACCCACATACAATCCCAATTTCTCCCTGGACAATTCTTGTATTTCCCAAATCCTCAAAGATGGTTGTTTAATTATTTCCTTCTTGAATCTGTTGGCAACATACTTAGTTGTACACATCTTGTTCTTATTTTTTGTAGTACACTTATGCACTGGATTATAATTTTTATCAATAAATTACCTGAATCTCTGCCAACTACACCATAACACAACCAACTGCATTTTTCCTTGAATTTACATTTAGCCCTCACTCTATAAGCTTCATTAGGTTTTAAAACAATATGAACTTTGTTTTCTACTACATACCTTCCCAAATCTTTTCTGAATTCCTTAGGACCATTAAAAATCATACCAACTTCAAAAATACCAAAACCATACTCACTATTATACCTAATTTTACTACTACTTCTTCTAAATGGTAAATCAACACCCATAATAGCATCCTTATCAAACAAATCAGTGCTATCAACACTGTCAGAGTCTGTAATATCAATGACTCTTCATAACCTCCTAATCTACCCAAATATCTATCTTTTTTATTTCTGCAAATGTCTTAAAAACCTTTGTCAATAATAGCTTCACCAATTAGAATTTCTTCAGGTGCTTTTGACTTTATTCTAGGATTTATTTTTCTTCTACTTTCAGCCCTAAAGGCTCTCAACTCTTCATCAATGTTTGAACTATCCTCATCAGGGATTTTACCTACACCTGATTCCTTACTATGTAGATTTGTTTCATTTCCATCCAGATCTAGATTAAGCCCGCTATCCTCATTACCATCACAACCTATACCATTTTTAAAAAGGGTTTTCCACTGTGGCCCTTCTTAAAGACAAACAGGGGTTGACACAACCTCTTGATCATCATCAATGACATATTAAACAAACACATCTTTTTTAAGTCTTTCACAAATTCTAACAATTGTCTATCACTAGTAATTTGAATTAAATCACCACCATCTATGTGTTGATAGTAAAATCCCTTCACCTTTGTGTACCCAAGATCATTGGTGTAGGAAAGAAACTCAACAATACTGAAGTGGTCTTTGTTAATAGCAACAACAAAGACATCAAATTCATTTTTATATGTAGGATTAGGGTCAGCTACAATAGTCCCCCCATGATGAAAACAAGTCAAAATAAATTCATCCATAATATTCCCTTATAAACCCCCAAATATTTTGAAAAGCATAGAAATACCCCACAATAGCTTAACTTTAAAATTACCAAAATAACCCTAAATTAGTCAAATCCTTAAAAAAATACACACTTTATAACTAAAATCCCACAAAATTCAAAATAAAAAATATATTACTGAATTTCCCAAAAAATATCCAAAAAACCTTAACTAAGATCCCCAAAAAATCCCTAAATACAAGGACTATTCAAACACTTATATTGTTATCAACAGGCACACATACGTCAAGAAATATGAAAAAAATAAAAGAAATGCTCATTAGACCTCTAATATCTTTAATTTCGTCAAGAAAACCATACTTCACATTCAATTTTAAACCCGAAATAAATAAAAAAGCATCAAAGCTTGATTGCGAGCAAGATACCTACAAAATACACTATTAGTAGATAGTAATTACTTAGTATCTATGTAAAATAAAAGTAAAATGAAAGAGAAGTCGAAGAAAATTCTCCTAGATTTTCATCAGGTTCAAAATTGAGAAATCGATAAATGACCCATTTTTTCCTTTTCCCCCCTTTTAGATTTAGTTATTATGATGTGGCATAGAAAATGATGTGGCCTTTTTTAATTGGTTCTTTAAATCCACTAGAAAGTGTGTGTTTACACGCTCCAGAGATGTTTTAAAACATGGGTAAAAAGTGCCAAAGTGACACATTTGATGCCTAATTTAGGTGTTTAAAATGAACACTATCTACTTGAGGTGCCAAAGTGTAAGATCATTGCAACTTTACGTACCTGTCGATGGGTTTGGAATTGATTTTATGTAAAATCACGTATTTAAATTATTATCCATATGGTTTAATTGTGGATTTTGAATACGGGTTGAGGCGTTTGGAATGGTTATTACATGAATTGAATCACATGGTTTTGAATTGTTTTTTATGCTATATTTTTAAGAAATTGAACTATTTAAATGCATGGGTGTGGGAATTGGAATGAGAAATGATGATGTCCAAAAAATACCTCATCTCAGATGATGATACGATCTCTATCAAAATAAAATAACCCAATAGAGGTTAGGGTCGAATTCAAAAGGAACACATGGAATTGTGGATCTCAGCAGTTGTAGTCGACAGGCAGAACAAGAAAAGTAAATGGGGTGGTTTTTGTGTAGCCATATCAAGTAAGTAACTATACTAACTCCGATTGTAGTCAGTCGTAGGCTTATCGTTCTTTGTTGAACCAACCCAATACTTTGTATGCAGAATCGATAAGTTATGTACCTCCTACAGTCTTTTGGACAAGAAGAACGATTTTACCCTTTTCCTTTTGAGTCTCAAGATGTCGCCTTACTAACCTTAATCTTGGTCCCAGTTAACTATTACCTTTTGAGTCTCTAGTTATTAGATTAAATCTAACCATCTTACTACGATAGAACCAAGAAGCTTGTATCGACTAAGCTCTAAATTACTATTGCCTTTATCTTTTCCTAGTCACTACTCTTTTGGAGTAAGAAGCAATATCTAGGCGGTATCCTAACATGCGCACCCATTAAGAAAACTATCATAATGAACATAAAGCAATGCCTGTATAGGTATCGGTTTTGAACAACAAAAGAACTTCCCCTACATCATCAATCCAGCAGGGTTTCCATAACACTAGCTATGGGTTTTAGCCGCTCATGATTGAATCAATAACATTCATAATCGAAAGCATACATAAAATCACAATGATAAGAAGTAGTAAAACCCACAACCGTAACTGAATTAATGAACCAAAGTCAATACAAGAGAATCCCAAGATTAAAATTGAATCATGGAATCAAAATATGTTTGTGACTATCAAAAGTGTGTAACTCCTACTAAAAACACATAAGGGGTATTTATAGTATATGAGAAAACCCTAGAACCAAAGCACAAACAAAATAGGAGAAAAACAAGGTCATAGGCCATATGTTGTCTGTACCTGCGCTCTGTCCCTGGGCGTAGGTAGTACCTGCGGTCCAGACATTGGGTGCAGGTATAAGGCTAAGGTTGCTGATAAAAAAATCCTGCAAGTTCAACTCTCGGGATTTTGAACTTCTGGCACTTGCTTTGCCTATCTATGGTTTATAGCTCTTACTTGCGGTCCATATGCTGACTTAGTAAGTATCGGGAGTCATTTTTTTAGCTCTTCTTTAATTCTCGAGCATGCTCTGATCATGATCAAGCCAAAAAGTATCCCAAACATCCATAATTGCTTCAAAAAAGCCAAAAACACCTTTTTCACCTTTTTTATGAACTTATCATCAGAAACATGATTTCCTACGAAACATACCCAAAAAATATCATATCTAACAAAATAACCTCATAAACCTGCATATTTTCCTTGTTTTAAGCATCAAAAGTGTATATTTATATAGCACATCAAAACTCTCAACATAGAACGTTTGCATGTCCTCATGTAACAAAACACAACAAAAACAAAAACAACGCTTAACTAGGAGAATCTAAGCTATTCAAGGCAATTAGTCAACACTTAATGCTCAGAACATAAGACCCACTCCAATCTCTCTTTTCAAAACAAACTGCGTATGAACACGAAACACAACAATGAGACAAAATGGGATCATGGTATGAAAATTACATTAGCAAGAGACAACCACTCATATACACAAGTTACACTACTTGAAACAAGCAAATATCTAGCAATATGACTCAACTGCCCTCACAACAAGAATGTCCCACTCACTCATATGAAATGATGTATGTTAATGCAGTGACAGTCAAGATACAGTCACATTCAAAAGAGAAGTTCCAATCAATGCATTTCAAATACCATAGGCTTGACCTTATTTTCTTTACCTTAGCATTCATATGGTCAATTTAGGATCACTATAGGACTTTTATCGGCTTGTAATATAGGCTTGGGGGCTGGTATGGTACATATGGACATATCAAGTGACTAAGCCTCCTTGGCACTACACTAACATTGGGGTCTCGCTTACTAGCCAATTTTCTTTTTTTATTATACCCTTATTTCCCTCTTTTTATTCTTTATTGCACATTCAGGTTGGGTGTGGTCTTTTATTCTTCCTTTTTCTTTTTATTTTCATAATTTTTCTTTTCTTTTTCTTTTTCTACCACACCCAGCCTACTAACTTTTTCTCTTATTTTACCATTCTTCATACCCATTTTACACTATGCACCCCTATGATAGACACCCTCAACTTAAGCAAAATGCCTAAGTTAAGGTGTACAGTGTTCAAGGAGGACTAGTGCCAAAACAGGTTCATTATAGCACAAATGGGAAGGTGATTGGTAAAACAAGAAAGATAGGCTTATAAGGCTCAAAACAGGGATCAAGGGATACAATTCACACAGGGAAGGTCATTTAGACTAAAAGTTGACTAACATAAAAAATGACCTATGATCCTTTCCTAACTGTCTATCTTTCAACCTAGGCAAGACTAACCATACAAGTTCTGAATTTAACACACAAAAAAACTAGGTAGTATCTCACATACACAGAGCACAGAGTCAATATTACCAACTACTACTTATCCAATTCATGTAATTGTTAGCAAGTGATTATCATGTCCCTAATTCTAATGTCATAACAAGATCCACAATGTTCATACATATATACATTCACACAGATTAAAAATATCTTTTTGGAAGGGAATAAAAAATTAGTCAAATCATGACTACTGCCCTAAATACTTAAAGATCTTCTAATTATAGAAAAATAGAACACAATACAAAATAATCCTAGACATACCGATTCTACAACCATACTGTAGCCGACAAAAAAAGAAGCACGACAATAAAAACCCATGGTGACATGGTATGCCCACCCTCCAAAAAACTGTGAATTGTCCTCAATGCGCAAAAATAAAGTAAATCAGAGGGAAGTGAGAACATACCTAGATGCACTAGGCGCCAGAATTATGAGCATCCCTAGATGGGGGCATATCAACTGTTGGAGATGGTGGTAGTGGTGCACTACTGATAATGGACCTGCTACTATAGATGCACGCCTCTTTCATCGATGAATACAAACTCCACCGAATCATTCCTAGACTTTTTAACCACCTGGTCATATGTAAATTAGGGTCCTACAAACTCTCTTGGCCCCAACTACTGGGACCTCCTTATCACCCTCCGTGAAAAACTCAAACTATCTTGATGCACATTGAGATGATATCTTGACCAAATGGGGTATAACTGAGGGAGAATCTTTAACACGACTCTTTATGAAAGTGCGTACCTCTGCTCATAATATAGTAAACTCTTCTCTCATCTGGGCTAGATTTGGCATATCTATCTCTGTGAAATGGGTTGTAACCTACTCTTAAACTCATCGAGCCATGTCTAGAATATGACACATAGCTCAAATAATGTATCACTTAGTACAACCTCCAATTGGGCCTGTGCCTACTCAAATCTAGTCCTAACCCCTAAGCTTATCTTTTTATAGAGGTTAGTCATCTTGGTCTCAACAACCCTCACTCTAGCATTTGTAACCCTCTAGATTTTAACTAAGCTCTGCAAAAACTCAATAGATATAGTGATCATACCTGAAGCAGAAGATATAATGAATGGGTGATTAGGCTCTGAAGGTATACCCACCGGCTTTATGGTTAAAGCTGGGGCTGGAGAAAAATTAGATGGTGTCCCCTCACCTTGCGTACTGCAGTCAGGAGCCTTCTTTGCTCCCCTATATCGTATTAATAATAACACCCGCATCACCCTGATGTGTCTCATCTGGCTCTATGGAAAATTCTAGATATCAATCTGGACCTGTGGTACTATTTTCTTCCCTCTTGATCTCCTAGAAGATCTTGGACGTGCCAGATCCTTCATAGTCCTAGTCTGGGCAGTCGCCATCGCAAGTACCCTCTTATCTACATGTGGTATCTTGGTCACACCAGTCTCATTACACAGCCTCTAAATTATGCAATGGAATGGAAAATTAGTCAACTCCCCCAAGGCTCTATCATGTAACTCATACTTGAGGATAGCAGCAAAATTTACAGAATAACTGACCATCAAACAAGCAACCAGTGCAGCTCTCTTTCAAGTCAACATATTATCCAAAGTAGTAGGTATCAAATGGTATCTAATCAGCAACCACCAAAACTTGGCCTCAAATGTCAATAAGCCCTTCTTGATCACAGCATGCCCCTCAATCCATGGGGTCACATCACCCAATGGTGAAATATAACTGGTATCCACCAAGAAATCTCAACCTTTTCTTGTTAGTGCTCATCTTCTCGCATAATATATCAATCACGTACGACCTTCAGTATGTGTCTGCACTTAACTGTAGATAAATGAGTAATGTATTCTAGGCAGAAGATAACTCTATAGATAGTCTCTGTCAAAATGTCAACTCTGACCCCTCTAACTAGTGTGTGCTCAAGCTATGGCTTTTTGGAAAATCTCACCAGTCCTGGATGTCGGTGCCTGGGAAGGACTACGGCAGATCTGTAGGATACATAAAATTCCTATACCATAGTCAGGATGTAAGGAATGGGTGGCCTCGTTATCCACTCTAGATGATATCTATCAAATTCCACCCGCAACTGCGGTACTCAATCTAACCCCAACAGGTCAATTCTAAGCTCTTCATAAATGCACCTCGTTGGCCTGCCTGCCTCCCAGATATGATTGTTAATAGTATAAATCTACTGCATCCCTTACATATATTACCTCTAATGTCCCTCATTGGGAGGTGTATCTGAGGCATGTATAGGAGCGAGACTCTGCCCCTACTATAATGACTTATCATGGGTAGATTTCTCTAGACCTTCCTCAGACTGGGGTACATCTGTCAATTTTACATGTGTAGCGGTATTCTCCTCAGACTGAGACACCACTAATGGCTCCTTCTATTCTTCCTTCTCAGATGAATCCTGGGACCTCTCCTCAGACTGGGGCTCCTAAGCAGCAACCTGTGGAGTAAACTCAAACTCTATATCCTTCTCATCATTATCATGTTCATCAGGTGAAGGAGTGAGTGGTGGTGACATCTTGGTTGACTTTATCCTCAGTCAGGCTGCAGTTGATTGAGCAGCCTGGCGATCTATCCTATCAGACTTTGTATGTCACGTCAAATACAACATCTCTACATTGCTACCTTAGGTACTTCTCCACTAAACAACTAGGCTCAAGAGACTCTACCCATTTCCTTAAAGTGCTGACCTTTATCTTCTTCACAGCCTTAGGAGCAATATGTACCTGAAAAACCAGTTGTTAGTTTTCAACAAAAGTAAGGGATAACAAAAGTTAAAGAAAAACTCAAAATTTGTAAAGTTCAAATTTTTCCTCAATTTCCACAACCCTATAATCTATTTGAAATCCCAACAAGTCCCATGTGCATAAGCCTATCATAAATCACATCTTTCCAAGAAAACAAACATGCTCAACTAGTGGTATTACTTTTATTCATTCAAGTTCAACTTCCGGTTAGGGCCTAACTGTAGATTTTACTTCAAAACAAGGCCCAACATTGTGGTTTTTAGGATACTTCAACGCTCCTACATACAATCATGATAGATTATATATATTTGGAAATGGAATACACATATCAACTTGTTTAAACAATAGATAGATCAATAAATAACCATTAGGAGCCAAAAAAGTTATCTCCTATACGAAGAACCGAAAGTGAATAATGAAGAAGTCAAGCAAACCAAAGTTGAAACTCGTTTTTAGCGTGTTGGATCAAGTTAATATCTTAAATAAGTATCAATTTAGCCTTTACATAAGTGTGGGTTAGTTTGTTTTTAAGAGGAAAGTTTGAGTTCAAAGAGAAAAGTGAAGTTTTGAGGATTAGAATGAGATTAAGGTTGTTTAAATATAGGTGGGGGCTGTTTTGGGTCATATATAAGTATTGGTGGGCCCAAAATTTCAATTAAAAATTGAACCCACAAATACCCTATCCACAGAAACTACCTGCGGCCTGTACCTGTGGTCAGTCTTTGGGCATAGGTGCCACCAGCGGCCAGCAGGTGCTGAATGCATGTGCTGGGCCAAAATTTTTGGCCCGCTTTCTTGCTATACAGACTTGGTGTTTCAATATTTTTCCAGCTATTTATGATCCCATAACCTATGTTTTAGGCCCCAAAAGTAAAATTAGATGCCAAAGTTTGCAACCTTGCACACATTTTTTTCTCAAAATTTCAACTTTTCAGCTTATTACTCAGCTTACCATGTGACCATGATATGTTGATTACACAGCCCACTTACCTGGAAATAGATGGATGTAGCAATTTTTACCATATTCCGAGTAAGTCCAAGAGCTAAGAACCTAGAAAAAAAGAAAAACAACAAAAACATAAACACTAATAATAGTGGGTTGCCTCCCACTCAACGTTTAATTTAACATCGCGGTACAATGCGACTGTGTTGGTTACTCTGACTTCACTAACAAGTCCATGAGTTGCCTCTCATGCAGCACTTGATTTAACATCGTGGCATGACATGGGTATCTTAACTACTCAGAATTCATCAAGATACCCATAGGCTTCCAGAGTCATCAATACAATCAATCACCGATACTACCCTCATGCCAAGTGGCTCCTTTATTAACTTTTGAATATTGAATGTAACCTCCTTATTGTTGACACTTAAGTTAGATCACATTTATCCATGTCAACCATAGCTTTGGTTGTGGCTATAAACGATCTTCCCAATATAATGGGCATCTCTGTGTTAACTTTATAGTCCAGGATGACAAAGTCAGTCAAAAAGATAAAGTTATCCACCCTCATGATCACATCAAAAGAGATTCCCAAGGCTTCTTTACTATGTAGTCAACCATCAACAGTCGCATCATAGTTGGTTTCGGAGGGTTCAAGCCCAATTGCTTGAATACAGCCAGCAACATCAAATTAATGCTAGCCACTAAATCACACAAGGCTCTGGCAAATCGGGATGACCCAATAGTGCATGGTTAGCAAATGTATTGGGATCACCCTTTTTGCGTCAAAGACCTAGTCATAAGTGCACTGCAATGGTGCATATGTAACGCTCGAGACTACCCCCTAGACGTCACATGGAGTTTAGGACCACAAGTGAACCCAAGCTAACCCTTGCACTAGCATATCTCGTGAGCAAATGAATAAAATTTATAAAACTTGAAGTAATAAGTGGAAGAAAATCTTTAGCTAAATATCTTCAAAACAAAACTATTTAAATTATTATAACTCTAGTTATACAAAACAAAGCTGAAGTAAAATAAATCACTCTACTGACTGTCTATGAAGCCTCTACTAATATTGGCTATAGGTAGCTGACATGACCCCCAGCTATCCTGAATCAATACGACTGAATAAAGAAAACAAGATACTACTCATACTAAGTCTGACTCGAGTCTTCAAATCAAAAGAACTCTTCACCTGCTACTGAGAGATGGAAACTGTCTGATTAGAATATGCGCGCTACAACTTGTACCTATATTATGAGATAATGTAGCAGATAGACATATATATAGATCAATACTTTTGGAATGTATCGAGCATGTGGGGGTGAATGCATAAGTAAAATCAATAACTCCATGTACTCATACACTTTCAAATAATACATTCTAAGTGTAAATGACTCACCTTGGGCTTGAATAAAGCAAAGCTGTAAAATCATAAACATGAGTAGTAAATCATAATGATAAACTTTGTGAGCCATAACATTTAGTTAGGAAAAACTTCTATTTTATTGTTTCTTAGAGAGGTTCGTCTAACTGACATAAACCATGTGAGCTATCATGGAGTCCAATATATCTTACCTACATTGGGAGAGTTGTTCTACCCTTGTTATCGGAATAGAATCTAACTAGAGTGATCACTATACTGAACCCATTATAGGCTTAAAACCTAAGATGTCACATAGTTCTGGGATATGCAACCTTGGACTCATATCCAACTCGATGCTAAATACTACTCCCATATTACTTATATGCTCTCTCTTGAGAAAATCCACCTTAAAATAGCATAAGGGTTTATAATGAAAAACAGTCATGCTTTTCTTTATTTTAAACTATAATCAAAATGAATAAATGTGGATTCCATCTTGTAGTTGAGGATCAAAAGATTAATTCTTGCTTTAAATCTTGATATAAGCTTGTCATAGAATGCTTAAAACCATAATCTTCTTGAAATCTCAATACTTAAACTTAAGGCTTGAAACTAATGTCAATTCATAAAAAAACTTCATGGTCAATAACAATCTTAAAATACTTCAATAATAATAAGCCAAGATAGTTCCATCTCATTCATAATATAAATCTCATAAGTTGAAAACATAAATATAAGCACCTCTTTATATACTAAAAGCTTTAAATTTCATGATAATCACATATTTTAAGAATATAGAAACTTGGGTATGAACCCTACTTCAAAATAATTCGATAAGATTTTAATAAGATCTTAAAATCATGCAATTTGGACACAAGGGTGAAAAGATACCATTGTTCAATACCCCACACACCTTAATAGGCTTGATTTGATGTAGAAAGCTTGACTTTGAAACCCTTAGAGATGATCTTGAAAAATTTTCTTGGAATTCTAGAACAAGAGAACTTAGATTCTTGTTTATCTTGAAGAGAATGTAACTTGAATTTGAAGTTATTGGATGGTGGTTAGGATTTGTTCTTGAGATAAGGATGCTTTATTGGAGAGAAATTATGAGTAAAGGGGCAATTAATGCTCTTTAGGGACTTTAATTATGTGTTATGGATGGATTTGGGGGAGGGTAAGTGACCAAAGTACCCCTAGACCCCTAATAAACTAAAATAGAGGGGGAATAAGCTCTGCATCACATCCTTTACAGCATTGGAAAAGAAATTCTTCGCATCACATATTACACTGATAAAGCAATGCGTCGTGTCCAAATCACTGACCCTTACTGCCTTACACAAAAAATGCCATAACTTTTCACTCAAGTAACGGATTAAGGAAAACATGGTATCGTTGGAAAGATAGGCCAATTATCTACAATTTGATGGGTCATGAGATGAAAAATTATACATATGTCAAAAGTTATACCCATTCAAAGTATACACGTGTAGAATAGAATACAAAGATTTGGCCTAATCAAGGGCTCTTAGCTCAACTTTGTTCTAAGTGATTCCTATGAACATTTTTTACCTAGAAATCACCTCACACACTAGGATAATTATCATGACACATTTATTCACTTACAAATAATTTTATTGAATTTTACACACGTAGGAACGATGGTTCAAATTCTAGCCTAAAAATGCAGGGTGTTACAGCATACCATCAACCTCCTCAAATGTCGCTCCTTTCTTTCTTATGACCAGTTATTTCATGAACCTAGCATATACAGGCATCTTCTCCAATGCCTCAAGAAGAGGTATGTTTAAGCTCAATTCTTTTAGCATATTAATGAACTACTTGAACTTACATTCCTCTTTCTTTTGCTTCAATCTCTAAAGAAAAAGTGGGGGTAGTCTCGAAATCTATATGATTTCTAGATCAATGACTAGACTCTTACCTTTGTCTTTAGCAGCTTTACTTTTATCACCGGTTACCTTGTCATACTCAACAACAGGTGTCTCATTAGCAACAACTTCTATAGCAGGTCATGGGGGATCTATAGTAGTGACACCACTCCTCATGGTAATAACAAGTACATGACCATTATTTTTTAGATTTTGCATCGTGTTTTTCATAAGGGTACCTAGCTGCCTCTGGTTTGGAGTTACTGAGATTTGCTTGAACTGGTGCTCTAATTGCTTTATAGTAGTGGCATGTGACTCGACCCTCTGGGCCAATCCTGAAATGCCAGCCTTAATCTTCTTAAGGTTGATCTCTTGATTTTCCTAAGCCTTCACCAGGTTAGCCAACATCTCTTCCATTATAGATTTTGCATCTCTTCATCCAGGTGGAATGTACCTATCTTCCTTTTCTCTGTAGGCATACTTCTTTCTCCAGTTACCATATCACTCTTTAATATGGTTTCTTTATCTATCATAGTAGTTCTGACCTTGGTTCCCTTGTCCTTGGGCTCGGAAACCCACCAACTGATAATCCAAATAATTTGCTTTCTCCTCTAATTCAAACTCATAAGCTTTGGAATCTGACCCCTATATTTCTACTACATTTACCTTCTACCATAGTCTACACTACTTTATTTATGAGTGTAGACTCTGACTATAGCTTTCTAAAATTATAAATCTCATCCTTGAGCTACAACATCTTGGATAGAGGAAATAACCTGTTCAAGAATTGCTTGTGCAACTTATTACATGTAGTGATAAAGATTTTTAGCAGTACCCTAAACCATAAATAAGCTTTACATATAAGTTATAAGGGGAATATCCTCAGTCTAAGTGTTTCCTAATTCACCCCTAGTGATGTTTGGTGTATTTATGCACTTTAGTATTGTTATCCTAGCTTATTTTTCCTTTTTTTGAGGACAATTCATGTGCTTTATTTGTTAACAATGATATAAATAAGAAGAAAATTGTTTAATTATGTGATTACAATGTTTAAAGGTCTTTTCAAACAAGTTTGAGTTCAAATTGATCATTTAGAGTCTAGACGAGAAAACTAGTGTTACTAGCTTGAGCTAGGTGTTGTTCTAATCTATCTCAACGGATTATAATGTGTGAAATAAGTTCCTAATATTATTATTGTACATTTATGAGGGTAATAAATTGTTTGTAATGTGCAAAGTGTAATTGATTCAACCCAAGAGTCAATTCAATAAGCTAAAGATCAACGTGGGCAAGCCTAGTCTTAGCTCGAGATTCTAGTTCATCATTTTGCATTGTTTGTTGAGTTGAGCTCTAACTATGGTGTTTAATGATGTTGGGTGATTTATAAGCTGATTATGTTGATATATTGATGAGTAACAAGCTTAAATTCAAGTGGAAATAACACCAAAAGACTTGGGATGATGACAAATGTGCAAGGCTGAGTTAAACATCAAAAGGTACTTTCCAGAGAGGACAGACGATATAGGGGTGACACCCCTTTACTCCGAGGGTATAAGGCAGATGGATCCCCCTTTATAGTGGTAGAAAAGGGCAGGCGGCACCTCAATAAGTCTGAGGGTCTAAAGCCCGCGACTCCCCCTCTATTCCTACACGACTAAATGTCTTCCACTATAAATAGAACACTTTAAACACTTTGTAATTACTTTTGGGACGTATTTGGATTTTGTGGAGGCTTCTTAAAATGAAATTAGGTTTTATTATTCTTTAATTTAGCTTAATATATTTAACAATGTATTCATTGAATTGGATGATGGTTATGTCGATTAGTGGCTAAACGCCCCCTTTCTGGGGTTAAGGCCAAGAACATGTTTACTTTCACTTTGTATTGAGTTTGTTTGGATTTCACATCATATTTGGTTGTTTATTTATCCTTTTTATCACTATTTTAAGGATTCATAGCCCTTAGAATATATCAATTATCAACTTTGTGATCTCGAGAGGGGGAATTAGAAGATAAAACGTGGGAATAGGTAGAGCAAGGTTCTTATTCTCTTATAAAATAGGAAATTTGAATTAGAGACTAGGATAGAGATATACCTATAATTCTTACTTGGTTCACTACGATAATAAATATAAATGCGTTTAGCTTAGTTCTCATATCCCCGCTCAATGATGTAGTTGTGGGGCTAAGTTAGATAGATGATTAGAGGACCGAGAGACCATGATCATAAAATCAACCCCGTGAATCAACAACCAAGATAAGTACTCTAACGAATAAAGTTCAATAGCGTAGTATAATTTTTCATAGTGCTTTAACCCTGGGTATTCATCCATTGATTGTCCAAAGTCTTTCTTTTTTAGCACTGTTTACTTTGCAATTAGTTTATAACTTTCAAAACTCTCTTAATTACTTTTACACTAGGTTAATCTAAATAGTCGAACTAGAATTAAATAGTTGTTAAAACAAATCTCTGAGGGGTCGATATTTGGCTTTGTAAAAGGCTAGTTTATTGCTTGGTGAGACTACATACACTTGTGTGTGCGCTTGGGTACAATAAGTTTTTGGCGCGTTGTCGGGGACTTGTAATTTGGCAACTATTTTATTTTTAGTCTTACTTTTTCGATTTCTTTGGTACTTTACTCTTTGTCTTGGGATTAATTTTATAGAAAACGGGTTTGCAGAGTAGTAAGATAGCAAGGTATAGGGAATTGGTTGAACCAAGCCCCAAATCTCAGAAACACTTCCATCAACGAAGGAGAGAATCAATTTTTCTCCCTCTAATCCCTCAATTTCAAGAGGAATAAGACAATTCTGCTCTCATGGCTGAAGATCAACCAGCCTGCAGGACAGTTCAATCCCATTTTCGATAAATTTGGCCTCCCCTTTTCAGAAATTGGTTGTTGGAAGTAATTTTGAGCTGAAATAGAACATGCTACAGTTATTGATCAAAAGTGGACAGTTTATCGGGCTTTCACATGAAGATCCACAAGTCCATCTGCAAAAATTTCTAGAAATTAGTGACTCATTCATCCCTATGGGTGTGTCAATAGATTATGTTAGGCTGACACTATTTTCCTTTTCACTATTGGGGGAAGTAAAGAAGTAGTTGAACGTTGATCCAGCATGTTCAGTCACAACCTGGGATGACTCAGCTCAAAAATTTTTCATCCAATTCTTTTCATCCGGAAAGACTAGGAGATTAGGCAATGATATTATTTGCTTTAAACAGAAGCCAAATGAGAATTTGCATCATGCGTGGGAGTGCTTCAAGGCTCTTCTTTTTTTACTGTCTACATCATCAGTAGTCTAATAAGGTATTAGCTAACACTTTTATTGAGGCACTTGACCATAGCACAAAAAATTTGCTAGATTCAGCTGCAGGTGGTTAAGCTTTGGAGTTGACTTATGATGAGCTCTATACTTTGTTGAAATAGATTGCTCAAGGGAATCTGAAGTGGCATTCTAACCTAAGAAATGCTATAAATAAAGTTACAGGTGTGTTAGACATGGACCAATTTACTACTATATCTGCCCAGATCGATGCTCTACAAAATTAAATAAGTAATTTAAAGTTGGCATTTACACAGCCTGCAACCAAAGGTAATGTAATTCAACAGACTGTAGGTTGGTATGAGGTTTATGGCAACAGTGGGCATTCAGTGGCTATGTATGCTACAAATCCTGAGTCCGTGATATTTGTGGGTAATGTTAAAAGGCTAAATTATGGAAACACATATAATCAAAAGTGGTAGGCTCAGCCACTAAATACTTCATGGAACAATCAGCTATAGTATCAGCAGCAGCAAGTTCAGAGTAGTCTAGCCATAACTCAGACTAGCAATGTGGAAGAGATGTTGAAGCAAATTATGGCTACTCAAGCATAATTGGTAGCATATATAAAGCGTCAGCAAGTAGCTCCAAGGAGATTGGAGTGGCAAATTGGTCAGTTTGCACAGGCACAAAATACCAGCCCTCAAGGTGGTTTGCCAAATGATACTAAAAATCCTAAACAAGTAATGGAAATCACTTTTAAGAGTGGTAAGGAGCTAAATAGAGAACCTCCAAAGAAAACTAAGGAGGTAGATGCAAAGGTGAGTCCACCATAGATATCCAAAAAAGTTGCTCAAAATTCTAGAGAGTCTGATTACTCAAAAGCAAAAGTTGCTAAACAGGTGAAGGAAAGACCACCATTACCTTTTCAACATAATCATATAAAGGAAAAGAAGGATGCATGCTTCAAAAAGTTCTTTGACACGTTTAGAGAGCTTTATATTAACCTTCCTCTTTTAGATATTTTGTGGGGAATGCCTAAGTATGCTAAGTGCTTGAAGGATGTGTTCATTAACAAAGTTAAGCTGCAGATATTAAGAAAGTAACACTCATTGAGGAGTGTAGTTCTGTGGTGATGCAAAAAATGCCTCAAAAGCTCAAAGACCCTGGGATTTTCACTCTCTTGATTCAAATTAGCGATAGTGAGATGGTCTACGCTCTTAGTGACTTGGGGGCAAGTATTAACTTGATGCCTCTCTCCTTTTTCAATACCTTAGGTTAGAGGAAGCTGAGAACAACCTCTGTGATACTTCAATTGGCATATCTAACCCTAGCCCATCTATAAGGATCATAGAGGATATTCTCATCAAGGTTGGTAAGTTTATTATTCCTGCTGACTTTATTGTTTTAGATTTTCAGGCAGATGAAAGAGTCATCTTGGGACGTCCATTCTTAGCAACGGGAGAAGCTTTGATAGATATGAGAGAAGGCGCACTCACAATAAGGTTGTATGATGAATAGGCGGTATTCAAAGTATACAAACTGATCAAGACACTATCCCACTACAAAAGTTTGTGTATGATTTCTGTGATTGAAGGGGATAAGTGTGGGGTGGTGGAGTCTATTCCACAAAAGACCTCTTCGGACTTCCTCATTGAGCATCCCAAGCCTCCAATACCACAGCCTGACATGATGCAAATTAATGATCCTAAAAAGGATATAAAGTTGAGAAACTTGTTGACCTTAAGAGTTCTTACTCAAGAGGTCAGAAATGAATAAAAAGATGGTATCCTAGTGTGAGGAAGGGGATAAAGAAAAATGGATGAGTCAGAGATTAGGTCGTGCTGAGATACTAAATCAGTTGCTTCTTGGGAGGCAACCCAAGTTAAGGTAGGTTTTATTTTTAGTATTTTAGTTTTTACTTCACTGGTTTTTGTTTTAGTTGAGTCACAGGTTTATGGAAAGTCTGACTACTGGAAAACCTAAGCTAAGGAGTATGGCATAGACTAAGTGTTGGATCCTCAAACCCCCTTGACGTGTAATAATGCTACTATCTCGGCCTAAAGGCCTCAGGGAATATTTATATCTCTATTTTTAAGTATACTTTGGGGACAAAGTAGATTTTTAAGTGTGGGCGGGGAAATTCCCATTTTTAGGGTAAATTTAAAAAATTTTTGTGTTAGGAATAAGTGAGATATTCTTGTTGGTGCTATGTGAGACTGCATGATTCAAGTGTTTTGATGGTAAAAATCATGTTGATTGTGTGAATGAATTGTTTTTAGACTCCTAGGCTTATGATTATGACTCCTATAGTTGTTGGCTTAATTTGAATTCATGTGGTTGTTTGGTTAAGAGTCTATGATGATCTCACTTGATTTGAGAATGTGCCATGTGTGTGTAAGGTTGTTGTATATTCCTTGTTGCATGTGATTTCTAGGACTTTCCTGGTGTGTATGCTAAGTGAAATAAAGAGTGAGGGTTAAGAAGATGATATAGGAAATTTCTTTGATAGCCATGTTTTACCCTTTTTTGACCTACCCTTGTGAATTATCCTAGTATTCCCCATTGATCCTTTAGCTTTGTCTTTGGCAACCTCAGATAACCTAATCCCTTCTTTGATTGACCTTAATTTGATCCAAAAGATCCTAAACACTTTAGTATAAACGTAACTAAGTAAGGAGATGGAAATTCAAGTAGGAGAAAGGTAAAATTGAAGCCCCAAAGTGATAGTTATTGGTGTGTAAAAATTGTTTTGTTATGGTTAGGAGTTAGAGAAATTTGTGCTAAAGAAATTCCAATTTTTAGTCTATTTGTGTTATAATGCACGTGTTTTAACCCTGGTCCTTCTTGGACATTATGAACCACAACTAAGTCAAATGCTTAAGTTGAGGGTGGCTATCATAGGGGTGCGTAACATAAAATGAGTGTGAAGAAGGGTAAAATTGAATGATACATGCATAGAATACTCCCACCATAGTGTATATGAATGAGCTTAATGAGATGGGGCAAAAAAAGATATGTGAAGGTAGATGAGGGAAAATGTGGTTATTAGAGGTGAATTAATTGAAAATATGTGATGTATTAAAGCGCTTAGGGAAGATAGTCACTATTAATGATCAGAATACTTCCTACCCATCCCTTAGCCTACAGTAAAACCATTAAAGACCTAGTTGATATTAAGCTTCAATATTTTGATATTAGTGGAGCACTACACTAATGTAAAGCCTATGTTTCATTATGTGTAACTTGTGAATTCCTTGTGAGAGTGAGCATAACTTGATTCTTGTACCCATTGTGTTATAAATTATATTTATATGAGTGATTATGGATAACTCTCTTGTTGTAAGGGCACAAGTTTGATAATTGTTGGGTAACTTATATGATGTCTTCGATTGAACAATGTGTAAGAGTTTGCCAACAAGGTGAGTCAATTCTTAAGGCTAGGACATTTTGGAGTAGTATTCTTGAAATATCACTTGTGTTGTAACATTCTTAGTATAGAAACTTCCAGTCAGTGTAGTCGTTGTAGTGCTATCTTGCGTATCTCGCATATAGTAGAATTATAGAGTCTCCTAAGCTTATGATGCTTATAATAAAGAGTTTTTCGAGGACGAACAAGGCTTTAAGTGTGGGGTGGTGATGTTGGGTGTATTTATGCACTTTAGTATTGTTATCCTAGCTTATTTAGCCTTGTTTTGAGGATAATTCATGTGCTTTGTGTGTCAAAAATGATATAAATAAGCATATAAGTGTTTAAGTATGTGATTACAATGTTTAAAGGTGTTTTCAAACAAGTTTGGGTTTAAATTGATCATTTAAAGTCTAGACGAGAAAACTAGTATTACCAGCTTGAGTTATGTGTTGTTCTAGTCTATCGCGATGGATTCTAATGGGTCAAATGATTTTCTAATTTTATTATTGTGTATTTATTTGTGGAACAACTTATTTGTAATGTTCAAAGTGTAATTGAGTCAAGCCAAGAGTCAATTCAATAAGAAAAAGATCAACATGGGCAAGCCTAGTCTTAGCTCGAGTTTCTAGTTCATCGTTGTGCATTATTTGTTGTGTTGAACTCTAATCTATGGATTTTAATGATATATGATGCTTTTTGAGTTGATTATGTTGACATTTTGATGAGGAACAAGCTGAAATGCAAGTAAAAATAACACCAAAATGCTTGGGATGGATAACAAAGGTGCAAGACCGAGTTAAATGTCAAAAGGCACTTTCCAAAGAGGGAAAGTAATATAGGGATGGATCCCCCTTTAATTCGGGGGTCTAAGGTAGGCGAATCCCTCTTTATGGCGGTGGACTAGCACATGCGACACCTTAATCAGCCCAGGGGTATAAAGACCGCAATGCCCCTTTGTAATTTCTATAAATAGAACACTTTAAACACTTTGTAATTACTTTTGGGATGTATTTGGAGCTTGTAGAGTCTGCTTAACATGAAAATTAGGTTTTATTATTCTTTACTTTGGTTTTTTAATAGATTTAATCATGTATTTATTGAATTGGATGATGGTTATGTCGATTAGTGGCTAAATGCCTTCTTTTTGGGGTTAAGGCCAAGAACATATTTACTTTCGCTTTGAATTGAGTTTGTTTGGTTGTTTATTTATCCTTGTTATCACTATTTTAAGGATTCACGACCCTTATAATATATTAATTGTCAAATTTGTGATCACGAGAGGGGGAATTAGAAGATAGAACGTGGGGATAGGTAGAGCAAGGTTCTTATTCTCTTATAAAATAGGGAATTTGAATTAGCGAATAGGATAGAGATATACCTAGAAGCCTTACTTGGTTCACTATGGGATGAAATTTAAATGCGTTTAGCTTAGTTCTTATATCCTTACTTAATGATGTAGTTGTAGGGCTAAGTTAGATAGGTGATTAAAAGAACAAGAGACAATGATCATAAAATCAACCTCATGAACCAACAAACAAGATAGGTAATCTAATGAATAATGTTCAATAGCGTAGTATGATTGTTCATAGTGCGTTGACCCCGAGCTTTCATCCATTGATTGTCCAAAGTCTTTACTTTTGAGCACTGTTTACTTTGAAACTAGTTTATAAATTTCAAAACTCTCTTGGTTACTTTTGCACTGGGTTAATCTTAAAAGTCGAACTAGAATTGAATAGTTGTTAAAATAAGTCTCTGGGGGATCGATATTCGGCTTTGTAAAAGTCCACTTTATAATTTGGTGAGACCAGGTACACTTGTGTGTGCGCTTGGTCGCAACACCTAGATTTTTATATGACCTGTAGATCTTGAGGAAATTGGCAATGTGCAAGTTTCCATCATCTGTAGGCAGACTTGTAAATACACCCTTTAGATTTATGAGTTGGATCATTGCACTCGTGATGTCAAATTTGATGCCTGGGGGTAAAATAGGAGGAACTATGGCTCTAGTATCTGCCGGCTCAACATATTCCAAATATTCTTCATCATATATATATGGATTCACATACTAAAATGCTGGAATTACTTGAAAATAGGTACTTTAAGCTCTGTTATGGTTTTTACCGAGTACTGCCCGATGGTCTGCTGCTTGTCTCTACTCAGCTAGCTCTTTCTCTCTAGCTACCCGCTGAGCTTCTTCAGTTTCTCTTCTACTAGCTTTATCTTAATCTAATATCTCACTAGTTTATTGATCAATAATATCCTATACTTCTTCGGAAGGAGGGGGAGGTACAATACCTTGAACCCTTTTAGAAGGTTCATCTCTTTTCTGCTCAGACATCCTACCAGGTATTTGTAAAATACTATTTGGATTTTGATTTAGTGGGAGTAAGGGATTTCCTCTACTCTGTGTTAGGCATACACCAATGTATGCTCCAACTAAGACCAAAAATAAAAAGAAAAACCCAAAAACAGCAACAACTTCAAATTACAAATCAACACTGTGTTTCCCGACAAAGGCGCCAAAATTTTGATGATGTCCAAACAATACCTACTTTCAAATAATTATATAGTTAGTATCAAAATATAGTAATCCAACAGACATTGGGGTCGAATCCCAAGGAAACACATGGAATTTTGAATCTCAACAGTTGTAGTCCGTAGAAAGAACAAGAAAAGTAAATAGGGGTTTTTTGTGAAGTAATCTTGAGAAAGTAACTATACTAACTTCGGTTGTAATCAGTCATAGGTGAACACTAGGATTGTGTTCCCCTATCTTCTAAACTCTGTAGGCTTATCGTGCTTTGTTGAACCAACAAGATACTCATCTTTTTCTTGAACTTATCATCCAAAACATAATTTCCTGCAAAACATAACCAAAAGGCACCACATCTAACAAAATAACCTCAAAACCTATATATTTTCTTTGTTTTAAGCGTTGAAAGTGCTATATTTCTATAGCACATCAAGGCATATGGGTTTCCTCAAACTTGATTGTTGAATGGTTTGGAATTGGCTTTAACCTCAACCCAATTTGAGAAATTTGACTTATGACATGGATATATGCATAAATTACTTCACATTTGAATCCTTGCATTGCATAAACGAATAATGGAACATAAACTGGCCTTTAGAAGACCTTGATCGCTAAGGATTGATTTTGACATTAGAACTTTCGAGTCTAGTTGGCTAAGTGGGTTAAGTTCTAATTGTCAAAATATTTTAAAGTCCTATTAGCTGATGGATTAGAGTCCCAGTTGGCTAAATGGGTCAAAATCCTATTGGCTGATAGGTTAGAGTCCCAATTGGCTAAATAGTTTAAAGTCATATTGGTTGATGGGTTAAAGTACCGGTTGACTAAATAGTTTGGTTTTGCATAATGATATTGGCTTGACAACTTGTTAATTTTGTATGACGATACCATGATATAAATGCCTTAATGGATGACTCTTTGAATAATAAATGGGAATGTGTAAATGCTTTAATTAGGTTTAAAGGGGATTGAGTATCTAGTTGTGAAGGTAGAGGTACCAAGGGACCAATATTGGAAACTCACGTTTGCCGATGTGAGAGTTGGTCTTGATGACCATGTGCTTGTGTCATACTATATATGTATGTGTGTGTATATTTCATGGATGGTGTAGGGTTGTGCATTCCTTGGCCTTCTATGATATATATGTCATACTATATATGTGTGTGTATGTATGTGTCATGGATGGTGTTACGGTCGTGGATTTCTTGGCCTTCTATGATATCTTCAGTTTATGCGGGTAACTCGCACTGAGGCCTATCTAGCAAGGGGGTTGGACCCACATAGCCTGTGGGTGTTTTTATGACGGTCAAGCTGCACAGTCCATGCTAATATTTTAATCTAATACTAAACCTTGTCCCTATCCCGAGATCTTATTTATATAAGTATATGAATGTGTGCATATGTTTTTGAATGATTTTGGATTGATTTGATCATGGCATTATTTTACCCCTTATCCTGAGTTACATGCTAGCACTCACCCTGCTAACTATATTCGGACGTTGTATCCCCACATAATGCCGGGAACAGAGACATTTTTACTTTTTATGTGCAATGATAAGTGATTACGAGATTGTATATGAGTTAGCCTGAAGCGATGGGCCTCTTTTTTATGGAAGGCCTGTTGCTTCTTAGTCTAGTTTATGCCATATACTATCCTTCAATTTCTTTTGGTTATCGTCAGGGGTATGTCCCGACATAGATTGATGTTTATTTCTTAGAGTCTTTGTGGATTACTGTGGATTGGGATGTTTGTTGAATTCTCATAACCTTGCCTTGGTTTAGCTTATCTTACTTATATCTATATGGATTGCTTCTGCTATCATATATGTGTTGCGTTCTATTTGACTAGGCAAAGGGGGTGGTATCCGATGCTCAATGGACTTAAGATACCCATCATGGCCAGGCCCTGATTTGGGTCGTGACATAGTGACTGAAAAGTAATGACCTTTAGATAATTATATTTTGGATCTTATGTTTCGGGTTAATGCAATATTCGATATTGTGCCTGATTGCTCCTGAATGATAGGCACAACTTTGATCGACATGGTAAAATTGGGAACTAGCATTGGTGGGTTTCAATTAGACATGCTGTAAATAACCGACTACTCTTAATCTTTCGAAGAGTTAAGTACGACTTTAATATAACGGTGTGAAGTTTTAGGGAGTCTTATTTTTTAGGTTTAAATAAGGGTGGTTTTAATTGTTTTGGTTGATAACAGGTAGCACTTGATAATAGTTTAGGGATGCTTGGACATTATTTTGGTTATTTGGAAGGTTGGTTTTAACATTAGGCTGATATTTGGTTATAGAGCTTGGCATTAGGGTAGGATATTTAGATATGGAGTTTGGTTTTGAGGTTGGGATAGAGGATGGATTAAGGGCTTTGGAGTGGTGAAGAATAAAAAGTATTCCTGGGTCTAAATTTCCTCTTCAGCTTAGTAATGAAGTCTGTGGATACTGTGGTCACAACTTTTTTTTTTCTTTGGGAATTCGAAAGTCCTAGATGATTGAAACACCCTAATATCTAGACCTTAGAAAATTTTCTTGATTTATGGTTTCTGGGAAAGATATGACTTAGGAGAATGAGTCATATACTTGGGTACAGGTGGTATGGACCAGTCGTATGCTGACCGGTGTTGGTTGGTAGGCTAGATGTAGTTACTGGAATGGGTATGATTTGGGTGGTACGAGTAGTAAAGTTGGATACGGATTGTTTGGTTACTTTACTTAAACTTAGACTTGTTAACTTAAGTTGGATCTAAGTACGAGTGGCTCACCATGAGCCGTAAGCTAGGGTACGAGTCGTACCTAGGACTCGTATGGTGGTCAGTGTTTAAACCTCCTGGATTCTATTCTGCCAGGGGTACGGTTTATGGGTACTAGTCGTACACTTGAATACGACTTGGGTTTAGGTGTGTCATACCTTGGACAGTGTTGGGTCCAAGGAGGAAAGCAAAGGGTACGAGAGGTAGGTACTACTCGTACAGGATGGGTATGACTCGTAAGAGTCAGTCAGACCCTATGATGGAAATTTAATGCAGTTTAAGTAAGGGCAATCTAGACATTTCTCCACTTATTCTAATAAGGCCCCACGACTTAAATTACACTTGGGAGGTTATTTTCCCTATTATTCTATCCTTAAACAATTGGAAAACACTCTTAAATCCTCTCTAGAGTTTTTCGGCGAAGGAAGCTAGGGTTTTATCTTAAGGAGTAAATTGAGACTTGTCTTGGTGATTTCTCTCCATCATCTTCTTGGTTTAAGGCATGTTAACCTCCCTCATTATTAGTTCCAACTAAAGGCATGGTTTTATACATTGTTTTCATGATTTAAATATAGTATGATTTTGGGTTTTCAAATATGATTTGGGGATTTTGGTTATAAATGCTTGTTATGGTTTCCCCATGTTTTTAATTATGTTTATATGTATGAATTATGGTTTTGGATAATTGGTTGAATGGGAATGGTTTTTTCGTAATGGACTTTGGTTTTGGAAATACTATGCTCCCAAATTGTTTGATAAAATATGTATAATAATATTTTCACTATAATATTGATTTTTCAATAGAACTTATGCATGGTTTAAACCTGGTAATGGAACCCTAAATGATATGAATGGTTTAAATGGTTTTTAGTGGATTGAAAAGGCCTTAGTGGCTATAGTTTTGGTTTAATTGGAAATCATATGGGGTACATGGTAATCCCCTAAGGTTTGACTAAGGGCAATACTTTCAAGTTAAAGTTTGTATGACGATACCACTACTAATAGCCTTGGATAATACTAATAGAGTAATGGTTTGATTGAAAAATGGTTTTAATTGGGATTAAAAGAGGGGGTGTAGCAAATCCGTGTAAGGTGGAGGTCCCGGGGGATCAAAATTGGAAACTCGTAGCTACCGATGTGCAGTTTGGTCCTAATGACCATGTGCATAATGTCACACTTTATATTTTGGGGGATGTACTAGTCATCCCAGGTTTTCTTCCCTGGTCGTGCGGCTTCATGCACTAGAGCCCTTTCAGCAGGGGGAGCTGAATCCGTATAGCCGGTGGGTGGTTTAGGATGACAGAGCTACACAGCCTAGGTAAAGGTTTTAACGGCATGCTAAACCCGGTCCCCTTTTCCGGCATGGTTATATATATATATATATATATATATTAGTCAAGTATACGTACTTTGCATGTGTGTATCATGATATTTAACAATAAATACATATAGAAAGAAAAAAATCATTGTATATACGTATATTATATTATCAAGGATAAAATTTATTAAAAAATAATATAAATATTTTAAGATAAAAAGTATACTTAAAGAGTATCATAATAACCCACTATCGCACTAACAATTAAACTAGGAGCAAAATTAAGTATAATGAACAAAATTTGGTTATTCATAGCAAAAGTCGAAATTTAAATCCTGATGTGTATTAAACTTGTATTCATCTTTCCCTGATTGTCTCACGTAATGTTTTCTTTTGTTGTTAAACCCTCACTTTTTTCCATTATTAAAAAAAAAACTTGTTTGATTAATGTTCCTTTTTTGGGTTAAATTATTACCCTTCTTTTAAATGGTTATTGTTTTTCTCCTAAAACATTGGCAAAAGTAAGTAAATAAGAAAAATCACATTAAATCTAACTTTTGCACAAAAGTTTCTTAAAGATTGATTGAAAATTCATCCTTTTTTGGGGGTAAACATTGAACATTCATCCACCATCTCTATTAAGCAGAAAAAATAGTAGATAAAAACAAAATCAAAACTACACCAAAATAATACGATAATTGAGATATCAAAATAATACGATTACACCTGATCTTTAAGTAAAAATTTCTCAAAGCCTAATCGAACATTCATCCACCGGATAATAGTAGATATCAAAAGAATAGAAAGTACAATAATATAAAATCAAACTTTTATACTAAAGTTCCTTAAAGACCGATCAAGCAATCATCTACATCTATAAAAATAGTAGATAGAAACAAAATAGAAACTACAATAAATAACACGACAATCGAAATATCAAAAATAGTACAATTATTAAACATGATTTTTACATAAAAATTTCTCAAATTTCGACGAACATTCATTGACCACCTGGATTAAACAAAAAAAAAAATTAGAAGCTATCAATAGAGTAGAAAGTGCAACATAATCAAGATATCAGAACAATACAATTAAATCTAATCTTTACAAATAAAATTTCTTAAAGCTCGGCCGAATAATAAGAAAAACAATAGATAGTAACATAATAGAAATTATAATAAAATAATACGATGATCGAGAAATCAAACAATAAGACTAAATCTAATTTTTATACAAACAAAATTCAAAGCCTAACCTAGTCCAATCAAATCTTCATTGGTTTTAAATTCTACAAACCTAAAGCAAATTCTAAATCAAAACAAAGAGAAGAGACAATGTAAATCATAATAATTGATATAAGAACAAAGAAAAACTGAAAGAATCCTAAACCTAATTAAAGAAAATATATGTGTAGCAGTTTTGATTTTCTCAACAAATAAATTATTATAAATAATTCTAATTTATTTATTTCCATCGGTGAAAAAGTAATTTAATTTTTATTTAATTCAAATTATTAATATTATCTTTACCTCATTCCAATAAAAGAAGTAACTAATTTACTTCTCCTAGATGTGGATACAACTGTCGACATGTTTTTAATTAATTAGAGTTGGATCATTTAATTTATTTACGAAAATTGAGAAATATGTAGGTTTTATAATTATGCTATGTAGTTCAAATAGGGAAATAATTTATATAAGGTAAATTTTAATGATTTTAAGTTAATAAATATTAGGATTCTCTACCTAGTTCAATAAGGAAATTTAATAATTAAAATTTTAATTGATTTCAAAATTTTAAAAATTAGAAAAATAGTAAAAAATGATTTTGTCTATTGCGGAATTTTTAATGAAGGGCAAAAAGTTCAAATCAATTTTATAAGGTCTTTCACATTTTACATTAATTAATAATTAATAAATATAAAAAAATTATTATGTACATACAAATTTTTAAAAATTAAACTTCAAGAACAAACTAAAATTTTTAAAAATTTACCTCAAATCACAAGTAAAATTCTCTCTTTAATCATAAACACTATCAAGATTACAATTTACAAAAAAAAAAATATCTAAACCTATTCCTAATTTTTCCTGCTAAAATTATTTTGGAAGAATTGTCTAAACCTAAAGAAAGAGAGACAACGAATTATATAAATAATATTAATTAATTGATAGTAATTCTTAAAGCTTAATATAACAAAATTCGTACAAAAAAGACTAATGAATTCTACAAATTAACCTTCTTTCCAAATATTAACCTAATTCTAAAGTGATTCTTTAAGCAAAATATGACAAAAATTATATTAAAAAATTTGGCAATAACAGTATATTATAAAACAACAAAGAAAAAATATATCGACTTAGATACACGCAAATATTCTCAGAGAGGATTTTTCATATCAACAAAAATATGATTTACTTAGAAACTTAATTCATTCCAATAATCATCATTAAAGAACATAGCTTGATAAATAATTTCAGTTCAAACTTGAGTTGTGAATAATGCATGTGTAATGCTCGTGTCATTTGCAAAAGGATTAGGGTGTTGTGTATTATCTCCATTAAGTTAACTAATATAGATAAATATTTTACAATAGAAATATAATTTAGATATATGGGGACCTGATATACTTTCCAAATAATGTCATGCAATAGTAAATGAGGTTCGAATTTAGATCCACTTTCAAGACTAATTAATAATAAATGCATGTAAAATTAAATGAAAAATGTATTGATATAGTTTAATTAGACCTGATATCCTATTTTTAAGAGTCCTTAATTGCATGAATTAAATTGAATATAGTTTCAATCAGATGTACGACATGTCCTATTTTAATGAATTCTTAATTGTATGAATTAACTTGGATATTAGATATTGTGATGAAATTGATAAATTCAAGTTGAAGTGCTATCAAC
Organism: Capsicum baccatum var. pendulum; assembly: GCA_030864225.1. Taxonomy (NCBI): domain Eukaryota; kingdom Viridiplantae; phylum Streptophyta; class Magnoliopsida; order Solanales; family Solanaceae; genus Capsicum; species Capsicum baccatum. Next base: position 235,439,490 of record CM061550.1, read on the forward strand.
TGATATATTATAAAAATAATTCTAAATACATTAAAAATAATAATTAAAAAAATAGTAAAATATCACTTTTATCTATTGAGTTTTAATGAATAATAACAGTTTAATTAAAATTTGAAATATATGCAATATGCAAAATATTGCTGCAACTTTCAGTAATATTACTGAAGCAATTTGAAAGATAGATTTCGGAAAAACTCCTGCCGACCTCAATCTGGATATTTTGAGCCGAAAGCAATTCCAAAAGCCACAAAACTACAAAAGTATGCTAAAGTGGAAAAAATAACACATTGAATCATTACCAAAAGCTATTTTGTTATTAAGTCCACCCTATTTCCAATTGAACATGCATAAGTTTCAAACTATAAAATTTCATTATTCAACCAAACTGGATAAAATTTCTTTTGAAAATAAACAACAATAATACCTGGTTAGTGCTGTTGGTGGGAGTATAAAATTAGTTGCGATGTGCACAAGCTGACAGATAATATGATTATAAAAAAAATAACAAATAAGTCTATTAGGCGAAAAACATTGAGAGAAATTAGGCTTACTTGGAAAAGAATCTAGAGCTGAAATTTCAAATCTAATTCTTCGTTCAGTATTTATAATCTTTCACTCTTTATGCTCAACGGAGACATGCTTGTTTCGTTCAATTTTCAAGTAAAAAATTTCAACTAAAAGAGAAATATGAGAATTTATCAAAAGACAAGAAATCATTATCTAAATTTTACCTGATAGAGAAACACAAAATATTATTAAAAGAAAAAAATTCAATATCAAAATTTTACCTGAAAAAAAAACACAAAAAAATATTAAAAGAGGAGTATTCATTATCAGTTATCAATTATGTATGAATCATATATCATCATTAAAGCTATTAACTACAAAAAATAAAGAAAGAAAAAAAGAATGATGATAAAAACACAATAAAATCTTGAAGCCATAATAAGTTGAAACTTTAGTTTCAAACAAGTAGTAAAAATCTTAATTGGTATAACGAAAAAATTCCCTACGACTATATATAGGGCTTTATTAGGTTTGAATTCTAATTTACATATCTTAATCCTAATTTGTCGTGGGGTTTTAAAATATTTACAGTATTTTAAGTTGATTCAAAATTGTATAAATCAGGTAGGTTTTGTTGGGATTGCTACCATATTTTTAGTTTGCCAAAAGGATATAGCTTGTTTTATTTTTGAAAAATAGGATAGATTTTACTTTTGTCAAAATAATACTCCTATGCGGCAAGTATTTGCCAAAGTTGTAGCTTGTTAGGACACTTATAAAGATTTTTGCCAAAAATAATGATAATTTTTTCATTTTTTAAAAATATATATTAATACTATTTATATTTATGTATAAATATAATTTGAGAAAAATAGTAAAAAGATGATTTTGTCTAAAGAAGAGTCTTTTAATGAAGGGCAAAAAGTTCAAATCACATTTTTAAGGGTCTTCATACTTTTAATATATTATAGATACAGACTATAGATATAGTTATATATGTATGGTTGTATGCATATGGATGGTTTTTACTTGGTTTTATATATGACATTATTTTATTCTTATCCTGAGTTTATGCTAGCGTTCACCCGCTAATCCGTCTTTTGACATTGTATCCCCACGCGATGCAGGAACCGACCGTTCTACTCCTCCTGCTTAGCAATTCGTACTTCGGGGTCAACATTTGGATTGAAGTGGTGAGCTTGTGTAACACCCCGTATTCAAGTACATGTATTGGCGTATTCAAGTACGTGTATTGGTTTTATTTATATGGAATTAATTTTTTATTTTATTTATACCGGAATTTGCCCGTCGATGGTTCCATACGAAGGTTATTGAATAAGATTTCCAACGATATAAAGATTTCCAAAAATGGATAAGTTTCGGATATAATCGAGCACGTTCGAAACTATAAAACGGTGGCCGGGATATGGTGAATAGTAAATGTGCAGGAAAATTTCCTGCACACAAACTACTGAGGCCTGCCAGTTTTTTGGGTCAACTTTGAATGATCATAACTCCCTTAATATAATGAACTGGGAGAGCTACGACCTATCAAAAGAAAGATCATTGGTTTCATCCAAATCCAACATCTGAGTAAGGAGTTATACTCGTTTTACTTTAGCCTCTCAAAACAGATTTTTAGGGTCAACTTCAAACGATCATAACTCCTTGTACAGGACGAACTGGGTGTCCCACTTTATATGAAATGAAATCCCTTTGAATTATCTTTCCAACGATACCCATTTCACCCAAATCCGATATCGGAGCAAAGAGTTATGGTCGATTTACTTTAGACTATCAAAACAGTCCACCATGGACAGATTCGGATTTACTTAAATTTTTAAGGGCAATATGGTCATTTTCCATCACCTCATGGATGAAAATTGGTCATTATATACATATACTTAGCCTCATATCCATCATGTTATAATCCAAGTATTGAAGAATAAGAAACCCTAGTCTAAGTTCAACTCCAATTATCTTGTGATTCAACCGTAGTAAGTCCAAATTGATTCCGTAGTTGTGTTCACCGTCTCGAGGGCTTCGAGAAGCACCCCTTATTTGTGCCAACAGGACTTTGAAATCAAAAGGGTCATTTTATGGTAAGTATGTAAATTATGTTGGTGTTATTTAAATGGATATGTATATATATGTTTGTGAGCATAAGAAGTATGTTATTTGATTGTTGTTGAAAGATGATTGGAAATGATGTTGGATTATTCTTGTGCATGGTTGGATTATGTTGAATTGTGAAGGGATTTGGTGTGATGATGTGGTATTGAAATGATGATTATATATATATATATATATATATATATATATATATATATACACACATAAACCTATTGTTCAAGTTAGTTTTTGGAATGTTTTGCAAATATTGGTTGTATGGAATTATGGAAGAGAATTGTGGTGTTGGGTTGCTAATACTAGATGCCAAACATTTCATTGTAGATAAGAGATTTGTAAAGGAGCGAAGTTGTGTTGAATTGGTATCCGAATCTACAACGAGGTATGTAAAGCATACTCTATACCATATCTTTGGCATAAAAGTGAACAATTGTTCTATTAAGAAAGTTTCCAAAGTTATTCAGTAACATGTAATCCATAATGATTTTGTATGATGTCCTACGTTACCAATGAACTTGTTTCCACCCTAAAAGATGTCAAGACATTCCAATACTTACTTGTTTTCCAAATCTTACATATTTATTGCACTAATGAATGTCAGAAGGTATCCGGTTACTCAAACAAGATCCATGTGCTATTAATGACTCCAAAATGCTTTATTGATGTGCCAATGAGTTCTTACTTCATTGTTATTGCATTGATGGTCTATTTATATGTCTCTTATTGATGTATCATTGTTTCAAAATATCAAAAATATGGTGGCGACTGAAATAACAATCTCAAAGATTAATTTCAACTAAGTGATGGTAGTTCTCTCTTATTGGGTGGTATCCCAAGGGCATAAGCCTAGCATGGGTCAATCCCTATTTATGTGTTTATGGGTGGTATCCCAGGGGCATAAGCATAGCATGGGTCGATCCCAGTTGATATGTACTGGAGGCAGCCTAATGGTCATAGTACAGTACAGTAATGATTACAAAGATGATAAGAACGAAGGTAAAGTGATTGAATAAATGCAATGTACAGGTTGTCACAAGTTCTAGTAAGTGTGGTCCACTCCTATTACGATTTATTCACTTGTTTCTGATTTCTATTGAGCTCCTTTATCATATGTGATTATCTACAACTTTACATACTCAGTACATATTTTGTACTGACGTCCCCCACGGGGACCTGCATTTCATGCTGCAGGCACAGGTACCTCAGCTCATACACCGCACATGTAGGAGCCAGGTCATACAGCTATTGTTGGTGAGCTCCAGTTTGCTTCAGAGCTTTTTCGAGTAGGTTCCTTATGTTTTGTTATTGTACAGGAGTCGTGTGTGGGCGGTGGTTTGTCCCGACCCTAGTTATGTCATGTATATCCTAGAGGCTTTGTAGACATAAGGAAGGGTAAAGTCATGGAAGTTTATATAGTGATGTTATATTTGTATATGTGGTGGCCCCGACGGCCAAGTATTATATATATATATATATATATTTGTGCGTGTTGTACTGATACAGGTAATTAGACCCTTCGATATGCAACGAAGTGCTACCCAAAATTTTGGTGACATGTAAGTAAAAGTACAGATATTTGAAAGGGTTCTCCCGGGCCTTCTCGGCTTCGGGTGCCAGTCCGGCCCAATGGGATTTTGGGGCGTGACAGCTTGCATCTATTAGAAAGGCTCTATTTCATGGATGTTATTTCATACTTTGACTTATTTATGGATATTGGTTTTGGCTATGGTTGTGGGGCATATCCCAATCGAATTTTGGTATTCTTTTGGTTAGAGATTTTATGGTACTGATATGGGTTAGAATAGGTGGGATCAGTATTGGTGTCAGCCTTCGCATTGGTATTGGTATTGGAGCTGATACTAATTGACGATATTGTTGGTCGTTCCATCCTCTATTATTTTGGGAGTATATATTTAATTATTAATGAAACTTATTTGGTTATGGTTGGATCTATGGTTTGGTTTAGCTTGGTATGGTATAGTTGGACGGTTGGTATGGGACGGTCGGACTCGGTTGGGTTAGTCTCGATAATAGACCTATCCCAGAGTCTGTAATCTGGATAGTTATGTTATCTTGTTATATGTTCAAAACTTAGCCAACTCAGGGCAGGCAGATGAAGATTAGGTTAGATAATAGGTAAAGTTGGTATCAGAGCCTTAGGTTCATGGTCAATTGGGAGTCCACAAAGCCATATCTGGTAGAGTCTCTTTTATGGGTGCATAGCACGCCACACACATAAGAGAGAGACTACAAGGCATTTAGGAATATTTTACTTTCTTGGTATTCTATTTTTAAGCTTGGAGTCTAAGTGCTGGAATTCTTCTCTAATCCTTGGTTGTTCACTTTTCAGATCATGCCTTAATGATCTGGAACACAAGGAAACTCTTCAGTCCCATGTGGGGACAATATTAATGGGGTATGCCCTATGTATGGAGTTCATCTTCGATCTCAGGGTCCTATCCCTGATTGTTCTGAAGTTCCTTCAGTTGTTACTAGTCCTGCTTAGGGTGAGGTGTCTAATGCAAATTTTATGGGTATATTCATACTATTGCTCAATTGGTTGCTGCACAGGCTAGAAAGGATGCATCTATTGGGTTGTCTGCTGAGGCTACAAGGGTTGGCTAATTTATGAAATTGAATCCTCCTACTTTTACTGGTGTGAAGGTGGAGGAGGATCCTTAGGTTTTCTTAGATAAAATGGAGAAGATATATAAGGTGATGCAGGTAACAAATGTGGAAGGTGTAAACTTTACAGCTTAATAGATCAAGGATGATTATGAAGAATGGGAAGAGATAGAGGTGATATGGAGGAGTTATCCTTATAGGATGCCTTTTCTGGAGCTTTTCTTGATCGTTTCTTTCCTCAAGAGCTAAGAAAAGCAAAGATGGAGGAGTTTGTGAATCTTAAGCAAGGGAGAATGTCTATCAAGGAATGTGCCTTGAATTTCTTTAGTTGTCAAGGTATGTTCCTAATTTGGTTGCTAACATGAAAGCGAGGATGAGAAAGTTCGCTTCTCGGCTATGTTGGGATTTAATCTTAGAAAGCGAAATTGCTTTGCTGATCAAGGATATGGATATTTTGAGGTTAGTTATCCACATGCAGCAAGTAGATAATGAAAAGAGAAAACAGGAAGAGTTTAGAGATAGGCAGGGTAAGAAGAGCAGGTTTCCTGACTAGGGAAGTGCTTAGTCGTAAGGTGGTCGAGATGGAGGTAAATGGTCAAAAAAGAAGTGGGGTGGTTCTAGATCCTTCTTTACTGCTAGCGCTTCTTACCCTAGGTAGTCGGGTGATAGGTGTCAGTAAAGTGGTGATAATTTCTAGGTAAAGAGTGCCCCATCTCAGGCAAGTAAGGGTCAGTCAGCTTTTTCATGCCCTCTTTATCGGTTCTGTAGTTGTCTTTATCAGGGTCATTATAATGAAGGAAGGGACAAATATTTTAAATGTGGCCAGCCAGGACATATGCTCAAGAATTGTCTGGTTGATAAGGTTGCTACAGGAGAAAATAGGGTTTTGGTGGCTTCATCTTCTACTCTTATTCCTAATAGTTCAGCTTCGATGTTTGCTCCTACTTTTGGTTTCGGCACTGGCCAGAATAGGTTGTATGCTTTTGCATCTCAGCAGTAATTTGAGGCATCACCTGATGTCTTTACTAGTATGTTACAACTCTTTTCTTATGATGTGTATTATTTTCTTGATCCAGGTTTCACTCATTCTAATATAACCCCACTCGTGTCTGTATGTATTGGTTTTTATCCTGTGTTTGTTTCATAGCTTTTTTCTGCTTCTACTCCGATAGGTCACTTAGTTATTGCTAAGAGAGTCTATAGGGGGTGTGGTATCGGGTGGTGGTAGGCAGACTTTAGCAGATTTATTTAAACTTGATATAGTGGATTTTGATGTTATTATGTGGATAGATTGGTTACACTCTTGTTATGCATCTTTGGATTATCGAACCCATAAGGTTGTCTTTAGGTTTCCTAGTAAACTGGTTATAGAGTGTGAGGGCGGTTCCTTATCTCCTAGGGGTAGGTTTATCACTTGGTATGGGTTAAAGATTCTAACTCGAAATGTCCTTCTTTATAGTCAGTTCTGGTGGTAAATGAGTTTCTTGAGGTCTTTCTAGATGATCGTCCTGGTGTTCCTCCAGATGTGGAAATAGAGTTTGGTATTGATTTGGTTTTGGACACCCGTCCAATATATATTCCTCTTTATAGAATGGATATGTCTGAGTTGAGGGAACTCAAGGAGCAACTTAAGGATCTTTTAGATAAGGGGTTTATTCGTCCTAGTATATCCCCATAGGGTGAATCGATATTGTTCGTGAGCAAGAATGATGGTTTTCTTTGGATGTGCATTGACTATCAACAGTTGAATAAGGTAACAATCAAGAATAAGTATCCTCTTCCAAGGATAGATAACTTATTTGATCAGTTACAAGGTGTCAAGTTTTTTTCTAAAATAGATTTTTGATCTACGCATCATCAGCTTAAGATTATGGAGGAGGATAACCCTAAGATGGCTTTTTGTACTCGGTATGGGCAGTTTGAATTTATGGTAATGTCATTTGGTTTGACTAATGCCCCGACGGCATTTATGGACTTAATGAATAGGGTTTTCAAGAAGTTCTTGGATCTCTTTATCATTGGGTTTATTGATGATATTCTGTTTTATTCCAAATGTTAGGTGGATCATACTAATCACCTTCATATGGTATTGCAGACCTTGAAGGAACAATAGTTGTAAGACAAGTTCTCCAAGTGTGAGTTTTGGTTGAACATTATACTTTTTTTGGTCATATTATTTCTAGTGAGGGGATCATGGTGGGTCCGTAAAAGGTGGTTACAATTAAAAGGTGGCCTAGACCCACGTCTCCAATCGATAGTTAGAGCTTCTTGGGTTTGGCTGGGTATTATCGGTGGTTTGTAGAGAGCTTTTTAATAATAGATGCTCCTTTGACTAAGTTGACAGAAAAAAAGGTGAAGTTTTCTTGGCCAGATGCTTGTAAGGGGAGTTTCGAGAAGTTGAAAGATAAGCTAACTTCGGCTCCGTTCTTGACATTGCTTGAGGACAGTGAGGGGTTTGTGGTTTATTGTGATGTATCTAGGGTGGGACTTGGTTGTGCATTGATGAAGTATGGGAAGGTAATTGCCTCTGCTTCTAAGTAATTGAAGGTACATGGGAGGAATTATCCTACTCACGATTTGGAGTTGTTGGCTGTGGTTTTTTCTTTGAAAATCTGGCGGCATCATCTGTATGTAGTGCACGTAGACATCTTTTCTAATCGTAAAAGTGTACAGTATGTGTTCAATTAGAAAGAGCTAAATCTTAGGCAAAGCAGATGGTTGGAGCTTCTCAAATACTATGACATGATTCTTCACTATCACCCAGGTTAGGCTAACATGGTTGTTGATGCTCATAGCAGGTTATCCATGGGGAGTTTAGCTCATGTGGAGGAAAGAAAGTGAGAATTAGTCAGTGATATTCATCTCTTGGCTAATCTTGGAGTTTATATTTTGGATTTTGAGAATTGTGGGGTGATGGTACAGGAAGTGGTTTGATCATTTCTTTGTCTAAGGTGCATAAATCGTGCTACGTTGTACAACCCAGCTCGTCGAAAATGTATCATGATCTCAAAGAGATATATTAGTGAAATGGTATGAAAAGAGATGTGGCTGATTTTGTGATCGAGTGCTTGGTGTGTCAATAAGTTAAAGTTGAGCACATGAGACCTGGTGGGTTGTATCAAAAGATTGTTTTGACCTAATGGGAATGGAAGGTAATCAATATGGAATTTGTTACCGATCTTCCTTGGTCTCAGAATCAATATGATTCAATTTGGGTCATTGTGGATAGAGTGAAAGTCTGCTCACTTCTTGCCAGTGAGGACTACCTTTTTGGTGGATGATTATGCAAAGTTATATCTTTAGGAGATTGTGAAGTTGCATGGGGTACTTATTTTGATTATCTTTGATCGTGGTATGCAGTTTTCATCTCATTTTTGGCAGTTTTTTCAGAAGGGATTGGGTACTAAGGTGAGTCTGATTACTTTTTTTCATGCTCAGATGGATGGGCAAGCAGAAAGGAATATTTAGACATTGGAGGATATGTTTCAGGAATGTGTGGTTGATTATGGTGGCAGTTGGGTTGAGCATCTACCTTTGGTAGAGTTTGCTTACAACAATAGCTATCATTCTAGTATTGGTATGGCCCTTTTTGAGGCATTGTATAGTAGGAGGTGTAGATTTTTTATTGGTTGGTTCGAACTTGGTGAGGCAGATATGTTCAGTCCAAATTTGGTCTATCGAGATATGGAAAAGGTAAAGGTGATTCGGGGTAAGCTTAAGGCCACCTAAAGTCGCCAAAAGTCCTATGCAGATGTAAGGCGTAGAGACTTGGAGTTTCAGGTTGGGGATAAGGTGTCCTCAAGGTATCTTCCATGAAGGGAGTAATGCGGTTTGGAAAAAAGTAGAAGCTCAGTCCTCGGTATATTGGTACTTATGTGGTTTTGTGGAGGGTTGGAAATGTTGCTTATGAATTGGAGTTGTCTCTTAGTTTTAACTCCATTCAACTGGTATTTCGTGTTTCTATGTTGAGGAAGTGTCATGGTGATCCTTCTTCGATTGTTCCTTTGGAAGGGTTGGGTATCTCAGACTCTCTATCTTATGAAGAGGTCCCTATTGAGATCTTAGATAGGCAGGTTCCTATTTATGAACCAAGGATGTGGCTTCAGTTAAGGTTCTGTGGAGAAATAATAAGGTGGAAAAATCTACATGGGAAGCGGGGGAGGATATGAAGTCCAAGTATCCGCATCTATTTTCTACTCCTAGGATTCGTGCGGAAGGTATGTATCTTCAATACATCTTTATTTTCTGAGTTTGTTAAAGGAAAGATTAATATCTTTGTCTCTTTGTTTTCAAACTTTGTTAAAGATTGGAAATATATTTGATAATGTAAATGACTCGCGTATGTGATTACCCCCACCTTATCCGTCATTCGGGGATGAATATTCCTAGTGGGGGACTGAAACACCCTGGTTTCTGGGCTATAGAAAATTTCCTTAATTTATGGTTTATAGAAAAGATATGAATTAGGGGAATGAACTATACACTTGGTTACGGGTGGTATGGTCCAGTCGTATACTTACAAGTGTTGGCTGGTGGGATGGATGTAGTTACTTGAATGGGTAAGATTTGGGTGGTACGAGTCATATAGTTGGGTACGGATTGTTTGGTTACTTTATTAACCTTAGAATTGGTAACTTAAGTTGGATCTGAGTATGATTGGATCACCATGAGCTATAAGCGAGGGTAAAAGTCGTACCTAGGACTCATATGGTGGTTAGTGTTCAAACCTCCTGGATTCTATTCTGCCAGCGGTACGATTTATGGGTACTAGTTGTACACTTGAATACGACTTGGGTTTAGGTGTTTTGTACCTTGGAGAGATTTATGTCCAAGGGGGAAATCCTAGGGTAAGAGAGGTGGGTACCACTTGTACAAGATGGGTACGACTCGTAAGGGTTAGTCAAACCCTATGATGGGAATTTAATATAGTTTAAGTGAGGGCAATCTGGATATTTCCCCACTTATCCTAAAAAGTTCCCATGACTTATATTGCACTTGGGAGGTTATTTACCCTATTATTCTATCCTTAAACACTTGAAAAACACTCTTAAATCCTCTCTGGAGTTCTTGGGCAAAGAAAGCTAGGGTTTCATCTTAAGGAGTAAATTGGGGCTTGTCCTTATGATTTTTCTCCATCATCATCTTGGTTTAAGGCATGTTCTCTTTCCTCATTGTTAGTTCCAACTAAAGGCATAGTTTTATGCAATGTTTTCATGATTTGAATGTTTTATGATTTTGGATTTTCAAATATGATTTAGGGTTTTTTCTTATAAATGCTTTGTGATAGTTTTCCCATATTTTTAATTATGGTTTTATATGCATTAATGGTAGTTTTGGATAATTGGTTGCATGGTAATGGTTCTTTGGTAATGGTCTTTGGTATTATAAATACTATGCCCCCAAATTGTTTGACAAAATGCCTAAAACAATGGTTTCACTATAATATTGGTTTTTCAATAGAACTTATGTATAGTTTAAACCTGGTAATGGAACCCTAAATGATTTGAATGGTTTAAATGATTTTAAATGGATTTAAAAGGCCTTGGTGACCATGGTTTTTGTTTAATTAGAAATCATGTGGGGTATATGGGAATCCCCTAAGGATTGTCTAAGGACAATACTTGCAAGTTAAAGTCGGTATGACAATATCACTACTAACAGCCTTGGATAATAATAATGGAATAATTGTTTGATTGGAAAATGGTTTAATTGGGCTTAGAAGAAGGGGTGTAGCAAAGCCGTGAAAGGTGGAGAACCCTAGGGGATCAAAACTTAAAACTCATATTTGTCGATGTGAGGTTTGATCCTAATTACCATGTGCATGATGTCACACTTTATATTTTAGGGGATGTACTAGTCATCCTAGGTTTTCTTTCCTGGTCGTGCGACTTCATGTACTGGGGCCCTTTCAGCGAGAGGAGCTTAATCCATATTGCCTGTGGGTGGTTTTTGACGACAGACAGAACCTAGGTAAAGGTTTTAATGGCATGCTAATCCCAATCCCCTTTTTTGGTATGGTAATATATATATATGTATGGTTGTGTGCATATGGATGGTTTTTACTTGGTTTTATAAATGGCATTATTTTATACTTATCCTGAGTTCATGCTAGTGTTCACCTGCTAACCCGTCTTCGGGCACTGTATTCCCACGTGATGCAGGAATCGGCCATTCTACTCCTCCTCCTTAGCGATTCGGACTTCGGGGTTACCATTTGGATTGAATTTATGAGCTTCCATCTTTTTGGAAGGCTTCATTTCATAGATGTTATTTCATACTTTGTCTTATTTATGGATCTTGGTTTTATCTGTGGTTGGGGGCATGGCCCAATTGGATTTTGGTATTCTTTTTGTTAGAGGCTTTGTGGTGCTGCTATGGATAGGAATGGGCGGGAAGGTATTGGTGTCAGCCTTAGCTTAGTATGGTTACACGATTGGCATGGGACTGACGGACTCGGTTGGGTCACTCTCAGTAATAGACCTATCCAAGAGTCTGTGATCTGGATAGTTATGCTATCTTGTTATATGTTCAAAATTCAGCCAACTCAGGACAGACGACTGAAGGTTGGGTTAGGTAATGGGGGTGGTCTCCGGTCGAACTTGGGACGCCCATTATGATAAGGCCTCAGGTCGGGTTGGGTCAATGATATTGGATTCTTTATAATCTTTTTCGTTCGAATACTTTTTTCTAGTGATTCACCAATATTTACCAAATCTATTAATGTTGCACAAATTGCTGACACCATTCTAGTACAAAATTCTGAGAAAACACTAACATTATTTCCTCTTTGGTCACTGGAGGTTGAGCTTTAGCAGCCTCTTTTCTCTGGTGTTAGGCATCGCATTGAAAATGCTCATCAATTTTCTGCTTAATCTTGTCTATTGAATGTCGGTCATAGACTGTTTCTACATTGTATGCAAACCTGCCGAGAATGTCTTTGGCAAGTTCCTTCTAATCGAACCCTTTTTATAATTCCTGGGTTGTAAACTAACTTGGAGCTTCACTACTTAAACTTAAACAATAGGCAAATTAGAAAGGTTAAAACATGAAGACCTGAAGCATGAAATAATACTTATACATAACTTTGACACTTAACTGAAGCCTGAGGAATAAGGTATCCTCGACATGGATTCAGTAAAGAGATCTAAACTGAGGACATACATGACATAATATGAATTTTGTTGATCATTAAGAGTGTAACATGAGTACCTGCAACTGATCATACTATAAAGCATGAGTACATGAGTCATGAGCTGTATGACCTAAGTTTGAAGTTCATGAATTCACGAAATATGATTTGTACTACTGAGTGAATTGGAACTCCTCATACTAGAAGCTGAGAGCGTACATGATTTTATGAAAAGTGCATGAATATGAGCTATGATCATGGATCTTACATGCAAGGCATAAGTAGATGTCGTGATAACTATAGTACAATATTTTTACCGAAATAATAATAGGTTGGGAATCTTCCTCCCTTAGTGATATTTTAGAACACACTGGCATCACTACTAGAATCAAAGAGCCTGACTTGAGTCCTTGTTCTATCATCTCCCCCTTAGCTTTAAGACATCATTCTAAGTATGTGGACCCCCTTAAAAAACTTTAAACTGAACTGCAACCACTTTACTCTAGAGTCTGAAATATAACAAATACACATAAATAATAAACTAACCCTGAAAGACTACACCTGAAAGTGTAAAACCTGTTGCTATTACTCCCTTCTGAGATGCAACTCTTAACTTTATATTACCCCACTAGTCATCATATAATAACTTAAACATTTACTAACTTAGAATCTTCATGAGTATCATCATACCCTAAGTTCACACCATCATGTTTTAAACTTAGATTCTAACACTTAACATGGATATTCCAAAACTTTTAACGAACTATACTAACTTCATTCTTGAACACTCCCTTAATATATACTATCCTTAACTTTCCTTAGCTTCAGCAATCATCACATACTTACACCCTTCTTGACAACATACTTGCCTTACTAACACTCATAATCTGACTCTTTTCCTTCATAGCCTACTAATATCACATCTCTAAACTTATATTTTCCCTAAACCATGAGAATTACCATTACACCAACATACCCAACATCATCAACCTTTAACCCATAACTTAACTAGCAAAAGTATAATATATTGTATAGCCTCATTTGCACTTAACAACTCAAGGGTACTATCTAAGAACACACATTGTAGAAACTTAGAAATAATACAATCCCATATCACCTTTGGTACACCTCTAGATCATAAACACATCATCATACTTAACTTCAAATCAATGAACTTAAATTCTTGAATACACTATTTCAAGCCTACTGGTTTCACTTTTCAGACAACTAGCCCCATGGATACATAATCTACTAGATTTAGATAACATTACCCCCACTTTACTACTGTTAAACTTCTTGGTTCATACTTCTAAATCTAGATCATATGCTATCATAAAATTCTGAGAAGGAATCTAAAAGCACATCTAATTTTAGCTTATTTCATAATTCTTCATGATCATGAATGAAATCCTTCATACTTTGGAACATAAAGGCATTGATGGGATACTTTTTGAGCCAACATGCAATCCCATAAATATCTACAAGGACAGTTGGAGAAAACTCTATCAATAAAAATTTAAGCTTTTACTGTTTTTATTACCTTGAAAATAAGGCAGAGTTGGCATGAATGGAGCACGATGACAATCAGTATAGGTTTCTTAGAGAACCTTTCTACAGCACTATTTGAGACATGAAAGAAGAAAAGTATTTCTTAAATACCCTTTAGCCTCTCAAAGAAAAGTACAGATATCTTTGTAACATTCTGCAAGACTCTTCTAGACATGGCTTCATAAACACCCTACAATACTTGAACCTTATGCCCTGATACCAAGTTTGTAACTCCCCGAGATTACCCCCTAGACGTCACATGGTGCTTAGAACCACAAGTGATCCTAAGCTAACCCATGATACCTTTATAACTCATGATCAACTAAATATATTACATAAATATGGAAGAAATAAGTGGAAAATATGATTTTACTAAATATGTTCCACATAAAACTGTTTAAAACATTTCCACTTTGGTTATACAAAACAAAATGAAAGTAAATACATCAACATTGAATGATCATCTATAAAGCCTCTACTAATACTGACTATAAGTAGTCAGGACATGACCCCCATTTATCCCTAATCAATACAACTGAATAAGAATGATACTGAAACTATTGTTGACTCGAGTCCATGAATTAAAAAAACTCATCACCTGATGACTGAAAGCTGCGAACTATCTCATTATGATGTGTGGGCTATTACTTATACCTACACTATGAAACAATGTAGCCCCACATACCTCAACGCCCTTAAAATAGGAAAAAAATGGAGAAACTTATACCGCTTAGATTTTTTCTTGCAGCATGCAACCAAACCTAACCTTAGGATTGGTGGTGAAAAGCCAAAGCCAACCTCAGAGTTGGTGGCGCACAGCCAAACCCAACCTCAGGGTTGGCAGCGTACAGCCTAAAGCCAACCCATTCCAGTGGCGTTTGGTGATCCCTTTGCGGCACTAACCCTTTGTGGAGGGTCTATTTAGTGTCACATACCAATTTCCAACATCCAATAACACCTCTAACATGACCCACAATAACTATACATGGTTTACCATCAATATAAGGGTTATTTTTAAGGCATTACTAAATCATTAAAAGCACGAGGTGTTACACCACTTAAACGGGATCTATGAAAAATGAGATTAGATTAGTTCACTATAAATATGAACTAATGCACATAGACATACAAGATAGTTATATCACACAAAAATATCATAATAAGCGGACATCCTAATTAGGTGATCAGGGTTTGAAGGAAGTATATGCCTTTTAAAATAAATCTATTATTGCCAAAATAATTTCAATGAATATCAAAAGGGATAAATGCCAACAATTATAACATGAAGGATACAATCTTAGGGAAAGAGAAAACAAAATGCAAGAAAAATAGTCCCATGCAGTGGATTATAATAGAAAATACTAGGATCCAGATGGTCCCTCACTATCCTTTGCGCTCTTAGCTTTGTACACCTCATGTCATATGCGATATTTGTTGTTGATCAAGTGACTTCTACATAGTTATGCTCTACTCTCGTAGATCATTCTCCCTATTCCATCAATTTAGGAATCCACGCAATCATATAAATCTATGAAACATCATCCAGTATCATCCACTGCTTATTTGGATCTCTTTATTTATTCTCTCAATTGATGTATTTGAAGCATCCTCAATGTGTCTTTTCTGGTGTGCAATCTCACTTGTTTGAAACTTACCCCAAAGCATATGAAGTTGAATCTGATGCTCTAAACATCAAAAATTTTTATGGACATATTCAGATCATGACAAGTATTTCGTCATGGTTCTTTTTCGACCATCTTTAGAAGTATCGCTAGCCTCGGGTTCAAACCTAATACGAAAAGAGATTTCTTTGGTCTTTCTTTCCTTCTACTTCTTTATAATAAATTCCTTGAGTGGTGTCTCGCCTTCTCTATACTCGGTCATGAATCTATCCATGGGCTCAGTTAGCGGTGTTTCCTATTTAATTTCTAATTATCTGATAACTTTGATAGGAATATAAGGACGAGTCTCTCTAAAACCCATAAGTACTAAAAAGGGCCATTCATTTTCTCAAATATTGTATTTACCTAGATGAAGGTATTTGATTTACCATTAGACATTGTCGTCTCCCGATACCCTGAATGACTTAAACCAAAATTTTAGAGTATTTTTATTTTTAAATAATTTTAGAGACAGCCAAATGTTATGAGATGACAAAAGATTTACCCTTGTTTGGTTGTCCATTTTCTCCACTCCAGGATCTTTCAACGAATTTTTCATTATCCACCATTGCAAAATAAGATTGCATCCTTGGAAGAAACTAGACCCTTTTTGATAAATTTCCAAAGCCTTATACATTTCAGCAATGATCATATGAGTTAAAGTGTGGAATACCTTAGAAGTACCATATTCCAACCCATAAAAGAGGGCATTTGTTACCATAATGATTCTTTGATGAATAGTACCATTTTGTCCTTATAGGAATACCATAGTTCTAAATAGGCACATCGCGAAAGCAAATGCCCTTTCATCTTTCTATTTTGACGCAGACGCAAATTCAAGTTCGAATTTTTGAAAAGAATTAAATCTCCTAAACCTGTAGCACAACTCACAAAAAGGGATATTTCGCCTATCAAGCTTCCTAACAAGGTATCATCCTCGATCAAAAAGGCATCCTTGATCTTTTGACGATTCCATATGACTGGGACTAAAATGTTGTTGTTAGGTTCACTCTTTCTTTTGTTACACATGTTGATGCTTTCATAGAACTTCTTCGATAGTAGAGATCAATTCAACTCCACCAAAGTGAAATACCATGTTGTCATCATCCCAGAATTCTATCAACACATGAATCATCTCAGACTAAATATCCATATCTAAAAGTGAAGGTAGGTGACCGATATGTGTCTTAATAATCCTCTTATCTTCTGTACTCATGTAAGCCCACCAAACCTTAAGAAAATAATCTAGTTTGGTAACCATTTTTGAATCTTCTATTAGGGACTGGTTAAGTCATTCCTATACAAAAGAAAACAAGGCAAGACTTTTCCCCTTTCCCAAATTATATGGATTAGATTAATCAACATATATTCCTTCAAGTATGATTCGTCCGTGATTGATTCGTGGCCAGTAGATATAGGGTAGGTTCTTGTAATAGGCCCAAAATCTCATCTGGTATTAGGTCATCCTAGGCTCATTCCTAAAAAGATTTTTTATTTTGTTCTATCCTAGATATCTAGAGTGGGTTTTGACCAAGTTTTCAAGTGGACAACTTGAGTTTGAAAATACAAACAACCATCGAACGTCTAACGTACAAATAAACTGTAATAATACTAATATTTTGATTCAAAATTAATCAATAGGGGCCACGACAACTGCAAACCCCAAACAATTTGAATATCAAATGAGGAAGTATGTCATGAAATGCAACAATTTAAAATTTACAAAAAATTTAATACATAAAAAAATAAGTAGTTTAAATATTACAAATTCAAATAGTTAGTCAAATATTAGTTAGTTCAAATATTTGATTATAACCTAGTTAAAATTCTCCAGCAGAGTCGTTATTTCTATTTTACGGAGAAAATGACATCAATTTTTTTGAATTTGAAAACTTAGAAACCAAGTTTCAAATTTGATTTTGAAAATGGAGCCGACAATTAATTTATTTGAAAAGAAAGTAAGAAAACTTTTAAGGAAAATTCTAAGTCCTAAAAAAGAAAAAAGACTTTAATTTTTTAAATAAATTTCGAATAAGAGGTTCTTATTAACACTTTGAGAAGGATTCGAAGGCATTCAAAATGTCCGGTAGCACGCGGTTGTCCGGCTATTTGAAAATAACTTTTTTTTGACTAACTTTAAAAAGAAATTTATTTTTATTTAAAAAATAAAGTGATTAAAGGAAAATCTTTTGAAAATTTTATGAAAAACAAGATTTTTGACAACTTAATGGAGAATTTAACTAAGTTTTAAATAAAGAGTTAGTAGCAAGTAAAGCATGAAAAAGACTGAGGAAGAAACTAAAAGACCTAGCCCAAAACTCTCAAATGAACTCTTTCCTTGTCTAATTGGGTTTTTGTTCCACATGCACCTATCCTAATCGAATAACTCAGACTTTTAGCCTACAACTTGTCCTAAACTATTTCGTGGACCTTTAAGATCCAATATCAGCATCAACTGTATTAAATTATAACTTGTGTTTTGAGTCCCATAAAACATAAATAAAAAGAAACCGGTAGAATAATTTTAATGGGCTTGGACCAATTTACTCTTCTATCTTTTTACACTTGTACTTGCACTTGTACGCCATGTATACTGGTCCTTTGAATTTTGAGGCTGACTCAAAGAAATGGGTCTCATTGACCCATTATCAAATACGAAAGGAGGAAATGTCCATTGGGACTCCAAAAAAAATTCACATATAAAAGAAAATTGTTCTAAAAAAGTAACATATAAAAATGGGAAGAAACTACCATAGTCTATGATAGAAAAGGAAGGCAGTAATATGAAGATATAGAAGAAAAGGAGTGTTGTGGATAAAAGAGTAGATAACTACAAGACCAGACTGAACCAAGTACAGGAAGGGTTGAAGAGTGCCTTATTAAACCAGGAACTCATTATTGAGGAGAGACAAATACTATACAACATAGAGTACTAGAAGACAATCAATGAGAGGATCCTAAATTAGATATCAAGGGAATTATGGCTTCAGCAAAGGGACAGGAACTCAAAGTACTTTTTTTCCTACCTGAAGACAAGACAAGCTAGGAACAGGATTTCCTCAATCACCACTGACCAGGGAGTGAAGCTGACAGACCCACAGCTCATCCAACAGGAATTTGTTAACTTTTTCAAATTATTTCTCGGACAAGCAACTAATACATTACAAGGGTTGGACATCACAATAGCCAGAGATGGGGCCTGCTTATCTATTGCACAGTAATAAGAACTCTTAATACCTGTAACAGCAACAGATGTGATAAAAGTTGTAAAGAAGCTATTAGTTGATAAGAGCCCTGGAATTGATGGATTTAATGCAAAATTCTTCAAAACACACTAGGATATAATAGGTACTGAGGTTACAGAAGGTATACTACAATTCTTTGAGACTGGTAAACTGTTGAAGGGAGTTAATATTACTACTATGACACTGGTGCCAAAAGTTCAGAATCTTTCTTATGTCAAAGAAGATAGACCAATTTCCTGTTGCACAACAATATACAAAATGATATCAAAGCTTATCATAAATAAGTTGAAGGCTGTGGTGGATTATATAGTGAGCCCTTCACAATTAGCTTTTATCAGTGGTAGAAATATCCTTGATAATGTGATGATTGCACATGAATTAGTCAAGGGATACTCTCAAAAAGGGGTGTCACCTAGGTGCACTATTAAGATGCATATAAGGAAGGCATATGACTTAGTGGAGTGGCCTTTCTTAAAGACAGTTTTACTGGAGTTTGGATTGCCAACTCAGATGGTCATCTTGATCATGGAATGTCTGAAAACAGTTCAATATACTCAGCTGGTTAATGAAGGAATGACCACAATATTCCCAGCAAAGAAAGGACTAAGACAAGGGGATAATGTCCCCTCTGCTTTTTGTCTTAGTGATGGAACATTTACATAGAACTTTGCAGTAACTTAGGCATAACCCCCAATTTAATTACCACCCTAGATGTGACAAGCTGGGTATTATCCATATATGTTTTGCTGATAATCTCCTGATTAGATATAGAGCTGATGAGATATCCATAAAACTAATGTTTGAGGCCTTTCATCACTTCTCAGTTGTACCTAGTTTGCAAGCAAATATGGAAAAGAGCTCTTTATATATTGTAGGAGTCACTTCAGAGTTTAAACAGCAGATGTTGAGGGAGTTGCAGTTAGCACCAGGTGACCTTCCTTTTAGGTATTTAAGGATCCTATTGTCTACTAGAAAACTAACTGTCTCTCAGTATAGGCCTTTGGTAAAGAGGATGATTGATAGAATCAAATGCTGGTATTCCAAGCTTTTAGATTATAATGGTCGTTTACAACTTGTGAAAAGTGTATTATTTGAGATGTAGACATACTGGGCACATATCTTTCTGCTACCCAAGAAGATCACAAATATGGTTACCACAGTGTGCAGAACATTCCTTTATACAGAAAGTAATAATTGATCTTGGAAAGCTTTAGTTGCTTGGGCAACTATTTGTCAACCTAAAACTGTAGGAGGGATGAATGTTATAGATGTGCAGTATTGGAATAGAGCTACAATTTGCAAGATCCTGTGGGCTGTGGAACAGAAGCAAGACAAACTATAGGTTAGATGAATCCATAGTTACTATATAAAAGGACACAGTATAGACATAATAAGCATTCCAAAGCAAGATAGATGGATAATGAATAAAGTTCTTGATGCAAGGAAGTGGCTATCAGGTACAACAAGCATCTATCATGAACTACACCAAATGACTGATCATAAAGGATTCAGTATCAGGAAGGCTTACCACTATATGAGACCACAATACCAGAAAGTGCCTTGGAACAAAGTGGCTTTGGTGAAAGGGATGATTCCCAAACACCAATTCATTCTTTGGTTGGCTTTACATAACAGATTTGCAACTGTGGATAGAGTTAGTAAATGGGGCATTCATGTGTAGAAAAAGTGTATGCTCTTTGGAGGAAACATTTGATCATCTGTTCTTTGGAGCTCCATTCTACATTGGCTAGGTTATCAGCGAAGCACAGGGGATTGGCAGCATGACATTCAGATCCTAGTGCACCTAATGTCCGACAGTAGACCAAGAGATAGCATACTTGGATTCTGCTTAGCAACAGCAGTATATCACATATGGGTAGAAAGGAATTCTAGAAGATTAAATACCCATAAAAAGGATGTCAGACAAAAAGTAAGAATCTTTGTCTTTCAGTCATTTGTAGCAGGTCAAACACATAGTAAATGGAGAGTTTGTTAGATAGATTAACAGGTTATCCAATGTAAATTCAGATAACTAGTAGATAGATTAGAAAATAGATCTAATGTGAGCTAGAGCTGAGTCAAAAGTATCTAGCCGGTTTGTAATGCCTATTTGGTTGAACGGAAAAGTTACTTGTTTACCAAAAAAAGATGTAGAAATGCATATACAAGTTTAAAAAGGAAGAAAATAAAGAATTTCACTTCAAATGGGAGAAACATATTTCATATTTCACGATCTCCATTTTAAATTGGAGAGGAAAAGAAAAATGGGCATGCTTATTAGGTCAATATTCCAGTAAAATGTAGGTGATTTCAAAAGAAAAGAAAGTAAATGACGAGAAAAAATTAGTAAAGTGATTGTAAAAATTAAACAAAGTTTGGCATATTAACATTCCTCTTCCAAAGCCAACCCAATTCATTCAGATCAACAAATTAAGCATCAAAAGAAATAACAACAATTTATTATGCTTCTTTTCTTACTTTTCTTTCCTCTACCCAAGCTAGGTGTTAACAAATTTAGATTACAGAAAAGTATGTAACATGAAGAATAGCATACATAAAAAAAATACGCAAACTAAACATAAGTCTTGCTAACTTAATCACATAGATGCCTAATCAAAATCCTTATTTGATCTCGTTTTTCTCAATATCCAAAAGAAAAGAAAGAGAGTAATATTGTTTACAAAATAAATAATCATGAAGATAAGTAGGTTCACACTTAGTAGGACAAGCCAGATTGCGAATATAAAGGTCAATGGTGTGTGAAAGCGATAATAGAAATTAGTTTTGTGATAAATAAAGATTGAAGGCAGTTTCAGAATTTTAACCAAATCAAATTTGAAGGATAATTTGTGCATGTTAAACATCAACACTCAAAAATCAATGCATAACACACGTTTTACCCTCTCATCCCAAGGAATCATTACTTTTCTCTTGATATTAATGAATCGAGGATGTATTTGAATCAAGCCTTTTGCTTCTACATGATACCTAAAGCCAAGAAAAAGTTGAGAAGAATGGTATTAAATTTTGCACATGGGAAGAAACAAAATGATAAATCAAGCTTAAGACACTACTAAAAAAAGGGGGAAAACTAACGACATGTGGTTGATTTTCCCCAATTTCCGACCACAAAACCGACCAAAATGTGTGGTCAGTAAAGTAGTGGTAGTTTTTTAAAAACCGTCCACAAGTGGTTGATTTTTTTAAGAATATATATATATTTAAAATTTATTATTATTTTATTAAAATTAAAAAAAATAATTTTAGGGAAAAAAAACCACCACAAGTAGTCATTTTTATTAAAGTAATTAATTAAATTTAATATAAAACCAACTACTTGTGATCAATTTTTCTAAGAAATTTAAAAAAAAATAAAAATCAAAACCCAAATACAGCATGCAACAACAACAATCCAATGTAGCAGTAACCAAATCAAACACAGTAGCAAAAACAACCAAAAACCAAATGTAAATACTTTCAAAAATGTACAACACATACAAAATGTCCAACAAAAGTTAGTATGAAAAAACTACAACAATAATTTCAAACAACAAAATGTCTAAATTCAAAGTAGGACACATTCAGAAATAAAAAGCTAAAAGTCATCATCATCGAATTCATCCTCGTCTTTCATATTATCATCCATACTAAAATCATCCAGGGGGCCTAGAGCTTTTGCAGCCTGGAATACATCACCAGGACACGGAGCAATAACCCCCGCACTTTGAATGAAACAACTGAACTGCTGCAGCATCTTGATTTGTGATGTTGTTGCCTTCTCCGTCTTCTTCTGCCTCTCTCTG
Organism: Capsicum baccatum var. pendulum; assembly: GCA_030864225.1. Classification (NCBI taxonomy): domain Eukaryota; kingdom Viridiplantae; phylum Streptophyta; class Magnoliopsida; order Solanales; family Solanaceae; genus Capsicum; species Capsicum baccatum. The sequence continues at coordinate 235,462,138 of CM061550.1, forward strand.
TTCAGTAAACCTCTCTCTCTGTTCAGCAAGATCTTCAGTAAGTTGAGAAATCATATTTTATGGTCTTTCAATGGTTTCTCTATCAACTGAAGAGCTAGAACATGCAACGCCGGACGAACACCTAATATTATCGTCAAAAAATTGTGTGGTATCCGTAGAAATGGACTCTATTTGCAGGAACCGCAACTTTTATCCATAACTCCTCATGTACATATTGTGGTATTGGATCACCCTGACTTTCAGGAGGCTGACTACTACGATACTCACCAACAAGACGCGTATATTTGTCCTATATTCTGCGCTACTCCAATGGCAAGGTACAATTGTCATGCGTCTTCAAGAGTCCACTTAAGTTTTACCAATTTCTTTCGGGAATAATCCAAGAGATCATTAAATCTGGCTCTACATCTTATGAAAAAGTTCTTTATAAGAAATGTATTTGCATCATCCCACCAGTAAAATTTCTACAACAAAAATATAATATTCAATCTTTTATTCTAACAAAGTGCTAATAAGTAGTCGATAAGTTAAATCCCTACCTTAAATTCTTCAAACATTCTATCCCTGTCAAGTTCTAGAACCTTTTGCCAGCTGGTCCAGTAGCCGTTAAAATGCTGAGTAATGTATATTCGCTTCTTTTGTCCAATTCCAGCATCTAGCCTAAACCTACAACACAAGATCCAACAGTAATTTTGTAGAACATAATAATATAGTAATAAAAAAATGAGTAATGTTATTATATTTAGAAATCTTACCCTCTCACAACTGGAACAAGATAAACCCTCCTAGAATCATCTCTGTCTCTTGGCTACCTAGTAAGTGATGGTAGATGCACTAGCGTGGGCGGATCTGAAGCACCAGATGGAGTGCATCCAAGCTGAAGATCCGACAACCTAATAGATCCAGCTGAATCACTGTGCGAAGCTGTGTGACTGCTACAGGAGGGTATCGATGATGGTATATGTCTGGAGGGGCCAGCGGCTATCTGATAGTACTATGCTAGCGGTGGCACGATTATAGAAGCAGAATGGGTCGGTGTAGACCCATATAGTAGACCCGCATGCGTAGGAGTAGGTATCGAATCCTTGGACGACCTATAATATGAGGGTCGTGTTGTCGCGTCAGCAAACCGATCCTCAGATTTATGAATACCTGCCGGTCGTCTATAAGGTGAAAGTTGTCTATTCTTTTTTGGTTTTGTAGTATCAACTTTTCCCTTACCTTTTTCACCTCTGCCTGACATCTAAATTATGTTAAGTTAACATATAGTTAGTTCCTACAAAATGAATGTATAAAAAAACATTCCAAGTAAATAATTTCAAGTTACTAATTCCCATTTCAAATCGCTCCAACAACACGACATATAGACAAAAAACAATTTATTACTATATAAATCATGGAAAAGTGGAAACAACAAACTTAAACAGTATATTACATATCAATCTTAAACAAGAAACATAAAGGTAAATATATAGTACAAAGCATAAAAACATCAATACATAACAAATATAACCGACACAACTAATCCTCCTCTTCTGAAGACTGTCCACTAAACCATTCACCCTCTTTGGAGGTTTCCTCATCTCCTATTCACTCAGCCTCTTCTTCCGCAATATTAACTTCTTCAACCAACTAAGTCACCTTCAAAACCACATTCAAAAAAAGAAATCCCCTTTAAAGTCCCTAAACTTAACCATTTTCAAGCAACTAAGTCACCTACCAAACCACATTCAAAACAAAAAAATCCCCTTTAAAGTCCCTAAACTTAACCATATTCAAGTGACTAAGTCACCTACCAAACCACATTCAAAACAAACAAAGCTCCTTTAAAGTCCCTAAACTTAACCATTTTCAAGCAACTAAGTCACTTACCAAACAACATTCAAAACAAAAAAAATCTTCTTTAAAATCCCTACACTTAACCATTTTCAACCAACTAAGTATCAAAACAAATCCACATTCAAAATAAAAAAATCCCCTATAAAGTCCCTACACTTAACCATTTTCAACCAACTAAGTATCTAAACAAAACCACATTCAAAACATAAAATCCCCTTCAAAGTCTCTAGACTTAACCATTTTCAACCAACTAAGTCACCTACCAAACCATATTCAAAACAAAATAATTCCCTTTAAAGTCCCTAAAATTAACCATTTTCAAGAAACTAAGTCACCTACCAAACCACATTCAAAACAAAAAAAATATCCTTTAAAGTCCCTAAACGTTACCATTTTCAACCAACTAAGTATCAAAACAAAACCACATTCAAAACACAAGATCCCCTTCAAAGTCCCTAGACTTAACCATTTTCAACCAAGTTACCTACCAAACCACATTCAAAAAAAAAAATCCCCTTTAAAGTCCCTAAACTTAACCATTTTCAAGCAACTAAGTCACCTACCAAACCACATTCAAAATAAAAAAAATCCCCTTTAAAGTCCCTAAACTTAACCATTTTCAAGAAACTAAGTCACCTACCAAACTACATTCAAAACAAAAAAATTTCTTTTAAAGTCCCTACACTTAACCATTTTCAACCAACTAAGTATCAAAATAAAATCACATTCAAAACAAAATAACATCCCTTTAAAGTTCCTAAACTTAACCATATTCAAGTGACTAAGTCACCTACCAAACCACATTCAAAACAAAAAAATTCTCTTTAAAGCCCCTAAACTTGACCATTTTCAAACAACTAAGTCACTTACCAAACCACATTCAAAACAAAAAAAATCCTATTTAAAGTCCCTACACTTAACCATTTTCAACCAAGTATCAAAACAAAACCACATTCAAAACACAAAATCCCCTTCAAAGTCCCTTGACTTAACCATTTTGAACCAACTAAGTCACCTACCAAACCACATTCAAAACAAAAAAATTTCCTTTAAAGTCACTAAACTTAACCATTTTCAACCAATTAAGTTTCAAAACAAAAACACATTCAAAACAAAATGTCAATAAGACCAACAAGACCAACAAGATGTCAAGAACAATGCTAGTGAATTGTACAAGGTCACACAGGGCTTCACTAGACTTCAATATGAACAATGAAAAAAAGATATAACAATAATAGTGAATCGCACAAGGCCTCACACGGCTTCACTATGTCAACATACCTTTGATATTTTCTTTAATTTCTTGATATTTCAAAATGACAACTTCAATCTGCTTATAGATTCTCTCACGAGAAGCTGCAATATCAAAAATGATGAGCTTAGCAAATTAAAAGATAGACTAGTGCAATTTTATCTAAAATACCGACCTACTCTATGCAAGATATTACTCATTTCAGTCAACATAATACACACAATCCATACTACATTCAAATTTTCCCCCAATTTTCCCATTTTCAACCAAAACATAAGAACTAGGGTTTCAAAATTCAAAATAAGGCCAACAAATCACAAAATCTTACTTTCTTGAGTTGGAGAAATCAAGATTTGCTACGAGAACCCACTTCTTCGATTGATTTTGAGTGTCAGTATGTGTTTGTATATGTATGCGGGTTGAGTGTTTGTGTGTGTATGTTATTTCCCGTTTGATTTTGTGTATATCAATTTAGAAAGTTAATTATTTGGGTGGGTCGGGTCGGGTCATAAATTGTTTTTATTTTTTTATTTAACAGTAAAACCAACCACTTGTGGTTGATTTTTACAAAATTTTTGATAAATTAAATTTTAATAAACTACAATTAATAAATTAATAAATTAAAATTAATTGATAATTAATTAAATTTTATAATAAATGCTATAATATTTATAACAATATCCAATTAATTTAATACAATGTGAATATATATATAAATCAGATAATTAGTTATTTTATCATCACATTAACACGAGTAGTATATTTCCTCCATCCTATAATAATATCAATGAATTTCGCAGATTACGATAAATTTTTAGTTCATTATCTTTTAATTACGATATATATACGTGTTAATCAGATAAATTATCGACATCTTACGTTATTACAACTTTAACAATATACGTGTATCTACATTGACACAAAATAGTATATCTATTTCTTCAATAGTATGATATCTATGTATTATTCAAAATATTTTGATATATAGATTCAGTTATCGAGCTTTCATTTACTGCATATGTCACTACACGAGATATATGTATATATACATATATTTAACTGTCTATGACCGTTTAAATATGTAATATAAATATCACATACATGATTTTTCTACCCCTTAATAATATTCAATGTATTTCACATATACTTATATACAAAATCTTTAAGTGAAAAAACTCAAATTCACTGCCAAAATTTAGCGGTCGTTCAAAATTCAAAGCAAATTATAAGTATATGCCAGTTTCATGATTTAATTTTCTGTCTCCCTCCCCTACTTCCTTGCTTCCTCCCCACCCCACCCCACCCCACCCCACTCCCCCCATATACCTCGTAATACTTACCTTACATTATTACAATTTCAACAATATACATGTGTCTACATTATATTGACACAAAATAGTATATCTATTTCATCACTACACGAGATATATGTATATATAAATATATTCAATTGGCTATCAACATTCAAATGCGTACTATATACATCACATACCCTATTTTACTACCCTATAACAATATACAACGTATTTCACAGAAACTCAGTTGAATTATCGGCTAGTTTATCATATGTCATTAATATATATACCTTCACTATATAATATGTATATACTATATATATATACCTATACATACACATACATATATATACACATTATCGACTATATCAATACATACTATATACATCACATACGTACACGAGTATCTTATCCAGTAATATAATGCGACGTATTTCATATACGTACTGTATACATCATATACCCGACTTTACTACCCCATTGTATTTCACATATACTCAAATAAATTATCGATTAATTTATCTTATGTCATTAATATACCGTCGCTATATAATATGTATATATTATATTTATACATATACATACACACACATATACACACTATCGACTATATCAAGTTCAAAATACGTACTATATACATCACATACGTATACAAGTATATTATCCAATAATATAATACGATGTGTTTCTTATACATACTTAGATTAGTGATCGATTAATTATATTTGATTAGCTTAATATATTAGGTTTTAATTATATATATAATTAGGTGTTACTTAAAATTATTTAATTTCTAATTTTCTTACTTCATAAACTGACCACAAGTGGTCGATTTTTTTAAATTATTTTTTATTTTAATTAAAAAACCGACACAAAATAAAGCAAGCCAATGAGACAATTTCTGAAAGAACAAAACTGAATATTAATGAGACAATTTCTGAAAGAACAAAACTGAACATTGTATTTTTGATACATAGAAAACGCATATCCATATCAATTGACTAATACGTTATTCAAGGCGAAAATGAATCAAGTCGGATAAACTTCTACTACTAATCGATCATGAAAGAAGAACGAAAAAAATAGGTAACTCAATTATTAGGAGTTTGACAACACAATAGAAGAACACAGATTTAACATGGTCTTTAGGACCTCATGAGCACATCTTCTCCTAACATCAGACTCATATTAGCATAACAACAATAAGAATACAATAAATTCAACAAATATACCATCTGCTTCTAGAAAAGGCTAAGGACTAAAATTTCAACACTGAAACCATGAGTTATAAAGAGGGGGTTAAAACAACAAAATGAAACTAAAAAAAAGAAACTATCACAACAACCAAATCACTTTTATCACACGGAACCAATGGCCTGTATAGTCATCTAAAACACATAATTCCAGTATTACTATAACTATATTACACTAAGCAATGCAAAAAAAAAAACTAAGTTATGGCCTGGAGAAGAAGGGTGATTAACAATAGCTAAAAGAAGAGAGGAGAGATATTTACCTATTTGAGAGCAACAAATCAAACTACGAGCCTTCATTGAAATCGTTATGCAACCATTGGAAAATCACTACCACTACTAATAAAAATTCTAGGCTCCAAAGAGTCTTATAATAATTTCGATCAAAATTTCGATAAACCGAAAAACTTTGCTTGATAATTTTTTAAATAAAAATTAAGACATTTTTGCTCAAATACCTCCAAGAATGATTTCAAGTCTCAACAGTGAGAGTACTACTCTTATATAGAAGTGAAAAGTGTTGTTACTACTATTTTGTCGTTTAGTGAAGGTTGTAATTATGCACAATATTGAGGGAAAAATGATCATTACATTTGGCTGATATTTTTCTATCATCTTGTACCTCTCTTCTCTATCTTTTTCTTCTCTTTCCAAAGAACACTTCAGATAATTATGCTTTTTTCCTTTTAGATTTGTTAAGCCACCTATTGTGTCTGTCTTCATTTTCTGAAAAAGGCTCTTAAAATCTTGAATTTCCTTTAATTTTTTTGTTGTGCATCTCTGTACTGTCGAAAATTGTTAGTAAATCAAGAAAATTATGTATTATTTTCTTCTCTTCTCTAGTGATACAAAAAAAACTTTTGATTTGATGAGAACTTTTTATTTGATGAAAAAGATTCGAAATTTATAGTGAAAATTCTGATAAAATGGAAACAAAAATATACTTTCAGTGTTTACAACGCTGAATTGAAGCAGATTTCTCTGATCAATTCATATTCTGTTATGGTCTTTCTGATTCTTCTCTTCCATTTGGTTCTACTATTGTTGTTCAGGTACACTTTATTTAAAAGGGAAAATAAGCAAGCTTTTTTGTAATTTGTGTAGCAAGATTAGTTATTCGGGGAATTTTAGTATCTCATTTGGTTGGTTACGCTTGGTTGGTTACGCGAATATTTGCCTAACTAAAAGCTGAAAAAAAGAAAAAGAAAGAATCCCTTTTGTAATTTGTGTAGCAAGATTAGTTATACTGGGAATTTTCGTATCTCATTTGGTTGGTTACATGAATATTGCCTAACTAAAAGGCGAAAAAAGAAAAATAAAACAATCCCTTTTGTAATTTGTGTAGCAAGATTAGTTACACGGTGAATTTTAGTAGCTCAGTTGGTTGGTTACGCCAACTTTTGCCTAACTAAAAGGTGGAAAAAAGAAAGAAGAAATAATCTTTTGGGTGTTCACTGGTAGTATGAGTTAAAAAAAAGCACCTTTTGTAATTTTTGTAGCAAAAAGGATTCATTGGGTGTTTACTGATAGTATGAGGGAGGAAAAAAAACTTTTGTGATTTCTGTAGCAAGAAGAGTTCTTTGGAAAAAATCAAATAACCCCTTTTTTGTAGTTTGTGTAGCAAGGAGAGTTCTTTAGAAACAAAAAGACCACTCATTTTGAAATTTGGGTAGCAAGAATAGTTTACTGATATGAGGTAAAAAAACTCATGTGTAATTTGTGTAGCAAGAAGAGTTCTTTTGATTTTTATGAAAAACTTGTAAAATGAAGACCGACAATTTACACTTAAATTCTCTGCCATAAAAATATACAATGAAGTTGTTAGAGACCTTCTAACCTCGGATGATACTCTACTTAGACTCCTCAATGATCCAGAGGTGAATATATATTTTAAGCATGATCAAGTTTTGTTTGATTCAGAGATGATACTTTGTAGGTAATTGAACTCTTTCATTTGCAGAGAGGAACTGTAGTTGAAAAATTTTAAAAGGTAACCTTGAAGGATTGGATCCATCTAAAAGAACTGTTGTCAATGTGTAAAGGTAAAACTTAAAAGGCTGATACTGCTATATTGATAGTGTTTCCGCCAAGTTAATATGATATAACTTTAACTATTACCGTTCTTGCAGCTCAGAGAAAAATAGGAGAAACTGCTCTCAACGAAGTGAGATCAAGATTACACCAGATTCTGCATTAGGTTAGTGCATTCGTTACAAGATGGCTTATTCATCATAATATAAAGGAAATATATCATTTTATTGACTCAAACAACAAATGATCTTTTTGTAGATAGTTGAAAGTACTACAAAGAAAATTATTGGCTTACAAAATCCAAGCACTCTAATAGCTGCAGTGGCAAGTAAAAGTACCTCGGATTAGAAATCACCTGGAAGGATCTTTGGAGTAGTCATTTCTTCCCATTAAAATGGTGATGGAAAATATTTTGTTTTCTTTCCTGTAGAATTTTGTTGATCTTGCATGAAGTGAGCATGCATGTCAAACCTTATCAACAAATGTCAGAATGAAAGAAGGTAGACACATCAATTGCAGTTACTTTCTGTCATTTCCTTAGTAGATACTTCACTTTTAGTGTTGAAAATCTATGTGTTGATCTTAGTCTTGTGCTATACTTGAAATAGATCATTGGATATCTGGTCCTTCGCTATCTACCTAAGGAAGTCTTCCGAAGGAGATGTTTACATCAATATGAACCTACAATTATATGTACTCTCTCTCTTCCTCTCTCTATTGTATACCATTGCGACATTGGATTAATTTGAACTTGGTTTTTTCATGTCAAACATAAATTTGCATATACAAAATCAAAAAATTACAACTATTGCTTAGGTTGAACTCTATAGAATTTAAATCTTAGATTCACATCTATATATTAACCCACGCATTTAAAGTTCAACTTGGTCTTTAGCTAACACATATCAATGTAATAGTACAATATTCTTCTGATGTACTGCTCACAAAAATATTAAAGATCTTAAAGGTTGAACTCGGCGAACTTAAATCCTACATTTACATCTATATATTAACTCACATAATTGAAGTTTAACAACTAATAAGTGGATTCATACTAATGATCTGATAGTCCATTGTATATTCTTCTGATATACATCTTTAGTTCTTCTCGCAAAAATACTAAAGAATCTTATTAAAGGTTGAAGTCATAAAACTTAAGTCACATCTATATATTAGCTCAGGCAATTGAAGTTTAACGAGTAATCAGCAAATTCATATTACTGATTTAATAATCCATTGTACATTATATTCTTCTGATCTACTTCTTCAGTTCTTCTTCTTGTGAGAGTTATCCAGTGATTTTATCCACCAAGGATAGGAAAAATGGGAAGAAATCATTTAGTGGACCCATGGTGCTTGACCCACTTCATTGGCCACTAGGTCATATCCTTGAGTGCAATTTATCTTACTTTCTTATGCTTGAAATAATTAATATGGGTAATTCCTGGAACAAATGGCCATATAGGACATAAAAAGCTCAATGCTGCAAGGTTAAAAGATCAAATAAGTTTCTTTCTCAAAGCATTTTACCACATTAACATGAGAGGCTACGCCTTCAAACTTAAAAGGCTTAATCAAAAAAATATGCTCCACAAATTAAGTAGTGGGTACAAGGAATTTCTTAAGGCAATTGTCTTTGAAATAAGTGATGAAATATCATTAAAAAGTGAATGAAAAAGAGGAACAATAATGTTCCAATTGAATGCTTAACTGGAATAATCAGCAATAGTAGTTTTGAAGTTTCAGATGAATATAGTAAGGTGAATTATGTCATATCCTTGGTAGACAGAGTTACCCTGTTGTTGATGGGAGGTGATAGGTATCCCGTGGATTTAGTCGAGGTGAGTAAAAGCTAGCCTGGACACCACAGTAATCAAAAAAAAAATCTAAAATTCCCCAACTTTTCTCAAACAGAAATCTTTTCTGTACACTTATCACTATTTTACCAATATCCTAGGAGTTATGAAAAAGGTAGTTTTTGCTCTAAAAAATGCAAATTTTTCAAAGAATCAACCTTATTTCCACTGTGTAATTCATTGTCATTTAAATATAATAAAACTTCAATTTAGTTTTAGCTTAATATATGTCAAAATGAAGTAGTGTGGAGGAATTAAGTACATCATCTATATCTAACTATAATAAGAAAATATGATGCAAATGTAATCTACAATGGAACTGCGGTAACCAGGGATAAAAGATTCTACTCATGAAATGTGAGAACTAAAGATATGCTTCTGCTGGTATTTGTCATGAATGCTTGGAGTTCGGTTTGTTACCATGTTACGCTAGATTCTAGAAAGAAATACTCATCAGCAAAAGATGCTATCACATCTTAGGACTACCAAAAAATTGACCACTAGGAAGATATGGAAGAGCAAAAGGCAACCATGTTAGATTAGGCTTCAAAGAGACTTACAGATAAGATAGTACCTTGTGTATTTTGGAGAAACAAGAGGAATCAACCTCCAAGAATGATTCGATAAAATAAGTACGACCTTTTTCTTGCACTTTCCCTCAGTGTTAACTGTTTCATGATCACTTTCAACACTTTGAACACTAATGGAAATTTCATCCAAAAAGTCTGCCTTCTCTACCTCTTTAACAATTTTTTCATCACCTTCTTCTGAGGAATCTGATAGAGATTTAGGATGGACTTTCATATTTTTTTTTCATCGACATTCTTGGATGTCACATTAGATGGATCCTTTTTAGGTGCTTTGCCTTTGTTTGCTGAACCTTTTAATGCCTTAATCTATGAATTATTAGCTTTCTTATTAGATTTAGCTTGTTTGTTTGGGACTCAGGCGTAGTAGTTGGTAGTAAAGAAGCTTTCTTTTGAATTTCATATTTCCAAAAATATGACTTTCTACAAGGGAATAATCCTAAATATAACAGGCAGTTAATGTTTCTCAAATAGATGGAAGCATATTGGCAAAACATCAAAATACGATAACACAAAATCCTTGGCACTTTAATATGTGGTATGATTTATCTCTGCGGTTTACATCAGTGTGTAAACTATGAGATTGTTAAACTTTTGCAGAGAACCTACCCATTGCTTTTCTTTTTATGCATGATTGTCTTCTTCTTTTTGTATTTTGTTCTTTGGTATTTCCGTCTAATTACCATGATTATTTTGATTTGTCTTCTCCTTCTAGGATTTTAAAAGTGACTGAAATTATCTGAGAAGATAGTTTTTGCATAGTCAATGGGCAAAATAGCAGTGGAGTTTCAAGAACGCTTGTAAAAGAAAGGTTCTTTAATTTCTTTAGCTGAGTTTAACTTCATGATCAAGTATCTTCAATCCAATCCACTTAGCATTAATGGTTGGACACGCTGAGTTGCCATACTTATGTTGAAGTCACATTTTTCATCTTTAACTACCTAATGCTTTCATATCATATGTCAATAATGATGTAGTTACTACACTGACCAACTTGATGATTTCTATTGCTGGAGGTTCCATCGAGTTGTTGAACAACTTGAGTTAGCCAATCAGTCATTCAAGAAGTACATGCTTCCATTCATGGTTCCTTTGTTGTTAATATTTTTGCTGGTTAACAATTATTCAAATCTATTGGTCTTTTATTTTCCTTAGAATTCAGTTCTATGGTAATTGTTATGCAAATATTAAAGGCAACTGGCTGTTCATTTAAATTGTTGAAAATGTTAATCTACTTCCAAATTTTTAGTTTTGAGTATTCTTTATAACATGCTTTCATGGTGTTGAATCTTGATTTTTTTAAAAAAAAAATATATGATGTCTGCCGATGGAACAAACAATATGAGCATGGCCCATTCACAGGACGGGCTCGGGCCATCTAGTATATATAGAATTGATTAGGGGTCGAATTTTGGGCTTCAGTCGATGTGGGAGAGGAAAAATTAGGGGTGTTTTGGAGATTTCAAAAGGAAAAATTGAATTTGAAGTATGTTAAGGTTGTGGGGTGAACTTGGTACGAAATCATACCTCCCCTCCCTTGAATTACATAATTTGAACTATTTGGGTTGCTTCTCGAATATTTTGCATTATCTATGTGATAACCACGTGTTATCGAGAGGGGGAGAGAGAAACAAGGAAAGAGAATTTGGGGCTAGGGTTTCATTCGGGTCGGTGTTGGGTTGAGCGTTGTTGATGTTGAATAGTGTTGACATTACTGAAGTCATTTTTTGTTTTGGATAATAGGAGAATAAAATGAGGGAGTATATTGTGTATTGGTGGGCCGCATCATGATTTGGATTGGTCCTTGGATTTTTTGTCGAATTGGAGCAAGAATGGACTAAAAAGTCCAACTAGATTAGACAATATTTTATGAGGCCGAATATTTATAGTTAAAATATAAAAATGGAATAAATTAAATCCCAACTAATTTTATCTTGTTAATTCAACAAAAGCTAAAATAATAATTGTGACACTAATCTTGATATAGTTTGAAAATAATATATACTAAATTTCCAATTTAGTCGGTTTTAAAATAAAATCAAATTACATGTCGTTTTCAATAGAATTACTTCTTAAAAGATATTTTCTCAAATAAACTCATATAAATTTCACATCTTAAAATATAGAAATATAAATTTACTTGAGAATTGAAAAAATTATCCTGAAATTGACTTTGAAAATTTCTTAATTTTATCAAAACAATTATTTCAAATTTGTTTGAAATTGAAGAACCTCAAAATTAATTTGGATTGGGGAGAAAAAAATTAAGTGTCAACATAAAGCCAATTCTAGCCAAGAGTACAAGATCTTATACACAATTCTTGATCGAAAGAGGAGGGTTGATAATACATCTCATGATAACACAGAAATAAAGAATAATTTTCTTAAAGAGCTATAGTTTGGACCATAATTATGAATAATAGAAATAGTTCTCCAAATTACAATTCACAATTGCTCTCTCCCACTACTCTCTCTGTCTCTCTCCACTCTCCTTCATCCCTCTGCCCCCTAATTTCTCGACTCTTCTAAATTTTTATTTTTATTTCTCCCCACCTCTTTCTATCCCTACCCAGAACCCTTCCAAAACCCTAGCCCTTCTTTTTGTTCAAATTTAAAAATTTCTCTAAATCCTCAAAGATCCAATCTTTATCAGTTTATAGAGTTAAAATTTTTGAGGAATCCATTCGTGATGTTTTATCAATATAGATTGCATAGAAAAAAGTAAACTTAGAATGTATCAAATGTATCAGATTTTTCTCCGCTTTTGAAATTGCTATTATTCTTTATAGATACAGAGTGTATCAAAAAAAATTCAAAATATATCAAAAACATTTATGATAATAGATATATTTGGTTGTATCAAAATGTATCAAATGAAAGAGTAGTAAAAGTTCAAAGAAATTCTGATGCATAAATACAATTTAAATTCTGATACAATTATGAACAACAGGAATTAAAAATACTTATCAATTAAAGAAGAAGAGAAAAGTCAAAGGAATTTTGATGCATAAATGTAATTGAAATTCTGATACAATTACGTATGATTGATACATAAATACATAGAAATGAAGATTCAAAAGGAATTTGATGTGCCTGTATCCGGAAATTCTGATACATAGACACAATTAAAATTCTGATACAATTATGAACAAATGACACATACATTAATACAAGACGAGAAACTTAAAAAAAAAAAATGATACAAAGATTGATTTTATCAAAGAAGAGAATATTCAAAAGGATTTCTCATATAATTCAAGACCATAAAGTGATGATTGTAGACACGTAATTTTGTCCCTCCCGAGAGTGTATTTTTATCTATTTACCCCATCTTACCATGCACCCTCAATCATGTGATAATCTCCCCCCCCCCCCCCCACTAAAAGCCAAATAAATAAATTCATAACTATCTTTTCTTAAGAAACTCTCAACAAATTCACCACCCACCCTAACTAATTATGCCACCTCACACCCCTTGCCCCATACCTCCTTCTACCTACATACCTTACCCCACTCACAATACATGACACTCACACTAACAGAATTGAGAATAGACACAACACACAGACTTCTTCATTTTCATACTCACATCACACTGTAAGATCCCGCAAAAAAATTCTAGCTTAAATCAGTCCTTTAAGCTTGTTAGGGATTCCAGACTTAGAATATATTAACTAACTATTCAGACTTAGTGTCATTTTAGCCTTCAAAAGTTGGCAATCTTATTTCATGACCTTTACGTCCTTTAAATATTGATATTTGAGTTAATTCATTATCAGGAGTGTCAGTAGAGATTCTCAAACAAGTTTTAAATTTTTCAAACCTTGTTTAGACCATGTTTGAGTGCCCAAAATAGTGGGTCGACGCGATCTTAACGCGTCGTGTTGACCATCGCGTCGATAAGATAGTTTTTACCTAGCTTCAATGCAAATTCCAGTGAACCAACGCGAACTCAACGCGGCGCGTTGGCTATCGCGTCGATACCAACGATGCAGTGTGTTGGCCTGTGCGTCGGTAACACAGTTTATAGGCATTAAAAGGCCGCATCCTTAAGGTTAATTTGGTCTTTTTCCCATGCCCTTCAGCCCCCCAAAAAATAAAATTAAACCCTTTGGAGAGCAATTATATTCATTCTTTCACAAATTTCTCAAGAACAAGAACCCTAAGTGGTCAAATTTCAAATCAAGAACTCACCATTAACTTTCAAAAATTCATCAACTAAGGTATGTGAAGTGTTCATCCATGAGTCCCTTCCACCCTTGGAGTCCAAGAAACTATTTCTAAATATCAAGTATATGAAATTCATAAATTCCATGTTGAGTTTGATAATATTCATGTTTATAATGATTAATTGTGTTTCAAATCCATGTTTTATGATAAATTTCATGTGGGGTTAATTGATGTATATGTGTTATCATGTGAGATCATGCTAAAGCCTTATAATTGTGAATTTGATATTTGGAATTGTGTGCTCACATGTTGATTAGTATTATATGTCTATTTTAAGCTTTTCAAGTGATTGATGAATTAAGCATGTGAGTTGAATAGTGGAATTATATCATGTTAGCATGTATTCAAGTTCATGCCATACAAGTGTTTGTAAAAAATCCCCAATGAATGAATGATGATCAAGAACTTAGTTTACATGCTTCAAGTTTGTGCCATGTCTCTTAATTTATGCTATCGGGTCCTGGGGGTACCTATATCCGATAATTTAGCTGTTTACCTAGAGCCATGGTCAGTCATAGAATAGTACGAGTCACGTCATGATCAGTAGTACTCTCAGCCAGACACAGAACTCAGGAAAACTTAGTAGACTCAGTACTAGTTCGGTCTAGTTCAGTACCTAGCCCAAACCTCAGTAAACTCAGTCAGCTAATAGAATTCAGTAGTATTTCGTCAGTCTACAGAACTCAGTGATTCTAGTTCAGTTCAGTTAAATAGTAATATTAGTAACAGTTTAGTCCAGCCTAGTACAGACTAGAAGTTAGTTTAGTATCTATTCAGTTGGGAGTAGGATTCAGCACAGAGCGAACCTAGTGATGGGGGCTTCCTGCCAGTAAAGGGTTTGACCCTTAATAGCAATCCCTGTATTCCAGAACTACGTAGCCAGTGTAGGTTGAGATATCTTCCTGCTAGATACTATTAGGGTTGATACATCTTATTTGCATTTTTCTACCAGTGAGGGTTAACGGAAGAGCTTCCTATCAGAGAGGGTTCACTCATAGCTTGTCTCTACCCATGGCATGGTATTGACACCCTTATAACTGGAGTTATATGTTGGAACCCAATCAATTTAGAGAGGGATATGTCAGTTAGATAATTACCTCCCACAATCTCAGTTTCAATCTCAGTCTCAGAATAGAACTCAGTTCAGTTCTACAAATTCAGAACTATCAGTATAGTCACTCAGCTCAGCACAAAACTCAGTATAGTTCTATAAAATCAGGACTGTCAGATACAACATTCAGTTATCAAAAATACAACATCAGCAAACTCAAACATTAGTAGATCAGTATTTAGATTCAATAATTAGTATTATCACGATCTCAGTTACAGTATATGTATTTATGCATGTATTCTTATTCAGTCATACTCATGTTATTCAGTTATTATTGTGCATACATATGAATCCATGCATTTCATCCTACCTCACTGAGCATACCATTACATTCAAAGTATTGACATATGCTTTTCTTTTGTGTTATGATGTCTTATATCATAGGTTCAGATGCGTGGGCTCCAGAGCACCCTTAGCAGTTTAAATTTTCAGTAGTCACTGTTGTGGTGAGTCCTTATAGTTCAAGGAGATAGCTATTTTTAGTATCTAAGTATTATTTTTAGTAGTTGAGGTTAGTTGGGGACTTGTCCCATCAACTCCACAGTTCAGACAGTTTAGAGGCTTTCCAGACCAGAGTACAGATAGTTGTCCAATTTTTAGTATTGATGTTCAGTTTTGGTATTATGATACCATAGACAGTATTATTTATAGTATTGAACCTTATGGCAAGTTTTCCACCTATTTCCATATATTTATCGTATTATTATTCAGTTGTTACTGTAGGTACCAATCATGGGTTAGCTTATAGTCCTTCGAGATTATGAGCACCGTGTAGTGTTCAGGGTATAAACTCGGGCATTAAAAACTTGGTATCAAAGGCTAAGGTTCAACAGTGTCCTAGAAAGTCTGAAAGTCCCATCTAGTAGAGTCCTATGCATGTGTGTGTTGCACGCCACACTTATGGACATGAGGCTACGAGGTGTTTTAGGAATAGTTTCCCTTCTTTCAATATTTATGTCGTGCGAGTGAGCATGAACTTCAGTTACACTCTTCTTCTAATCTAAGTTTCTCTTCTATTTACAGACTATGCCTCTAAATAGGACTAAGAGAAGAGGAACAGGGGACCAGTCAGAACCCCAGCCCATCTATCTAGTTTCTCTAGATAAACACGTCTCCCATGCTAAGTTCAGAGCAGCCTTCACCACCCTATCTCATTCTGTGGCATGCCAGAATGAACGTCTAGCTATTGTTCTAGCCAATCCAGTGTCCAATACTACTGCTGCCAGGATTCAGGATTTTACCTGAATGAACCCTCCATCGTTTACCGGGTCTAAGTCAGACGAAGACCCTCAGGAATTTTTTGATCAGGTTCATAAGGTTACCGATATTATGGGGGTGACTACTATTGAGAGTATTGAGTTGGTTTTATATCAGTTACAGGATATGGCACACATATGGTTCAAATAGTGGAAAGCAGAGAGGACCACAGATGCAGGGCCTATAGAATGGGAAGAGTTTGCAGTTGCTTTTTTGGATAGGTTCTTCCCGCTAAAGTTAAGAGAAATAAAGGTTTTAGAGTTTATAAACTTGAGGTAGGGCAATATGACAGTAAAAGGGTATTCTCTTAAGTTTACTCAGTTAGCCAGATATTCCCCACATATGGTAGCAGATAGAAATCTAATATGAGTAAGTTTGTGTCGGGGGTGTCTAGCAGTATGGTCAAGGAGTGTAGGACCGCAATGCTGATAAAAGAGATGGACATATCCAGACTCATGGTCCATTCTCAATAGATAAAGGAGGCTAAGAATAAAGAGAATGAGGGGGAGAATAATAGAGTGAGAATAGGTAGTTTAAGTTTTGCTCAGCCTAAGTCAAAGGGTGGGAATCGTTTTTAGTTCTGCTCAAAATCCTCAGTTCTAGCTCCGTCCTCAGCCAATGCTCCGGTGCTGAAATTCTAAGACGAAAACAGGGATAGGGCATCAGGCCCCAAGCGTCAGGGTAGTGTTAGCAGTGCTCGAACCAATCCCCTTTGTCAGAAGTGTGGCAGAAACCACCATGGTATCTGCAGAGCTGGTAGTGATGTGTGTTTTGGATGTGGCAAGCTAGGTCACAGGGTCAGACAGTGTCCTCAGGTGGGTTCACAGAGTCAGTATAATCGTCCCCCAACTCAGTTCGATTTCCCGAATCAATAGGGTGCCTCTTCCAGTGCCACCAGTGGGCAACGCCTAAATAGAATCTATGCTCTTTAGTCCTGACAGGATCAGGAAATTTTTCTTGATATGGTCAGTAGTACATTAAAAGTTTTCCATTTTCATATTTGCGTTTTGCTAGATGTAGGAGCTTCTTTGTCCTTTGTTACTCCATATATAGCAGTTGATTTAGAGTCAGTCCTAAAATTTTAGCAGTCTTTCTCAGTTTTTACTCTAGTGGATAAATCTATCATAGCCAAGAGGGTATACAAGAACTGTTCGATTATGATATCTTAGAGAGTCACTTCAGCATACTTAGTCGAATTAGGGATGACTAATTTTAATGTCATTCTCGACATAGATTGGCTTTATTCCTGCTATGCCTCAGTCGACTGCAAAAATAGAATTTTCCAGCTTCATTTTTTGAATGATCCCATCCTAGAGTGGAGGGGTAATACTTTAGCATTTAGGGGTCAGTTTGTTTCTTACCTTCGAGCTAGGAAAATGATAGCTAAGGGATGTGTCCACCATATCGTTCGGGTATAGGACTCTAGCTCATAAACCCCTACTCTTGAATTAATGTCAGTAGCTTGTGAATTCCCAGATATGTTTTGCGAAGATCTTTCAGAGTTCCTCCTGAAAGGAAAATTGATTTTGAAATCGATCTTCTCCTAGATACTCAGCCTATATTTATTCTGCCCTATAGAATGGCTCTAGTAGAACATAGAGAATTGAAAGAGCATTTAAAATATCTCCCAGATAAGAGATTTATCAGGCCCAGTGTATCCCCGTGGGGTGCACCAGTCTTATTCGTGCATAAGAAAGATGGTTCTCTCAGAATGTGCATAGACTATCGTCAGCTAAATAGAGTCACAGTTAAGAACAAATATCTACTTCCCAGGACCAATAACTTATTCAACCAACTTCAGGGTGGCAGTTATTTCTCTAAGATAGACCTCAGGACAGTCTATCATCAGGTCAGAGTCAGGAAATATGACATCCCAAATACAGCCTTCAGAACTAGGTATGGTCACTTTAAATTCTTAGTCATGTTGATTGGTTTTACCAATGCCCCAACAGTTTTCATGGACTTGATGAACCGTGTGTTCAAGTAGTACTTGGACATGTTCATCATAGTCTTCATAGATGATATTCTTGTCTACTCCCACAGTGAACATGATCATGCAGACCATCTCAGAATAGTATTTCAGACTATCAGCAACCACCAATTATTCACCAAATTTAGTAAGTGCAAATTTTGGCTAAGGCGGTAGTATTACTTAGCCACATCTTTTCTGATAATGGCGTTAGAGTTGAACCCTAAAAGACCGAAGTAGTGAGAAACTAGCCCAAACCCATATCACCATCAGATATCAGGAATTTCTTAGGCTTGGCTGGCTATTACCAATGGGTTTTTAGGGTTTTTTTATCTATTGCACCCCCATGTCCAGATTGACTTAGAGTAAAGTCAAATTCCAGTGGTTATATTCCTGTGAGAAGATTTTTCAGGAGTTGAAGACTCGACTCACTACAGCTTCAGTTTTGACCCTACCAGATGGTTCAGATGACTTTGTTGTGTATTATTTTACCTCTATAGTTGGTTTGAGGTGCATTTTGATGCAGAGTGGTAAGGTCATAGCCTATGCCTCTAGACAGCTTAAGCCCCATGAGATGAATTATCCTACTCATGATCTTGATTTAGCAATAGTAGTTTTTCCCTTACAGATTTAGAGACACTACTTGTATGGGGTGCACGTTGATGTGTTCATGGATCACAAGAGCCTGCGGTATATATTCTCTCAGAAAGACCGCAACCTCCGTCAGAGAAGGTGGTTGGAGTTTTAGAAAGACTATGACATGAGTTTTCTGTATCATCCAGGCAAGGCCAACGTAGTGGTTGATGCTCTCATAAGTAGAATGTCTATGGGTAGAATTGTTCATGTTTAGTACAGTAAGAAGAAGTTAGCTCAGGAAGTCCATCAGCTAGCCCGGCTAGGTGTTCGCTAAGTTGATTCAGCAGAAGGTAGTGTATGGGTGCAGAGAAGTTCAAAATTATCCTTAGGTTCTGAAGTAAAGGAAAAGCAATATAGGGATCCCAGTCTAGGCAAGCTGAAGGAATTAGTCAGAGATCAGAAAGTAGAGGTTTTTTCCCAAGGAGGAGATGGTATTTTAGGCTGTCACGGCCATTTATGTGTGTTAGGTGTAGATGCCTTGAGGCAGCAAATTCTTGAAGAATTGCACGGTGTGAGCTACTCTATTCATCCAGGGGCCACTAATATGTACCACATCTTGTGGGAGATCTATTGGTGGAGTGGGATAAAGAGGGATATTATAGAGTTTGTGGCTAAATACTCAACATGTCGGCAGGTTAAGGTTGAACATTAGAAGCCTAGTGGGTCCATGCAAGAGTTCAATATTTTGACCTGGATATGGGAAGAAGTGAAGATGGACTTTGTGATAGGTTTATCTCGTACTCTCCATCAATGTGATTCAGTTTGGGTCATTGAAGATCAAATAACCAAATCAGCCTATTTTCTACCAGTCCATACCTCTTAATCAGCAGAGGATTACACCAAACTCTATATCAGAGAGTTGTTCAAATTTCATGATGTTCCATTGTCCATTATCTCAAATAGAGGTACCCAGTTTAACTCTCAGTTCTGGAAAGCTTTCCAAAAGGGTCTTGGCACCCGATTTCACCTCAGTACTGCCTTTCATCCTCAAGCAGATGGTCAAGCAGAAAAGACCATTTAGACTTTAGAAGATATACTGCAAGCATGTATGATTAACTTTAAAGGTAGGTGGGATAACCACTTGCCTTTGATTGAGTTCGCATACAACAACAGCTATCATTCCAGCATTCAGATGGCTCCACTTGAGTCGCTCTATGAAATGAGGTGTAGATATCCCATTGGTTGGTTTGAAGTGGATGAGGCCACAGTGATAGGGCCTGACCTGGTATTTGATACCTTAGAGAAAGTTCAGTTAATCAGGGAAAGGCTTAAGACAACTCAGAGCCAACAGAAATCGTACGCAGATGTGCGCAGAAATGATCTCGAGTTTGAGATTGGAGATTTTGTGTATCTGAAAATATCTCCTATGAAAAGAGTGAAATGGTTTGGCAAAAAGGGGAAGATCAGTCCTTGATATGTCGATCCTTACCAAATTCTCAGCTATTTTGAAAAGATAGCTTACGAGCTTGATTTGCCTTCAGATATATCTTCAGTGCATCTAGTGTTCCACGTCTCCTTGCTAAAGAAATGCATAGGTGACCCAGCAGTCATAGTCCCTATAGAGGGCATAGATTTTTAGAACAGTCTCTTTTATGAAGAAATTCTAGTTGAAATCCTTGACTATCAAATTCGCAGACTGAGGAACAAAAAAGTCCCTCTAGTCAAAGTTCTTTGGCAGAATCAATCTGTTGAGGAAGCTACTTGGGAAGAAGAAGCAGATATGCAGACCAAGTATCCTCACCTCTGCACTGCAAACTCAGACTCGGTCCAAGGTAATAGTTTTCCTTAAGCTTATTCAGTCTCGTGTTCAGATTTCCATTACAAGCTTGGTATTAGTTACCATTTCATATACGGTCATACACTTATGAGTCAGTTCAGCCATGTACCCAAGCATCAAATATGCATGATCAGTATATAAACTCATCTTATCACTAATCCCAGTCATGCATTCATGAATAATGTTCAGCTTTGTACATATGCATGTTTAGTGTGATAATTCAGTTTATCAGAAACTTCAACCATGAAATCATTTGTCAGATGTCCATGTCCAGTAAGTAAGTTCAGTCTACCAGTATTCTCAGCTTAGTCAGTCTCATTTGAGGATGAATGTTCCCAAGGGAGAGATAATGTAAGACCTCGCAAAAGATTTCTAGCTTAACTTAGTCCTTTAAGATTATTAGGGGTCCCAAACTTAGAATATATTAACTAAGTATTCAGACTTAGTGCCAGTTTAGCCTTCAAAAGTTGACAATCTTATTTCATTAACTTACGTCTTTTAAATGTTGATATTTGAGTTAATTCATGATTAGGAATGTCAGTAGAGATTTTCGGACAAGTTTTGGATTCTTTATACCTCGTTTAGACCATGTTTGGGTGCCTAAAATAGTGGATCGACGCGATCTTGACGCATGCATCGACCATCGTGTCGATAAAATAGTTTTTACCTAGTTTCAGTGCAAATTCTAGTGAACCGACACAAACTCGATATGGCGCATTTGCTATCACGTCGATGCCAATGACGCAGTGCGTCGGCCTGCCTGTCAATAACACAGTTTACAGGCATTAAAAGTACACATCCTTAGGGTTAATAAGGTCTTTTTCCTATGCCCTTCAGTCCCCGAAAACACGAAATTAAACCCTTTGGAGGGCAATTATATTCATTCTTTCATAAATTTCTCAAGAACAAGAACCTTAGGTGTTCAAATTTCAAATAAAGAACTCAAGAACTCACCATTAACTTTCAAAAATTCATCAACTAAGGTATGTGAAGTGTTCATCCAAGGGTCCCTTCCACCCTAGGAGTTCAAGAAACTATTTTTAAATATCAAGTATATGAAATTCATGAATTCCATGTTGAGTTTGATAATATTCATGTTTATAATGATTAATTGGGTTTCAAATCCATGTTTTATGATAAATTTCATGTGGGGTTAATTGATTTATATGTGTTATCATGTGAGATCATGATAAAGCCTTCAAATTGTGAATTTGATATTTGGAATAGGTGCTCACATGTTGATTAGTATTATGTGTCTATTTTATGCTTTGCAAGTGATTGATGAATTAAGCATGTGAGTTGAATAGTGGAATTATATCATGTTAGCATGTATTCAAATTTATGCCGTACAAGTGTTTGTTAAACTGCCCTAATGAATGAATGATGATCAAGTACTTAGTTTACATGTTTCAAGTTTGTGCCATGTCTCTTAATTTCTGCTATCGAGTCCTGGGGGTACCTGTACCCGATAATTTAGTTGTTCACCTAGAGCCATGGTCAGTCATAGAATAGTACGAGTCATGTCATGATCAGTAGTACTCTCAGCCAGACACAGAACTCAGGAAAACTTAGTAGACTCAGTACTAGTCCGATCTAGTTCAGTACTTAGCCCAGACCTCAATAAACTCAGTCAGCTAATAGAATTCAGTAGTATTCTATCAGTCAACAGAACTCAGTGATTCTAGTTCAGTTTATTTAAATAGTAATATCAGTAATAGTTTAGTCCAGCCTAGTACAGACTAGAATTTAGTTTAGTGTCTATTCAGTTGGGAGTAGGATTCAACACCGAGCGAACCTAGTGATGGGGACTTCCTGCCAGTAGAGGGTTTGACCCTTAATAGCAATCCCTGCATTCTAGAACTACATAGCCAGTACAGTTCAAGATATCTTCCTGCCAGATACTATGAGGGTTGATACATCTCATTTGAGTTTTCCTACCAGCACGGTTTGACAAAACAGCTTCCTGCCGGAGAGGGTTAACTTACAGCTTGTCTCTACCCATGGCACGATATTTACACCTTTCTAAATGGGGTTACAGGTTGGTCCCCAATCAGTTCAGAGAGTGGAATGTCGGTTAGATAATTACCTCCCACAGTCTCAGTTTCAATCTCAGTCTCAGAATAGAACTCAGTTCAGTTCTATAGATTCAGGACTATCAGTATAGTTACTCACCTCATCATAAAACTCAGTATAGTTCCACAAAATCAGGACTGTCAGATACAACATTCAGTTATCAAAAATACAACATCAATAAGCTCCGACACTAGTAGATCAGTATTCATATTTAGTATTCAGTATTATCACGATCTCAGTTACAGTATACGTATTCATGCATGTATTCTTATTCAGTCATACTCATGTTATTCAGCTATTATTATTCATACATATGAACCCATGCATTTCAGCCCACCTCACTAAGCATACCAGTACATTTAAAGTACTGACACATGTTTTCTTTTGCGCTATGATGTCTTATATCATAGGTTCAGATGCACAGGCTCCAGAGCACCCTTAGCAGTATAGATTTTCTGCAGTTAGCATAGTGGTGAGTCTTCATAGTTTGAGGACATGGTTGTTTTTAGTATTTTTGTATTATTTTCAGTAATCGGGGTTAGTTGGGGACTTGGCCCATCAACTCCACAGTTTACACAGTTTAAAGGCTTTCCACACTAGAATATTTTCAGACAGTTGTTCAGTTCTATTGATGTTCAGTTTTGGTATTGTGATACCATATCAAGTATTATTTACAATATTGAACCTTATGGCTAGTTTTCTACCTATTTTCGTATATTTACCGTATTATTATTCAGTTGTTATAGTAGGTACTTGTCATGGGTTAGTTTATGGTCCTTTGGGATTATGAGCACCCTATATTGTTCGGGGTACAGACTCGGGGCATTACACACACAACCCAAATACCATACCCATAAAGCTTACACACTGTGAAAGATATACACAGCAGCAGTTTCACAAAAAAAGAAAGAAAAGGAAAAATTACTCATCCTCTCTGGTGGGAAATACACAAATAGTGACCTCACCAAATACACACACAGTCACGTAGTAAAAACCACACACCAATGACCATATTAACACATACCTCACTGTACATGGAGGTCTTCTCCACCAATTGATACCCATACAAAACCCATACATAATACACTCACTCACCTCACAATTTCCATTTTATATTCTATACACACAACTATGGAGGGAGAATGAGATTCAAGCACACACAGCAACAAAAATAGAAAAAAATCAGCCATTTTCCACTGATCACTCATATACTACCTACACACCTCACAGGTTCTCCCAATACACTCATACACTCTTATATATATATCGATAAACACAAAATGCATACATACGTGCACACAGTAAGGAGGGAATCGAGAGAGAGAGATTAGGGTAAAAAAATAGAGAGAGATTAGGAAGATTGAACAAAACCAGTGAGAATCTGGCTAGGTTTCGATATTTCTAGCAGAAATTTCTTCAGAATCGGCTCCAGTTTGTAGAATCGACCCACCCAATCCTAAAATCCCCAAAATTCTCATCGTTTTTGTTGATTTTTTAGGCGAATCCCTGTGGGAGATATATTCCAGTCACCAAATCATCCCAATCGGCTATTTGAGCTAATTCTGGTGAATTTCACTGGATAATCGCATTCGGGTTTCTGATTTTTGCAATTTTTTTATCTCGGGTTGCTGTTTGTTTTCATGGATTTGTGTTCAAATCAGATTTTGGATTTATCACAATTGAATTGGCTCATAACTGATTTGGGGATTCAAAATTTTAATATTCACTGGGTTTTTGGAACAGCTCTTTATTCCCTTCATGAATCGAGCAAAAATATTTGAAAGGTCCAATTCTATTTCTTTCTTATCTTTATTTCATTATATAGACGTGATTGATTTGTGTGAAGCATGATATGAATATTTGGTGAGATTGATTTTTTTGTTTGGTTTCATTGACAATGATTATGGATTGTTAAAATAGTAATCATGAATTATTGAAATCTTGAGAATGAACTTTGGGAGGGGAATTGAGAATCTAATAAGGTGAATATTGATTAGTTTGATTTATTGATGAATGTTGTTGAATTCGGTAGTATCATATTTTTTAGGCTGAAAATTAATAGGCAAATCTTAGGTCGGGTAGGCAAACTTAAGGATTGTAAAATTGTGAATGTTTGAAGTGTTTGTTGAATGGTGTTGATTTTCTCACATTAAAAATGTACTATTTAGTTGGGGAATGCCCCGAGGCCATTTGTATTTATTCAACTGAGAATGCCCCAAAGTATCTTGTATGCAAAAGACGTTCGTGATGAAGGCCCGAGGCGTCAGGTAGAGCACCCGAGGCATCGGGTAGAGCATAGTTCATGGTTAGTATAGTTTAGTGTAGGTTTATTTTAGTATCTTTTATTTCTAACTATAATAATTGGACTGGACACTATTTTTTGGACTTTTTTTTGGTTTGGTTTGTTTGTTTTTGTTTATTTTATTGGTTTATACATTCTACAGTGTCGTACTAGTCAATATACTCCATGAAGCAACCGTGGTCGAACCACAAGATCGAGGGGTGCCTAACACCTTTCCCTCGATCAACAGAATTTCTTAGCCAGAATCTCTATTCGTGGATCAGTTTTTAGAGTCAATCTATTTTGAAAAGTATTTTTCAAAGGTGACTTGGCACACCCGATTCATGCCAAGTGGCTACTCTGAGTTTAAACATAACAATCCTTTTTTGAAACAAATTTTTATTTTAGTCACTTAATAATAAAAACCCTTTTCAAACTTAAAATTATTTTTGTTTTGGCTAAAAAAAGGGGTGTGACATCTCTGACGACTCTGCTAGGGATTTTTCAGAATTCGAGCTTATTTTTTGAGTTGTATCGGCTTAGTTTGACACTATATGTGATAAACACTTTGTTTGTGTTATTATTTTTGTTATTATTTTATCATTGTTGGATGTGTATGTGCTATGTGTTTACATTTTTCTCTTATGTGTTACCATTTTTTATTTGGCATCATTTGCATAACCTGAATCAATTTTTTTCACAATAAGTCTCGGAGTACACGTGTACACGAACTCTAGTTGAGTCACCCTTATTTTCGGAAGGGAAGGCATTGGACATATGGAGTGGATGTAAGGCTATCGCAACTACTATCGATGATACGCTCCTCTGAACAATCTTATTAGTGAACCCCAGCATAGGTTAGCCTTTATGTCATGCTTATCTACATCATACTGAGACCTAGCAGGAGCCACTTGGTCCCTCATAGGAGACTTACCTTAAAAGCATCCTTGCGTGCTAAATGTTGTATTTTTTAGGGTGACGGAGTCATTTGATAGACTGATTAAGGGAAAGCATATGTTAGAAGGAAAGTGTGTAGGCAAGAAAATGTTGGGAAAAAAAAGAAAAAAGAAAAAAAGAGATAAAAAAGGGTGAATCAAAAAGAGTTTCGTAATTTTTAGAGTTCTTTATGGTTTTTGTTTTCCACGATTCAAGAATTCAAAAAAACATAAAGAATTTCTTTTACCTTTTCACTCATTTCCCAAAAATCAAAAGCATCAAAAAAAAAATTTCCTTTTGTTTCCTTTAGCAAGCGTTCATGACTCAAAAGCTTCAAAAAGATTTTTTTTCGATAGGACCTTTTTATAAAATAAATTTTCAAAAAAGATGGTAGAAGTTTTAAACTTTTCATACCAAAATTTTTTTTTCATAGTGGTTGGTGTCAGTTTTATGCAAACTGTCTAACTAAAAATCCAAAAAAAATTATTAATGTTGTTCATCATCTGTCTTTGGTCGTGTCTCTTAAGTTAGGGTCATTCAGTTATTTAATTCTTAATTGCCCAATCTAGACGAACTACGCACACCTGATTCTCCTCTCGTGGGAGTGAGATACATAGGCAGCCATTTCAGGGTTCAGTGATCTTATTTAAAAAATTTAAAAAGATTTTCTTCTCTTCATTTAGAGTAGGTGTTTCATATATATATTTAAAACAAAAATATAAAAATAGTTTCAAGTTTCATTGTCATATGAAATTCAAAGTCGAAAACCAAAATAAGATTTTCTTTAGTACAATTTGTTATTTTATTTTCTTCTTAAAGTTTCAAGAAAAATAAAGAAAGAGAGTTGATCGGTCATTTTGTGGCCAAACTTCACGAACTACGCACACCTGATTCTCCTCTTTTTGTAGTGATATACGTAGGCACCCTTTTTGAATTCGGTGATCTTTTTAAGAAGAACATAAAAAGATTTTAAGAAAGCTTTAAACTCTAACACGTTTGTTATCTCTTGTTCAGTTAGTTTAAGGTGGCTGGTTTGTGACATTCTGGTGGGTCCTCCACATCACACCAAATCTAAGAAAGGTTTAGTTGTGTCCAACAAAGATATAGAGAGTGACCTCATGGATTAAAAAAGAGTCAGGAAAAAAAGAGTTTAAAGGAAAAGAATTTGAGACTAAGATAGCAAATGATGAAAATGTATGGAGTTTGGGCCAGCGGGCTGCCTTCTACTTCATTCCCATTATTGACCCTGTAGATATCTTGAGTTTTCCATCACAATTTCAATGTCAGTTTCCTATTTTTGTTGACGCACCATAGCGTGCCTCAGAATTTATGCCACATCAGTTGCATCCCAATACTTCAACCACCCCTTCTCTAGCTCCTCAGTATAAGCCTACTACATTCACAACACCACATACTATATGTCATTTTTCTTCTCAACCCTCTACTGCGGCTTCCACATTGGCTATCATCCCAACGGTTGTGGTTTCCCATGCCTCTAGTGAACCCATATTCAATACTCTTGATGATCATTGCTATACTCCAGAACCTACTTTTAAGTTAACTGGACTACCAAAATTTCTTACCAAGAAGTCTGGCATGGCAGAAGAGCAAGAGAAAATGGTTGGAAAAATGAAGAGTGCAAAACAATGCTATGAAAAGTAACCTAGGACTCATGGGTAAAGAAAATGTTTCATATAAAGACTGGGGCATGTCTTAAAGTGTCAACCTTTCTAAAAGCTTTGAGATATCGAAATTTGAGGAACATGATGGACATGATGATTCTGTGAAATATTTGGGACGATACTGTAATCAATTAAGGGAAACTGAAGGAAAGAAGAAGGAAAACGTACCTATCATTGTGCTAGGGCGAAAGTAGAGCTCGAGAGGTCCAACTCACCAATACTGTCAGCCTCAATCCTAATCTTACATATTAGATCCACATACTCACCTACAACAAGGTGCCTCATTCTAAAATCCAAGATATTCCATTCCACTTCCTCAATATCCTTTGAACAATGCACAATTGTATACTCGTCCGTCATCTTATCCACAATGGTAAGCACCGATCTCTCAACATAATCCTCGGCCCCCACATATTTACCAAGATACCTATAAATACAAGTTTTAACCAAGGCCAGAGTTTGCAAAAATGGGGAAGGAAAAGGATAATTTTACTCCTATTGGGGAATACTATGCCAATTTGTTCCAAAGATTGAGATAGTGAGGCATGATTACTCCTCTCCTTGGGTATACACCTGACCCACATTTAAGAAATTTTGACCCTAATGTACGGTTTTCATATCATTCTAATTTCCAGGGTCACAGTACTGAAGATTATAGTACTTTGAAGATAGAAATAGAAAAGATGATTCAAGAAAAAGTGATTATAGTGCAAAACGTTGATACCTCAAGCGTCGCACAGAATCCTTCACCAACACATGGTAATGCACAATACGTAGGATGCAATGAGTTAAGCATGAGGATCCAGAACATATTTGTTGAGGAAAATGTATTTGATGGTGATGAAAGCTCTAGTCATGATGTGCAAATCAGTGGCTAAATGTCAAGCTCCACAATTAGGAAGACACTCCTCTCCTTAATGGGAAGGGGTTTTGTTAGCTAGTCTTGTTTTTTTTTTGTTTTCTATGTTTTCTAAATTATTTCAGAGTTGCAATTTGGAATCTATCTTGTTTTATGTCTTTATTGTATGTTTAAACCCTTCTATCTTTCCTTTCAGCAAAATGTAGTGTATATTTTGACTTTTGTCTTATTTTAAGTTGTTTGTCTTCTTTACACAATATAATTTATGTTGATTTTAGTGATATGACATACTTACGGAATTTTCAGCCAGATCTTAAAATCCAGTTTAATTATAAAACATTGAATCAGAGGGTTAAAGTTAGAAAAAGATAGCATTTAAGAAAATAGATAGAGTGTTGAGGCATTTGGTGATCAAGTTAAAGTCTTCTTTAAAAATCAAGGAAATTATTTTGAGAATCATAAGAATTACTTGGTCATCAATTGAAAGGCATATCTCAATTAGGTCAAATAGTGAATGTGCGATTCTATGTCAAAAGAAACTGAAAGAAAATCAGCTTCACAAAGTCACGAGTCCTTCAGCATGAGGAGTGTACAACAAAAGTGGAGTGGTATGTTGAAAAAAGTAAGAGTAGTGATGCACAAATTCATTTAAAGTTAGTGTTGTAAAAATGTCGTGAATGATCTCCGTCTTTCACTTTCACATTGCATGATATGTACTTGTATTTTCAAGGATTGATATGATGGAGGCATTTCATTCTTCTATCCAAATATTGTGCCATACTTTGTGAACCCTACTTGATCTTTAGTTTTATTTTCTTTCATACCCTTCTTTTGGAATCAAGATAAGAGTCAGCAAAGTTTACAAGAAAAGTGTAAAGCAAAAGAATAGAGTTAGAAAAAATGTTCCAAAAATAAATAAAAAGAAGAGTATCAAGAAAAATAAAGCCAGAAAAGCTTAAAAAAAAGAAGAAATCAGAATCAAGCAAAAGAGCGAGCTGTCGGAACTATGCGTGACCTGATTCTCCTCTCATGGGGGTGAGATACGTAGGCTGCCCTATCTGGGCTTGGTCAAACCAAATAAACAATTTAGAATTATCCAGTCAAAAGAAACTGGGGCATGAGTTAGTCTTTATTGTTTGTGTCGATTCCAAAAGTTGTAAGTCCCACCCCACTTCAAGTGTTGTTTGGGCCTCATGCTATCCTTTCTTTCTAAGCTTATCCAAAATCCAAGCTACAACCAAAGAAATATCTTTAGATCAATCTTTAATAATGATAAGGCTAACCATACAATGCATATGATGATATATTTTGGGAACTATGTATCTTCCTCAGCACAAGAAATTAGGAGAGAGAAAAAATGAGAGAGTCTTATTGGTGAAAACCCTCATGGGCGCCATACAGCGATGGCAGGTTGAGAGAGATAAAAATGAGAAAGTCTTATTGGTGAAAACCCTTATAGGCATCGTAAGATGATGCTGAGTTGAGAGAAATGAAAATAAGAGAGTCTTATTGATGAAAATCCTCATGAACACCGTAAGCCAATGGTAAGCTTAGAGAAAGAAAATGAGAGAGGCTTGTTAGCAAAAACCCTTCAAGGCGTCACTAGCCGAATGAAGTCTCTGAATGTGATTGTCCCAAGGAAGTAACTTAATTTCAAGGCCATTAACTCAACAACATCTGGTGGAAAGTTTAGATTAAAATATCAGACAGCTTAATTCAAAATGCATGGCATAATCATTAGAATTGATTGACATTTTCAAATAAATCTTTTCTTTTCTTTATTTTTAAAAAGGGACAAACAGAGTCTTTTCTTTCTTCTCTTTATTTCTATTTTTGTCCTTTTGAGACTATCATTCAAACAAAAATCATTTTTCTCATCTCTTTAAGTCAAGTCCATGTCAAAACAAGTGAGAAAAGATTTCAAAACTCGATACCAACTTATTCAATTGCAAAAAGCAAGACAAAAGGCCCGCACTTGAAAGAAATGAGATTGTAAGTTAGAGAAAGACATGCATAATGTTGTTGTCAATAGAAAGATTTGGGGGATTCATGGAAATACCAAGGTTTAAAAGAAATTAGCTGAGAAACGTAGGAAAGCAGAGATATTGTGTTTATTTCAGAGTCACTCTTAATATTCTGAGTTTTGATCAATGGTGCAACAACGCAAAATCCTAATGATTGGAAGCAATATTTAAATGTTATGAGTGCAAGAGAAATAACCTCAAAATACAAAGTCGCAAGCCAACCACCCTATTTTAAATTCACAAGTTTTCTTTGTATAAAACAGGAACAGTTGATACCTTCAAATCAAAGGCTTCAAAGCACAAATGTCCGGAGGTGAAATTCCTCGTTTCTACAAATGCAAGAGCAATATTGTTGTACAGGTTTGGTAATCACAATTATGGTAAAACGCATCATCTTGTACCCCTAAGAGACACATTCTCTAATTTGGGTCTTTCATATCTCACGGATAAGAGGTGCACTTCCTAATTTGAACCATTAATTCTAAAATATGCACTTTTAGCAAGAATTTTTTCACTTTTATTCTTAAGAGAGGGACTTGTTGGTCTCAGCCATTTAATTTTACCCTAAAAAGGGCATTTGTTGATCAGGATCTTGATTCATTTTTGCATTATGCATTGTTGCAAGTAGTTGTGATTGGGATTAACACCTATAAAAGTTTTTGATAAAAAATAGGGCAAAAATTAAAAGTAATTCATTTTATAAGGAACTTCACTTTAGGGCTCCTAGAAAGTGACACTTTATTTTTCTGAAATATGGAATATTTCTTTATCATAATCTTTGATTGGGATAATTTTGTTCTAGTTTTGATTTTGATTTCAGGAGCCCGCCTAGAGAACAGGGTAAGAAAAATGCAAGTCAGGAGCCCACCTGAAGAACGGGGTGATGAAATTGAAAGTCGGGAGCTCTCCGAGAGAATAGAGTGAAGAAATTGTAACTCGGGAGACTGCCTGAATAACAGGATGATGAAATTTCAATTCAGGAGCTCGCCTAGAGAATAGAGTGAAGAACTTGCAACTCGGGAGCCCGCTCGAAGAATAGAGTGATGAAATTAAAAGTCGAGAGCTCTCTCAAAGAACAAAGTGAAGAAATTGTATCTCGGGAGCCCACTCGAAGAATAGGGTGATGAAATTGAAAGACAAGAGCTCTCTTAGAGAACAGAGTGAGAAAATTCCAAGTCAGGAGCCCATCTGAAGAACAATGTGATGAAATAGCAAGTCGGGAGCTTTCCCGGAGAACAGAGTGAAGAAATTGCAGCTCGGGAGACTTCTCGAAGAATAGGGTGATAAAATTAAAAGTCAGGATCTCACCCAGAGAACAGAGTGAGGAAATTACAAATTAAGAGTCCGCCTGAAGACTAGGGTGATAAAATTGAAAGTGAAGAAACAAGATTAAGAGGTTAAAAGTCAAGCAACAAGATAAAACAATTGAAAGCTAATAAAGTGAGGAAATTACAAGTCGGGAGCCCCTCCGAGGAATAAGGTGATGAAATTAAAAATCCAAAAATTAAAAAATAGCAAGTCAGGAGTCCGCCTGGAGAACAAGGTGGTGAAATTGAAAGTCAAGCAACAAGGTTAAGAAATTGCAAGTCAGGAACCCGCCTGAAGAATAAGGTGATGATTTTAAAATTCAAGATCAAGTTCAGAAGCAGTACCAACAGAACATGGTCAATTTCTGAGTTCATCCCCAACGTCAAATTTTGTATGAAGAAAGAATTTATTCTCAAGTTCAACCCAAAGAAGATCAAATCTTTTGTAAATTTTGAAAGGATTATAAAATCAAGTCAAGAGTCCAAAAAAAGATGCATAGATAGGACTTTTGTAATTTCTATTATCTTTTAACTTGTAATTTTTATTTTTGATGTAATGATAGAGTCGCGGATTGAAACCTCGATGAGAACTCACTCGACTCTCCAACTCGGTATAATCCCCCTCCTTCTAACCCTTTTGAGATACCTGTGACTTGATTCCTTCATAACTTGAGTATGTAGGATGTCCTAAATCAAAATTCAGTGGTACTCTGTCCTTCTTTTTCTCCCTTCGAATAATGGTTGGGTCAAAATTCTGTCTCGTCTACTTCTTTATCTGAAAACACTTTGTGTTTACATCCAAAAAGGAGCATGATGTAGACATATAATTTTGTCCCTCCCGAGAGTGTATTTTTACACATTTACCCCGTCTTACCATGCACCCTCAAACATGTGATAATTCCCCCCCCCCCCCCCTCCCCCAACACACACACACACAAAAAGCCAAATAAACAAATCTATAACTATTTTATCCTAACAAACCCTCAACAAATTCACCACCCACCCTAACTAATTTTTCCACCTCACACCCCTTACCCCATACCCTCTTCTACCTATATACCCCTACCCCACTCAATACACGACACTCACACTAATAAAATTGAGAATAGACACAACACACACACTCCTCCATTTTCATACTCACATCACACACTACCCAAATACCACACCCAGACAGCTCACATATAGGGGAAGATATACACAGCAGCAGCTTCACAAAAAAAAAGGAAAAATCACTCATCCTCTTCGGTAGGAAATACACAAACAGTGGCCTCACCAAATACACACACACTCACGTAGTAAAAAACATACACCAGTGACCATATATACACATGCACCTCACTGTACATGGGGTACTTCTCCACTAAGTGATTCCCATACAGAACCCACACACAATACACTCACTCACCTCACAATTTCTATTTTATATTCCATACACACATAGTAAAGAAAAATAGAAAAAATCAGCCATTTTCCACTGATCACTCATACACTGGCTACATACTTCCCAGATTCTCACAATACAGTAACACACTCTCATATACACAGATAAACACAAAATACACACACATACACACACTTTGAGGAGAGAAATGAGAGGGAGGAAGATTGGGTCAAAAACATAGAGGGAGATTAGGAAGATTGAACAAAACCAGTGAGAATCAGGCTGGGTTTCGATGTTTCTAACAAAACTTTTGCCAGAATCAGCTCCAGTTTGTACACTACCAGAAATTTATTATTTTTTGACCAAAAATTTTCGACTGAAAATAGTTGTCGAAAATTTTTGACTTCTTCCGTCAGAAATGTTATTTTTATGTTTATATTTTTTATAAAATATTTTTCCAATACTATTTGTGACAAAAATAGTCAGAATATTTGGCGGCAAATTTCAGAAAATATATATTCCAACTACAGTAGTCGGAAATATAAATAATTAAATAAATTATTTATTTAGCTAAATTATCAAATATATATTCCGACTACGATTGTCAAAAATATAAATAATTAAATAAATATAATACTAAATATATAATTAGGTACCTTATACAAAAATTAAATAATTATTTAAATAAATTATTAAATATATATTTTCGACTACTGTAGTCGGAAATACTAATAACTAAATAAAATTAATAAATAATAAAATATATGTCCGACCATGGTAGTTCTAAATATAAATAATTAAATAAATATATTACTAAATGTACAATCATTCCCTTATATGAAATTTTAAAAATAAGTAAAATAAATTATAATATATACTTCTGACTGTTATAGTCGAAAATAAAAAAAATTAAATAAATATATTAGTATATATATAATCGGATCCTTACACGCATATTAAATAATTATTTAAATAAATGATTAAATATGTATTTCCGACTACTGTAGTCGGAAATTTAAATAATTAAATAAATATATTACTTATATAATTAGACCCTTATACGAAATTAAATAATTATTTAAACAAATGATTAAATATATATTTTCGACTACTGTAGTCGAAAATATAAATAATTAAATAAATATATTACTTCATATATAATTAGACTCTTATACGAAAATTAAATAATTATTTAAAATAATTATTAAATACATATTTCTTACCACTGTAGTCAGGAATATTAAATCATTAAATATAATAAAAATATTTTGACTACAGTGGTCAAAAATATAAATTAAATAATTAAATATGTATTTCCAACTACTGTAGTCAAAAACCTTATAAATAATTAATTTAAATATATAATTTAATTATATTAAATATCTAACCGACTGAAGTAGTTGGAAACATTAAATAATTAAACATTTTAATTTTTTACCCTACTGATGTAGTCGGAAATCCACATTTAATATACACTAAACACACAGCTTTCCTAATTCACTCTCTCACTACCTCTCTCTATGCTAGGGCACGCAGTTCTCTCTCTCCTGACTCTCTTCTCTCTGCGTCTCTCTCTCTTAAAAATTGTCTGGGATGGCTACTTCTCTCGCAAAAAGTGGTAACGATGAAGGTCAACTTCACTAATTCGAGGTAAAAGTGGACAGGCTTGCAGGAAGAACATTTTAAACGTAGATATTATATGTGTTAATTCAGGGGCATAGTTATCTTTATTTTATTTTTCTTTCCATCTCAAGATTATTCTTATACTACTAGTTCTTCAATCTCAAGATATAAGTGGTCAACTCAAAAATAATCCCACTTTTTTTAGTTTGTAGAGTACAATATTAAGAATAATAATTAGAATCTTACGAACTTTTGAAAAGGAATGAATTGATACATTTGAATGAGACTGTTAACTACCTTAAGCAACATTTTCAGTGATCTTAAGTATTTTAATAGGGTTAATCCATTAATATCATTTTTGAGTCATAAGTTATTGATAAATTCTGTTTACTATCCTTGTCATAAAGATTCAACATATGCAACTTCACTCATTAAAATATTATCACTTTAAGTTGAAACTATGTGTGAATTT
Organism: Capsicum baccatum var. pendulum; assembly: GCA_030864225.1. Lineage (NCBI taxonomy): Eukaryota > Viridiplantae > Streptophyta > Magnoliopsida > Solanales > Solanaceae > Capsicum > Capsicum baccatum. The sequence goes on from CM061550.1 coordinate 235,497,872, forward strand.
CACTGATTTGAGTTACCTTTGCACATATTTTCTTGATTTCTACACCTTTAATAATCCTTTGATGTATGGTTTTCACTATCTTACTAGTTTATGGTTGTGATGTGCAGATACTTGAACTGGATTTTGAGATCCCCTTGAGGCTCAATGTGGATCGTTGTCATCGGTATCTACCATTTTACTAGTTTGTCTTTTCAAACAATTGTATTGATAATTAAATGGTTTATTTTTGCCTTCATCTCAATATTCGACTAATGAAATTTTAGGCACGGAGTAGTTCAGAAACTTCATTCTTGTCTTAAAAAATGTTCATTTTATATCCTGACGGTGTGTGTTAGGATTTGGAATTTATGGTTCCAATATTCATCTGTTAGCCAGGGAGGTTAATTAGGCTATTCTCCTACCACTTTCTCCCATATGGTGAAAGCAATCTCTATTAGCAAGAACATGTTTGAGATATATCCAAGAGAAGGAAAGATTTGAGCATTGTATAAGAGCTTGAAAAAATCAGGTTTGGATCCAGACAAGTTTGAGTATGAGATAGTGGAGGTCATTGAGTATTCAAAGGAATGGATAAAAGTTTCATCCATGGTTCATTTGAATAGTTTCAAGTCATTCTTTAGAAAGAAAAAATCAAAGTCTGTTATTTTAGAAATACAAAAGGATGAGCTTTGGAGATTATCTCATCAGATCCCTGCATTTTAGCTAACTGGGGAAAACATAGGGGTTTTAAGAGGCTGTTGGGAACTTGATACTGCTTCAGTACCGTAAACTCTTTTAAGTGATGCACCAGTTGTAGTATGATGGAATCGGTTCTCCTGGATTAACACACTGATGGCCTATTGTTCTTATCGATTTCCTTCTAGATGATTAAGAGGGAACATAGCTATAGGGAGGACAAGAAGGTAAGATATGCACTAATGGGCATAGGTAGTAGTTTTTGGAAGAAGTGTGTTATGATATCCCTCCCCTTTTTTGTAATAGGTTTATACACCCAACTAGTTATGGTAAAAACTAATTATATATATGCAGAAGAAAAAAAAAGGAAAGCTTTTGTAGACATCATAGATTCTGTGTTCTGCTTTAGCCAGAGAAAGGGTGATGGTGTCATTTGTATAATTGTTAAGATAAGCCACCACATTAGTCAAACAAAATGCTGGGATTACTGTAGGTTTGCCTGTTGCTGCTACTCTTTGTATTCCTAGATGGATGCTTAAAGTTTTGAACCTGTCTTGTTTTTCAGTTGAGCTTTACTTTTAATACATACTGCGCTCGTTCAAAACTTGATAACCACATATGGAACGAGTTATTTTTATGCCAATATTTTGGCAGTCTTCTTTAGAAAACAAGCATGATAATAGTCTGATGTGCAGCTTTATTTGCTTCAGCAGTCATGCTTGTTACTACTGTATTCATTTGTAATTTGTTCATTCCATATACTTTTGTGTGATGTGCTTATTTTGGTCCTGTGAAACATTAATGTGGTATGCTTTTCTGTTGTCAGAGTTAGTGAAATAGGTTTGGAAGAATCAAATCAGCATTCTTAGGTGACAGTATTGAAGGAACATCAATAAATTCCCATCTTCACTCACGTCTTCACTGATTCGAGGTAAAAATTTGTTCCATTTTCTACGTGGTCTATTTTTAGTACCTTTGATTGATGAACCGACCCTATCTTCATTGTTGTGTTATTTGTGGTACAAGAGTTTATGGATATGGTCATAGTAAAACCTCTTCAGTGTTTTCAACATGCGCTTTCTTTTTATTTTCTTCTTTTAAATTTTATACCTCATCTGCTTGTCTCTCTTTTTTCCTTTCTTTTATCTTGTTTGTGAAGCTGTCACATGGATTGGATTCTTTTCACTGATAAAAAAATTGTTCTTTTAGTTAAAATATTCTATTGTTGCTGGCTTCTTTACTATGTTGTATTGAACCTCTTAGTTTTCTGCTTGTGTCCACTGCAAAGTAGCATCTCTAAACAAACCTAGTATTGTTTTGTTTCTTTTATTTTTATTTCTCCTCTTTATTATTATTATTGTTGTTCTTGTGTAGATGAAAAATGAAGATCGTACATGGATGTATAATAGACTTTATCCTACCGTGCGGGGTTGTGGGAGGAATAAAAACATGGGATAGCTGGATTTATTGCTAAAGCAATGACACTTAATGATTTTCTTATTGAGGGGACGATTACATGTCCTTGTTGGAATAGCAAGTGTTGCAAGTTATTGAGTCCAGATGATGTTACATTACATCTTTATAGGAAGGGTTTTATGTTGAATTATACTGTGTGGACAACTTATGAAGAGAGTAGTGCTGCTAATAATTTTGCTTTCCAGAATTATGTTGAAAGTCCAATAAGAGAGAATAATGTTGAAAGTTCACGATATAGTAAGATGGTCAGGGATGCTTTTGGGACATACTTAGGGGCACAAAATGAACCAAATGATGAGGCTGAGAACATTTATGAATAGTTAAAGGAAGCTAGTCATCCATTGTATGAAGGATCGGTGTATTCTAAGTTATCTGTTGTCGTTTAGTTACTAAGTATTAAATCAAATTATTCTAGTTCTCAAGAGGGCTGAACTCTATCATTGGACTTATGAATGAACTTAACCCAAATAAGCTTGGCTTACCCAAAGATTTCTACACAATAAAGAAGTTGGTTTCTAAGTTAGGACTTTCATCATAGAGGATTCACTGTTGCGAGAAAGGTTGCATATTATTCTATAAGGAAGATGCAAATTTAGAACATTGCAAATTTTGTAATCAGCCTCGTTATAAGAAAGTCACATATTCCAAAAGGATGAAGGTTCCTGTGAAGTCGATGCATTACTTACCCTTTATACCACGATTAAAGAGGTTGTATACATCAATGAGCTTTACCCCTCATATGATATGGAACTATGAAAATAAAAGACCACCTGGTGTTTTATGTTATCCGTCAGATGGAGAAGCATAGAAGAATTTTGATAGTGTGTATCTAGATTTTGCTAGTGAACCAAGAAACATTAGGTTAGGATTATCTGCTGATGGATTCACTCCATTTTCTACCTCAGCTATACCATATTTATGTTGTCCAGTGTTTGTAACTCCTTATAATCTCCCTCCTGAATTATGTATGACGAGTCAGTATATATTTTTAACTTGCATAATTCTAGGTCCTCGTAATCCAAAAGTTTTATTGATGTATATCTGCAGCCATTGATTGATGAGTTGAACTTATTGTGGCATGAAGGTATGGAAGCATATGATGTATCAATGAAACAAAGCTTTAGATTGCGTGATACTTTGATGTGGACTATAAATGACTTTTCTGCTTATGGAAGATGTCTGGGTGGTCAACTATGGGCAAGTTAGCTTGTACTTGTTGTATGGAAGACACAAAAGCATTCACTTTGAAACATGGGGGTAAAAACTCATAGTTTGACTATCACTATCGATTCTTGCCCATGCAACATGAGTTTAGGAGAAATACTAGTGATTTTATGAAGAATAAGACTGATTTTGAGGAGTCACCGACAATTTTGTCGCGAGAAGAAATTTGGGATAGAGTGAGAAATCTTCCTAAGGTAACAGAGTCTCCACCATCCAGGATACCTGGTTATAGTGTTACACATAACTAGACTAAATGGAACATATTTTAGGTGTTAGATTATTGGAAGGATAATCTTTTGCCTTATAAACTGGATCCCATGCATATGGAGAAAAACTTCTTTGACAACTTATTTAATACTGTGATGGATGTAAGTAACAAAACAAAAGATAATGTGAAGGCCAGGATGGACTTAAAGGAGTATTGTCGGTGCAGTGAGTTGTACCTGACATACTTAAATAATAAGATTCAGAAGCCCAAGGCCAGTTACACATTCACTTTGGAGGATAGAAGAGTGATTTTTGATTGGGTTAACAATTTGAGAATACCAGATGGATATGCGTCAAATTTGTCTAGGTGTGTTGACATGAAGAAAGGAAAGTTGACTTCTATGAAGAGCCATGATTGTCACATTTTTATGGAGTCATTGATGCCCATTGCATTCTGTGCATTTCCCGATAGAATTTGGAAGCCTATAACAGAGATAAGCTTATTTTTCAAAGATTTAAGTTCTAACACATTAAGGGAGGAGAACCTATCTTTGATGGATATCAACATTCTCTTAACCTTAAACAAGTTGGCTAAAAAATTTTCTCTTAGTTTTTTTTATGTTATGGAGCATCTTCCAATTCACTTTGTGTTAGAGGCACGACTTGGAGGGCCTGTTCAGTGTTGATGAATGTATCCCTTTGAGAGGTATTGACTTTTAACATTTACCTTTATGTGTTTTAATTGAACATTATTTCATCTAAAAGATCATACTATGCAAGACTATTGGCAAATATAATCGGACCATAAAAAACAAATCCCGAATTGAGGGATCAATATGTGAGGTTTCTTTGGCTAAAGAGACCTCTTATTTTTGTTCATATTATTTTGAACATGATGTACCATGTCTGAGAAACCGACCTAATAGGCATGATGATAAAGAGAATACAGATCCTTCAGCACCACCATTTTTAATATTCAATCAACCAAGTAAAGGAAGTCTGAAAGGTGGTCCAGTTCGATATTTGAATAAAGTGGAGCTTAAGTCAACTACAATACATGTATTATTAAATTTTACCAGGGTCCTTCCTTTTTATAAATGAGTATATTTATTTTAAGGATAATTATTCAAGGTCTATCTAAGCTTTAACTAATGAAAGTCATAACTTTGTCAGACAGCTACTTTGTGGCTTTACCCGGGGATACTGTTTTTATCCTATGTTTTCAATATGTAAGTCTAACTTACATATTTAACACAATTTACACTTTTTCTCAATATCGTTTATATTTAAACTTTTACTTTTTTGAACTTTTTATAGGTTCATAATCCACTTAATTATGACCCAAATGGCCAATTTTTACGTGATATAGCTTGGGGACCTGATGCTAAAGTTAGAAAGTTTTCTAAGTACTCTGTCAATGGGTACAGATTTCATACAGAAAAGTTCTCTAAGGGCAAGAAAACCAACAATAGTGGGGTTTGGGTGAAAGGTGATGGTGGTGTTAATTATTATGGTGTGCTTCACGAGATTTTAGAACTCGATTATCATGTTGGTTATCCAAAGAAAAAATTGGTTATCTTTTGGTGTAACTGGTATGATCCTATGCCTAGCTTAGGAACAAAGGTGCACCTTCAGTACAAAATAGTTGAAATTAAGCATACAAGGGAGTATGGACTCTATGATCAATTCGTCATTGCAAAAAATGTGAAACAGGTGTATTACGCTCCTTATCCTTTGAAAAAAAAAAATTTGCGTGGCGGATAATTATAAAAACAAAGCCAGTGGGTAGAGTTGTAGTGGAGAATGCATTAGATGTAGCATATCAGAATGACATTTCAAGTGTTGAAGAAAGGGTGGATGATAAATTAGAAGGTGAGTTGCAACACGAAGGCCTATATGAGGAATTTGATCCTTCTGTACTTAGATTGAATGTTCATGATTATGGAGAAGGAACATCCGGTCCAAATGACGAGGAAGATCTAACTGATGAAAATAAAATAAGCGAGGAAGAGTTACTTGATGAAAATGAAACAAGTGATAAGGAAGAATCGATAAATGAATATGAAACAAGTGATGAGGAAGAATTGATGAATGACTATGAAACAAGCAACGAGGATTGAGTTGTTATTAATAGTAGTAATATGTTGTAACAAGGTTTTAAATTGCTTTTTAGCTGAAGTTTTTTGCTATTTTTCTTGACAATATAGTTTCTTTTCTTTGTTAACATTTGTAGTGCCAGTAAATATGCAACATGATTTGCTCGTCTTATTGTATTTTCTTATTACACTGCACTCATCTGTATGCAATATGATTTGGTCTTTCTTGTTTTTTCTCCAGTCCTGTATCAGTGTGGGTATTAATAAAAGGTACTTATTCTACATCAGCAAGTTGAATTTCTTACCTTTATATATGAAGAGTCAATGGTTGAACTTACACTATATAACCAGTCCTTATATACAACTAATGAGTTCATAGCTTTGTTCTTTATACTCCAACTCTTTAATGGTGCTTTGATCTCTTGCTGTCTATTGTTTGTTATAGCTAACTCCTATATGAGTAATTATATATTTGTAACTCATTTGCTGAATCAATTGTTTATGTTGTTATATTGTGGTTTTTTTTAAGGTGCTTAATAAAGAAAATCAATGGCATCAAAAGGTCATGGTAATGGACAGCATAAGAAAGGTAAGAAAGGAACCGATAACCTTCCCGCAGGTCAATATACACCACCACCACCACCTGTTACCACAACTCTTCAACCAGCTACTACAAATATTCTTCCTCTACCAAGAGCAAATATTTCACTACCAAATGCTTTTTTCATGCCCCCACCACTCCACCAGTTCTAGCCATCTTCTCCCCACAATAGTCTGCATAGTAGCTCTTCATCTGTATCTTAAACATCATCCACACCTAGCCTTTCTGGATTGAGAATTGAAGGATCTAGCACATCAACATCTCCATTCATTGATAGTGCTACATCTTCTGATACTACAGCAGCTTCTTCCCAGATTCTAAAATTTAAATAGGTAGTAGAATATGATGGCAATAGCAGGCTAATTATCGCCCCTGATGGTGGTAAGTAAACCTTATATTTTTTCATAATTTTTAAATTTTTTGAAAGATTAGATAATTTAATATAATTTTATTGCAGGTTCATTCCCGCATGTAGCGACGGACATATGATTATAGAAGCAATTAAACCATTTTACACGGAGCCATGGACACTTGACGTCAGAATTCTTATGTGGAACAAGTTTATGGTATAATCAAAATCAAAGAATCTAACATTTCATTATGCTATCAATGATGAATTTACCTTTGTATCCATCAACTCATTTTATGACTTTATATTAAACTATTTTGCAGACAAAGTGTGCATGGAATTCTTGTCATGAAAATGAAATACAATGCATTTTCAAGTTCAAAGCAACTCTACGGATCAAAGAACACTTATATGAGGCCCGGAGGAACTTACAAAAACCTGGTTGGCTGAATGCTAATGTGTGGTCCAGTTCTTGAAAAAATGGGATACTCCTGAATATAGGGAGGAGAGGGAATGGGCAAAGGTAAATAGAGCATCTCAAAAAGGTGTCTCATTGCACATAGGAGGTTCGATAAGTTTCACTACCCACCGACGAAAACTGCTAATATTAGCTTAAATTTCTAATTTGTTCCATTTAGTTCAATGTTCTAAACCGTGACATAGTGAATCCGTATGAGGCTCTTTCGATTCACTATTATTTTTATCTTCTTATTGTTGTTCATCTTGAAGTCTAGTAAAGTCGTGTGTGGCCTATTTTAATTCACTAGCATTGTTGTTGACATCTTGTTGCTCTTGTTGTTGCTTGTTTCTTTTGTTGTGAACTTGATCTTGTATCACACTTCCTAATGGTTTTAGAAAGTAAGAAGAAAAGAATTAGTGGTTTAGGTAGAGAGGTAATGACTTAATTGGAAGTAATGAGCAAAGTTTTTATAGTAACACTCTTAGTATAAGGCAGTCGTTGGTGTAGAGTTGTCAATGTAGCTGGAAACAAACAAAGAAATAAAATCTGAATAACGAAATTAAGTAATTGAATTAGTCTGAATCTCAGTGTAGCTGTGCAAGTGAGCTTTGTTTTAGTACTTTAACCGAAAAAAGAAGAAGAAAAGAATGTCTAATGCTTTACATCATCCTTTTATTATTGTTGTTTTTTTATTTCCTTGCAAGTATATTAAAATGAATGCTTAATTAGAAGTAGAAATACCCTTAAATTGATATAAGGCCTGTAAAGAAAGTTGTTGTTGTTGTTATTAACTGGTGAAGAAGGTCTTTGGTGGGGGTTTTCATAATGGAATACTCAATAAAGCTGAGACACATATTGAGGAATTGACGAATACTGGGATTGGGTATTACTTTGATTGGGTATTTTCGTCGAAGGGGAGGTAATTTTTTGTCGAATAGAACACGTAATGATTAGTATTGAGGGAGAATTTTTTCGTCTATGAAAGAGTCTTGGGTTATAGATGATGATGTTTTTTATTTTTTTGTGAGTGAAGTTATTGTATAGGAAATTTATTTTGTTGATTAAAGCTGATCTGGTGATACATACGTTACTCCCATTGACGTCAAAATGAGATGATTTTTTATGTGAATGGGAGAAGTGTTTATATAGATGAAGATGACTAAGGGAGGAAAATAGACTGTGGCAAAGGATTATTTGAGGGTGAAAAGGGGGAGTTTTAGTGCCTATTCAGAGTTTGAGCAAGACCCTACTCAGATTTTTGGTGTATTTATGCGCCTCTATTTGAATAGCCAGATATTGGGGACACTGCAAGAATCATTTGCAAGTGAGCTTGCAACCAGAATGGATGCAATGAGTAGTGCCACTAATAATGTCGTTGAAAGACAAGGTAAGATCATAGTTGAGATATTGGAGATTGTATGTGCAAAAGATCTAATAGTATAGTTCTGTAAGTGTGGAGTAGCAAAGATGATGATGATAATAAGAGGAAAAGTTCTAGTATGGATTGGAGATTCATGGCAGAATTTTCCTACTAAAACATGGACTTGTTTTTCTTTTTTTTGGTGTTTTGGTAATCAATTACAATGACTTTATCTTTTACACTCATTCACTTCACAACTTTTGTTGCTAAAGTTAGCACAACTTGTGTATGTTATTGTTCAAGAGCTGGAAAGTTTTATATCACTGGCAGGATCATCTAGACTTAGTTCAGCACCATCAACACCATTGTCATAATCATGATTAGCACCATTGTCATATTCATCTAATTTTTCAGGAATATGAAAATGAGGGAAAAGAGCACCCTTTTCTTAAGGTCTACGAAGAGGCGCATAGAAAGAAAAACAAGGACGGTACAAGAGGAGATTGGGTCGAACCGCGTGATAGGATTGCATATGTAAGATAATAACTTTTACGTACATTGTTTTATTATTACTCAACTTTGCATGTTTATGTACTGACAAATAATTTTTATTTCAGGAAGAATTTCAAAAAAAAAATATAGAAGAGTGGCGTCAAACCCAACCTACTTCAGAGGATGGTACCATGGTTCAACCATCACCTATAGAGATGAATAATATGTGGACAACTGTGGTAGGTGGTCCAAAGAAAGGTAGAACCTACGGGACAGGAGTTCTCCAATCCTCGAGTACTCCTTCGTTATTTCCCAGTTTCTCTTCTACTTTGCAACCTATGGAAGAAATGGAAGCGATGAAAAAGCAAATTGTGGAATTGACGCAGAAATGTACAGCTAACGATGCTAGGTTTGCTAAATTTGATAAATTGGAGGAGTTGGTTAAGAAGAACATGCCGCAATTATTTCATGACGAGGAAGATAATGAATCTGATAATAATTAGATTGTAGTTATTGTTCTCGTTTTTTATTGTGACATTTAGAAGTTTAAACTATTTGATTTGATGTTTGTTTTGAATGGTTTAAAGTGGTTGTATTTATAAATTTTTGTCGTGTTTGATCTTATTGTGAAAAATACTTTAGTTATTGTTTATAATCTGAAAGCAGTTTAAGCTAATGCAATATAATAATTATTAAATAATTATTTATTAAATAATAAAAATTATTAAATAATTATTTATTAAATTTTTGACTACAGTAGTCAGAATAATTATAATTATTAAATATTTATTTATTAAATTTGCGACTACGGTAGTCGAAATAATTAAAATTATTAAATAATTATTTATTAAATTTCCAACTATGGTAGTCAGAATAATTATAATTATTAAATATTTATTTATTATATTTTCGATTATAGTAGTCGGAATATTTATAATTATTAAATAATTATTTATTAAATTTTTGACTACAGTAGTAGAAATATTTATAATTATTAAATAAATATTTATTAAATATCCGATTACATTTCCGACTAAAGTAGTCGAAAATTTCTGACTACTGTAGTCGAAAATATTTTTTTTGACAAGCTATATTCTGACTACCATCAAGTAGTCGGAAAGTAGTCGGAACTACCTCATATTCCGATCACATTCCGACTACATTGGCTGTCGGAAATTTAATATTTTCTAGTAGTGGTAGAATCGACCCACCCAATCTCGAAATCCCCAAAATTCTCATCGTTTTTCTTGATTTTTCAGGCGAATCCCACAGAGAAATATACTCTAGTCACCAAATCATCCCAATTGTCCATTTGAGCTGATTCCGGCAAAGTTCACCAAAAAATCGCATACGGGTTTCCGAGTTTCATAATTTTCTTATCTCGGGTTGCTCTTTGGTTTTGATGGACTTGTGTTCAAATCAAATTTCAGATTTATCATGGTTGAATTGGTTCATAACTGATTTGGGGAGTCGAGAATTTAGTATTCATTGGATTTTTCGGAACAACTCTTTATTCCCTTCATAAATCAAGCAAAAATATTCGAAAGGTCCAATTCTATCTCTTTCTCATTTTGATTTCATTAGATACACGTGATTGATTTGTGTAAAGCATGATATGAATATTTGGTGAGATCGATTTGTTTGTTTGGTTTCATTGACAATGATTGTGGATTGTTAAAATGGTAATCGTGAATTGTTGGAATCTTGAGAATGAATTTTAGGAGGGGAATTGAGAATCGAATAAGGTGAATACTGATTAGTTTGATTTATTGCTCTCAGAGCCAAGTTATTTAAAAAACGTACAAGTAGATATGTGTTAATTAGTAGTTATGTATTAACTATAAGAAAAATTATAAAAGTTAATTTAGTTGTATTTATTAATTATGAGCTATTATTATTTACATTGTTATTTATTTGTTAAAAATGAGAAGATCATTTAAAAATATAGAAGCTTTTAGAAAAAATAAAGAAACTTTAACTAGTTACTACCCAGAATATACGAAGTTAAATAAAACAAAAGAAAATCCCCATAGATTAGCTTACTTAATTACCTTAATATCTAGCAATGAGGCAAAATTAATAATCCATTAAAAATCTAGAAGAATGAGATACATACCATCTAATTATGATAAAATCAGATTTCGGTATCCACCAAAATATTATAAATATTGTAGAAATGAATAACATAACAAAATTCCAAAAATATAAAGAACTAAAACAAATAATATCTGAAAAACGGATAGAATTAAAAATAAGAAAAGAAAGACTACAATATAACATGATTGTAGGAGTATGTCAAAAATCAATAAAAACACAATCACAAATAGATAGTCTAGAATACATATATCAACATGATCTATATACTATCAAGTAGATAGAATGAACTAAGAAGAATTTATAATAAATGAAAAAACATATGAAAACTATGAAAGATTAAAAATAAGGATAGTATTTTCCAATTTAGGAAGAAGATATAAGAAAATAGGTGAATATTTATATTTAATGTTAGAAAAAAAAAAGAATTAAAATTAGAAGATAAATTAACAGTTATGGTAAGAATAGCAAAAGAAAATGAAGAAATAGATAGGAAAAAAAGAAATAGATAAAATAAAACAACAGACTACAAAAGAAATACGAAAAATAGAGGAAACTAAAAATAGTAGGATTACTGGATTAGAAAAAGAATTACAAATGCTAAAAGATCTGTATGGAAAAAGACAGAAATAAAAAGAAGAAAAGGATAAAGAACAAAAATTATTAATTGAAATAAATCAATTAAAAGAAAAATTAGAAGAAGAAAATAAAAAAATTAGAAACTAATGAAATAGAAATAAACACAATAGATGCTGAAGAAACAGATAATTATGATTCGGAAGATAGTGTAACGTATACAGAAATCTTAACAAATATAGAAAAATTAGAAATTAATGAAAAACAAGAAGTAATTAATAAAGAAAACTTAGAAAATACAAACACAGAAATAAATACTCTTGATAAAGAAGACGATGAAAATATAATATCTAGTATATCAGAAGTAAGAAAACCTACATATTATTATAAGGATAAGTTTAAAAAATATAACCTAAAAATGAATATAACAAATGGACACCAAAACAAATAATTAATAAAAATTATAACTTCTTAGACTTAGACTGTGTAGCAGATGTAGATAAAACGATACAATTATAGATATGATATATAGCAAAATAATTATTAGACAATGGTATAAATGCAATAGAATATATAGAAAGAACACTAATAGGAACAGCAAAATTATGGTTTTTAAATTTGACTGAAAATAGTAAAAAGGTATTAAGGAATGATAAAGAAACAGAACGAACAACAGTAACTAAACTAACACCTATAAACATATTGAAAAAATATGAAATGACTATAAGAGATGAATTTAGCAGTATGGCAACAGAAGAAGAAGAAGAAGAAGAAGAAGAAGAAAAAGATAAAAATAGGAATTTAATGTTAAAACTAGCAATATGTAATATATGTAATATATGTTATATAGATTAATATACGTGCGCATTTAAAGAATACTACTATAAGGGAGCATATAACACAGAAGAAAGTAAAGAAGTGAGAAGATTATATTTTAGTAAATTACCTAAACCATTTAGTTCAAAAATAATTAAGAGTTGGGATGAAGCAAAAATAGTAGATACCCTAGGAGCAAGAATCAAATTTTTATAACAATGGTATAAAAATCTATGTGAAAAATATAGAGAAGAAATAAAAATGAAAAAAACATTAATAAAAAATTTAGCATGTTGCAAAGATAAAATAGCACCTCAATTTGGATGTGAAGAAAAATATTATAAGAAAATAAAAAGACATAAGAAATATAAGAAATACAAAAAATCAAAATATAAGTATAAGAAACCAAGAAAAAGATATTATGTAAAAAATTATAAACATAAAAGACCATATAGGAAAAAGAAATCTATAAAAGAATGTACTTGTTATAATTGTGGAAAACTAGGACATTTAGCTAGAGACTGTAAAATGCCTAAAGATAAAAAAAACAAATATCAGAAATAAAGATAGAAAATGCAGAATATATGCAAATAGATTATATAGATTACGAATTAGAAAGTGAAGATAATATATATGAACTTTCGAAAAATGAGACAGATAATGAAATAGGTAGTGAATTAGACGAAAGTATAAATAATGACTGAAGAAGAAATAAAAATAATCACAAAGGAGGAATATTTAAACGAAGAAGGAACTGACCAAAAAGTAATATTTGACAGTAATATAATTGAAGAAATAAAAGGAAAAGAGTTAGACCTAAGTATGGAAAAAATATTTAAAATACCAACAGTAAAATATATTTAGTAGAAGAAAAGAGGAATACTATGTAGTAAGCCAAAAAGAGCATATAATAGATTGTAAATATGCAAGAGGTAAAGCTAGTATACCATTAGTAACAACAAGAACAGTTAATAAAGAAATACAAGATATAAAAAGTAGAGACCCAATAAAATATGTACACCTTGGAGGAACAGAGATATTAATAAAAACATGTTTTAAAGAAGGAATAGATACACCAATAGAACTATATTTAGTAGATGATAGGATAATAAAACCTATAGAAAAAAGCATAATTATTTTCATAAAAGAAAATTTAATATACCAAAAATTCAAATTTATAATAAGTGCAAATTATTCAGTACCAAAAATAGATAAAAATATATATAAATTATTAGTATTATACTGAAAAATATCAGGAATAGAACTAACCCCAGGAAGTAAAATATTTACAGCAAGACGTAAAAATCTATATGTATTAATACAAAACACAAAATAACTGGAAAGTATAATATTAATAAAATACACATACAAATTCCTTTTGAACAATTCGTAAAAATAATTGATAACAATGATTATAGTTACAAAGATATAGACGTAGAAGAAGATTTAAAAATAATAAATAATAGGATAAGTACAATAAAAAGAATAGCTGATGAAAAAACAGAATCATCAAGCTCATCAAAAGAACAAATTATGAAACAACTTCAACAGTTAATTTAATTCAATATTACATAACAGGAACAATAAATAAAAAAGAATATTTAATACTCATAAATACAAGACATGAAGAAAATTACCTAGCAAAATATCTAGTAAAAAATGAAGAAATAAAATTCAATAGTAATATATGTCCAGATCTACCAAAGAGTCTAACAAACATTAAAGATACAACAGAAAAAAAAATAATAAGCGTTAGAAAAATAAAAATAGAATTTGAAATAAAGGAAGATATGCAAAAAAAACAGACATAATATTAGGAATAAAATGGTTAGAACAAGTAAAATCCTACAATATAGAACATACATAAATAACAATAACCTATAATAGAGAAAAATTATTAATAAAGAGAACTTTGACATGATATGAAAATATATGTACTTATAAAAATAATAGTAGAAGGATATTATAATAGATATTATACACCAATGATAGATACAGGAGTAGAAGCCAACTTATGTAGATATAATTGTTTACCCGAAGACAAATGGGATAAGCTAAAAACACCAATAGTAGTAAAATGATTTAATAATGAAGGGAGCTTAATTACCTATAAAGCTAAAAATGTAAAAATACAAGTATGGGATAAGATATTAACAATAGAAGAGATCTATGATTATGAACTAACATCAAAAGATATGCTTTTAGGAATGTCATTTTTAGATAAATTATACCCACATATAATAATTAGAACACACTGGTGGTTTACAACACCATGTAAACAAAAAGTAAGAGCAAAAAGAGTTATTAATAAAAGAAGAAAGAAAACTAATTGAACAAAGGGAAGTGAAAAAATCACACAAAAATTAGAAAATATAAAAAGTACTGAAGACACAATAGAACTAGTTATATTTTCAATAAATAAAGTAGAAATAACTATATTTTCAATAGATAAGGTAGAAATAATAAAGAAAAAATTAAGACAATTATACAGTGAAGATCCATTAAAAGGATGGAAAAAACATAAAACTACTGTAAAAATAGAGCTAATAGATAAAAATAGTATAATAATCCAGAAACTATTAACATATAATTTTGACTATTTAAAAGAATTTAAAATGCATATATATGAATTATTAGAAAAAAAGTATAGACAAAGAAGCAATAGTAAACATAATAGCCCAGCGTTTATAGTAAATAAACATAGTGAACAAAAAGAGGAAAAAGTAGAATGGTTATTGACTATAGAAATTTAAATGCAAAAACTATGACATATAATTATCCGATACCAAATAAGATATTAAAAATAAGACAAATACATGGATATAACTACTTTAGTATATTTGACTATAAATCAGGATTTTACCACTTAAAGTTAGATGAAGATTCTAAGGAATTAACTGTATTTACGGTTCCACAAGGATTTTATGAATGGAACGTATTACCATTTGGATATAAAAATGCCCCAGGTAGATATCAATATTTTATGGATAGTTATTATAAATAATTATCTAATTGTGTAGTATACATAGATGATATACTACTATACACAAAAACCAAAGAAGAACATTTAAAATTACTAGAACAATTTACAGATATAATAGAAAAATCAGGAATAAGCTTAAGTGAAAAGAAAGCTGAAATTATGAAAAATCAGATAGAATTTTTAGGAATACAAATAGATAAGAGTGGAGTAAAATAGTACAAAAAATAATAAATTCAAAAGAGGAATTAGATACAAAAAATAAATTACAATCATTTTTAGGATTAGTAAACCAAGTAAGAGAATATATACCAAAATTAGCAGAAAATCTAAAGCCATTACAGAAAAAATAAAAAAGTAAGTAGAATATAATTACAACGAAGAAGATAAAAAAACAAGTCCAGAAAATAAAAATACTTTGTAAAGAATTACCAAAATTATAATTTTCAGACGAAAATAAAAAATTTACATATATAGTAGAAGCAGACGCAAGCGAATATAGTTATGGAGGAGTACTTAAATATAGATATGAAGAAGAAAAATTAGAACATCATTGTAGATACTACTCAGACACGTTTAATGAAACGGAGATAAAATGGAAAATAAATAGAAAAGAATTATGCTCATTATATAAATGTTTATTAGCATCTGAGCTATATATTATATATAACAATTTTATTGTATGAACAGTTAATACGTAGGTACGTTGGTGGTTAACAAAGAAAATACAAAATTCAGTTACAACAAAGAAAATACGGAGACTAGTCTTGAACATATTAAATTTTACATTTATAATTGAAGTAACTAGTACTAACAAAAATGTCATTGCAGATTACTTGTCACGACAAGGCTACTCAGACTGATTTTTCAACAGAAGAAGTTACTCAGAATGATTTACTAGTTCAATTATTTGAACAAGTGAAATTATTAAAAGAACAAGTTACTCTACTGACTACTGAAGTCGCAGAATTAAAAGTACAATCTGAGCACTCTAAAAAACAGGAAAAACCAAGGGCACAGATATAGTGCAGGAAGAGCACTTTAAAAAACTAGACCTAGAAGGTGACGTTCGGACACACCTTAAAATCAAAATGGTTGTTACATGTGCAGGAACATCAGGTACAGCTAAGGAATTACCCACTACAAAAAAATTACCAAAATTCAAATTACCAAAGAAAAAGAATTACAACCTAAATAAGATATTTGAAAAACCTTATGCACCACCAAATATCCAAAAGAATGAATTATTTATACCCCCGCAGTTATACCCTTATTCAGAAGCAATTAACCAGAACAAATAAATTTACAACTATTTAACCCATGTTTATATTGAAAATTTATATACAATCAAAACCTTACTAAATACCAAATCTATCCAAGACATTGAGCTAGCCAAAAACCACCAAGGCTATATAACCCAAAAGTTACAAAATTATAATAAACTTATTGCGCTCCCAGGAACCAACCCAAATTTAATCGCTACATGTTATTCTTATGGATTATTATCAACAGTATATACAACAGATGGGAAAGAATTAGACATGATTCCTGAAGTATATAAAGGAATTATGACATATATAAAAATTACAAAAGGACAACAATTTTACGTAAGAATTTATTCAGCCCCCTCTGAGATACTATTTGATGAAATTAAACCAGTGGTTATAGTAGTAAGAATTGGTATGACAAGAGACTACATTAAACCAGAAGAAATATCTAAACAAGACGAAATACAGAAAACCGAGATACTAGACATTTTCAAGAACAAACGAGTTATTGGTTTGAGCACAATTAAGAGTTAGCACATAACTATTTGAACTATAATCCAATTTGGAATTATTATTTTAGAGATCATTTATTGGTTTATTCAACATGTAAAGACATAAGAGAAAATGATATGAAAGAAATTCGTAGATTGACAATGACATTATTAAAACTAGAAGATAACCCTCTCACAAGATCTATCAAGAAATGAGTTATTTCTGATGGACTTATGGAACAATTCTGCAAATTAATTGGACAGAGATATGATGATCATCAATGCAGCTGTTGTAGAGGACGACATAATATTATTCCAGAAGTAACACTACAATAAAAGCAATCGAAAAAATTAGAACAGCAGGAGAGACACGACAAAAAAAATAAACAACGGAGCAATAATGGAAAAGATAAAAGACAAGATATTAAATTATGAAAGTGACATGTGAACAAATTAGATAACTTTCTTTACGTAAATAATTGTATAGGAATTATTAGATTTTAGCTTTTTTGACTTTTTGGCAAGGCTTTTAATAAGTCTTTGTCTTTTTAGGCTTTAAATTCTTTCTTACTTTTTGAAAAGTTGTAAGAATTTAGGACAAATGTAAGGACTAGAAATAGTATAGAGAATACGTGTAAAGTAGGAATAGTATAAAGTAGTTTACGCATTTTATTTTTAGTCTATAAATAAGTAAGCCTTCGGCAAGTTAAAGGTAAGACTTCATGAGTTGAAGCAAGCCTCCTCTTGTACAAAAATACTTTTGAATATTTAATAAAAACAGATATATTTCTAAGGAAAAGCTATGGATGAACAAAGCCCAGAATTATCAAACCTACCAGAACAAGTATATTTATTTATGATTATGAATAGCTAAATTTATAAATTCCTGACAATCATGATATGATAAAATAAGTTCATGTTAGTTAATATATAGTAGAATTATTCGAAGAATAATATGTTACAAAGTTTATTAGCAAAGAGAAAAAGGAGAAAAATTCCTAGGACTATACCATCCTAATGGTGAAATCAGTGAAGCAAGAAGGCCATGATAGGAGAGTAACTAGTGTAGAGGCGCTGTTTAAGGGAAAAGTATTCAGACTACCATACTAATAGTGACAGAGTAACATAATTATTTAAGAATAATCTAGTATATAGTGATCTAAGATGATCATATTATGTTATGTATATGGTTGAAAGGAATATTTTGAAAATAGCATCCTATGAAATAAAATGACTCCCTACTTATCTGATGAAATGATAGATAAATTTAAAATACTTGTTTTGTATGTACTTAAGGATATAGAAATTGTAGATATAAGAAAAATCATATGGGAAAAAATATTTGATAAATATTTTATGGCTAGAATAAATTATATACCACACCTACTTACGTACTCTACCAAATATCAAACCTACACATCAACCATGACAAATTACATATATTTAAAATATTGGGAAATTGATATGAAAAATATACAATGAATAGAAAAACTAATGAAAAGAAATCTAGAAACAAATATATGAGAACTAAAGATATAAAATATAAAGAATTCCTTAATGAAAAATATACAAGAATTATTAAAATTAAAACAAACAACCAGTAAATATTATGATAAAGCATTTAATAACCCGGAAATCTAATTCCAAGTTATCCAAGTTATTTGTAGAAACTTAAGCATCAAATGAACAATATGACAAGATATATATCTGATGAAATTAAAATACTTGTACTTGTTTTATATATCATTAAAGACTTAGAAATAGAAAACATAAAGAAAATAATATGGGAAAAAATATTTCATGAAGAATCGTTAAGTCTAGAATGGTTAGAAGATATGCATAATCTTAGCTTATATTATTCAGATAGTTATTACTCAGATAATAACAATTATTATTCAGATGAATATTATACAAATCAAATGTTAGAATATATTAAAAGAGTTAGAGAAAAACAAAGTTAGTTATACGAAGAAATTAATTACAGAAACCAGCTTAGAAAAGGAAGAAAACAATTAAAAGAAAGATTAATTTGGATAGATAAAATCATGAAACAACTATAATTAAAAGACAGTTTAGAATATGATTTAGACATAGAATTATTCATAGAAGAAAAAGACAGGATAATTAACGAAATAGATAACCTAAAATTTAATATCATGTATAGTACAATTAGAATAAATTATTACAAAGAAATTTGCAGTATTACAACTACTTTAGGATAAGATGATAAACTACGAATACTTAGAATATTGGAGAAAAGATATGGAGGAAATAAGATTAACAAAAATACTTATGAAAGAGAATCTACTTGACTATCTAAAAACTAGAAATATGAAACATATAGAATACCTTAAAAATAATATAGAAGAATTAATAAGGTTAAAACAAATAACTAAAGAAACCTATGACATAGCATTTCAATTAACATGATAGAACTAGTAAGTACTAGTAATCTATTAGTTATCCACGCAAATTACCCAAGTTATCCACTAGTACTAGTTATCTATTAGTTATCCACGCAAATTACCCAAGTTATCCACACCCCGATCATCAATGCAGCTATTATAGTGAACGACATAATATTATTTCAGAAGTAACACTACAATAGAAGCAAACAAAAAAATTAGAACAGCAGGAGAGACACGACAAAAGAGATAAACAACGGAGCAATAATAGAAGAGATAAAAGACAAGAAGTTATTCATAGAAACTTAAGCATCATATGAACAATATGACAAGCTATATATCTGATGAAATTAAAATATTTGTTTTACATATCATTAAAGACTTAGAAATAGAAGACATAAAGAAAATAATATGGGGAAAAAAATTTCATGAAGAATCGTTAAGTCTAGAATGGTTAGAGGATATTCATGATCTTAGCTTATATTATTCAAATCGTTATTACTCAGATAATAATAGTTATTACTCAGATTGATATTATACAGATTAAATGTTAGAATATATTAAAAGAGTTAGAGAAAAACAAAGTTGGCTATACCAGGAAATTAATTAAAGAAATCAGCTTAGAAGTCTGTTGTTTTATTTTATCTATTTATTTTTTCCTATCTACTTCTTTATTTTCTTTTGCTATTCTTACCATAGCTGTTAATTTATCTTCTAATTATAATTCTTCTTTTTCTAACATTAAATATAAATGTTCACCTTTTTTCTTATATTTTCTTCCTAAATTGGAAAATACTATCCTTATTTTTAATCCTTCATGGTTTTCATATGCTTTTTCATCTATTATAAATTTTTCTTTGTTCATTTTATGTACTTGATAGTATATTGATCATGTTCATATATGTAAGATTAATTTTGATAGCTAAAATCATGAAACAACTAGAATTAAAAGACAGTTTAGAATATGATTTAGACATAGAATTATTCATAGAAGAAAAAGAAAGGATAATTAACGAAATAGATAATCTAGAATTTAATATCAGATATAGTACAATTAGAATAAATTATTACAAAGAAAATTGTAGTATTATAACTACTTTAAGATAAGATGATAAACTACGAATACTTAGAATCGGAGAAAAGATATGGAGGAAATATGATTAACAAAAATACTTATGAAAGAGAATCTACTTGACTTGGCATTTCAGTATCTTTTATTTCGGATTGTAATAATTGGACTGGACACTATTTTTTGGACTTGTTTTTGTTTGGTTTGTTTGTTTTTGTGTGTTTTGTTCGTTTATACATTTCATAGTGTCGTACTAGCCGATATACTCCATGAAGCGACCGTGGTCGAACCACGAAATCGAGGGGTGTTTAACACCTTCCGCTCGATCAACAGAATTCCTTAGCCAGAATATCTGTTCAGGGATCAAAGGTGTCTTGGAACACCAACTCATGCCAAGTGGCGACTCTGAGTTTAAATATAACAATCCTTTTTCGAAACAAATTTTTATTTTGTCACTTAATAATAAAACCCCTTTTCAAACTTAAAATTAATTATTTTTGGTAAAAAAAAAAAAAAAAGGGTGTGACAATGATCCCTAAAATTAAATCAGTACGAACAGAATCATAAAGATTCTAACCAAAATAGTTATTACTAGCAACGAGCAAGTTCACCTCCATATCAAAGTCCATCCATGTACCAATCTCAGGTGGTTGAGAGACGACAAATAATGGAGTTATGACAGTGATTGGAGTTCGGGATAGGGTGGTGATTGAAGTGAAGGTAATCGTAGAGAGGGAGAGAGGAATGCGAGAAAAGAGAGGAAAGCAAGAGAGGGAGGGAAGGAGAGAGAGAGAGAGAGAAAAGAGGGAGGGAGAGCGACAGACGGAGAGGGTGAGATTTGCTAAAAAAACCTAAGTATAGTTGTGTTAGATAATATTTTAAAACCATAGATAGGTATCATAAATATACTAGCTATGTTTGCCTAGTTAAGTAGTTTTTTCCTTATTAAATAGATAGTGTGTTATCTCTAAAAGATTTGCAACAAATCTATCATTATCTAATATTTAGGATTTAAAATTGTTTTTTTCAAGTAAATTTCGGAGTTAGTTTCCTACTTCTTTGTGATTTGATTTTGCAAATAATTCAGTAGCATATAAATATTATTTTGTTAGGATTGCAGCGAGATATGTATATTATTTATAAAATAATTTCCTTTAACAACACTTCATTATTTTTCTCTAATTAAGCATTTTTCTTTGTTAATTCCGTAATTATTTTGTAAAAAGTACCAATAGAACCCATAAATTTAAATGAAAATCTGTCTATAATTCCACAGCTTTATCAGTATTCTGAAACTTGTCTCCGCATTAATGAGCTAGGAAGCTGTTAATTATGTTATGTTTTTCACATACCGGCACTAGTTCTACAGCATCACGTAGATGATGCTGAGGGCATCAAGACAAGCACGCGACGTTGCCTAATTATTTATTTTGCAGTGGGTTTGATGCTCAATAGTAGTTACCTTACTTTTTGCTTTCGCATGGCCAAGAAAATATGACAAGCTTCGTATGCTGTTTTTGACAAGTACGTCGCACTGCAATGATAGTTCTTGTTGCGTTTAAAAATAACAATTTCGTCTCTTCCAATTTATGTGATCCTATTTCCTTTTTACTTTATTTTGAAAATAGTAAAATCTTTTTCTGAAAATAATTTAACTTTATCCTTCTCATTTTTATCTTTACTAAGAAAATTTTATAGGCATATAATTATAAATATTATGGCATGTTTAAGATCCCAAGAGTTTCAAAAGTCTTATAACAATACAAATGTGATGACACGATTCATGACCATTCGTTTCAAAAGTCTTTATTTCTTTCTTCATCCATATCTCATATGTATATAGAATTAAGCTATAAATACACGTAAGGTGGAGAAAATGAGAGATCCGTGAGAAAATGACTTGTAATGGCATCTCATGTACTAATTTCATGTACATTTCTATACATGCAATGTCATACAATTGAACTCCTAATCTTGTATATTTTTACTTATTAGTATATATATAAGACCAAGCTTACATGTTATTGAAACAACCAACAAAAGAAGAGGGGTTTTAATAAAATCCTTGCAATGGCTACAAATGCTGCTTCTCTAGCAAACAATAGCCAAAATTGCACCAAAAAGGAATATGTTGTAATGGTGATGGTGCCCTTTCCAGCTCAAGGACATCTAAATCAGCTCCTTCATCTCTCTCGTCGCGTGTCATCGTACAGCTTACAAGTCCATTATGTCGGATTTAACACTTCTATCGAACAGGCAAAACTTCGGGTCCATGGTTGGGATCCTGTCACTGATACCACTCGTAACATCCATTTCAGAGAAATTCCAATACCTTCATCTTATAATATACAATCTCCTTGTTCAAACATGTCAAAATTCATTGCATCATCACTTGATTTATCTTTGACCTTGAGAGAGCCAGTAATTGCATTTTTAAATGAACTCTCTAGCACAACTAGGAAAGTGGTTATTGTTTATGATAGCTTAATGGCTTTTGTGGTTCAAGATATAGTTTCTATACCAAATGTCTCTGCCTATTGTTTTCATGCCGTCTCTGCTTTTACCACAAGCTCCATTATTTGGCAAGGCATAGAAAAATTTCTCCATCTTCCTACATGTCTTGGGAAATGTGCAAGGAAACTTCTTAAAATTCCAGAAGAACTTCCATCCCTTGAGAGTAGTTTCACACATGAGTTCTTGGATTTTATTAGCATGCAAGATAAGCATCAAAATATTTGCTCTGGAAATATATTTGATACATGCAAAGTTGTTGAGGGGCCTCATCTTGAAATTCTTGCAAAATTACATGGGCTACTAAGAAGAGGCAACCAATGGGCTCTTGGTCCCTTTAATCCAATCAAAATACAAAAAAATTCAAAAGATCATTGTCACAAATGCTTGAGATGGCTTGATAAACAAGGACCAAACTCAGTGATATTAGTTTCATTTGGAACAACAAGTTCTTTATCTAGTGAACAAATCAAAGAGCTTGCAATGGGATTAGAAAAAAGTGATCAAAAGTTCATTTGGGTAGTGAGAGATGCTTTGTTAGGAGAAGGCAAAGAAGTCAATATCCCAAATGGATATGAAGAAAGAATACAAGGAAGAGGGATTATTGTAAAAGATTGGGCACCCCAATTTGAAATCTTGGCACATTCATCAACAGGCGGTTTTATGAGTCATTGCGGATGGAATTCGTGCATGGAGAGTATTACTATGGGAGTCCCTATAGCTTCATGGCCTATGAGTTTTGATCAGCCTAGAAATGCAGTGTTAGTGACAAATGTGCTGAAAATTGGTACTGTTGTGAAGGACTGGGAGCATCATGATGATTTGATTACGTCAACAATAGTTGAAAATGCTGTTAGGAAATTGATGGATTCACCAGAGGGAAATGAAATGAGGATGAGAGTCATGGAACTTGGTAAAAAAGTTAGAGAATCCATGAAGGAAGGTGGTGTTTCTAGGATGGAGATGGATTCTTTCATTGCTCATGTTACTAGAGACTAGTTATTTTTATTAGCAAGTTTGTATGACTCTCTATTATCATTCATAAAACTAATTAAAATAAGCTAAGAGTACTTAATTAGCCAGATTTGTACATTATACAAAGTATTTATAATCTCTTAGAGTCGCACATCGGTGTGAGATGAGATTTATGTCTCCCTATATAGTCTTGAACAATCTTCACCTCATGAACTAGTTTTTCGAGTTGAGTTAAGTGCAACGTAACTTCTAGTTCTTATCTTGGTATCATAGTAGGCGAAGGTCCTGTGTTCGAGTCTAACAGTCTCCTATTATCAAAAAAGAATTTTCACATGCTTGGTTCATTAAAAAAAAAAAAAAGATTTAGTTAATTAAGCCCACAATAAGGAACTTGCTGAAGATATAATTAAGTAAATAAAAATCCATCCTCTCTAACAACTTAATCTTTTATATGAAATGATCATTTACTTCAACGTAGTCATTGACCAAATAAAGATCTCCACCTTCAAGATAAAGATATGAACACTTCAAGGGATAAAAACTCGAAAGCTTTCTACTCAATGTTCCCAACTTAACCACTAATGTACAAGGAAGAGGGGAATGACAATATATATAGCCTAAAGCTAATCCTCTTCGGGAATTACAGAATTTGGATACAAATACTAATTATAATGACAAAAAGAATTTCATAGGAGATAGGAGTATCTGTTGGGTTCAAGGTGTATGTGAATAGAAAATAGAGGAAAAAATAGTGGAGAGAAGGGAGACACTAATTTGGAAAGTATACTCCCAAATTGGAAAGTTCTCCCACATTGGTGGGAGAAGAGAACTTGTGAGTGTTTATAATGAGAAACACTAACTTCACATGGTAAGTGAGGCAAGAAATAAGAGATGCCTCTTGCCGCTGTTGTCGTAATTGCTCGGCTTTGGATTTGGATTTGGATTTGGAAAACAATCGATGAGATCTAATTTTTTAGACAAAATTTATTTGAAACTTGTTTACAAGTGGTAAAATCTGAATTTCTCCAAATGTGGGCGCAATTCTAACACATATGCAACACACATCACGAAGGAATGCGACCCTTTTCGAGAAAAGGCACACTGTTTCAAAATGCGACCGATCTACGTACGCAGATAAAAAACTGAAGGCTATAAATACCTGCTATTTTCCGCAGGTATGCATATGAATTTTGACAGCAAAAACACTTCTATACTTAACAAAAACTCTGTGTGATCATTAAGCTATTGAGTGAGTTCGTAGAATCCGACAATTTGAGGTACCACTATTGTTCGGATTGTAAGCCATTTTATCCTGGGAGGAATATTCCATAACCTCGGGTACAATGAGAAAAATTATTTCTTAAGGACACTCCGTGCAATCGGGGGACTTGGCCTTAAATTCCGTTTCATCTATTTTCTGAATTCTAACACACTTCTTGGATAGATTATTAGTAATCTTGTGTTGAAGGTGTTAAAGAACTTCAAAGGTGTTCTTGTTTATACATGAACTATTGTTGAAGTTGGTGTTGTATATAAATACAGATTCGTGTACCCGAAATACACATGAAATAACAATCTTAAGGAATAATTTTACAGAATCTGTATTACTTGTTTTTGGAGATTAAAGCTTTAAGTTTTCTACTCCGTTTGAATTTAACTATCGATTTGAAGACATAAAATCTTCATCACAAGTTGAAAATTACTCGATTGATGATTGGAAATCATAAAAACTTCATCGTTAACTAGAAACAAGAAAGGTGTTTAAGTTATTGCAACTTGTTAATAAGTAGTATTTTGAAAATACTAAATTTTCTTGTCTTGTGGTGATAGGAAAAATGACTAACGAAAGTCAAATGCAAGATGCGGCTACCACTGTGGGGGCAACTAGTATTGCCTCAACAAGTCGAGTAAATGCTCCGCAACCAATGGAACCTGCGGAGAAGCCCAAAAAAATTACGGGCATTGACTTTAAGCGATGATAGCAAAAGATGTTCTTTTACCTCACCACTCTATGCCTTCAAAAGTTCACTAGTGAGGATGCTCCTAAGGTGCCCGAGGGAACCTCGGACAAAGAGCATTTCATGATTGTAGAGGCTTAGAAATACTCGGACTTCCTTTGCAGGAATTATATCTTGAGTGGTCTCCAAGACGATCTTTATAATGTTTACAGTGGAACTAACACATCGAAGGAATTGTGGGGGGCACTAAAACAAAAATACAAGATAGAGGATATAGGAATTAAGAAATTCTTTGTTGCACGGTTCCTAAATGATAGATAGCAAATCGGTTGTCTCTCAAGTGCAGGAATTGTAAGTAATCATCCACGATCTCCTAGCGGAAGTTATATATTTGAAAAATACCTTAGTTGAACAAATTAAAAGTTTTCTTAGTACTCACATAAACTTTTTTGTAGGTTTGATTATGAATTATGCATTTCAAGTAGCAGCGGTCATTGAGAAGCTACCACCTATGCAGAAAGACTTCAAAAACTACTTGAAGCGCAAATGCAAGGAGATGACTGTCAAAGATCTTATTGTTCGACTGTGTATTGAAGAGGATAATAAGGCTGTCGAGAGAAGGTCAAAAGGGAATTCTACAATTAATGGAGCACATATTGTAGAAGATGACCAAAACAATTCTAAGAAAAGAAAAAAAGTTGAACAAGAAAGCAATCAACCTAAGAAGAAATTCAAGAAAAAATGCTTCAATTATGGTAATATTGGCCACAAGTCCACGGATTATCGTGCCTCGAAGAAAGACAAGAAAAAGGACCAAGCTAATATGGTTGAGTCCAACAAAAAAAGTGATGATTTGTGTGTTATGTTCTCAGAATGCAACTTGGTGAGAAATACTCGTGAATGGTGGATGGATTTTGGTGCCACCCACCATGTTTGTGCCAACAAAGAGTTGTTTTCGTCATTCGCTTCGGCTTAAGTAGAAGAAATGATCTACATGTCTAACTCCGCTACGGCTAAAGTAGAAGGAATAGGAAAAGTGGGCTTGAAAATGACTTCAGGAAAGGTCTTAACACTTAACAATGTATTGTGTGTTCTGGAGTTACGTAGAAACTTAATTTTTTTTTCACTTCTAGACAAGAACAAATTTAAATGAGTAACCATTTTTGCAAAAATTGTAATTAGCAAAGGAGAAGTGTATGTAGGAAAAGGCTATCTCACCGAGGGCCTTTATAAGATGAATGTAATGAATGTTGAAATCAATAAAAATTCAAATTCTTCTTACTTTCTTGAGTCTTATAATTTGTGGCATAAACGTTTAGGCCATGTTAATTACAAAACATTACAAAAACAAATTAACTTAGAGGTTTTGCCAAACTTTAAGTGCAATAAATCAAAGTATCAAACGTGTGTGGAATCAAAGTATGCAAAGCATCCTTATAAGTTCATTGAAAGGAATTCCAATCCCTTAGACTTAATATACACTGACATTTGTGATATGAAGTCAACACCATCACGTGGTGTAAAAAAATATTTCATAACTTTTATTGACGTTTGCACTAGATACTATTATATCTACTTGCTAAAGAGTAAGGATAAACCAATAGATGCATTTAGGCAATACAAAACTGAAGTTGAAAATCAGTTAGAGAAAAAGATAAAAATGATAAGAAGTGATAGGGGCGGAGAATATGAATCTTCCTTCACCAAAATATGTGTAGAGAATGAAATCGTCCATCAAACTACGGCCCCATATTCACCTCAATCTAACGGAATTGCAGAAAGAAAAAACTCAACATTGAAGGAAATGATGAATGCCTTACTTATAAGTTCTGATTTAACTCAAAACTTGTTGGGGAAGGCTATCCTTACAGCCAACCGTATACTCAATAGAGTTCCCCATAGTAAGACACAATCAATTCCTTATGAAAAATGGAAGGAAAAGAAACCTAACTTAAAATATTTCAAAGTGTGGGGGTGTCTAGCAAAGATCCAAGTTCTTATGCCTAAAAGGGTTAAGATAGGACCTAAGATAGTGGACTGTATGTTCATAGGATATTCTAAGA
The DNA here is from genome assembly GCA_030864225.1 of Capsicum baccatum var. pendulum. Taxonomy (NCBI): domain Eukaryota; kingdom Viridiplantae; phylum Streptophyta; class Magnoliopsida; order Solanales; family Solanaceae; genus Capsicum; species Capsicum baccatum. Next base: position 235,526,018 of record CM061550.1, read on the forward strand.
GTAGTAAAGCATGTCATTTTTGGTTCATAAATTCTAACATCCGGATATTAATGAAAATACAGTAATTGAATCAGATAATACTGAATTTTTTGAAAATATTTATCCGTATAAAACTAGACATGAACAGTCTAGTGGGGGGTCTAAATGACCTCGAGATGAACCAAATGAGAATGTACATAATGAAAAAAATCCAAGACGTAGTATGTGTCAAAGAACGTCAACTTCATTTGGTTTGGATTTTATAACATTTCTCTTAGAAAATGAGTCTCAAACATTTAAAAAAGCGATGTTGTTAGCAGATTCATCGTTTTGGAAAGAGGTAGTCAATAATGAGATTGATTCAATCTTAAGCAACCATACTTAGGAATTGGTTGATCTTCCTACAGGAAATAAACCTTTAGGTTCTAAATTGATATTCAAAAGGAAAATGAAAGTGGATGGTGCTATTGACAAATACAAGTCAAGACTTGTAGTAAAAGGCTTCAAATAAAAAGAAGGCCTTGATTACTTTGATACATACTTGCCTATAACAAGGATAACATCGATTCGAATGTTAATTGCCTTAGCGGCGGTATATGGTCTTGAAATCCATCAAATGGATATGAAAACCGCATTCCTAAATAGAGAATTGGAGGAAGAAATTTACATGGAACAACCTGAGGGTTTTTTGGTTCTAGTAAAAGAAAATAAGGTGTGTAAACTTGTTAAGTCACTTTGTGGACTAAAACAAGCACCTAAGCAATGGCATGCAAAGTTTGACCAGACCATGTTAGCAAACGGATTCAAGAGAAATGAATGTGATAAATGTGTTTATATTAAAGACACTCAAAATCACCAAGTCATTGTGTGTTTATATGTGGATGATATGTTGATCATCAATAGAGACATTTCAGACATAAATGCAACGAAACGAATGCTCGAGGGCAAGTTTAATATGAAAAACCTTGGAGTTGCGGATGTGATCTTAGGAATAAGAATCCATAGAACTCCACAAGGGTTGGCATTGTCACAGTCTCATTATATCAAAAATGTACTTGACGAATTCAAGTATATGGAATTCGGTATTGCCAAGACTCCATTGGATGTGAGTTTTGTACTTCAAAAGAATGAAGGTGAAAGTGACTCACAATTGGAGTACAAAAGAGTATTGGCATGTTTAATGTATATAATGAACTATAAATGACTAGAAATAGCATGCGTTATTAGTAAATTGAGTCAGTACACGAGTAATCCCAACAAAACTCACTAGATGGCAATGAATAGAGTTTTGGGGTATCTTAAATGCACTCAAGACTATGCTTTACATTATAATAAATATCCCATAGTACTTGAAGGATATAGTGATACAAATTGGATCACCACATCGAAAGAAGAAAAATTCACAAGTGGATATGTATTTACTATCGGTGGAGGAGCAGTCTCTTGGAAATCATCCAAACAGACTTGTATTGCTCACTCTATAATGGAATCTGAATTTATCGCATTGGATAAATTTGATGAAGAAGAAGAATGGCTCCAGAATTTCTTGGAAGATATTCCTTATTGGCCCAAACCAGTGGCACTAGTATGTATACACCGTGATAGCCAAGCGGCAATAGGTAGGGCAGGGAGCATGATGTACAATGATAAATCTCATCACATACGATGGAGACATAATACCATTAGGGAAATTCTCTTTAGTGGAATTATCACTATTGACTATGTTAAGTCAAAGGATAATGTGTTGGATCCACTTACAAAAGGCCTATCTAGAGAAGGAGTAGAAAGAACATCCAAGGGAATGGGTTTAAGGCCTAGGACAAGTCAGCATGGCGGTAACTCTACCTAGTAGACTGGAGATCCCATGAGCTAGGTTCAAAGATTTCAAACAAATTTATGTATGACAAGTTCAACATTGTCAATTACCCAACCCATTCTCGTGATATAGACAATGTGGAGTAAACAAAGATAAAACTAAAGTGACAAGTCTTTTAATGATTATCTAAATTTGGCAGATTTGACCAAATAGTTTAATTTATAGGATTGAACGTTTATAAATCACCTATGTGAGGGAGAAGTGGAAGTCGCTTCAAAGAGAATGTTAGTAAAGGCCTATTCTCTAAGCTCTCATGAAATCGAGACGTGTTCATGGCTGAAAAGAACAAAACCGTGAGAACCATAAACTGTAAAAGGTTGGTTGTGTGACATGTGTTGTTTAGGTATACATTAAAGATATATGGTTCAAAGATATCAAATCTACTGATTGACCGAGTGCATCCAATGCATGTTCACTACGGAAGTTTAAAGGGAAACCTACTTATCCAGATGCAATCAGTCTTTGCTAAATGATCACATGCTTGTCTGTAAATTTTTCAAAAGATAGTCATTTCCCATTCATGTGGGGGATTGTTGGGTTCAAGGTATATATGAATGGAAAATAGAGAAAAAATAGTAGAGAGAAGGGAGACGCCAATCAGGAAAGTGTACTCCTAAATTAGAAAGTTTACTCATTTCTCCCACATTGGTGGGAGAAAAGAACTTGTGAGTGTTTATAATGAGAAAAACTAACTCCACATGGCAAGTGAAGCAATAAATAAGAGATGCCTCGCGTCGTCATCGTCGTCCCTCGTTCGGCTTGGCTTCGGCTTAAGCTTCGGATTTGTCAAATGATCGATCGATGAGATCTAATTTTTTAGACAAAATTTATTTGAAACTTGTTTACAAGTGATAATTTAATCCAAAATTCCAAAATCTGAATTTCTCCAAATGTGGGCACAATTCCAACGTATACGCAACGCACATCACGAAGGAATGCGACCCTTCGAGAAAAGGCACACTATTTTAAAATGCGATTGATCTACGCACGTAGATCAAAAACTGCAAACGTAGTTCAAACGTAGATTCTCACTGGAATCTACAAAATATCATCTACAGCCGCACTTTGGATGCAGTCCTGGCGTAGTTACAACATAGATATGTGACTGTTATAGAAAGGTGCCTTTCTGCTAAACCGATGCATCCTTTTTGAAAGGATACACTTAAGGGTATAAATACCTGCTATTTTCCTCAGGTATGCATATGAATTTTGACAGCAAAAACACTTTATACTTAACAAAAACTCTGTGTGATCATTAAGCTGTTAAGTGAGTTCGTAGAATCCGATAATTTGAGGTACTGTTATTGTTCGAATTGTAGGACATTTTATCTTGGAAGAAAGATTCCCTAACCTTGGGTAAAGTGAGGGGAATTATTCCTTAAGGACGCTCCGTGAAGTCGGGGGATTTGGCGTTAAATTCTGTTTCATCTATTTTCTGAAATCTAACACACTTCTTGGATAGATTATTAGTAATCTTGTGTTCAAGGTGTTAAAAAACTTCAAAGGTGTTCTTGTTTATACATGATCTATTGTTGAAGTTGGTGTTGTATAGAAATACAAATTCATGTACCCGAAATACACATGAAATAACAGTATCCAGCAACAACTTTTAAAATTTCCTAGGTACACTATATGCCAACTGTATTAACATATATAGTTATTCGTCAAATACTAGGATTAGAACAATTACAAGAAATAATTAAATCATCTACTTTGCTTAGTCAACAAATTCAAGAACCAACTTCACTAAAGACTAAGCAATGGTGCTTCTGCACTATTAACCTCCGTGAGCTTTTCATATATGGGATAGATAACTCCATAAGAACAAAAATGCCTTGTCAAACAAATACTAATGTTGTATAATACGTTAAGTTTTAACGTTAAGATTAATTGCCAATACTATCTCAGATAATTTTGGATCAGCAAAAGGGATGGGGCAGGGGAATTACAGTTTAAAAATATTGACATATAACCACAAGTTTTGATTTAGTTTGACATAGAAATAAATTGCCAACCCCTTCTGCTTTCATAATTTGAAGAAGGCTTTGTTGAAAGCTAAGAGCGGGAGAAAAGGGATGCATAAGCATTGGATAATGGAAAGAAGATTAAACTATTTGGGACTTAGTGATAGATTCATTTTCTTTTTATAGAGGTAGGGTTGCACTACCCCTTGAAGTGATGAATCAATAGTAATTGCTCGTTAGACAAGGCATACACATAGTGAATTTATAGTGTTTTTCTCATGGGGAGAGGAATGCAGGAAAGTTGGGTCCTTCATTTCCCATTGTAAGGTCAGATTTAATTTCTAATTGATGCTCAAAAGAAGGGTTTCAAACCTCTGAAAGGCAAGGCAAATTTAGTTTTTGTCTTTTGTTACTAATTCATACTAGTACGTATACCCTATATCCATTTCTTTCGGGACCTACCGAGCTTCCATTTCATGATCTAAGAGGTATAAAACTAAGAGGTATTGTTTTTTAACCCCAAAATTTAAAAGGGTAAGGTAATATTGAGTTTAATTAAGGTTGTTAAAACAATGAATTGAAGCTATGAGATTGAGCTGAAACCTCGATGGAAGCTCACATAGAGAAGGTGAAGTTTTCTTATTATGAGAGAATAACCAATGAAAACTATTTTAGAGAATAAAAACTATCAATCAACTCATCTTGTTACAGTATATGTATATACACACTAACAATCGACCAAGGAAAAATATCTACTTCAATTGACTATTTACAAAACTACCACTCTAACTAATTTTAAGCTTAGCTGGACTAATTTAACTTGCTAACTACCTTATCAATCTCAACACCTCCCTCAAGTTGGAGGTGAGATATTTACTAACAACTTATGTAGAACCTATGAGTATTTAGGTCCACTTAATGCCTTGGTTAGAATGTCATCCAGTTGCACAGTTGTGGAAAGATGTTGAAGAGAAACAAGTCCTTCTTGTAACTTATCTCTAACAAAATGGCAATCCACCTATATATTCTTGGTACATTCTTGGAACACTAGATTTTTGGCTATATGGATAGCTTCTTAACTATCACTGAACGAGATTGGCAAGGTGCATGGTTCATTTAATTTCTTCTGTAATCTCTCCAACCAAACTAGCTCCCCAACCACTTTTCTTATTCCATTGTATTTTGCTTCTGCTGATGATAAATAAATAGTGCTTTGCTTCTTTGAATTCCATCCAATAGGACTATCACCTATGAACACAATGTATCCAGTTACAGACTTCCTGAAATTAGAGCATGATGCTCAGTTTGAGTCATAGCAGGCTGTGATTTTGTAGTTTGCATTTTTAGAAAAGAAAATACCTTGACTCAAGTTACCTTTTAAGTACCTCAAAACATAAAAAACAACCTTTAGGTGTTTCTCTCTTGGTGCTTGTAGAAACTAACTCAATTATTGAACACTATATGTAATGTCCATCCTTATGTGAGTGAGAAAATTGAGTTTCCCTACTAGTTTCCTATAGTAGGTTGGATCAGCCAAAAGTTGTCCCTCAGTTAAATTAGGCTTCATGTTAGGATCAAGGGGTACAGTTGTGATGCTATAGTTTGAGCAGTCAAACTCTTTTATCAAATCAGTGGAAAATTTTTATTGTGAGATCAATACTCCTTCTTTCTTGTAAATAATCTCAAGACTTAAGAAATAACGCATCCTAGATCTTTGATCTTGAACTGGTCATGTAAGTAAGCCTTTAAAGATTGTATATCTGCCAAATCAGTACCTGTCATGATTATATCATTAATGTATACAACAAATACATTACATATTCCATCTTTCTTCAAGAATCGAGAATAGTCACTGGTGAAATGTGAGTAACCCCTTGAATATAATATTGTAGCTAGTTTTTCATACCAATGTCTACTTGCCTGCTTTAGCCTATATAGAGACTTGTTTAATTTACACACTATGTTTTTGTCACTAACTTGTAATCCCTGTGGTAGGGTCATGTAGACTTCCTCACTGAGGTCTCCATGGAGGAAGGCATTATTCATATCTAGCTAGTATAAATCCCAACCTTTCTTAAATGTTAAACCAATGAGTGTTCTTACTATAGTTATTTTGACTACTATTGAAAAGGTCTCTGTATAATCTATACCTGCCTATTGTGTATATCCCTTGACCGCAAGTCTAGCCTTGTACCTCTCAACAGATCCATCAATTTTATGTTTGATCTTGTATCCCCACTTGCATTCTATGTCTTTCTTTCCTGCAGGTAAAGGAACTAGGTTCCAAGTGTTATTAGCATACAAAGCTTCAAATTCAAGTATCATGGCTGCCTACTAATCTAGATTTAAGCTTGCCTCTTCAAATGAAGATGGTTCATTATCATGTGATATATGCCTCATTAATTGCTGACTATCTTGTGCAAAAAATGTTAGGGAAGTTCGTTGGACTGGAAGCTTATAGGTGTAATCCTTTAGATAGGATGTTATGTTATGTGGCTTACTGGATATCCTGGGTGTTGTAGTGGTAGAAGTTTCAGCTGGTAGTGTAGAAGTGTTAGATAGAGTGCTGAGATGTGTAGAATAAAGGTGTGATAATGATGAAATGCGTGGTTGTGAGATAGTAGGTGGTGCAGATGAACAAGCAATATGATATGAAAATATATTATGTGAATTAGCAGTATTTTAAACAACAGTTTCAGTAGTTTTATCGAACATATGATCATTATCAAAAGCATTAAAGTTTGAACATACAGATTCAGAAGTGGGGTCAAGTTTTCTTAAGAATGAACTAAATTTTGTATCAAGAAAACATAAGGCAAAAGGGAAACATAACATCCCTAGAAATGTGTATTCTCTTAGTGCTTAAATCTAGGACCTTGTACCCTTTGGTTGTAATACCCCGCATGTTTCTAAGCTAGGAAGTGAATAAGTATTCCTACGTATGAAATCTCCTATACTGTGATTCATACTTTAGTACATGACTTACAATGAATATCCTAGTGATAGAATAGCTTATGATGCATTAAGCATGTTCATATGAGTCACTTAAGGTAATACAAGCTAAGAGTTTTTGAATCCATCAAGTTTTAGTGTTTGATTTTGCAAGGGTCATATTTTAACGAGTATAACTAAATATAAATGTGGTATTTTATCTGATTTAGACCCACCAAATTGTAGATAATCGGATTAGCTTTCCAACAATATCAATTTCGCTTTAATCCAATACCCGAGTGAAACGTTATGCCCATTTTTGTGAGACAATAAGCATAGGCGATTGGTTAGGCGCCGCCTAACCCACGCATAGGCGATTGGTTAGGCGCCGTCCAAACCAAGCATAGGCTATTGGTTAGGCGTCGTCCAACCCAAGCATAGGCGATCACTTGGGCGCCGCCTAAGTCAATTTCAGGTATCAAAAATACTTCGTTTTGAGCTATTTTAAAGGTAATTAAGTCTTTAAATACTCCTTACATGTCCCTAAACTTAACCCTATGAAATATATATCTTCTAAACATACTGCAACCCTATTTTAATCTCAAAGCTAATCGTCCAAGAGCACTAAAGGAGAAAAACAAATAGGGTTGCATAATTAAGCTTGAAGATCCGATTTCAAGGGAATTCCTCCGTCAATCATCAAGAATCTTCCTTCTAAGGTATGCGTAGTGTTCATCTATGGATTCAGTTCGTTCATAGTGTTCAAGAATCAATCTTTAAAGTACTAAAGCTTGGTTGATTGTGGTGATATGATCATACCCATGTTGATACTTGATTGTTTTCCTCTTTTTCATTATAAAGTATGATTTCTATATTGTTGGGTGTTGATGATCATGTTGTTGATATTGGGTGATTCCCAAGATGGAATCTTTATATTTTTTTTTGTGAATTCATGATATCATATGAGTTAGAAACATGTAAATTTGGTTGTTCATGATGTATAATTTGATGAATTCACCTATGCTTAAGATGTGCATGTAAGGTGTTTGATAAAATGCCTAAAGAACTTGAAAGCATGCAATATGGCTAAATTGTGACTAAGTAAAGAATTCATGATATGCCCTTTCGTTCCAATGACTTCTATGTTGTTAATGTTCCTTGTAAATGTTGTTGGAATACTCATGAACTATTCTTATGAGATTATTCTAGGTTTACTTGCAAATCCTACTTATGAACAAGATGTATGATAACCATGCAACCCACATGAACTTCCATGCTATTAGTATGTGTTGACAATATGATTATGCAACGAACATAATATTAAGATTGTGCAAGTACTTCCATGTGATATGAAATCCTTTCCATGAAATACATTGTTGATAACCATTCTTAGTATGAGATCCCTACATATGATATTATAAATTATGGACTCTACTCTTATGATCAAGTCAGTCATATGTGTCAGTTTCTTTCCATCGAGTCTTTGGGGTACTTGTACCCAAAAACTATAGTTGTGTGCCTAGATCCATGTCATGTTTCACGATATCTGAACTCAAGCTATGATTCCATAGACTTCAATCAGTCATGTGACTCAGGAAAACCTCATGATCTTAGTCAGTTGTCAGATATCAGTAACATTTCGCCAGTCAACGGAATTCAGTAAGATCAAGTCATACACAGTCAGTTATTCATGTCCAGTCCGTCTAGATAGGAGTAGAGGTTAGCACCGAGTGAACCCAAGGATGGGAACTCACCCGCCAGTTCAGGGTGTGATTCTTAGTATCAATCCTTTTGTTCCAGAACTATGTAGCCAGCGTAGGTTGAGACATCTTAACCCGTTAGCTCAGGGTTGATGGGGTGGATTAACCCATCAGTTTAGGGTTTCCATTGTTCTCATTGAGTACCCGCCAGATAAGGGTCACTCACAGTTTTCCTTACCAGTGGCGCGGTATTGACACCCCTCCAGTCGGGGCAGAGATTAGACCCTAGCTTAGCCATAATAGCATACATGGGGCATGTCGATTAAACACTACTTCCCACAGTTTCAGTATCAGTCTCAGTATAAGAACTCAGATAGTTCTTCAGATTTTAGTATATACAGGACTGCCAGATACAGTCATCCATGTTATCAATTTCAGTATCAGTTAGGACAGTTATCAGTAAACCATGTATTAGCTTACAAAACATGTTATCACGTATTCATGGTCCCAGTTTCTATATATGTGTGTTTGCACTCCTACGTTCATATTAGTCAGTCAGTGTTGTTCATGCATGAAACCCTTTATGTTAAGTCTACCTTCCTCGTATACTCAGTACTCTAGTTGTACTGACGCATTTGAGCTATGGTGCTTTCTTTTCATATTACACCATAGGTTCTGAGACACGAGCTCCAGCCCAACAGTAGCAGTAGCATTCCAGTCGCAGAGACACAGTGAGTCCTCATTGATTCGAGGACAATATGATCTGATTCATTTATTTATTCTTAAGTTTAGTTTTACGGAATTAGTTGGAAACATGTTCCTTCAACTCCTTATTCAGACAGTTTAGAGGCTTTCAGATTTACGTCCAGATTTAGTTATTTTGAGTATTTTCTCCCACATGATTGTATTCAGTTGAACCTTATGGCCTTACAGTTCCATGTATTTCGCATTATTACATCATTATTTTGCAGTATACAGGTACAGATATCAGTCATGGATTAGTTTGTGGTCCCTCGGGGTCATGAGCACCATGTAGCATTCCGGTTCAGCAAATTAGGGTGTTACAAACTTGGTATCAGAGCTTAAGGTTCAATAGAGTCCTAAGAAGTCTGAAATCCGCATCTAGTAGAGTCTTGTACATGGGTATGTTGCGCGCCACATTTATGTGTGGGAGGCTATAAGATGTTTTAGTAACAGTCTCCTTTCTTCATTATTCATGTCATGCTAGTGAGCATAATCAAAAGTTAAACTCTCATTCTAATCCATTATTCTCCTATTCCAGACCATGGCCCAAAGAGAAGAAACCATCCAGATCCTCAGCCCGAAGATCTTTTGGGCGAACATGTTTCCCATGCGAAGTTTAGAGCTATGTTTACTACACCTGCTCAGTCCATGGCTGCACAGAATGAACGACCACCAGTCATTTTAGACAATCCAGTGGCTACTCCCAAAGCAGCTAGGGTTTGGGACTTCACCCGAATGAACCCTTCATCTTTCCATAGGTCTAAGTCTGATGAAGACCCTCAGGAGTTCATTGACTAAGTCTAGAAGGTCATTGACATCATGGGTGCTACTTCTATTGAGAGTGCTGAGTTAGCCTCCTACTAGTTACAGGATGTTGCTCATGATTGGTATAAACAGTGGAAGTCTGAGAGGTTAGATGATATAGGCCTTATCGAGTGGGAGGAATTTGTCACGGCCTTCTTAAACAGATTTTTTCCCCAAGAGCTGAGGGAAGACAAAGTTCTTGAGTTCATCAATGTCAGGCAGGGGAATATGATGGTTAGGAAGTATTCTCTTAGATTTACTCAGCTAGCCAAGTATGCTCCTCATGTGGTTGCAGACAATAGAGCTAAGATGAGCAAGTTCGTGTCAGGGGTCAACGATAGCATGGTAAATGAGTGTAGGTCTGCGATGCTGATCGGTGATATGACCTTAGCAAGACTCATGACCCATGCCTAGCAAGTAGAAGAGCAGAATTTTAAGACTAGGGAGAGGCAGAACAAGAGAGAAAGGTCAGGTAATTTCAACTTTGCTCACCCTAATTCAGATGGAGGAAACCGTTCACATTTTCGCTCTAAGTCAGCCATTATAGCTCCTTCCTCTGCCAGCGCTCCAGTGCCGAAGTTCAGAGACAGCAATAGAGACAAAGTTCCAGGCTCTAAATCTCAGGGCAGTGTTAGCAGTGCCCACATGTTTCTAAGCTAGGAAGTGAATAAGTATTCCTACGTATGAAATATCCTATCCTATGATTCATACTTGAGTACATGACTTACAATGAATATCCTAGTGATAGGATAGCTTATGATGCATTAAGCATGTTCATATGAGTAACTTAAGGTAATACAAGCTAAGAGTTTTTGAATCCATAAAGTTTTAGTCTTCGATTTTCCAAGGGTCATCTTTGAACGAGTATAACTCGATGTTAATATGGTATTTTGTCAGATTTAGACCCACCAAATAGTAGAGAATCGAATTATCTTTCCAACGATACCAATTTCGCCTTAATCCAATACTCGAGAGAAAAGTTATACCCATTTTCGTAAGAGACAATAAGCATAGCTGATTGGTTAGACGCCTCCTAACCGAAGCATAGGCGATTGGTTAGGCTCCGCCAAACCCAAGCATAGGTGATCACTTGGGTGCCGCCTAAGTCAATTCCAGGTGTCAAAAACACTCTATTTTGAGTTATTTTAAAGGTAATTAAGTCTTTAAATACTCCTTACACGTCCCTAAACTTAACCCTATGAAATATATATCTTCTAAACATACTGCAACCCTATTTTCATCTCAAATCTCATCATCCAAGAGCACTAAAGGAGAAAAACAACTAGGGTTGCATAATTAATCTTGAAGATCTGATTTCAGGGAATTCCTCCATCAATCATCAAGAATCTTCCTTCTAAGGTATGCGTAGTGTTCATCTATGGATTCAATTCGTTCATAGTGTTCAAGAATCAATCTTTAAAATAATAAAGCTTGGTTGATTGTGCTGATATGATCATACCCATGTTAATTCTTGATTGTTTTCCTCTTTTTCATTATAAAGTATGATTTCTATATTGTTGGGTGTTGATGATCATGTTGTTGATATTGGGTGATTCCCAAGATGGAATCTTTATATGCTTTTTTGTGAATTCATGATATCATATGAGTTAGAAACATGTAAATTTGGTTGTTCATGATGTACAATTTGATGAATTCACCTATGCTTAAGATGTGCATGTAAGGTGTTTGATAAAATGCCTAAAGAACTAGAAAGTATGCAATATGGCTAAATTGTGACTAAGTAAAGAATTCATGATATGCCCTTACGTTCCAATGACTTCTATGTTGTTAATGTGCCTTGTAAATGTTGTTGGAATACTCATGAACTATTCTTATGAGATTAGGTTATGTTTACTTGCAAATCCTACTTATGAACAAGATGTATGATAACCATGCAACCCACATGAACTTCCATGCTATTAGTATGTGTTGACAATATGATTATGCAATGAACATGATATTAAGATTGTGCAAGTACTTCCATGTGATATGAAATCCTTTCCATGCAATACATTGTTGATAACCATGCTTTGTATGAGATCCCTACATATGATATTATAAATTATGGACTCTACTCTTATGATCAAGTCAGTCATGTGTGTCAGTTTCTTTCCATCGAGTCCTGGGGGTACTTGTACCCGAAAACTATAGCTGTGTGCCTAGATCTATGTCATGTTTCACGATATCCGAACTCAAGCTATGATTCCATAGACTTCAGTCAGTCATGTGACTCAGGAAAACCTCATGATCTTAGTCAGTTGTCAGATATCAGTAATATTCCGCCAGTCAACGAAATTCTGTAAGATCAAGTCATGCACAGTTAGTTATTCATGTCCAGTCCCTCCAGATGGGAGTAGAGGTTAGCACCGAGTGAACCCAAGGATGGGAATGCACCCGCCAGTTCAGGGTGTGATTCTTAGTAGCAATCCTTGTGTTCCGAACTACGTAGCCAGCATAGGTTGAGACATCTTAACCCATCAGCTCAGGGTTGATGAGGTGGCTTAACCCGTCAGTTTAGGGTTCCCACCGTTCTCATTGAGTACCCGCCAGATAAGGGTCACTCACAGCTGTCCTTACCAGTGGTGCGGTATTAACACCCCTCCAGTAGGGGCAGATATTGGATCCCAGCTTAGCCATAACAGCATACATGGGGCATGTTGGTTAAACACTACTTCCCACAGTTTCAGTATTAGTCTCAGTAAAAGAACTCAGATAGTTCTTCAGATTTTAGTATATATAGGACTGCCAGATATAGTCATCCATGTTATCAGTTTCAGTATCAGTCTGGACAGTTATCAGTAAACCATGTATTAGCTTACAAGCCATGCTATCACGTATTCATGGTCCCAGTTTCTATATATGTATGTTTGCACTCCCGCATTCATATTAGTCAGTCAGTGTTGTTCATGCATGAAACCCTTTATGTTCAACCTACCTTCCTCGTATACTCAGTACTCTAGTTGTACTGACACATTTGCGCTATGGTGCTTTTTTTTCATGTTACACCATAGGTTCTGAGACACGAGCTCCAGCCCAGCAGTAGCAGTAGCATTCCAGTCGTAGAGACACAGTGAGTCCTTATTTATTTGAGGACAATATGATCTAATTCATTTATTTATTCTTCAGTTCAGTTTTACGAAGTTAGTTGGAGACATGTTCCTTCAACTCCTTATTCAGACAGTTTAGAGGCTTTCAGATTTACGTCCAGATTTAGTTTTTTTGGGTATTTTCGCCCACATAATTTTATTCAGTTGAACCTTATGGCCTTACAGTTCTATGTATTCCACATTATTACATCATGATTTGTAGTATACAGGTACAGATATCAGTCATGGATTAGCTTGTGGTCCCTCGGGGTCATAAGCATTGTGTAGCATTCTAGTTCAGCAAATCGGGGTGTTACATTGGTATTGAAAGGGTATCAAAAAAACACATGTGGTGTAGCTATTGGTTCAAATATTTCCTTATGATATTTGAGTATGACAGGGTAGCAAAGACAACTAAATGATTTAAGGTGTGAGTAAGCAGGTTTCTGACTGTACAGGACTTCAAAAGGTATTTTGTTTTTTAGTATAGTGTTGGGGAGTCTGTTTATCAAATATGTAGAAGTTAGGATACATTCTCCCCAATATTTTAAAAGAATGTTGGAATTATATAGCAAGGCCCTAGCAATTTGAGAAGATGTTTGTATTTTCTTTCGACCACACCATTTTGTTATGGTGTGTAAGGATAAGTCATTTGATGTATGATGCCTTTATTTTGCAGGAAAGAGGATGTTTCTTTGTTTGTGAACTCCAGTCCATTGTCAGTTCTAATATACTTAATTATGGTGCCAAACTAATTCTCTATCAGGGAAACAAGTGATTTAATGGTCTGTAACACATTGCTTTTGCAGCTTAAGAGTTGTGTCTAAGTTGATCTGCTAAAGTCATCGACTATAGCTAGGAAATATCTTTTATTAGTTCAAGTTGGTGTGTGGTCAGGCCTCCAGAGGTCAACATGTATGAGATCAAATAAGTTTTTGGATTGGTTTTGTGACTTCTTAGGAAAAGAAAGTCTGGTATGCCTTGCTAAGGGACATATGGTGTAGGTCAAAGGTTGTTTGGGGGTACAGGTAACAGGTATGGTGCTTATCCCTTTCATTTTACTGAAGGGTAAATGGCCTAGTCTAGTATGCCATAAGTGATCTATACAGTTTCCATGAGACATAAATAAATCATGAGAGACATTAGAACATAAAGTGTGTATTTAATTTGAAGCATTACAAAAAGTCTAATTGCAAGCAATTGCATTTCTTGGTGTTGTGGATCTTACAAATGAGATAAAAGATACAACAATAGCTTAATTATTTAAAGAAGATAAAAGAGGTAAAGGCAATATAGATGAGCATTGAGATAATGCTGAAACAGGAAAAACTATAGTAGGTGATTGAGAAATAGCTGAAGAATAATATGAGGGAGAGCAATTGTGATAGATTGCACATAGGTAATACAGGCCACTCTTTGTTCTACCAATTTCCAGAGGGCTCTTCACTGAAGGGACCTTCATAAAGCAAGAAGAATTATTAAATATAATAGAACCCTTAAGATGGGAAGCCAAGCAATTGACAGAATCAAATTGAATTTAAAACTAAGTATGAACAACACATTTTGCAATATCATTGCTGGACTGAGATGTGCATCACCAATTTCTGTGACTCTGACTTTGTAGTCATTTAGTAAAGTGACTAATAAAGGATATGCTAAGGGTCGAATTCTAACGAATAAGTTTTTAAGGTAGGTCATGTGATTCGTGGCTCCGAAGTCTATGATCCATGAGTCAGCTGATAAGGTGGCATAATTACAAGTCAAAGCACCAACTTTAGTAATAGAAGAATGACAAGCAAAAATACCTGCGAGTTTCACAGCACCATGGCCACCAAATGGTCATTGATTGATTTGCTAGGATCCTTATGATCAACGGGTCCTTTCACCTGAACATCTCCTAACAAAGCCTAGTCAAGATATATTGACATTGATTGTTATGATTGTTGCATCCTGTAGCAGCCTTAGTAGGCATATTATCAGTTCTTGCCATCATATTTATTTTTGTTGATCCTGCATTTCTTTCTTTGGTGAACTTGAAGTCAAAAGGGAACCATGCAGCTTATAGCATTTTGCTTCAGTATGTCTTGTCTTTTTACAGTAGTTGCAAAATAAGATTGCTCTATTGGTGAGCTGATTTGCAGGAGGGGAGTTAGAGTTCATATAGGTGTTTTCTCCCCTATTCCTATAAGGTGAGTGAGCAGGGGCATAATTTGTCCTAAAGGCCACGTTTCCTGAATTTGCACCAGTGTCTCTATACCTAGAGCCTCCAGCTCCAGTAGAGTAGGCACCAACAGACAAGAAAGTCAATTCCAAGTGAAGTCGACTAGTAGGTCTTACTTCTCTCTGTTTTTGCTCTTATATGAGGATGGAAAAGGCTTGAGCCATTATAGGTAGAGGATTTATCATCAAAATACTCCCCCTGACTATGATGTAAACTCCATTTAAACCTATTATAAATTGAATTAGATGTCAAACGTGTTCTGCCTTATGCATCTTAATCTTTCTACCACAAACACACACACACATGTGCACTGCATGTTCGTATCTAAATCACTCAGTTCCTCCCATAAACGCCTACCATTTGTGTAGTACCCTATAATAACTAAGTTTCCTAGGGTGAGAACGTTAATTTCTTGTTGAAGTTAGTACAATTTAGCTCCATTAGTTTGATTGTACCGAGCTTCCAATTCATCCCAAAGTTCCTTAGCATTATTCACAAATTGTAGACTATCACTGAGATCCTTAGAAAGAGAGTTCAAAAGCCAAGAGGTTACCAGATCATTGCATCACTCCCATTGTGCAAATTTTGGTGAATCAGCAGCTGGTCGTTGAACTTTTCCATTAATGAACCCAGTTTTGTTTTTCATAGAAAGTGCACATAATACAGCTTTTTTTCCATGATTTATAATTCGATCCATCGAATTGAGTTGGGATTATCGAAGATCCTGCATTTCTGAGGGATGCATGTACAACGCATTGTTTGAATACAAAGTTTTTGATGTAATGGTGGAATTTGTAGAATCTGGTACAGTATCTGCCATAGTTGTGTAATTTCTCAAAAAAGGGTTGAAAAGGGCAAAAGCAAACCAGAAAAGGAAAGGAAAAATTGAGGAAAATCAATGAAGAAGAACCTTTATGGCTCTGATACCATGTTAAAACAATGAATTGAAGCTATGAGATTGAGCTTAAATCTCCATGGAAGCTCACGTAGAGAGGGTGAAGTTTTCTTATTATGAGAGAATAACCAATGAAAATTGTTTTGGAGAATGAAAACTGTCAATCAACTCATCTTGTTACAATGTATATATAGATATACACTAACAGTCGACTAAGGAAAAATATCTACTTCAATCGACTATTTACAAAACTGCCACTCTAACTAACTTTAAGCTTAGCTGGACTACTTTAACTTGCTAACTGCCTAATCAATCTCAACAAAGGCAACCATATTTCGCCATGAAACCAAAAGGTTAAAAGGGTAATCTAGTTCATTTATGCCTAAATGTGATTATTCAAATTCATTCTGAAAATGAATAAATTCCTTGTCCAAGCCAAGGAACTTGCGCCAAATACACCTGAAAAATAATGCTTCAGAAGAGATACGGTATTTTTTTGAACTAGAAAACACTCGATTTACATTTCGGTGGTACATGTAATTAATCTGCTATTAAGGATATTTCATAGTGAAATAATTAAAAAAGAGCTTCAGTATACATCATAAAGAAATAAATGGGAGGGAGGGACAAAAAGAAAATCAAGAAATGTGGTACTCGCTTTTTAATCCAGGAAATAGTACATAAATAATGTTGGACTAGTTTTTATTTTATTTTTATTTATCACAAAAGCTAGAGAATATTACAATTTATGTCATCATAAAGTTTTCTACTAATCATCCATTCACTAGTTCCCTCAAGATGGTTTCACATAGAGTAGCATTGTAAATAAAGAAATGTCCAGCATCAGGAACTTTATGATATTTAATCCAACCAAGCTTCTCTACTATGTACTGATTGAGTTTTCTTGGTATAATTTTGTCCTCATAACCTTGCCAAATATGGACATTTCCCTTATTCTTTGGACAAGGATTAGAAACTTGCGTTGGATCAAATTCCCATTTCCCAAAACCTACTATCAGGTCCCAGTAGAACGATTCAAACTTCCCCTGTTGTGTTACCGTTTCCTAGAAATGATCCAAAAAATTTTGTAATTATAATTAGGAGTGTTAAATGGACAGATTGAACAAACTATTTACCTGACCAAGACTAGGGGCTCCGGATAACTGTTTCACTATTTCCAAATCAGTTTTGCTAAAAATGGCCATATTTCCTTCCATAAACTTAAAGAATGGAACCACTTTTGATTCATCCACCAATTAAACAGCCAGGGGGCATAGTCTGCAATTTGAAATGTCCTCTTGTCTTGTGGAACTATTATTTCTAAAGCTTCTTTTGATAGTTTAGTAGGATAAAATGTCCACTAATAGTTCGTGGATGGACCTACAAGAGCAGCTCCAGTCAATCTGCTTGGGTTAATTTTAATTATAGTCACTAAACTTTATCAACAATAATAGTAAAATCACAATAACAATAGAAAGTGTCAAAATGCTTGATATGGACAAGTGACAGCCATGACCAAATGCTGAAAATTTGACAATTTGGTCATTTATATTATCTAAGTAAAAACTCGAAACCAAAATAAGCCACAAAATAAAAAAAATGATCAAAATAGGCCACTGTAATGCCCTGAGTCTGTACCCTGGACGCTACACGGTGCTCATAATCTCGAAGGACCACAAGTTAACCCATGACTGGTACCTGCTATAATAACTGAATAATAATAGTGCAATGTGCAAAAATTAGGCAAAAAATATTCCATAAGGTTCAATACTGAAATAAAACTGAATATGGTATAGTGATACCAAAACTGAAACATCAATACTGAAAACTGAACAACTGTCTAAAAATACTCTAGTCTGAAAAGCCTCTAAACTGTCTGAACTGTAGAGTTGATAGGACAGGTCCCCAAATAACTCCAACTACTAAAAATGAACTGAAATGTTGAAATAAATAATCACGTCCTTGAACTATGAGGACTCACCACTAACTCAGAATGCTGAGAATCTGAACTGCTAAGAGTGCTTGGAAGCCCATGCGTCTGAACCTATGATATAAGACATCATAGCGCAAAAGAAAGATATGCGCCAGTACTTTGAATGTACTAGTATGCTCAATGAGGTAGGCTGAAATGCATGAGTTTATATGCATAAGCAATACTAACTGAATAACATGAGTATGACTAAATGAGAGTACATGCGTGAATACGTATGCTATAACCGAGATCGTGATAGTATTGAATACTGAATCTGAATACTAATTAACTAATTTCTAAGTTTACTGATACTGTATTACTGATAACTAAATGATTGTATCTGACAGCCCTGATTCTGTGGAACTATAATGAGTTTTGTATTGAACTGAGTGACTATACCTGATAGTCCTGAATCTGTAGAACTGAACTGAGTTCTATTCTGAGACTAAGACTGAAACTGAGACTGTGGGAGGTAATCATCTAACCGACACACCCCTTCTCTAACTAATTTGGGGTCCAACCTATAACCCCAGTTGGAAGGGTGTCAATACTGTGCCACGGGTAAGGACAAGTATTGAGTCACCCTCATCTGGCAGGTGCTCTGAACGAGAATGGTGGTACCATCAACTGGCAGGTAAATCACCTCATCAACCCTTAACTGGTAGGTCGATGTCTCAACCTACGCTGGCTACGTAGTTCTGGAACGCAAGGACTGTTTCTAAGGATTTCACCCTCTACTAGCAGGTGAGTCCCCATCCTCGGGTTCACTCAGTGCTGAATCCTACTCCCAACTGAATAGACACTGGACTGAATCCAAAACAGTACTAGGCTAGACTGAACTGTTATTGATCGTACTGTATAACTGAACTGAACTGATTTTATTGAACTGAGCTGGACTGATTCTGAGTTCACTGAGTTTACTTAAGTTCTGTAACTGACTAAATTCTACTGATCGAGACATGACTGATTCTACTCTGTGACTAACCATGGCTCTAGACAAGTAGCTAAATTGTCGGGTATTAAATACCCCCAGGACTCGATAGCATAAACTTAAAAGACATGGCATAATCTTGAGACATGGTAACTAACTACTTAATCATCATTCATTCATTTGGGCATTCAAGAAAACACTTGCATACATGCTAACATGATATAATTTCACTATTCAACTCACATGGACAATTCATCAAACACTCGTGGGACATAATATATGCACATAATACTAAAACAACATGTAGGCATCATGATTCAATTCCAATTACACAATTCCAAGAGTTTCAACTTGAACTCACATAATAAAGCACACATATCAATTAACTCTACATGAATCTTGTAATAAATCCTGAAATAGAAACCCAACTAAGTAATAATTATGAATACAATTTAATTGAAATCATGGAAAATCATAAAATCACTCTACATGAGCTTTAAAAGAGTTTCTTGGACTCTAAGGGTGGAAAGAACCCTTGAATGAACACTTCACATACCTTAGTTGGTGAATTATGAAAAATTAACGGTGGAATCTTGAGCCTTGAATTTGAATTTAATTCACCTAGAGTTTTTATTCTTGAGAAATTTGTGAAAGAATGAATATAACTTGTTAAAAGAGGGCTAAATTTCGTGTTATGAGGGCTAAAGGGCGTGGAAAAAAACTTAATTAACTCTGAGGATGCGGCTTTTTAATGACTGTAAACTGAACCATCGATGCACAGGATGACACGTCGCATCGTTGGCATCGATGCGATAGCCAATGTACCGCTTCTAGTCCGTGTCGGTTCACTGAAATTTGACACTGGGAGCTGGAGAAAATATTTATCAATGCGATAGTCGATGCAACACGTCAAGATCGCGTTGATTCACTTGTTTAGGATTTCAAAGGTTCTTCAAACGAAGTCTAAAAAATTTGAAACTTGTCCGGGCACACCTATTGACATTTCTGGTCATGAATTAACTCAAATATCAACATTTAATGGACGTAAAAGTCACGAAATAAGATTGTCAACTTTCAAAGGCTAAAATAACACAAAGTCTAAATACTTAGCTACAATTTTCTAAGTCTGGGAACCCTTAACAAGCTTAAAGAATTGAATTAAGCTAAGAATTTTGCGGGGTGTTACAGCCACCCATTTAATAAGTTACTAAAATAGGCTAAACGTAATAAATTATTACGTTTTATATATTTTTCTTAACGGTCAATTGACGGAACACTATTTGTAAAACGTAATAATTTATTACATTTTCCAAAAAAAAAAAACATAAAAACAAAGCAGTGTGTTATCACATCTATCTTTATGTAAAATCATGTAGTTTGTAATAATTCATTACGTTTTACAAATAGTGTTTGTACTTTGTAATAAATTATTACAAACTACACTTGATCATATCCCATCAACTTTAATTTTTATGTTTTAAATGTAACCCCCACCCCACCCCACACAGCTAACCGTCCCTCCCCACCCCAACCCCTTACCTTATTTTAATAAGAGGGATTTGTGTAAAAATTTAAAGATTGGGGTTATATGTAATAATAATGGAAGTTGAAATTGAAAGTGAAAAAAGGAAAAAACAACAAAAAGTTGTTTTCCATTTTCAAAATTTTATTCTGAAATTATTTTTCAAAGTTTCATGGCCAAACACCATAATTTCCAACTCTGAAAAAAATTTCCGAAAAAAAAAAGAAAAAATATCCATGGCCAAACGGTCCCTTAGAGTAGGATCTTGTAAGACTTGTTGTTGGCTTGTAATGTAGGCTTGGGGAATGGGTAACATGATATTTGGGATGAAAGTGACTATTTCTTCAATGGGTGTTGCACTGTATATATGCTTTCAACATTTTTGCACTTTGACGCGTGATCTTCATTGTTGTGCTTCGTTGTTCTTTGTTTTTGTATATGCTTTCACTTCATTTGAATCTTGTGTTGGAGTTTTACCTCCTTTTTTCAATAAACTATATATTTTTATTTTTTATTTTTTTTATTTTTTGTGGAGATTTTGCTCTTTTTGAAGTCATTTTTTTATTTTTGTCATCTAGGATAATATATTCTTTTCATTTTGCGTCTTTGATCTTGAATCTTCATCCGCAATTTGCACATATTTAGTGCGCTCAAGGAGGTAGGTACAAGAGAGGATAGTGTATGTAAGCACTCAGAAAGGTATAGGCGCGGATATGGTTGACCACAAAAAGGTTTTAGGCGCAGAAAAGAAAATGCTAGGGATTAATGTCATTTGGTGGGCTGTGAAAGGCTCAATCAGATCAAAGAAGGCCTACGATCCTTTCCTAAACCAAGTATATCTCAGAATTTTGCCTCAACAAACATTTAGGTCAAGTTCTAGATCAACAATGCAATGCAATGAATTAAACTAAAGCTCACCACATAATGCACATGAAACGATGAGGTTGATTTCGTTCTTGTCTTAGATTTATGCAAGAGGATTTGTCAAGTGTTACTCAGGTGTGATAAAAGGTACCAAAAGAATCTATGGTTTACCATGAAGTTGGTTCTTTTCATCATACCAATTTGTTCTTTCTCATGCGCACTTCTAACTGTATTGGTACCAACCAAGTCAAAATTTTATTTTATTTAAAAAAAATGGGACCGAACCCAAATGAGGATTACCTACATATCTTGTGAACACAAGAATTAGGTCAGCGTAGTTTAGGAAAATTTATGAATCTGTATGTGCAATGTATGATTGTAAAAAAAATGGTGGTCATTCTCGAAAATAATATGAAAGAAGATCAGGAAAAATTTGTTTTTAACATCAAAATTGTTCTGATCAAATTATCAAGAGAATGGATGTCATGCATAGGGAGAACTTTGACAACTTCAGTATGCTGGCAAGATTGAAAAAGTCAGACACTGAAGAAATTATGACATTATTTCACCGCAGTCGGCAGTTATTATTATAACTAGAAAATATTTAACCCTTGCTTTTGAAAATGAGGATCGATACGCCATAAATTTAATAGTTTACGATATTTTAAAGAAGAAGTTAGATGTTCTCGCACCAAAATTAGGTGAGTCTCTGAAGGTAGCCGGCTAGGCACTAATGTAATTAAGATTTGGATTTGAGGAATTATTGATTCGCGCTCTTGAAGATTTTTGGAGAGCGTTTTTGAATTGTTTCAAAAAATTTGCCCCAATTTTGAATACCGGAGAAATTATTCTAAAACAATGAAGAGACCGAACTCTAATGCAGAGCTGCCTACGTATCTTGTCGGGATAAGAATCAGGTCAAAACTTAGTTCAAACTTTTTATGGGTTTGTATAGAGCATGATTTATTTCTAGAATAGAAATTTTCCTAAATGAATTAAAATAAGACTGAATAACTACGAAAAGGCACACTAACCTAAATGCACTAATACTAAAACAATGTAATTCAGAAAACATTTGGGGGGGGGGGGGGGGGTGTAATATACCCCCGCGTGAACCACAATATGTGAAGTGTATGGCCAAAGACTCGATGAAATTGTGATTTATGATCAAATGAAGTAAAGAATAATGTGTAACAGTTTTACAATATAAAGATACAATGTATTTAAATAAATAATAAATAAAAAAATGATAAGGCAACAAATTTAATTTGCGCGAATAATGTAAAGATTTTATGAAAAAGACTACACAATTTGCAATGTTAAACAGATAGAGAATCAAAGAATTAATATATATAAAAATGTAAAAATACCTCCTTCAATTGAAAAATTGAGTCTATCATGGTTAGAACCTGCTTTTAATCCCCAGCAAAGTCATCATTCTGTCATATCCTATTTTCGCCAAGGTTAAACAAGTACGACTTATGGACTCAAAAATAAATTGATTTTATTACAGAGTCACCACCTAATTTTTAAGAAAAATAAGAAAACGTATTGAATTATTAACATGTGCGATTTTATGTTTCAGTCTGCGAAGACCAATTGAGATTCTAGGTAAGGGTTCAAATTATCTAGGGAAGGGGTTAGGCACCCTTCAAGATCCACAAATGTGGTACCCGACTAGACTAAATTTATCAAAAGAGAGGAGGTATATTTAAAATAATGTAAAAATGTATGTATTAAATATAAAATAATTTTTTAAAAGAATATAAATGTTTTAAAACTATGTAAAGGTATATGTATATTAAATATATGAATAGAATAAATTGTTATAAAATATGTAAAGGACATGTATAGAAATGTATAAATAAATGTGAAAAGAAAAGTACTCCCTCCGTTTTAAAAAGAATGACCTAGTTTCACTTGACACAAAGTTCAAGAAAATAAAGAAGACTTTTGAATCTTGTGGACTTAAATTAAAGTTGTGTCAAATGTACCACAATGCTCTTTAATCTTGTGGTCCTAAACATGCCATGTGAAAAAATTAAAATTAAAATATTGCCAAAAAAAGGGGTCATTTTTTTAAACGAACTAAAAAGAAAGTAAGTCATTCTTTTTTAAACGGAGGGAGTATTTTATGATGTGTGAAAAAAATGTATTTTGATGTGCCATGAAAATAAAAAATATTTATAAGTAATATTTTTTATCTGATTAGAATTACAAAGAAAAGTAAAATGTATTTGAGAAGAACAGACTACATAATATGTGAATTACTTGATTAACTTAATTCTTTTATGTAAGGATATTAAAATAATATATATGTTTTATCGTAAAAATATAAACAAAAGTATATTATTATATGAATTTAAAGAAAAGATAAGATTATATAAAGAAAAATCGTTCCAAAGAAAAAGTCTACGTAATATTTTTTAATGTAAGAAGTATAAATTATTTGATTAAATAAATTAAGTCAATCTAATATTTTTATATAAATATTAACGGTCTAAATTTGCCTAAATGCGTAGTGAAGATTAAATAAAAGAATATCTCGCCCAACATCCTAAAAATTAAAGTTTTCACTATGATTAACATTTATACAAGTGAAAGAATATAAAAGTATAAACACTCAATTTAAAGTCTTCTTTAAATGTCATCCCGACAAGTATTTTGAATAACCTATATAAATACTTATAATAAAAATGTTAGTAATAAATAAATAATAATCAAAATAAAATGAAAAAACATGTTTGCATATACATATCTAAAAATATATTTTTTGTTAGTTAGTGAACTCAGATAAGGTTTTAAAATATTATAAAAATTTCGTCATCATCCAAAAATATTTATTTTTTGTTACGTATTTATAATGTCCATCTTTTATTTGGGAAGGCCTCGAAAACTGACAAGAGTTTCTTCATTGGCCATAATGTAAAATAATATTTTAAGAAAGTAAAATTCGTCTTTGAAATGGGATGGCCTCCAAAAATCACGAAAAAATAATGTTATTGGTCAAATATCTATTTTTTATAAAAAAAAAAAAATTACAAAATAAAGATTCGTTTTTTATATTGGGTGGCCTAAAATATCCGTCTGGAGATAATTTCATTGGCCAGTATTGTGTAGGGCTATGCAAAAACTGAACCGACCGATAAACCAGATCGATAAAAACGTTATTGAATTATTGGTATTGGGTTAGCGGCTTAACGATTTTTATTGGTTTTATAAGAAATTTTATTGGGTAAACGGTTCGGTATCAGTTTTAGCTTATTGGGTTATCGGTTAAACCGATAACCAATAAGAATACACTAAGTTATTGTTTTATCCCTATTTATGTTATATATTTAAATATCTCTCTCTTTCTATCTATCTATTTCTCTCTCTCTATCTATCTATTTCTATGTTATATAAGTATATATATATATATATATATATGTATATATGTGTGTGTGTGTGTGTGTGTGTGTATACAAATTATATGCACTACTAATTCATAATTTAGTGATTCGCAAAGTATTAACCTATTCTGGGCAACAAAGACATAATATAAACTTCGGCTATTATCGTAATAAAAAGCTTGAAGTATTTATAGCTTCCAACAATTAGGATTCAATTTTTTTCTTAACTAACATTCAGTTTAAGTTTGAAAATTCTTATAAACTAAAATGCATTGTGTAGGTTTTGACGGTAATTAAGATTTTATTTTTTTATGTTAGTTGTTACTATTTCTATTTTATAAGTATTTTCTTATTGGTTAAACCAAAAACCGAACCGTTAAGGATAAAAAACCGATAAACCGGAACCGATAAGAAAATATCTTATTGGTTGGTTATTGGTTTTACATATTTAAAAATCGATAAACCAAACCAATAACACATAAAATCGAACCGAATCGACCAATGCACACCACTAGTATTGTGTAGTATCTTATTCTTTATCAGTCAAGTAAAAATGTGTAAATGACAAAACAATCCAAAATCAATGTCTGATTCAAAACAACAGTCAACTAGTGGCAAAAATAATTTTAAAAAATGGAGCAAATATAGCAGCAACAGCAAGAATAAGCCCCAATATTCAAATATATCAATAAAATGTAGTCTAAAATTAGCGGAACCCCACCAAAAAATGAAGTTCGTCGGAGAATGTACAACTCCGACCAGTCTGCGAAGATAACAATCAACCAACGACATTTAATATATACTACAAAATAAATCAATGATCAAAATGGCGTTGCTTCAACAACGTTTGCCGGAGCAACGCTGAAATCACACCAAATCTGGTCAAACTTGACCCTTTCTCGACGCTACAGTAGAAAATAGAGGAGAGGGGAGAGAGTGAACAGCAAGAAGAGGAGGAAAAAGTGGGGAGGAAGGGGCGGCATGTGGCTGTGGTGGTCGCCGGAGCAGCAGGTTTCGGCGGCTAGAGAGAAGGAGAATAGGGGCGGCAGCGGCTGGAGCATATCTGGTGGCGTTGGCAGTCAAGGAAAAAAAAATGTGAAAGAGATGAGAGTAGAGAGAAAAAGTGAGAGAGGGAGAGAGCCGATGGTTATTTATTTTGGAGAGAGAGAATTTGTGTAGTGTTTGTATATGTGTGTAGTGGGTGTGTATATACGCCCTCCATTTCATAATAAATGAATTGTTAGGGTATTTTTGGTGTTCCAAAATAAGTGAATCGTTAATTTTTTTTTCAAATTTACCCTTGAAGATTTGACAATCAAGGGGCCCATCAACTGAAAAAGAATGACATAAATATGATTTTGTACTTTGAAAAGGGGGTAAAAATGAAAAACTATGTTAAATTTATGTCTTTGATTTTTTTCTTAATTTGTGTGCCAAAATTCAATAATTCATTTATTATGAAACAGAGGGAGTATTATTGTTTCTGAGAAAAAAATGTGGCTCCCTTTTTTTTATGCTATTTTGTCTCTTTTTTTATTATATTGAGTAAAAATAATTAATTCGATTCAGTGTTTGTGAATCATAAAATTATAGACATTAATTTATAATTATAAAAAATATAAAGAATGTTGAAAATATTAAAAAAATATAATTAATTTAAAAATATTATAAAAATATGATGCAATGTCGTGCATGTGTATTTTGTGTATGTATACTGAGTATTTAAAAAAAAAAAAAATAATAAAATAGAATATCAAATCTAACTTTTTCAAACACATCCCTTAAATCGGGGATAGTAGATAAAAGAAAAGTCAAATGTCATAAATATAACGAGACCTTGACTTGATTGATTTGTTGTTTTGTGTATTAAAATAATTAAATTGACTCACTTTTATAGGTCGTATTAAATAGCATAAAAAATAATGAATGCCGATGTATAAATACAAAAAAAATATAAATAATAAAAATGTAAACAATTATAATTATCTTTGAAAAAAATATATTATTCTTTAAATAATTAAAATTATACTATGTAGTAAAAAATTACAGTGTTGTGTTGTGTACGTATGCAAATGACTGTACAAAAATAAAAATTATAAAAAAAATTTAAAATTTACGAAATTAAGGATGTAATTGTTTGTGGTTTGTGCTTTGTGTGTTTATTGTGTGTGTGATTGTGTGGTGTAAAAAAAATAACCTCTCCTCCTTATTTATAAAAAAGAATCCATATTTTATTCAAAAATAAAGAATTACCCCCTTTGACAAATAAATAGCATGTTACTATTAACCAATAGTATGTTACTATTAAACAATACTCCCTCCGCTTTGAAATAAATGAATTGTTGGGATATTTATTGGTATTTCAAAATAAGTGAATCGTTGAATTTTTTTCCAAAATTACCCTTATGATTTGACAAGCAAAAGAGACTGCAACTTTTTCTTTTTTTGGGTAAAAGAGACTTCAAGGGTAAAAATGAAAATTTATGTCTTTGATGCTTTTTTCTAAATTTGTGTGTCAAAATTCAACAATTCATTTATTTCAAAACGCAGGGAGTAGAATGTTACTATTAAACAAAGTCAAAAAATTGTCATCTTTAAAAAGTTGACATGATTTTGACTTGATTGATTTATTATTTTATGTATTAAAATGATTAACTCGACTCAACTTTTACCGATTGTAATAAATATACAAAAATACAGGTATTGATATGTACTTATAGAAAAGAAAAAAATGTAAAGAATATTGAAATTATGAAATGTAATTAATTTGAAAATACTGTAAAAACGTGACATCATATCGTGCACGTGTGCAAATGATTGTAAAATCTTAAGAATGATACTGAATTGATAAAAATTCTAAAATAAGAAAAATTATTAAAAAATTATAAAAATAAAAATATGACAACAAATAGATTAAAATCCTAAAATAAGGATGATTATCAATAATTTATCAAACAATTATAAAAAAAAATGTGAAAAATTATATTTTGTGCGCTTTAGCGATCAGAAAGCCTGAAGACGTTAATTTTAGGCACGAAAAGCAAAAATTGAGTGTCCACAGTCGTCTTAGATTACTCTCGTATCACATGATTCTCCTATTCTCCTTTTCATGATATCACAACTACAATTGATCAATACCATCAATTCTATTTCCATTTCCAGCAGAACAGAACAGAGCAACACAATCACTTAAATCAGTCCTATTAAAACAAGAGTCCTGAATAAAGCCACCCATTTGATAATTAAACCTGAAAGATATTTTCGAGTTGAT
This sequence comes from Capsicum baccatum var. pendulum, assembly GCA_030864225.1. Lineage (NCBI taxonomy): Eukaryota > Viridiplantae > Streptophyta > Magnoliopsida > Solanales > Solanaceae > Capsicum > Capsicum baccatum. Next base: position 235,554,170 of record CM061550.1, read on the forward strand.
TTTATGAATCAAACAACGACAACATAAGCAGTTTAATTCCACAAGTGGGGTCTGGAGAAGGTGGTAGGTAGAGAGGTTGTTTATGATAGATCTTCAGCTCAAGTAAAACATATCAAAATTAAGTATAGAAAGAAAATACGATAGCAAAGAAGTAATGCAAAAATTAAAAGAAGAAAGAGAATAGTAGCAATAATAAATACTCCTAACACAGTAACATGGCAACCGGAATGACACAACAGGTAATAATAAAAGGAGAGACTAAGATAGTATGAGGGTAAAAATAATAATATTGACACAAGAAACTAAACAGCATTGGACTACCTACTAACCATCTACTCTAATTCTCGACCTCCACATCCACTTATCTAAGGTCATGTCCTCGGTAAGCTCCAGACACACTATATCCTATTTAATCATCTCTCCTCAAATCATCTTCGAGTCGATTACATTGTATGAATCCTTGGTAACTATTCTACTCTTTATATGCTAGTTCAACATTTACTAGAACTACAATTATTCTAACCGTAGTGTCAACCTACCACAATTTTGTTCTAAATTGGCTAGATTTTACGAACTCACATAAGTAAAGTTTCGATCAAGCAAATATTAGATCTCCACGAGAAAAGGGGAAAAAGAAGTGATAGGATACTAAGAGATTAAAATAACGATCAATTATATTTTTATCAAGGACAATTAACAACACAAACTGAAAGATATATAACAATATTACAAAGCAAATAAAAAATAGTAAGTGCAAAACAGAAAGATGGCTTATAACTTGCTATCTTGGATTTCTTGGTATGAGCTCTAGTCGATGCTTCTGTTGTTTTTCGCTTCTTTTATCTTTGTTAGGAAAGACTCTACATGCACATCAAATAGGCAGTTTGATCAGAGTCCAATTCAAAAATTTTATTTTATGAGTTAAAAAACTACATACATATATAAAACATTTGTCATAAGTGCTAGATCTCTCTATTTTAAATTAGATATATAATATCTCATTTCTTAACAATTTCGAATACTACCACTGACAGCCCGTCGTAACCCTCAGATATATGTGCATATATCCGAGATACACGGATCTACTGTGTCTTAGCCGTAACCCCCGGATACATGCGAATACATGAGATAGATGGATCTATTGCGACTAAACCATGTATTCGAACATCTTAATCATGCATTTGTACGCCTAAACCATGTATTCAGACACTTGTTTGTGTTGGGTTCAAAATCGAGAGGGCGTCATGCGGAAGCTAATAGTTTGCAAATCATGAGATGATAAACCAGATTACAAAGAAAAAAACACACTAAAAATATAGAGTTCAAAAACTTTTCTCCAAAAAAGAGGTTAGTCAAATATGTAAAAACTTTTATGTTTTCCTTTTAGGAAAAGTAAAAGTAATTATTGTTAGGTTCTAGATAAAAAATGTGAATGGAAAATGGAGGGAACCAAGTGGAGGGGAAAAATTAAGATAATACTCAAAAATGGAAAGTGTACTAAAAAATGGAAAGTCTACTAATTCTCCCACATTGGTGGGAGAAGGAAACTTTCAAGTGTTTATATTAAGGAACACTATTCCACATGGTAAGGCAAGAACCAAGAGGTTCCTCGCGCCATCGTCGTCGCTCGGCTCGGCTTTGGGATTGGGATTGGGATTGGAAAATGATTGATGAGATCTATTTTTTTGGACAAAATTTATTTGAAATGTAGGGAAAAAATGCAATAGTTTTGGCTCTTTGACGAAATGACATACTAATTCGAGAAAAGAGGTGTCTTTTTGGATGGTTGTGACTGTCTAGTAAACAATGAACAGACATCACTACTAGAAAACAGTAAATTTCTGACGGCCAGTTTAGACGAAAAGTGGTCGAAAAATAAGGTAGTTCCGACTATTTGATGGTAGTTGAAATATAGCTTGTCGAAAAATATTTTTCGACTGAAGTAGTCGGAAATTTCCGACTACTATAGTCAGAAATGTAGTCGAATATTTAATAAATATTTATTTAATAATTATAAATATTTCAACTCCTGTAGTCGAAAATTTAATAAAAAATTATTTAATAATCTTAATTATTCTGACTACAGTAGTCGGAAAATTAATAAAGAATTATTTAATAATTTTAATTATTTTGACTACTGTAGTCGAAAAATTAATAAATAAATAATTAATAATCATAATTATTCCGACTATTGTGGTCAAAAATTTAATAAATAATTATTTAATAATTTAATTATTCTGACTACTGTAGTCAAAAATTTAATAAATAACTATTTAATAATTATAATTATTCCGACTACTGTGGTCGAAAATTTAATAAATAATTATTTAATAATGTAATTATTCCGAATGTTGTAGTCAAAAATTTAATAAATAAGCATTTAATAATTATAATTATTCTGACCAATGTAGTCAAAAATTTTATAAGTAATTTTAATTATTCCGATCACTATAGTCAAAAAATTATTAAATAACTATTTAATAATTATTATTATTTAATAAATAATTAAATAATTATTATATTGCATTAGCTTACAGTGCTTTCAGATCATAAATAACATAACTAATGTATTTTTTACAATTAGATCAAACACAACAAAAATTCATAAATACAACCACTTTAAAACATTCAAAATAAATATCAAATCAAATAGTTTAAACATCTAAATGTCACAACAAAAAACAAGAACAATAACTATAATCTAATTATCATCAGATTCATTATCTTCCTCGTCCTAAAATATTTGCGGCATGTGCTTCTTAATCAACTCCTTCAATTTATCAAATTTAGCAAACTTAGCATCGTTAGCTGCACATTTCTGCATCAATTCCACCATTTGCTTTTTCATCGCTTTCATTTCTTCCATAGTTTGTAAAGTAGAAGAGGAACTGGGAAACTACGAAGGAGTACTCGAGGATTGGGCAACCCCTGCCCCGTAGGTTCTACCTTTCTTTGGACCACCTACTACAGTTTTCCACATATTATTCAGCTCTTCAGGTGATGGTTAAACCATGGTACCATCCTCTGAAGTAGATTGGGTTTGACGCCACTCTTCTATACTTTTTTGAAATTCTTCCTGAAAGAAAAATTATTTGTCAGTATGTAAACATGCAAAGTTGAGTAATAATGAAACAATGTATGTAAAAGTTATTATCTTACATATGCATTCTTAGCACGCGGTTCGACCCAATCTCCTCTTGTACCGTCCTTGTTTTTCTTCCTATAAGTATCTTCGTAGACATCAATAAAAGGACGCTCTTTTCCCCCATTTTCATATTCCTGCAAAATTTTAGAAAAAGAGATAATGCAAGTACGAAGATAAGTTCGGACAGCATAGACCAAAACATCTTAAGACTAATAATAGATCATGGAGTCCATGATTCGAAAATACTCAAATCCAACAGAAGTAGTAGTTTAGGTAGATTCATTTTAAGTGTTTAAACTATAAATAGATAGTTTGGAAGGGGTCTATAGCTATATAGGGAGCCTATGCCCCAAAGTTGCTAATACATTCAACAAAAATGTGTCAAAGATACTATACACTATATAAGAAGCTATAAGTTAAATTAGAACTCCTACATCAATTTTCAAGACTTTATACACTATATAAGAAGCTATAAGTTAGAAACTCTAATTATTTTCTAATAGGAGGTGGCATTCACTGGAGTTTCCAAACAGTACTTCCTTTATCAAGTATTACTATCATTTATACAATCCACTTCCTATGAAGACTTATCACCACTTACCTAGAACTTAAACATATGAAATTTTCTAGTTCTAGCTCCAAGATAAGTTAAAAAGTAAACATTCACAAGCTGCAAACATCATATTGAAATATCCTATCAATCGTTTACCTTGTTAAGACTTAGGATATCATAAAAGATGCCTCTTTTTCTTATTTTGTAGCTTTACCTTAACCAAGCTTGAGAAATATAAAAGACTTTGGTACTTTCTTATTCCTTTTTCCTATTGTTTCAATCCTCAGGATGTGCATATCTGAGACCTCAGTTTAATAGAGAGGAAGAAATTAAAGGCTTACATCTTTTGGTCAATAACTTATGTAGGACACTAATGTGTATTTTCCACGCACTACATGTCAGAAATTCTATTGTATGTTGTACAAATTCAGTATTTAAGCATCAAACCAAGATAAAATATCCATTATTTCTATGTAGATGCAATGCAGACACTTCTTTACGTGAATGACCAGGTTTGATCAGAGATAAGGAAAGAAAGTACTTAGAAGGTTCTGCAATATTTGAGTTGGCTGAATATACTTCTAAAATGTTAGCATTAATGGATATTCAAACACATGGAAATAAGACAGATTACGATGTAATTTCACAAAGGGTTCCATATCCCAACATATACAAATGACCCCTCAAATGCTCCTTGTTTTTCCATCTTCTGCAATGGTTTCCTATCACTATAGTATTACAGTAACAGCCAACAGATGTTCCAACAAATGAATAACCTCAGACCACCAAAATTGAAAACCCAATATGTTAAAAACTTTCAATAAACTAACACGATGGAGCTTCAAAAAACTCAGTTTGTATACGAGTTATTGTAAGAATGTTTGTTTGACCAGGCAAGATATCTCAACTTGGTCTCATCTAAAAACTAAACACTCTAATTCATTTCTACTATATCTCATGAACACATGATGCTAACATGACACATTAATTTGTAAGATGGAAGTGTTCAACTGGCACAGATGACACAAGTTGAATTATCTGGACGTGGAAATCGGAGTATTTACAATATTTATTTATCATTATGCCCCCCCAAAAAAAGTTAGTTTCTCTTTCTCTATTTTTTTTAAAGAAGATTTCTATAATAATATCCTTCAAAAGCTAGCTCTTAGAAATATTAAAACAAACAGCTTAAAGCTGATACATGAACATAACCTATCTAAATTGTTTTCCCTAGCCAAAAGTTAATTCATTTCTCTCAAAGTCACAACTGATGGAAGTCCACAAAACACTATGCTAGCGTTTGGCTATTATTTCTATGTGCACATTGTTTAAGACGCAAATGACCAGGTTTGATCAGAGATAAGGAAAATAAGTACTTAGAAGGTTCTGCAATATTTGAGTTGGTTGAACATACTTCTAAAATGATTGTTAAAAGGTGTAAGGAAAGGTTCATTTAACATCATAATTAGGAAGACTTGAGCAAGGAAAGAAATAGCCGAACTTAAATTAATTCAGAGAAATATTCGTACCGAGGGTGCAAATGAGTCTATTTACAAACTTAGAATGAGTATTGCATACTGATAGGGGTGTTGATGGTTTGGTTTGGATCAATTTTTGATTAAAACCAAAACTAAACCACTATCACCAACAACAAATCCAGTGTATTCCCACCAAGTAGTAATACAAGAAGATGAATCGAAATAGGCCACACACGGTTTCACTAGACTTCAATATGAATAACAACAAGAGCAACAATATGTCAATAATTCTAGTGAATCGAAATAGGCCATACACGGCTTCACTAGACTTCAAGATGAACAACAACGAGAAGATAACAACAATAGTGAATTAAAAAAGCCCCACTCGGCTTCACTATGTTACGGTATAGAATAGTGAACTAAACCTAACAAATAAAAAATTTCAGCAATTATTTACCAATTTTCATCGGTGTGTAGCGAAACTCATCGAACCTCCAGTGTGCAATGAGCCACCCGTTTGAGATGCTCTTGCCTTTGCCCGTTCCCTCCTTTCCCTATATTAAGAGTATCTCATTTTTTCAAAAAATTGATCCCACACATTAGCATTCAGCCATCCAAGTTTTTCCAAGTGCCTCCGGGCCTCATACAAGTGTTCTTTGATACGTTGAGTTGCTTTCAACTTGAAAATACATTGTATTTCATTATCATGACAAGAATTTCATGCATATTTTGTCTGCAAATTTAATATAAAGTCATGAAATGAGTTGATGGATATAAAGGTAAATTCATCATTGATAGCATACTGAAATGGTAAATTCTTTGATTTTGATTATACCACAAACTAATTCCACATAAGCACTCTGATGTCGAGTCGAATCTCATTCCAACTACCCCACAGCTCCGTGTAAAATAGTTTAATTGCTTCTATAACCATATGTCCGCCAGCATAAGTGGGAATGAACATGCAATAAAATTACATTAAATTATCTTAGCTTTCAAAAATCTTAAAAATTACAAAAAAAAATAAGATTTACTTACCTATTATCATCAGGGGCGATAATTAGCCTCACGTTGCCGTCATATTCTACTACCTCTTTAAATTTAGGAATCTGAAAAGCAGCTGCTATAGCATTAGATGCTGTAGCACTATCAATGAAGGGCGATGTTAATGTGTTGGGACCTCCAATTCTCAATTCAGAAAGGCTAGGTGTGGATGATGTTGAAGGTACAGATGAAAAGCTACTATGCAGACTATTATGGGGAGAAGAGGGATGGAACTGGTGGGGCGGTGGGGCATGAAAAATGCATTTGGTAGTGAAATAGTTGCCCTTGGAGGAGGAATAATATCTGTAGTAGTTGGTTGAAGAGTTATGGTAATAGGTGGTGGTGGTGCATATTAACCTTCAGAAAGATTATCAAGTCCTTTCTTACCTTTCTTACGTCGTCCATTACCATGACCTTTTGATGCCATTGATTTTATTTATTAACCACCTGGAAAAAATAACACAAAAAGGAGTTAGTCTGTGTTATGCTGCCCATATATGTTTCTTAGATCAAACAAAAATTAAATTTTTCATTCCCTGTAGTACTAAGTGAAAGAAAGCCACATCTACCAGATGCATTGCTAAAAAATAATCTCTAAACATGTGATTAGTAATCTCTAAACATGTGATTGGAGTAACCAGAACATCACCTCTTTCCCATATTCTATTTCCCTCCAAACTTTAATTTGGCAAAATAAATACATAAACAATTACACCTTATTCACCAGTATTACAAAGGGAAAAAATCTCTAAAAGGAGGTTAGAAAACTACAAATCCACAGTATTATTATACTAGACAGAAGAACTTCCACGAGGTCTACATGTGGATCTAATATTATTCAAACAATTAATGGAGTGAAATTATTTTGTTCAATGTAAAACTTGTTTTCAAACCAAGACCTCACAAGAGAAGTGAATGTATAATCTGAATGACTAATCAACAATCATAAAACTAACTGCTTAGATCAAGCATGGGATGTTGAACACTATTGAAAACAAACCACAATACTACTAATATTAGATCTTGTTACAATAGCTAATAATAAAAAGCAACAGCTAAAATACAATTCAAGACCTTGTTACAACACATTACTACTAATAATAACAACTCAATCTTCATCGCTTGTTTCATATTCATTCATCAATTCTTCCTCATCACTTGTTTTATATTCATTTATCGATTCTTCCTCATCACTTGTTTCATTTTCATCAAGTAACTCTTCCTCGCTTATTTTATTTTCATCAATTGGATCTTCCTTGTCATTTGCCCCGGATGTTCCTTCTCCATAATCATGAACATGCAATCTAAGTTCAGAAGGATCAAAGTCTTCATACAAGAATTTGTTATACTGCAAATCACCTGCTAATTCATCATCCACCCTTTCTTCAACACTTGAAATATCATTCTGATACGCTACATCCAATGCATCCTATACTACAACTCTACCTATGGTCTTTGTTTTTATAACTACCCGCCATGCATATTTATTCTTACACAAAGGATAAGGAGCGTAATACACTTGTTTAATATTTTTTTCAATGACAAATGGATCATAGAGTTCATACTCCCTTGTATGCTTAATTTCAACTATTTTGTACCGAGGGTGCACCTTTGTACCTAACTTAGGAGTAGGGTCATACCACTTACATCGAAAGAGAACCAATTTTTTCTCTGGCCAACCAACATGATAATCGAGTTCTAAAATCTTATGAAGCACACCATAATAATCAACACCGCCATCACCTTTCACCCAAATCCCACTATTGTTGGTTTTCTTTCCGTTAGAGAAATCTTCTGTATGAAATCTGTACCTATTGACAGAGTACCAGAGTACTTAGAAAACTTTCTTACTTTAGCATCAGGTCCCCAAGCTATATCACGTAAAAATTGGTCATTTGGGTCATAATTAAGTAGATTATGAACCTATAAAAAGTTTTTAAAAAGTTAGAATTTAAATACACATTACATTGAACAAAAGTGTAAATTGTGTTAAATATTTAAGTTACACTTACATGTTCTCTAAACCACACTGAAAACATAGGATAAACAGCAGCATCCTCATGTAAAGCCACGAAGTAGCTGCCCGACAAAGTTATGACTTTCATTAGTTAAAGCTTAGATAGACCTTGAATGATTGTCCTTAATATAAATATACTTACTTATAAAAAGGAAATACCTTGGGACAATTTAATAATACATATGTTGTAGCTGACTTAAGCTCCACCTCATTCAAATATCGAACTGGACCACCTTTCGGACTTTCTTTACCTAGTTGATTGAATATTAAAAATGGCGGTGCCGAAGGATCTGTATTATCTCCATCATCATGCGTATTAGGTCGGTTTCTCAGACATGGTACATCATGTTCAAAATAATATGAACAAAAATAAGAGGTCTCTTTAGCCAAACAATCCTCACATATTGATTTCTCAATTCGGGATCTATTTTTTATGGTCCGCTTATATTTGCCAATAGTCCTACATAGTATGATCTTTTAAATGAAATAATGTTCAATTAAAACACATGAAGGTAAATTTTAAAAGTCAATACCTCTCAAAAGGGTACATACATCGACACTGAACAGGACCTCCAAGTCATGTCTCTCGCACAAGGTGAATTAGAAGATGCTCCATAACATTAAAAAAAACAGGAGGAAAAATTTTGGCCAACTTATTTAAGGTTAAGCGAATGTTGATATCCATCAAAAATAGGTTCTCCTCCCTTAATGTGTTAGAACATAAATCTTTGAAAAATAAGTTTATCTCTATTATTGGCTTCAAAATTCTGTGGGGCAATGCACAGAATACAATAGGCATCAATGACTCCATGAAAATGTGACAGTCATGGCTCTTCATAGAGGTCAACTTTTCTTTCTTCATGTCAACACACCTAGAGAAATTTGATGCATATCCATCTGGCATTCTCAAATTGTTAACCCAATCATAAATCACTCTTATATCCTCCAAAGTGAATGTGCAACTGGCCTTGGGCTTCTGAATTTTATTGTTTAAGTATGTCAGGTACAACTCACTACGTCGACAATACTCCTTTAAGTCCATCCTGGCCCTCAATTTATCTTTTGTTTTGTTACTTACATCCATCACAGTATTAAATAAGTTGTCAAAGAAGTTTTTCTCAATATGCATGGAATCCAGATTATGAGGCAGAAGATTATCCTTCCAGTAATCTAACTCCCAAAATATGCTTCGTTTATTCCAGTTATGTATTACACCATAACCAGGTATCCTAGATGGTGGAGACTCTGTTACCTTAGGCAGATTCCTCACTCTATCCTAAATTTCTTCTCGCAACAAAATTGGCGGTAGCTCGTCAAAATCAATCTTATTCTGCATAAAATCACTAGTATTTCTCCTAAACTCATGTTGCATTGGCAAGAATCGACGGTGATAGTCTAACCATGAGTTTTTACCCCCATGTTTCAAAGTGAATGCTTTTGTGTCTTTCATAAAACAAAGGCAAGATAACTTGCCCGCAGTCAACCTCCCAGACATCATTTCATAAGCTGGAAAGTCATTTATAGTCCACATCAAAGTAGCACGCAATCTAAAGTTTTGTTTCATTGATACATCATATACTTCCACACCTTTATGCCACAATAAGTTCAACTCATCAATCAATGGATGCAGATATACATCAAACAAAACTTTTGGATTGCGAGGACCTGGAATAATGTAGGTTAGAAATATATACTGACTCGTCATACACAATTCAGGTGGAAAATTATAAGGAGTCACAAACACTAGCAAACATGAATATGGTGTAGCTGAGACAGAAAATGGAGTGAATCTATCAGTAGATAATCCCAACATAATGTTTCTTGGTTCACTAGCAAAATCCGGATACATACTATCAAAATGCTTCCATGCTTCTCCATCTAATGGATGACATAAAACACCAAGTGGTATTTTATTTTCATAGTGCCATCTCATATGATGGGCAGAGCTCATTGATGCATACAACCTCTTTACCGTGGTATAAGGGGTAAGTAATGCATCTACTTCACAGGAACCTTCTTTCCTTTAGCATGTTTGGCTTTCTTATAACGAAGCTGATTATAAAATTTGCAATGTTCTAAATTTGCATCTTCCTTATATAATAACATGCAACCTTTCTCGCAACAGTGAATCCTCTCTGATGAAAGTCCTAACTTAGAAACCAACTTCTTTGCTGTGTAGAAATCTTTAGTTAAGTCAAGTTTATTTGGGTTAAGTTCATTCATAAGTCCAATGATAGAGTTTATGCCCTCTTGATAAATTAAATAATCTAACTTAATACTCAGTAACCGAACGGCAACAGATAACTTAGAATGCATTGATCCTTCATACAATGGATGACTAGCTTCCTTTAATTGTTCATAAAAGTGCTTAACCTCATCATTTGGTTCATTTTGAGCCCCTGAGTATGTCCCAAAAGCATCCCTGACCATCTCACTATATCATGAACTTTCAATATTATTCTCTTTTATTGGATTTTCAACATAATTTTGAAAAGCAAAATTATTAGCAGCACTACTCTATCCATGAGTTGTCCACACAGTATAATTCAACATAAAACCCTTCCTATAAAGATATAATGTAATAGCATCTGGACTCAATAACTTACAACACTTGCAATTCCAACAAGGAAACCTAATTGTCCCTTCAATAAGAAAATCATTAAGTTTCATTGCTTTAGCAATAAATCCAGCTACCCTAGCTTTATATTCCTCTCTTAACCCCGCACGGTTAGGATAAAGTCTATTATACATCCATGTACGATCTTCATTTTTCATCTACATAAGAACGACAACAATAATAATAGAAAAGAGAAACAAAAACAAGAGAAACAAAACAATAACAGGGTTATTTAGAGATGCTACTATGCAATGGACACAAGCAGAAAACTAAGAGATTCAATACAACATAGTAAAGAAGCCAGCAATAATAGAATATTTTAATTAAAAGAAGAATTTTTTTATCAGTGAAAGGTAACCAATCCATGTGATAGCTATTTATTTGTTTAATATCTTGGAATTTTTTTATCAGCAACAATAGCTATTTACTTGTTTAATATATATGTATAACATTTTTTGTGGCCAGGAGCAACACTTGGAGAGGGAACGGGTGCTATAATGTCTGATAATGAAGATGAGCTACAGATGGATTTTTTATTAGACCAATCTGGAGGTAATGCACATGACTTGATGGGTATGGGATTTGGTCTTCCTACTGAATCTGAAAGGTCTCTAATGGAAAGGGTCATACAGGAACTCAAAATTTAGCTCAAATAATTTCCACCTAACCACTTTTATGACCAAATATCTTTTCTTTTTTTTGGTCAAGATATCAAAAGTAGTGTTATTACATTTATTTTTTGACACATTATATAGAAGAAAATAACATTTTTTTCACCAATTATCTTATGCCCTCTTACAATTTGAATAGAAGAAAATAATCTCTACAGATTTCTAGAGTGTAAAAATGAAAGAACTCTTCTAAAAAAACATAAAACTAAATAAAAAGGGTGAGGAATCATATGACTGAAAACATTTGAGGATTAATTTTTCATAAAATCACTTCCAAAATTTCAGACCCGTTTGCACAAGAAAATTAAATCCGAAGTTTCTTAAACTAGATTCTTGGATGTTCATAACTTGGTGAAATTAGGATAAACAATTCTGAGGATTTTTGGTCTTATAATGATACTAGAATGAAACAACATAGATGTCATCCTCGTGATTCGTATCTAAAATGAAATTTGAAATTACTGTCTTAGTACAAATATATACAGATCGATATATATTGCAAATTGCATATTAGAAATCCTTGAGAAGAACTTCTTGGACAAGACAATATATAGTGGTACATGATAAACGTGGAACAAAACAAGTTTTCAGTATTGAGCTCAATTTACTCCAAAGAAGATTCACCAAGTAAATTCATTTTTTACCTCGAATCAGTGAAATTGACTATCGCCGTTACCACTTCTTGCGAGCGATACAACCTTTATGGCCAACTTTTGAGAGAGACGACGGAGAGAAGAGAGCCAAGAGAGAGAAGAGAGAAGCGTGCCCTAGAGAGAGGAAGTGAGAGAGAGACACAAATGGGAAAGCTGTACATTTAGGGTATACTAAAAGTAAATTTCCGACTACTTCAGTCGTAAATACATTTAATTATTTAAAGTTTCCGACTACTTCCGTCGGTTAAGTATTTAATATAATAAATTATGTATTGAAATTAATTATTTATAAGATTTCTGACTACAGTAGTCAGAAATTTTTTATTTTATTTAATTATTTAATTTGTCTGACTACATCAGTCGGTTATCTATATTTGATATTTGATACTTACAATTCAATTATATATTTAAATTAATTAATACAACTTAATTAAATATTTAAATTAATTAATACAATGTGAAAGACTACCATGTAACTTATATTTTACATATAATTATTTATTTAATAATTCAATATAATGTTTCGACCACTACAGTCAGTACAAATTAAATATATTTAATTATTTAATCAATTATATTTTCTACTACAGTAGTGGAAATACATATTTAATTATTTATTTAAATAATTATTTAATTTTGGTGTAAGGGTACGATTATATATTTACTAATATATTTAATTAATTATTTTCATTTTCGACTACAACGGTCAGAAATATATATTTAATAATTTATTTTGCTTATTTTTAAAATTTCGCATAAGGAATTGCTTATACATTTAGTAATATATTTATTTAATTATTTATATTTACGACTACGGTGGTTGGATATATACTTAATTACTTTTAATTTTATTTAGTTATTAGTATTTCTGACTACAGTAGTCGAAAATATAAATTTAATAATTTATTTAAATAATTATTTAATTTTCATATAAGGGACTGATTAGATATTTAGAATTATATTTTTTTAATTATTTATATTTTCAAATACAATAGTCGGATGTATATTAAATTAATTATTAATTTTATTTATTTATTATTGTTTTCGACTACTGTAGTCGGAATTTATATTTTCCAGAATTTGCCGCCAAACATTCTGACTGTTTTTGTCACAAAAAGTATTGAAAAAATATTTTGTAAAAAACAAAAATAAGAAAATAATATTTTCAACCGAAGTAGTCGAAAAATTTTGACTACTTTTTTCAGTCAAAAATTTTCAGTCGGAAAATAGTGAATTTCTGGTAGTGTATGACTGTTCCAAAGGATATTAATGGCTATATAAAGCTGCATTTTTTCACAAGTTTAGGTACAAAAATTTCCTTCAGTAAAACACTTCTTGCTTTTTGAAATTCTCTCTGTGTGATCATCTAATTATTGAGTGAGGTTCGAAGAGAATCCGATCGTTTGAGGTGCCACTACAGTCGAATTGTTAGGCCATTTTATACTGGGAGAAAAATTCCATAACCTCGGGTACTTGAGGGAAATTATTTCTTTAAGGACACTCCGTGAATTCGAAGGACTTGGCCTTTTTTCTGTTTCATCTAATTTTCTAAAAAAAAAATACTTCTTTGAAAGGTCTTTTTGATCTTGTGTTGAGGGTGTTACATAACTTCATAAGTTTTCTTGTTTCATACTTGTACTTGTGTTGAAGTTGTTGTTGTCAAAATACAGATTCTTGTGTACCCGCAAACCAAACCATTGGACTTTTGAACTATTGGCTCTGATACCACTGGGTTCGAAATCGACAGGGCGTCATGCGGAAACTAATAGTTTGCAAATCATTAGATGATAAATCAGGTGACAAAGAAAAAACATACTAAAAAATATATTATTAATATGATTTGGTCAAATCACCTACATATGAAAAATTAATATTTGAAAAACATAAAATCTATTGGGAGAAAATCCCTTCCTAAACAAAACTTTTTAATGACTACATTGTGCATGCTATTGTGTTATGTATGAGAATGGGTTATTCTATTTATAGAGTTTCAAAATCTTTCCTCCAAGAAAGAGGTTAGTCAAATATGGAAAAGTTCTATATTTTTCTTTTAGGAAAAGTAAAAGTAATTTTGACATCACTTTTATTTTCTTTCCAAAAAAAAATAAAACTTAATTTTAGTAAGAAATCAGGACAAAATTCCTAACAATTTAGTGGTATAATATATAGTATTTAGGGGTAATTAGCTCCTATACTAATTGATTTTCAGCTGTTTACTCAAATTCTAAGGGTTTTAGTACTTATTTAATTATAATTTTTAAGTTGTGAATTCATATCTACTTTTTGTTATAATTTTAGTGAAGGTTTACATATTAATTTATATTTTATAGGGAAAAGACATCGCTTCCACCCTAAACTATACAAGAAAAGTCTAAGCCACACCTAAACTATCTAAGTGACCTATTACACACCTAAACTATATAAAAGTGATATTTATTACACTATGTAAAGCATTATACCACTTGCATGTGGTGTGGTTTGCACACACGCCTCCCACGTTAGTGCCATGTCAGCATAATACAAAAAAATAAAAGAAATTAATATTTTCATAATTTTTTTATTTTTCTTTTTAATTTAAACATATGCACACAAAAACCTTCATTTTTTGGATGAATTGACAACACACACTCATAAAAGAGAAAAGAAGGGATTAAAGCAAGAAAATCAATGCCAAAAAAATATTGGCAGCTCAGCAATGGAGGAAACTGAACTAGTAGCCAACGAAGCCTTAGCAACAGCAGAGAAAGAAGAAACCTCCGTTGAGAAAACCTCCTTTGATGTTGCTTGTCTTACTTAAGAAAGGTCATTCAGAACCATAAAGGAAGATTGGTACAGGAGTCCGTCCTTTTCAAATCTGATATCATCCAAAATTTAAGAGTTTCTACTTCTTTGTTGTTAGGGAGGATGATCCTGTGGATAGTTTTAGGAAGTGTGTTGATCAGATACAACCTTTTCCAGAGAACATGCAAACAAAACATTATGCTAGCGGTGGAAAAAATGATGGTGGTGGAGGAAAAGGAGTTAGATATGGGCGTGGCCATGGAAGAGGAGGGAGGTCAAGATACTGAAACAATCAACAGTAGTAGATTGCCAATTTCTTTTGATCAGTCTTTTTAAGTGTTATTGAATCCAAATTTTGGTCATTTAAATCTATTATTCTATAATGTTGACATAATTTTTTTGCTGATTAGAGTTTTCGCAGCAACATGCCAACATCCATATCTCACCAAAAAAAAGGCCAAAAAGATCAGTTGGCACTGGTGAACACTAAAGAAGATAGCAAATAAAGAAAAAAAATTCAAAGAAAGAAGTAAAAAAATTAAAAATTGAAAATCAAAATGCTTCTAGTGGGATTAGGAAGGCATTGAAAATCAAAATGCTCTCAGTGGCATAATTTATTATTCAATAGTTAATTTAAAATCAATTATACAAAATTCAGTGGGATTAGGAAGGCAGTCTCGTCAAGTGTTTGATGAAGTATGACAAATTTTTTTGAAATTTGCCCGTTTAAATAGAAAATTCAATTTGACTTTGTTCATAGTGAAATTGACATTGATTCGATGAAGATGGAGGATGGGTTGTGAAGAAATTGCTTATTTGGGGGTTGGGTGGCGAAGAAGATGTGTTGGTTTGGGTGGGATTGAATTTTTGGGGTGGGGGTGATGAAGAAGAAGATGTTTCGATAAAGGTGGAGGAGAAGAAATTGCTTATTTGGGGGTGGGGGTGGGGGTGGAGTTTGGAGGTGGGGGTGATAAAGAAGATGTGTTAGTTGGGGTGGGGTTGGATTTTTGGGGTGGGGGTGATAAAGAAGAAGATGTTTGGGGGTAGGGGGTGATGAAGAAGATGTTTAGGTGGTGGAGGAGGGGAATTTTTAATTTTTAATTATTTTTTTTCGTTATTTTTTTTTATTTAGACGCGCCTTTTTTAATTTAAATAATTACATTTTTCCACGTCAGATTTAGGGGGTAAAAAAATATCACTTTTAAGTAGTTTAGGTGTGTAATAGGTCACTTAGATAGTTTAGGTGTGGCTTAGACTTTTCTTGTATAGTTTAGGGTGGAAACGATGCTTTTTTCCTATTTCATATTGAAAATATTGAGTTTTAATCTGTATCTATAATATATTAAAAATATGAAAGGCTTTAGAAATGTCATTTGAACTTTTTCCTTCATTAAAAGTCTTCGATTTAGACAAAATCATCTTTTTACTATTTTTCCTAATGTTTAAGAGTTAAAAATTAATTAAATATATTTATGATAAAATCTTGTCTTAGTAGAAGGCATCAAAATTAATGACAACTAATACTTTTTTATTAATTTAAGAATTCTAAATCAACTAAATTTAAAATTGACAAAACATGTAAAAGGAATAAAAGAAAGAAACATGAAAAGTGAAAAAGGAGGAAACTCGCGTTAAAAACAAATTTTAAAAAAATATATTAAAAGAAAAAACATGTAAGAAATTGCATAAATATATTTTGTCTCGCTAGGTGAAAGGGCTCTCACTTATTCTTTTTAATTTGGGTAAAAAAATTGCACTTAATTTGATTTTTTATCTTTTAGGTTTGATTATTAATTTAAGTAAGAAATTATAATATTAATACTTCTATATCAATTAGAATTTTACTTTACATAAAAAAGAATTTCTATAACTCTATTTACGTAATATTTGGATGGATCAGATTAAAATTTACAAAAAAAAGGTATGAAAAAACTATAAATCTACATATACATCTGCAATCTACATCTCCATCTCCATCTACGTAATATTTAAATGGATCAAGATATATTAAAAGTGTGAAGATTCTTAAAAAAAGTTATTTGAACTTTTTGCCCTTCATTAAGAGACTTTGTAATAGATAAATTCATCTTTTCACTTAGTATTTTAAATTAATTAAAGTCTTTTTAAATTTAGATAAGAAATTATATGAAAAAAAAACAGGACAATTAATATGTAAGGAGCCCTAAAATATATGATGAAAAAAATTAAATTAAATCATATTTATTTAATATTAAAACTATTTAATTTGTGGCTAACAAAAGAATATATGGTTTGAAGAAGGAAACATTATCCAGATTAGTCATTATTGGGCTTTTATTACCACTAAAAGCCTAATTTTCAATTGATTACAATTCATAGCCCCCTCTTGCCTATTAATTATTCCTAATTATAATTCATAGTCTTTCTCATGTATTTTCTCACTTTTTCTATTTGCTATTATTCTCTTTTTTTTTCCTTTTCAGTTTTTTTTCTTTTCCTTTTTTTGTTGCTTTCTCTTTATTTTTTTCTTTTTTTTCTTTTTTATTCATTTTTTTCTTTTTCTTTTTTCCCTTTTTTCTTCTTCTTCTTTTTTTGTATTTTTTCTCCTTCTTTTTCTCTCATTTTTCTCCTTCTTTTTTTTTCTTTTCAATTTCTCTCCTTTACATTTGTGCGAACTAGCAAACACAAATACAAGTTTGAAATATAAAATACAAATACACATGCGAACTATAACATACAAATACAAGTGTAAACTATAAAATACAAATTTAAATGCGAACTATAACATATAAATACAAGTGTGAACTATAAAATATAATACAAATGCGAACTATAATATATAAATACAAGTGTGAACTATCATTTGTATTTTTTAATTATTGAAAAGGAACGATTGATTTTCATTTTACGAATACTTGTTTATATTTATTGATACTAGTTGTATTTATTTATTCAAATAACTACAACTCAAATTTTTGTACAAATACGATATATACAAATGCATATTGTATTTGTATTTTGTAAAATCATGTTTGTCATTGTATTTGCATCAAGTGATATTTGTTTATTTACAAATATGAATAATAATTTTGATATACAAATACAAAACGGTACATTTGTATCAAATGATACATTATATATTTATATATTTTAGAATCAAAAAAATATAATTAATGCACTTACTTGTTTGTATACAAATACAAATGATAAATTATACATAGTCACTACTAAATACAATATGCAATCAACTTACAAATACAAATATAAAATAATTTCTTAAAAATAAAAAGGTAATGAAGAAAATAGAATACAAATACAGTATAATCCAAATATAATCTAAATATACAAACACAATAAAACCATAATATAAATATAATCCAATATAATATGCAATCGATTATAAAATAAAAATACAAAATAGTTCTTTAAAATACAAGTGTGAATTATATAAAATATAAATGATGACGCGAACTAACAAATACAAATACAAGTGCGAACTATTAAATACAAATACAAATGCAAACAATAAAATATAAATATAAGTGAGAACTTTAAAATATAAATACAAATACAGTTGTATCAATAAATATAAAAATATAAATGGCGGTGTGACTACAAATAATATAAATAATTGTGGTATTTACGTTATCATCCATAACTTGTGCTCGACTAGTCATATTTTTTGAAAATACAATAAATATAAAATAGAACAAAAAAATAATAAAGAAAATAAGTACAAACAAGAAAATAAAAAAAATCAAAGAAGAAAAGAAAAGAAGAAAGAGAAATGGAAGTTAGAGATTAAAGAGAGAAAAAAACAAAAAGAAAGAAAGGAAAAAAATGAAAGTAAGAAAAATAGAAAAAAGAAGAAGAAAAAAATGAGAAAACACACAAAAAATAAAAAAAATATTAAAAAAGATAATGGTAGTGTTTGACAAGAAAATACTCAGTTCAACGAGATAAGCGTGCTTGGAATTTTTTTTTTTTAAATATTGAATTTTATTTTTTGCGTGATTAAATAGGGATTGTATTCTTATTTTATATGAATACATACTATCTGTAAAACCGAATACAGTGGGCATAAATTGAATACATCGGCTATAAATGGTAATTATGTAAAATATGACTATGAAATGTGAGTTTTATAGCAAAATATTGTTATTTTTTAAAGATCACCTTTGAAGAATTAAATTAAATCTTAATTATTATTATATTAAACATTAAAAGTCGTTTAAATTGCGGCAAAAACTTTGTAGGTGTCCCTTTTTTCTTTTTCTTATATAGAGTTCTTTTAGGACGCTTTCGTCCTTTTTAATCTTGGTAAGAAATTATATGGTAAAAATAATTAGGATTAAATGGCGGCTAAAACTTGGCAGGTGACCTTTTTTCTTCTTACTAGTTTAACCTCACGTGCCTCGCACGTGTAATATTTGATTGTTTAAAAATAAATAATTTTGTCTATTACAGAGATTTTTAATAAGGTGTAAAAAGTTTAAATGACCTTTCAAAAATCCTTCAATACTTTTATATAATAATGTAAACATAAACATATATTTTAGTGTAAGCACATATATATTTTACTATCAAAAGTTTCAAGTAGTTTATGGATCATCGTTTTTGCGTTTGTCATGCAGTACCTCTTTCCTTTGTTGAGACTAAGAGAGCATCAATTTGAACCATATCTATGGTACGATTATTTTTTTTATTTTTTTTTATATTTAAAATCTTTCC
The DNA here is from genome assembly GCA_030864225.1 of Capsicum baccatum var. pendulum. Classification (NCBI taxonomy): domain Eukaryota; kingdom Viridiplantae; phylum Streptophyta; class Magnoliopsida; order Solanales; family Solanaceae; genus Capsicum; species Capsicum baccatum. The sequence goes on from CM061550.1 coordinate 235,573,839, forward strand.
TTGTTTTTAAAGCCAAAATCTTTACAAAATCATTGATTACATTCTTATTATGTATTTAAAACTTTTAAAATTTACCACTTATTAAACTTTTCTCATTCTAACACTTTTATATTTATTTCTAGATTTTTCAAATCTTCTTAAAAATCAAATTTAGTTGATTTAGAACTTTTAAACTAATGAAGAAATATTGGTTGTCATTAATTCTGATGACTTCTAATAAGAAAAGGTTTTACCATAAATATATTTAATTAATTTTTAACTATTAAATATTAAAAAAAATAGTAAAAAATAATTTTATCTAAAATAAAATTTTTTAATTAAGGACAAAAAGTTCAATGTATCCTTATTTTTCACCTTTAATTTTCCTGTGAGTAATTTTTCTTCTTTTCTATGCATTTGCTAACATAAAATGTATGCATTAAACACACATAAATCACAAGTATAAATGGTTGAAATAAATATAAGATCTTATAATTATGTATTCATTCAAATAAAAATAAAAAGGCCCGAAGCCATATTATATCGATACGATATCAATATAAATTCTTCGACATATACAAAAAAATGTCTTTACCTTCACGACCTCATATATGATTGATCAGCATGTCACACCGCTTTAACATAAAAAATATAATAAATCTAGTTTAAAAAAAACTAAAAGATAAAAGTTTCAATAAACTCAACACTCAAACTAATAGCTTGATAACATGAGATGAACTTTACAACTTCTAATGCCAAAATAATAATCATATTAAAGTTCAACAATACCAAGGATGAAATTAAACACCATTCATACATTGAAGACAAATATCAATATCTATAGAATATACAACATATATACGTTACATTAAAGTTCAACAACACAAAAAATGAGACACCATACAAACATTGAAGACAACTATCAATGTCTAAAGATTACACAATATATATACATTTAGAGCAAAGCCAAGAAATCTATTTTTCAATTGTGATAGCAAGGAAGAATAGTTAATTTATAGAAGCTCATAACCTTTTCACCCGATAAAGGATTACCACTTATGAAAAAAGTTATTGTTCTTTTATGAAAAGCAAAAATCAATTATGGCATGAAACTATTTATATTAATGTTTTATTTTATTTTTACTTAATTTGAAAATACTAACCTAAACATTAATAATTGGATCTTCTTTTTCTTTATATTATGAAGTAATTTTTGTGAAAAAAATATTAATATTAAGTGAAAAAAGAGAAATGGGTAACCTATTAATGAAATACTCCCTCCGTCCCATTTTATCCGTCCTAAATTGGGATGACACAACTATTAAGAAAACAATGATTGATAATGTAACTTTACCATTTTACCCCTCTTAATTGTGTTTTGTTATTAGTTCCAATATTGATGAATGACTAATAACAAGGAGTAATCAATTACACTAAGGGTATAATGAAAAAAAAATTGTCTTGTCTTGATAAATAAAGAGAACAAGTAAAATGGGACATCACATTAGAAAATTTGGGACGAATAAAATGGGACGAAGGGAGTATTAGTTTACAACTCCTAATTGTACTGAAAGCCAAAAATTTATTTATCAAATAATCTAAAAATGGTGGCCAAAATTCAATCGGATTGGGAAGTGAAAGTTAGAGGCAATTTTTAATCATTAAGTTTTCTTTTCATATATTTTCTCATATCTTACTGCTGTAATTTTTAAATCACTAGGCTCTGATACTATTTGTAGGGGGGTGCGGATAACTAGATTATAAAATAGATTTATTATATATCTAATGAATCTATTCTTTTTTGTGCGTGGATATTTCTTAAATTTTATTTCAATATTTTTTAATAATTTATTCTTTTTGTAAGATGTATCCATTAATTTATTTGGTTTATTATTTTATCCTGTAGTAACTGCAGAGTTACAAATTTCTGTATAATAATTTATCCTAACGGTAGTGTAATGTATATCTAGTTCTAGATTTTCTATGTTATTTATTATCTTTTGTTGTTCTTCTCGTAGTGAGTTTTTTAAATTATATAAACTATCACATATATTTTTTTCTAAATTTTCTAAGGTTTCTTCTATCCATATTAACTTTTCTTTTAGATTTTCCATTATTTTTCTGATTCGGTTTCTATAATTAATTTTATTATTTAGATTATCTTGATTTTCCCTAGTTTTTCTAATATATTCTAACATCCTTGATCTGAATAATATCCTTCTGGGTAAATTTATTCGTATAACTGTTCTAGCCAATTTATGGTTTCAATTTCATAGTCTATTACTTTTTCTAATATTATTTTCTTAATATCTATAATTTCTATATCTTTAAGTATATATAAGATTAAAACTTTAAGATAGTCTAGATGATCCATTTAGTTGTTTGTTTTAGCCTTAGTAGTTTTTGCATATTTTTATTTTCCATGTATTTGTCTATATTTATTTTCATCCATTTTTCTAGTAACTGTATGTTTCTCATATATGTTAAAATTTTTATGTAATTTATCATGATAAGTATTTGTAAGGGTAGTTAGGTAGGCATGGTATATAATTTACTCTACTCATGTAATATTCACCAAATGCTTTTTCTAATATGATTTTTCTTATATCTGCTACTTTTATATCTCTAAGTGCATACAAAATAAGTATTTTAAATTTATCTACCATCACATCAGATAAATTATCATTCATTTTCATAAAATTGCTTTTTTCAAAATATTCCCTTCAACCATGTTCATAACAAAATATAGTCATCTTAGATTACTATATACTAGATTATTCTTAAATAACATGTTCTTCGGTCACTATTAGCATGGTAATTTGGATACTTTTTCCCTTAAACAGCGCCTCTACTCTGGTTACTCCCCGCCATGGCTTCTTGCCTCTTTGGTTTCACCTTTAGGATGGCATAGTTCTTAGGGATTTTTCTCCGTTTCCACTTTGCTAATAAACTTCTTAACATATTATTCTTCGAATAATTCTACTATAAAGTAACTAATATGAATTTATTTTATCATATCATAATTGTTGGGAACTATGAATTTAGCTATTCATAATCATAAATAAATATACTTGTTCGGGTAGCTTTGATATTTCTGAAGTTTGTTCCTCCATAGCTTTTTCCATTGAAGTATGTATGTTTTTTAATTAACTGGGCAAAAATAGAGAGTTTTTGCTTTAACGTGAGAAGGCTTGCTTTGCAATGCCTTCTGCTTTCTTTATTTATAGAACGAAAGAAAGAACTCTACATTTGTTTACACGTTTTTTAAATGTCTAATAAATGCTAAAAAAGAACTAAAAAAGTCAAAAAGCCTATAAGCTACCTAGGCCTAAAAAGTCTACAAAGTCCAAACTACATTTAATGCTTTACAATAATGCTAACCTATCTTTTCAAACTTTACGTAAATACTAAACATTTATACAAATCTATACAATATATGGTCAAATATCTTGATATCTTGTCTCCCGTTGGTGTTGTCGTATCTACTATATCTCCATTATTGCTTCTTATCTTATCTTTCCAGCTGGCATTTTGTCTTCTTGAATTTTATTCTAGATGTACTTCTGGAATAATATTATCTTCTCCATTACACCTTGAACATTGGTGATCTGAATATTTATGTCCAATTATTTTACAATATCTTGTTAGTAGTCCGTCTGAAATAAATCCTTTTTTCATAGCTCTTGCGGTAGATTGTTTCTCTGGGTTGAGTAGTGTCATTATCCATTGTCTGACATCCTCCATATCTGCTGGTCGTAGCTCTTTTGAATTTGAGTAAATCATTTGATGATCTCTCGAATAATAACTCCATATTGGGTTTCCATTAGTATAATTATTTGCTAGTTCTTGGATAATAGTAGCTAGTCCAATAAGTCGTTTATTTGTGTAGAAATTTGGTATCTCAATTCTGGATATCTCCGGTTGCTGAGTAATATCTTCTGGTATGATCATATCTCTGGTTAGTCCTATCTTTACAACTTGTATAACTAGTTTTATTTCATCGTATAGTATCTCTGCGGGTGCAGTATAACACTTTATATAAAATAGATTGCCTTTTGTTATTCTTTTGTAGGTGGTGAATATCTTGTGTAATTCTTCCATAGCTGTTAATTCTTCTCCGTCTTGGGTGTATATGGTGTTTAGTAGCCCGTAGTCAAAACAAGTTTTTACTAGGCTTGGGTTAGTTTTGGGTAGTGCGATTAACTTGTTATATCCTTGTAATTTTTGGGTTATATAGTTGGTGTTTGGTTCTTTAATGTTTGTAGCTCTGGGGTTATGGTTTAGAAAAGTTTGTACTCTATAGATGTTTTCTATATATTTCTGGGCTGTATAATTATAAACTTTTTTGTCTTGGTTTAGTCTATCTCGGTATGTGGTAATTTGTGGGGGTATAAATAAATGGTCTTTTTGTGTTTTTGGTGTAAATGGTTTTTCAAATATTTTATTCATGTTCATGTTTTGGTATCTTGGTCGACTAACTCTTTTGCTTGTACCTGCAGAAGTAGATTGATAAATGTTATGGGTTTTATGAAGTGTCCCAACGTCTCCTTCTAGCTCTGGAATTTTATTGTCTTCCGATCGACATAGCTCTGCACACTGCTGAGTTAGCTGATTTATAGCTATAGACTTCAGTTTATCTTCATTAGTCTTTAGCTTTTCTATCTCAGTACCCATACTGTCCACTTTCAATGAAAGCGTAGTTAGGGTGTTGAGTATTTTTTCTAGAGTATCTTCTTCTATAATTTCAGTCTGTGTATCTTTGTCTTGATATGTAATCTGCAATAACATTTTTGTTAGTACTGATCACTTCAATTATAAATGTGAAATTTAATATATTTAAAACTAGTCTCTGAATCTCTTTCGTTGTAACTGAATTTTGTATTTTCTTTGTTAGCCACCAGCGTACCTGTGTATTATCTGTTCGTACAATAAATTTGTTATATACAATATATGGCTCAAATGCTAACAAACATTTATATAATGAACATAATTCTTTCCTATTTATTTCCCATTTTATTTATGTCTCATTGAACGTACCTGAGTAGTATCTACAACGGTGTTCTATTTTTTCTGCTTCATATCGATATTTAAGTACTCCTCCATAACTATATTCACTAGCATCGGCTTCTACTATATATATAAATTTTCTATTTTCATCTGGAAATTGTAATTTTGGTAATTCTTTACAAAGTAATTTTATTTTTTGAACTTGTTTTTTATCTTTTTCATTGTAGTTATATTCTATATCCTTTTTTAATTTTTTCTGTAGTAGTTTTAAGTTTTCTGCTAATTTTGGAATATATTCTCTTACTTTGTTTACTAATCCTAAAAATGATTGTAATTTCTTTTTTGTATCTAATTCTTCTTTTGAATTTGTTATTCTTTGTACTATATGTTGTTGCATTTTTACTCTACTTTTATCTATTTGTATTCCTAGAAATTCTATCTGATTTTTCATAATTTCAGCTTTCTTTTCTCTTAGACTTATTCCCGATTTTTCTATTATATCTGTAAACTGTTCCAATAATTTTAAATGTTCTTCTTTAGTCTTTGTATATAATAATATATCATCTATGTATACTATACAATTAGATAATTGTTTAAAATAATTATCCATAAAATGTTGATATCTACCTGGTGCATTTTTATATCCAAATGGTAATACATTCCATTCATAAAATCCTTGTGGTACCGTAAATACGGTTAATTCTTTAGATTCTTCTTCTAACTTTAGATGGTAAAATCCTGATTTACAATCGAATTTGCTAAAATAATTATATCCTTGTATTTGCCTTATTTTTAATATATTATTTGGTATTGGATAATTATATGTTATAGTTTTTGCATTTAAATTTCTATAATCAATAACCATCCTACTTTTTTCTCTTTTTTGTTCACTATGTTTATTTACTATAAATGCTGGACTATTATGCTTACTATTATTTTTTTGTATATATTATTTTTCTAATAATTCATCTATATGCATTTTAAATTCTTTTAAATCGTCAAAATTATAGGTTAATGGTTTTTGGGTTATTATACTATTTTTATCTATTGATTCGATTTTTATAGTAGTTTTATGTTTTTCCCATCCTTTTAATGGATCTTCACTATATAATTGTGCTAATTTTTTCTTAATTATTTCTATCTTATTTATTGAAAATATAGTTATTTCTGTTTTATTTATCGAAAATACTACTAGTTCTATTGTATCTTCAGTGCTTTTTGTATTTTCTAATTTTTGTGTAATTTTTTCACTTCCTTTTATCCAATCAGTTTTCTTTCTTATTTTATTATTAACTCTTTTTGCTCTTACTTTTTGTTTGCATGGTGTTGTAAACCACCAGTCATTTCTAGTTATTATATGTGGGTATAGTTTATCTAAAAATGACATTCCTAAAAGTATATCTTTTGACGTTAGTTCATAATTATAAATTTCTCCTATTGTTAATATCTTATCCCATATTTATACTTTTACATTCCTAGCTTTATAAGTAATTAAGCTTCCTTCATTATTATATCCTTTAACTATTATTGGTGTTTTTAATTTATCCCATTTACTTTCTGGTAAGCAATTATATCTACATAAATTAGCTTCTGCTCCTGTATCTATCATAAGCGTATAATATCTATTGTAATATTCTTCTACCACTATCTTCATTAGTACATATATTTTCATTTTATGTTAAGGCTCTTTTTAAGAATAATTTTTCTTTGTTATATGTTTAGGTTAATTGTGTATGTTCTATATTATATGGTTTTACTTGTTCTAACCATTTTATTCCTAATATTATATCTGCTTTTTGCATTTCTTCCTTTACTTCAAATTCTATTTTTATTTTCTAACTCCTATTATTATTTCTTTTTCTGCTATGTTTTTATTATTTATTAAACTTCTTGGTAGATCTGAGCACATATCATTATCGGTTTTTATTTCTTCATTTTTTACTAGATATTTTGCTATATAATTTTCTTCTTGTCCTGTATTTAAGAGTATTAAATATTCTTTTTCATTTATTTTTTCTGTTATGTAATATTGGTTTAAATTACTCATTGAATTTGTTTCATAACTTGTTCTTTTTGATGAGCTTGATGATTCTGGTTTTTCATCAGCTATTCTTTTTGTTGTACTTATTCTATCATTTACTATTTCTAAATTTTCTTCTATATCTATGTCTTTATAGCTATAATCATTATAATCTATTGTTTTTACAATCTGTTCAAATGGGCTTTCTATTCGTATCTTGTTAATCTTATTTTTTCCTGTTATTTTATGTTTTGTTGTTAATACATATAAATTTTTGCATCTTGCTGTAAATATTTTACTTCCTGTGGTTAATTCTATTCCTGATATCTTCCAATATAATACTAGTGATTTATCTGTATTCCTATCTGTTACCGCTACTGAATAGTTTGCACTTATTATGAATTTGAATTTTTGGTATATTAAATTTCCTTTTACGGCAGTTATTATGCTTTTTTCTATAGGTTTTATAATTCTATCATCTGCTAAATATAATTCTATTGGTGTATCTATTCCTTCTCTAAAACACGCTTTTATCAATATCTCTGTACCTCCAAGGTGTACATATTTTATTGGATCTCCTTACTTTTTATATCATTTATCTCTTTATTAATTATTCTTTTTTTACTAGTGGTATACTAGCTTTGCCTTTTGCATATCTACAGTCTATTACATGTTCTTTTTGGCATACTACATAATATTCATCTTTTTTTCTAGTAAACATATTTTTTATTGTTGGTATTTTAAATATTTTTCTACACTTAAATCTAATTCTTTTCCTTTTATTTCATCAAATATATTACTATCAAATATTATTTTTTGTTCCGTTCCTTCATCATTTAAATATTCTTCTTTTGTTATTATTTTTATATCTTCTTCAGTCATTTAATTCATCTATTTCACTATCTATTTCAGTATCTGTTTCGTTTTCTGAAATTTCATATATACTATCCTCACTTTCTAATTCATAATCTATATAATCTATCTGCATATATTTTGTATTATCTATTTTTATTTCTGATATTTGTTTATTTTTTGGATTTTTAGGTAATTTACAATCTCTAGCTAAATGTCCTAACTTTCCACAATTATAACAAGTACATTCTTTTATAGATTTCTTCTTTCTATATGGTCTTTTGTATTTATAATTTTTTACATAATATCCTTTTTCTTGGTTTCTTGTATTTATATTTTGATTTCTTATATTTCTTATGTCTTTTTCTCTTCTTATAATATCTTTCTTCACATCCAAATTGGGGTGCTATTTTATTTTTGCAACATGCTAAATTTCTTATTAATGTTTTTTCCATTTTTAATTCTTCTCTATATTTTTCACATAAGTTTCTATACCATTGTTGTAAAAATTTTATTTTTGCTCCTAACGTATCTACTATTTTGACATCTTCCAAACTTTTTATTATCTTTGAACTAAATGGTTCGGGTAATTTATTAAAATATAATTTTCTTATCTCTTTACTTTTTTCTATACTATATGCTCCTTTATAATAATATTCTTTAAATGCGCAAGTATATTCGTCTATATAACACATATTATATATTGTTAATTTTACCATTAAATTCCTATTTGTATCTTTTTCTTCATCTTGTTCTTCTTCTATTGTTGTCATACTACCAAATTCATCTTTTATAGCTGTTTCATATTTTTTTAATAGTTATATAGGTGTTAGTTTAGTTGTTGTTGATGATGTTCCTTCTATAGGTTTATTAGCTCTTAATACTTTCTTGCTATTTTCAGTTAAATTTGAAAATCATAGTTTTACCGATCCTATTAATGTTCTTTCTATATATTCTGGTGCATCTGTTATGTTTATATTATTATCTAATAATTGTTTTGTCATATATCTTATCCATAATTGTATTGTTTTTTCTGTATCTATTACACAGTCTAGGTCTAAAAAGTTATAATTTTTGTTAACTATCTGTTTTGGTGTCCATTTGTCATATTCATTATATTTTTTAAACTTACTCTTATAATATATAGGTTTTCTTATTTCTGTTCTTTTAGGTATTATATTTTCATCTTCTTTTTTATCAAGAGTATTTATTTCGGTGTTGGTACTTTCTAAGTTTTCCTCATTAATTACTTCTTGTTTTTCATTGATTTCTAATTTTTTTATATTTGTTAATATTTCTGTATATGTTTCACTATTTTTCGAATCATAATTATCTGTCTCTTCAACATCTATATTATTTATTTCTAATTCCTTGTTTGTTATTTCTAATTTTTCTTTAAATTGATTTATCTCGTTTAGTAGTTTCTGTTCTTTATCTTTTTCTTCTTTTTCTTTTTGTCTTTGTTCATACAAATCTTTTAACATTTGTAGTTCTTTTTCTAATTCAGCAATCCTACTATTTTTAGTTTCTTCTATTTTTCGTATTTCTTCCGTAGTTTGTTGTTTAATTTTTTCTATTTCCTTTTTTCTATCTATTTCTTCATTTTCCTTTTCTATTCTTACCATTGCTGTTAATTTATCTTCTAATTTTAATTCTTCTTTTTCTAACATTAGATATAAATGTTCACCTATTTTTTTATATATTCTTTCTAGATTAGAAAATACTATTTTTATTTTTAATCCTTCGTGATTTTCATATATTTTTTCATCTATTATAAATTCTTCTTTGTTCATTTTATTGTGAATAGTTCATGTTGATACATATATTCTAAACTGTGTATTTGTGATTCTAATTTTGATATTTCATCTTTTTGTGTATTTATTGAGTTTTTACTAACTCCGGCAAATATATTATAATATAATCTTTCTATTCTTATTTTTAATTCTTTCTGTTTTTCAGAAATGAATTGTTTTAATTCTTTGTATTTTTGTACTTTATTCATTTAAACCATATTTATAATATCTTGGCGGATATCTAAATCTAATTTTATTATAATTAGGTGGTACGTATCTCATTCTTCTAGATTTTAAATGGATTATTAATTTTGCTTCAATACTAGATATTAATGTAATTAGGTAGGCTAATCTTTGTGGATTTTCTTTTGTTTTATTTAGACTTATATATTCTGAATAATTACTAATTAAAGATTCTTTAATTTTTCTAAAAGCTTCTCTATTTTTAAATGGTCTTCTCATAATTAATTCAATAAATATATATAAATTCTAACATAACATAACTAACCAACTCATATCTTACTGCTGTACTTTTTAAATTACTAGGCTCTGATACTATTTGTAGGGGGTGCGGATAACTAGATTATAAAATAGATTTATTATATATTTTGAAGAGTTCTAATAAAAAAAGTTTTTACCATAAATATATTTAATTCCTAAATATTAGAAAATAATAGTGAAAAGACAATTTTGTCTAAAACCAAGACTTTTAATGAAGGGTAAAAAGTTCAAACAACATTTCTAAGGCTCTTCACACTTTTAATATATTATAGATAGAGTCCTTTCACGACACTTTCAATTAACTTCGTAATTTTATTAATATACAACCTTATTTAGGTGTCACATCATTAAGATATTTAACGTAAAAAATTATAATATTTAATATTTTTATATCAATTAAAATTTTGTCTATATAAAAAAGAGTTCTTAAATTTTAATTCTATTTATATGAAATGTGCTTTTTCTACATAGCATTTATTTTCGTATTTTGGTTTGGATTTAAGTCTTCTTCTTCCATTCATCATTATGCTTTATCTTTTTTCTTTAGGTTAATAACTTTAAAGATTATATATGAATTATACATGATCAAAATTAACAATGAATTCTCTCTTTTTAAGAATTTTTCGTGTTTTCTCTTTCAACTAAAAATTTATGACCGAAAAATAGGACAAAACAAGTATGTTGTTGTCAAAAAAGTAACTAGAAAATTTAAAGGTTTATCTCCTTCTTTCTATTTTTCTCTTTTTCTTTGCTCAGCGTATGCTTTCACTAATGGGTGTTCAACTGTGTGATTTTCAGATTTTTTTTAGTAGTATGAACTAAACACGTATGATGAAGGCTTTGAATAAATGATCCAAGAAGATTCTCAAAGGGAGTGGATTATTTGTATGCACATGAACCTTGTGTTATCCAGACTCAGTTGCAATAAAGTCTTCATTAATATGGTCATATATATATATATATATATATATTGATCAGGTATATTATTGACCTCGAGCCATGGATCTATAAGAAACAACCCTTTTACACTGTAAAGGTAGGAGTGAGATGAGTGTATATCCTATTCTTTTTACACTCCACATGTTGGATTACATTAAATATGTTACTGATTTTAAAGTTTGATTGTTGATTCATCACTGATTTGTGATTGTATGATTTTGAGATGCCACGATATGTATATGATTAATTTGCGCGATTTTGACTTGAATGCATAGTCTTCAAAAATAATTTCGATTATGGTAGAGACTGCTTAACATGAAAGTGTTGTAAGCAATGTATAACCTTAATTGAAGCATGACTCTAATAAAAAAGATGTATATATGACAATAAATGAAGATTACGCTAGCTGAGAAGTACTCTCCAACCACAACTTATTATATAGCATAGCCTATCAAACTCTTTTGGTTCAGGAGTGAAAAAATGGATATACATTTCATTTAAATAAAGATGTCTGGTTGATTGAGAAAGTTGTGAGTCAAGTGTTTTATATGAATATAAGGCCCAATTTATCTTAGATGGTCCTTTTAAAATTGGGATTATAAGATTTTTTCAGTTATAGGAAATTAAAGTTGAAGCAGGCCACAACAATATAAGTGATTACGATGAGATTTGTAAGTGCTTGGATGGTAAGGGACATCCATTAGAGTTGTTATAAATAGTACATAGCAAAAGAAAAAACACCTACCAATGATCTTGGTTCCACATCTGATCCCAACCATTTACTTAAACTAAGTATTTTTTTTTTGGAAAAAAAGAAGAAGAAGAAAACTGAACTACAAAATTGAATAGTTGATCCATAAAATATATGAAAACTAGAGTTAGTGTAATTTTTTTGTTATATACTAATTAGTTTTGGATCCTAACGTGCATTTGAACAATTTGTTTTCCTATTTTTGTAATTATATGGTTGTTGTATCTTACATGGAGAAATAATCAAATGGTGCTTTGATTGAACCATTACAACCGTATCGTGATTTCGGAATTGATATATAAACCTACCATACGATTCACTAATGTAACTAAATAATTACATATTTAGTGTAATTCCACAAGTGGGTTAGAGGAAGTTATGATGTACGCATACCTTATCGTTACCTTTGTAGGGGGTAAGGATACTGTTGTAGATATCCTCGGCTTAAAGAAATATTTGTCAAATAGGATTAATTTAACTCGGACAAAAGAAACAAAAAGATCCTGTTGAATGATTAAAATGTAGTGTATGTAGGTATTTGCTTGAATCTCCATTTTAATACGTTTGTTTTTGGATTTTCTGATCAATGTAAGTATCAAAAGGTATGACTCTATATGCATATATCTGGGGATATAAATTGCTATAATAAGTTTTAAACGTAAGGCTAAGTTTTACCTAGGATTGGATATAACACAACTAAATAGATAATCTCTTTAGCAATAGCATCACAGGTTGAACTTTATTTCTCAAAAATTCTCATGATTTGTTCAATCCAAATGGCATGGAGAATTTTTATACTGACCAACTTGAGGATAGAAGTCACTAAGTTGGACCAAGTTATCATATGGACCAAGTGTTTCCACCAGATTTCTAAGATCATATAGGTTTCAACTAATAAGGGAAAGGGAAAGAGGTAGAAAAATGCAAAAGTGATAATCCATCAACTATTTAGAATTTTTTATGGTAAAATGTATATGTACTTACACTAAAATATATGTTTATATTTACATTATTATATTAAAGTGTGAAGAATCTTTGAGAAGTGATTTAAACTTTTACACTTCATTAAAAATCTCCGCAATAAATAAAATTATTTAATTTTAAACGATCAAACATTACACGTGTGAAACACGTGCAATTTAACTAATAAACCCAATAGCGTAACATTGAATTAGCCCCAAAGTTTGACTTGTAGTAATCACTGTATGTTAGGCTGACTCTATTAGGCAAGGGCACTCTATATTGATATTAGCTAATTGACCCTTGAATAGGCTTAGCAGGAATTAGTTCTTTTCTGTAAAGAGGGTGTGCATTAAAAACTTAAAAGAAATAACCAGTCATAGTTAAATTACAACCCCCTAACGATTAGTCTGGATTCTAAAAGGAAATTTTCCATTAGACTTAGAACTAATTTTCCTCTCAAAAAAAGATTCCGAGATGTTTGCTCAAACTGCATCCTTCGCACACACCGGAGGAACTTAAAAAAATGTTATTTCATTGAATCTGTATGTTTTTGAACCCTCCTTAGATAAAGGACCCGCCACCCCATTCTGCTCTCTAAAATAATGACTGACTTTCGGGTTTCTTAGCCTTCTTATTCTTAACCTGCAGTCCAGAATCAAAGCATCATAGTGAAGGTTACCATTACATAACATAGAGATAACTTTCAGAGAGTCTACATTGATTTCAATGGGGAGAAGATTATTTAATTCAACCATTTTGATACCTTCTATGAGGGCCATAAGCTCCATCATGTTATTGGCGATGTTATGGAAGCTTCCCAGCCCCCATTGGAAGATCTAACTACCCCACCTATTCCACTTTTCCCAGGATTCCCAAGGTAGGAACTATCAGTATTGAGCTTGAAACCATGATTGATAGGGGGTTCCATTTAATGTTTATAGTGTGAGTTTGATGGTTGGAGTCATCCTTAGAAGTAAGATGCCTATATTCCACTGCTTGAGAATAGGCCTGGAGAAAGTTGGGATGGTTCATCTTGTTGTTGAAAGTATTAGAGTTTCTATTATTTCAAATAGTCCAGAGGCAGAAAGGAATGATATCATGACAATCCAAGTAATTGTCAAAGCTTGAGTACTTATAGTTCTTCCAAACTGAGTGCCAGTTTGAGGGGAGGAAGTTGGAGACAGTGGGAAGGTTGAGTTAGTTGAACTTAAGGATAATTGGTGTCCAGAAATATGTAAGAATAGGGCAATTAAAGAAGATATGAGTATTGTCTTCCTCGTGATGGTTACAGATAGGGCATTTGGGATTAGCAATGACCTCTCTTTTGAGAAGGTTGAGGTCGTTGAGGAGTCTATCATGTTGGCTTAACCAAAGGAAGGTTTTGATTTTTAGAGGGAGTTTTGCCTTCCAAATCTAATTAGAGTTTAGTTGAAGTCCATTTCTAGGGGTCTTAGCAATATGGTTGTAAGCACTCTTACTAGAGAAAAGGACATTTTTGGTGATATTCTGAATGAGCTCATCTGAATTGATTCTAGTATTAGGAATTATGGAGCTTGTAAAGCTTTAGATAATGTCATCAGGGATGACAACCGAGAGGTCATTAAAGTTCCAATACCTATTTTGCTTGACATCAGACAGTTTGATGTCATGGGCATGTTGAGGAAGGGGTCATAGATAATGGAGAGAAGTGGTTGACAATTATGTATCCACTTATCATTCCAGAAATTCACCTTCTCTCCATTATGGATATTCCAGGATGAGGCAGTCTTACAGATTCCCCAACCCTTATGGATATTCTTCCAAGTTCTGGAGCTAGTTGGTTTGCAAGACATGCTCTTGGGGTTATATTTATTCTTAAGAATTCTAGCCCAAAGGCTATTAGGCTGCTTATAGAATCTCTAGGCTAGGCTGGTTAACATGGTGATGTTTCTAATAGAGGATTTTTGGAGTCTCAGCCCTTCATTAGCCTTAGTATCAGTCAGAGTTTGCCAGTTGATAATGTGCATTTTCTTTTTGTTCGATGTGGTGCCCTAGATGAAATCCTTTTGAGTCCTATCAATTAGCTTATGGATTTTAGAAGGCTGCCTGACATGAGTTGGAATGTTGGCCAGAGAAAATTTAGAGAGGATAGTTCTGCCAGTCACATTAAGGAATTTTGTTTTCCAACCAGCAAGATTAGTTTTAAGGTTATCCAGAATAAATTAAAAGTCCCTATTGTAAGGTTTTTTGTGGAAAATAGGAAACCCAGGCATTTTTCCAAAGGTCTCTCTTGCAGGGATACCTAAGATGGAAGACAGTCTAATTTTATCATCTTGGGGACAATTTTTAGAGAAGAAAACTTTGGATTTCAGGACGTTAACCTTTCGACTAGAGTGAAGAGTCAAGCTTTTGGGAGTGTCCCTAATTATTTTACAGTTCTTCTCATTTGCCTTGGCACATAAAGTGAGGTCATTGGAAAAAAATGTGGGAGATGTTAGGACTTTTTCTGCTGATGAATATGGGGTTCCAAGTGAGAATATCTACTTTATGGTCAATCCTTCTGGAAAGAAGTTCCATACACATTATGAAGAGGTAGGAGAGATGGGGCCTCGTTGTCTAATTCCTCTTGTTGGGGTAAAGAAAGGGGTTTTCTCGCCATTAATGAGGGCAGATATGGAGGAAGTAGAAATGCAAGACATAATGAGGTTGGCTAGCTGGGTGGGAACATTAAAGAAGTGAAGGGTTTGCCTAATAAATGACCATTCTAGTCTATCAAAAGTTTTTTCCAGGCTTATCTTAAGAATCATGTTGGACCTTTTCCCCTTCATTTTCCTGAATTTGTTGATGACCTCTTAAATAATGCTAGCATTGTCAAAGTCCTTCTGTTAGGCAGAAGGCTTGATTGAGTGGGGCTAATTAGTTTTAAGAAGAAGGTTCTCAGTCTGTTAGCAATGATCTTGGTAATAATTTTGTACTGAATGTCACATAGTCCTATGGGTATAAAGTTTCTTAGATTAGTGGCATTGGAACACTTAGGAATGAGTCAAAGATAGGTGGTGTTCACCCTGGGATCCATAGTAGCCGAGGTGAAGGTTTTCTTGCAAAAGGTGATAGTAATATTGCCCATAATATTCCAGTATTTCTAGTACATAAGGGGGTAGATCCCATCAGGGGCTGGAGCTTTATAAGGTTTGAAAAAGAAAATAACTTTTCTTATCTCTCCATCTGAGTGGGGATTGGCAATAACATGGTGATCCATATCTTTTATGGATCCATAAAAGGAGGGATTGTTCTGGCATCTAAGGTAGGAGGAAGAGTGCTTAGTGGAGAGAAGGTTAGAGTAGAAATTAAGGATGGTAGTCTTGATGTCATCTGGGGAACGTCTCTAATTCTCATTATCATCCTGAATGGATCTAATCTTATTTCTTCTCCTTCTATTAATGGTGAAAGTATGAAAAAATCTAGTGTTAGAGTCTCCCTCTGTGAGCCAGTTTGTTCTGGATTTCATTCTCCAAAATTCTTACTCACTACTGACGATGTTGGTAAAATCTCCCTAAAAGAAAGCTTCAAGAGAGTAGAGGAAAGGACTATGGGCATATTTGAAGATTTTTGGATGCCAGTTAATCTTGCCAGAATTTTTTCCTTCCTCTGGAAAATGTTACCAAAGGTCTCTCTATTCCATGCCTTAACAACCCATTCACGGGAAGAGATAGCATCACAAAAAGAGAGGGAAGGAGGAAAGGAATCCTTGACCAGGTTAGGGAAGGTGGGGTGAAAGCACCACATGGATTCCATACTAAAAGGTCTGAGGGATGAAATAAGAAAGTAGCTTTGGCGAGAAATAAGGATAAGACAGTGGTCAGAGTGTGTTCCGGGAAGGTGAGTGACAAATTCTTTAGGGAATTGAGTGTTCTAGGCATTATTAGCAAGACATCTATCTAGTCTTTCTAGAATAAGAGAGTGTCTATTCCTGTACCTTTTGTTAGTCCAAGTAAACTTACTACCTTTAAAGCCTAAGTCCACTAGAGCATAAGAATTAATACAGTCCCAGAAGCAAGCAGCCCTATTACCTTTAATGCAGTTTCCCCCAAATTTCTCAGAAGCTTTCAGAACTTCATTAAAGTCACCCCCTGTGACCTAAGAATTATTAGGGATATCTATAATAGAAGAAGTAAAGTTAAAGTGATTTTTCCATAAGCCTTTTCTATCTTCAAAGAGATTACTAACATACACAATACTTAAAAACCAGGGAGAAGAAGGGTTATTTACCTTGACAGAGACATGAATCATTTAAAGAAGGATGGCAATATCATTGATGCTATTCCACATAATCATAATACCACCTGAACTACCAGCGGCAAGGAACTGAATTTGGGTATTAAAACTAAGTTTCTCATTCAGGGCTTTGTGATCACTCATTTTGGTTTTAGGAGGGCTAAGAGAGAGGAGTTGTGCATTTAAATCATAGACATATAGTGCCTTATAAACTCAGGATTGTTCGACCCTAGCATTCCATATGATCCAGTTCTTTATGATCATGGATATTTTATTGGGTGGGTCTGTCATCACTTCTTTTCCCCTCATCTATGTTGATGTTCCCCGGGGGGGGGGGGGGGAATGAGGTTCTTCCCTCTTTTTTGCTATTGGGATAATGTTGGTCTTGTAGAAAATTTCCATTCCAGGGAGATGAACTTTCAAGTTGAACTTGTTGAGTTCTAATGGGAGTAACACTAAATCTTCTCATTGATAAGGTCCTCGTGGTTTAGAGGTCTTTCGAGAGTGACTACGTCGACCTTTAGGGCTTTAAGAGATGATAGGATTTTTCCATCTCCCTGCTGTTTTCCTTTAGTGCTTGGATGGTTTTCTCCCTTTCTTTTATTTCTAAGAATAGAGTTGAAAGTGGTGGGTTTGCTGGGGTTATCTATGGGAGGGCCCCCCAGAGCTTAGAACAAAAGCTGGCCCCATTTCCAAAATTCCCGACACCCTAAGAGATAGAAAAGAAAAGCAATGATTAATGCTTGTCATTTTGAAATTGACTAATTTCGGAGTTAGGTTCCTTTGGAACTGCTAATGTATGATTTTCATCATTATGGATATCCATATAGTTTGTCCGTAGTTCACAAAACCTTAGTTGAGACCTTCCATTATCAGTTGAGCTAGGTAGCTCGGGTCTTGGATCAAGATTTGAACATTTGTGTTCGTTATTTTGAGGTTCAGAGGAACTACAGTTTGGAAGAAACACATTTCCATCCACGATGCTGGGTGGTAATCCAGGGGTAGAGGACTTATTGTGAAGAGCATGTTCCCCTGGGTTGAGGTTGGTATTGACATTGACATTGTGAGGTATGGAAAGAGAGTTTGGAGAATTAAGACCACTTTTGGAGTTGAAAGTGGTTTTTCAGTGAAGAAAGACTGGGGGAGACCTTTGAGTTTTCCTTATCATTACCATTGAGCTTGGTAATTAATGTGGACATAACTGAAGTGAAAGTTATGTCACTATTTCTGATAGGCGCCGACAGCTACATGGGGAGCAGAGGAAACATTTGAGTATTTGAGGTTGAATTAGTGTTGAGTTCGCACTTTTTATTTTCCATTTCTGCAGGATTGGGGGGCTTAATACAGCTTGCCAGGGAAGTTATTTCTGGTGGATTTGGACCATTAGCATTTATGCCTTGGTTAGTGATTGAGTGAAGCATTGGGCCTTTGAGAGACCCATTATGCGTTCCCTAACTTGTGGAGGCCTTTTGGATTATAGGCCCATTATGGATTGTAGAGTTCCCGAGGGGTCACTTGCATTGGTTAGTATTGGGCCTTGATTTGGCCTACGTATCCTTTGAGAATTTGGGCCTATCGGTTGAAGATAGTTTTGGGCCTGGCTGCCTGTCACGCCTCAAATCCTATTGGGGCGGACTGGCACCCGTAACCGAGGAGGTCCGGGAGAACCATCTCATAACCTTATACTTCCCATGCGTACCTCTATGACAACTCGATATTCGGACAGCATCATGTCGCATATAAAAGGAAATAATCACCTGTATAAGTTCGAGCACACATATATATGTATATACAATACTTGGCCGTTGGAGCCATCACGTCTATTAACAAAACACCACCTTGACTGTACATTAGGTCTACAAAGCCTCTAGACAATACACAGAGTTTAACTAAGGTCGGGACACATCCCTCCATATAACTAACTTCTATACAATACCAAAAGTGACTGGATATGACACGGAAAACCCCGAAGCAAACTGGAGCTCACCAAAAGCAGCTGGATATCCTGGCTCCTACTTGTGCGGTGTATGAGCTGAGGTACCTGTGCCTGCAGCATGAAATGCAGGTCCCCCATGGGGGACGTCAGTACGAAATATGTACTGAGTATGTAAAGCTGTAGATAATCACATATGATATAGGAGCTCAATAGAAATTAGAAACAAGTGAATAAATCGTAATAGGAGTGGAACACACTTACTAGAACTTGTGACAACCTGTACATTGTATTTATTCAATCACTTTACCTTCGTTCTTATCATCTTTGTAATCATTACTGTACTGTACTGTGACCATTAGGCTGCCTCCAGTACATATCAACTGGGATCGACCCATGTTAGGCTTATGCCCCTGGGATACCACCCATAAACACATAACTAGGGATCGACTCATGATAGGCTTATGCCCCTGGGATACCACCAGATAAGAGAGAACTTCCATCACTTAGTTCAATTAATCTTTGAGATTGTTATTTCGGTCGCCCCCACATTTTTGATACTTTGAAACAATGATACATCAATAAGAGACATATAAATAGACCATCAATGTAATAACAATGAAGTAAGAACTCATTGGCACATCAATAAAGTGTTTTGGATTCATCAATGTCATAACAATGAAGTAGGAACTTATTGGTATATCAATGAAACGTTTTGGAGTCATTAATAACACATGGATCTTGTTTGAGTAACCGGATACCTTCTGACATTCATTAGTGCAATAAACATGTAAGATTTGAAAAACAAGTAAGTATTGGAATGTCTTGACATCTTTTAGGGTGGGAACAAGTTCATTGGTAACGTAGGACATCATACAAAACCACTATGGATCACATGTTATTGAATAACTTTGGAAACTTTCTTAATAGAACAATTGTTCACTTTCATGCCAAAGATATGGTATAACGTATGCTTTACATACCTGACTGTCAACCTTTAATACTAGTCCCAAATGGACTTCTCGTCTTTTCGGATTACTTATCTACAATGAACATATATAGAAATCTAGTATTAGTGACCAAACGTCACAATTCAATTATTTGAATTCACCAAACTAGTGGTTAAGTAGTAAGCCTTAATTACACCATAAAGGATGTCACTTTAACCTTATTATACTCCAATTACATTTACATGTCATGCATATTAATACAACATACTCCAATATCAAGTTTGGATTCATTTATCCTTCCAACCAATCCATTAAACCAAATTGAGCCATAGACATAAATAATCATCAATTCAATAGTATATCACCATATCCACCTTCCATAACTCAATTACCATATCCACCTTCCATAACCCAATTAACATATCCTTCTTCCACAATTCAATACAACCAAACCATGCAAGTCCATAACCCTATTTCCATCACCTTTCAATAACAACCAATACATATAATCCTCTATCACACATATACATATGGAAGAGAACAAAGGCAAACAATATTCATACCTTAGAATTCACCTCTTGATTATGTAATCCTGTTTGCATAAATAATAGGTGCCGTTCGAAGCTCTCGAGATGACAAACGCAGTTATCGGATTACTTTGGAATTTCTACGGTTGAATCAAAAGTAATTTAAAGGTCAAATTGGGATAGGGTTTGTTCTTTCTTAATGGTTGATGATGAAAATGAGTTTTTGAACTCATATACATGTATATGTACACATATTCCCATCCATAATATCATAGGGAATGACCAAAGTGCCTTTAAAATTTAAATAATGTCAAATCTGTCCATTGGTGGACTGTTTTGATAAGCTAAAGTAGATCGACCATAAATCTTTGCTACAATATCATATTTGGGTGAAATTGGTATCGTTGGAAATATAATTCAAAGGGATTTCATTTCATATAAAGTAGGCCACCCAGTTCGTCCTGTACAAGGAGTTATGATCGTTTGAAGTTGACCCTAATAATTTGTTTTGAGAGGCTGAAGTAAAACGAGTATAACTCCTTACTCAGATGTTGGATTTGGATGAAACCAATTGCATTGGAAAGAAGACTCAAAGATATTTCTTTTCATAGGTCTCAGCTCTCCCAGTTTATTATATTAAGGGAGTTATGATCATTCAAAGTTGACCCAAAAAATTGACTGGCCTCAGTAGTTTGTGTGCAGGAAATTTTCCTGCACATTTACTATTCCCAATATCCCGGCCACCATTTTATAGTTTTGAATGTGCTCGATTATATACGAAACCTATACTTTTTTGGAAATATTTATATCGTTGGAAAGCTTATTCAATAACCTTCGTATGGAACCATCGACGGGCAAATTCCGGTATAAATAAAATAAAATAAAATTAATTCCATATAAATAAGACCAATACACGTACTTGAATACGCCAATACACGTAGTTGAATACGGGGTGTTACATCCTTCCCCCCTTTAGGACATTCTTCCTCGAATGTTAGCGTAGTTATTCAACCAAAACAAGTTCAAGTCAATCATTAACATTCACATCATCACATAAATACTATGCATATATAAAAAAAAACTTACTTGTTAATGTTCTAACTCCGTTTCTTGAACTTCCTCTTCATCTTTGAACAAATGAGGGTACTTAGATTTCATTGCTTCCTCAGCTTCCCATGTAATCTCTTCCCTTTGACGATTTCTCCAACGTACTTTCACTGATGCTATCTCTTTATTTCTCATCTTCTTAACTTGGCGATCTAGAATAGCAATAGGCACTTCCTCATAGGTAAGATCTTCCGTAATTTGCACATCCTCAGTAGAAGTGATATATGATGGATCTCCGATGCACTTTTGAAGCATTGACACATGAAATACCGGATGTACTAATGAGAGTTCTTGGGGTAGCTCTAATTCATATGCAACTTGTCCAAACCTTCGAGTGATCTTATACGGGCCTATATAACGTGAACTCAACTTCCCTTTCTTGCCAAATCTCATTACCCTTTTTATTGGTGATACCTTCAAAAATACCCAATCACCTATACAAAACTCTAGCCCTCTCCTTCTACTATCCGCATATGACTTGTGTCGACTTTGGGCTGTTTTCAGTCGTTGCTGAATTACTTTAACCTTCTCTATGGCCTGATAAACAAGATACGGTCCGAACAAAAGAGTTTCACCCACTTCGAACCATCCTATTTGTGATCTACACTTCCTTCCATATAAAGCTTCATATGGTGCCATTTTGATACTTGAATGATAGCTATTATTGTAGGCAAACTCAATAAGAGGTAAGTGATCATCTCAGTTGCCCTTAAAGTCTATTACACAAGCTTGTAGCATATCTTCAAGTGTTTGGATGGTACGTTCTGCTTGTCCATCTGTTTGAGGGTGAAAAGCTGTACTCAACTTCATTTGTGTTCCTAAACACCTCGGAAAAGACTTCCAAAAGTTTGCGGTAAATTGGGTTCCCCGATCTGATATAATAGAGATTGGCACTCCATGTAATCAGACTATCTCTTTAATGTACAGCTTCACATACTCTTCAACTGTGTAAGTGGTCCTAACTGGTAGGAAATGTGCGGATTTGGTAAGCCTATCAACAATCACCCATATAGAATCAAACTTCCGGGATGTACGAGGTAAACCAATAACGAAATCCATGTTGATCATGTCCCACTTCCAGCTTGGAAGATCAATGCATTGCATATAACCTTCGGGTTTTTGGTGCTCAACTTTAACTCTTTGACAATTTGGACATTCAACTACGAATTCTGCAATGCTCTTCTTCATGTCATTCCACCAATACATATCTTTCAAATCTTGAAACATTTTGGTTGATCCTGGATGAATGGAATACCTTGAAAAATGTGCCTCTGTCATAATCTTCTTTCTTAGCCCATCTACATCCGGTACACACAATCGGTTTTGGCACTGAACTACTCCTTCTCGCGTAAGCTCAAATGCCTTGGTCGCACCACTATGAACGTTCTTCTTAAGCTGTAATAAAATAGGATCTGCATATTGCTTCTCTTTCACTTCAGCTACTAATGAAGATTCCGCAGCATTATGTACGATAAGCTCTTTATTTGGAGTTTCAAGAAGGCGAACTCCCAAACTAGCTAACTGGTGAAGATCTTTAACCATCCCTTGCCTTTCTATAGGCGCCATCATAGCCTTACGACTTAATGCATCAGCTACCACATTTGCTTTCCCTGGATGGTACAAGATATCAACAGCGTAGTCCTTTAATAGTTCAAGCCATCTCCGCTGCCTTAAATTTAGATCCTTCTGATTAAAAATATATTGCAAGCTCTTATGGTCAGTATATATATCAACATGAACCCCATATAAGTAGTGGCGTCATATCTTTAAAGCAAAAATAACTGCTGCCAGCTCAAGATCGTGTGTAGGATAATTTTTCTCATGTGGCCGCAATTGTCTAGAAGCATATGCTATTACCTTACCATGCTGCATCAATACACATCCTAAACCAATTCTGAAAGCATCACAGTACACTGTATACCCTTTGGTGCCTTCTGGAAGTACCAACACGGGTGTAGAAATCAACTTGTTCTTTAAATCTTGAAAACTCTTCTCACAAACATCATTCCATTGGAATTTGGATGCTTTATGGGTTAGCTTAGTTAAGGGTGCTGAAATGGAAGAAAAGTCTTTAACAAACCTTCTATAATAACCGGCCAACCCGAGAAAACTACGAATCTCCGTAGGCATTGTGGGCCTTGGCCAGTTCTTCACAGCCTCTATCTTTTGAGCATCAACCTTTATCCCTTCACTAGATACAATATGACCCAAAAATGCCACCGACTTTAACCAAAACTCATATTTAGAGAACTTTGCATAAAGCTTACAATCACGAAGAGTCTGCAATGCCTGTCGTAAGTGATTGACATGGTCCTCTTCTGATCTTGAATAAACTAGAATATCATCTATAAAAACTATCACAAATACATCCAGGAATGGCTTAAACACCCTATTCATCAAATCCATAAAAGTTGCGGGTGCATTTGTTAGCCCAAATGACATAACTAGAAACTCATAATGACCATACCGTGTTCAAAAAGCTGTCTTGGGTATATCATTCTCTTTGACCCTCACTTGGTGGTAACCTGACCTTAAATCAATCTTAGAAAAGCACTTGGCGCCCTGTAACTGATCAAATAAATCATCAATTCTTGGGAGAGGATATTTATTCTTAATAGTCACCTTATTCAATTGTCGATAATCAATACACATCCTCAGCGAGCCATCCTTTTTGCGCACAAATAACACTGGTGCTCCCCAGGGGGACATACTAGGCCTTATGAATCCCTTCTCTCGCAAATCTTTCAATTGCTCTTTCAATTCTCATAATTCTGCTGGGGCCATTCGATACGGAGGAATGGAGATTGGTTGGGTGCCTGGTATTACATCAATACCAATCTCTACTTCTTGTTCAGGAGGCAAACCTGGAAGATCTTCAGGAAATACATTAGAAAATTCATTTACCACCGGAACAACGTGAAGAGTTGGTGGCTCCGCTTCTGTATCCCTTACTCTAACTAAATGATATATGTATCCCTTGGAAATCATTCTTCTTGCCTTAAAATAAGAAATAAATATACCTCTTAGCGCGTTAATTTCACCTTTCCATTCAAGGACTGATTCATTTGGAAAATGGAAGTATACCTTTTTCGTGCAGCAATCAATTGTGGCATAACAAGATGCCAACCAGTCCATACCAATTATAACATCAAAATCTACCATTTCTAACTCCACAAGATCAACCATCGTATCATGACCACAAATAGTTACTATGCAGTTTCGATAAACCCTTCTAGCTATAATAGATTCCCCAGCCGGTGTGGACACTTCAAATGGCTTAACTAACAGTTCGGGTATTCTTTTGAACTTTCCAGCAACCAATGGAGTAACATAAGATAATGTAGAACCGAGATCAATTAAGGCATATAAATCGAATGAAAAGATAGACAACGTACCCGCAACTACATCTGGGGAAGCCTCTAAATTTTGTCGATCCGCTAGAGCATACGTACGATTTTGAGCCCCGCTAGAACTCGTGGTTCCTCTATCACCTCTAACATGACCCATTGGTTGTGCACCCCTTCCTGAATAAGGCATTGATGATGATGATGCAACAAATGACCTGGTAGGTCGTGCCATACCCCCTATGCCCCTTCAGGGGCATTCTCTCATCATATGCCTCGACATACCGCACCAAAAGTAAACATTGGTCCCCAGCCGACATGCGCCCATATGATACCTTCCACATTTATTGCATGGCTCTCGAGGAGGTCTCGATTGGCTCATATTCCCTTGCCCTTGGTACCCCACTGTCCGCAAACGCTGACTCTCACATCTGTGCCCAAATTGATTTTCTCTGGACCCTTGGAACTGTGGTGAGGCACTAGCTGCAGAATAAGAAGATAATGGCCTAGGTGGTCTAGCAAAAAACTGTGGCCTGAACTCTCCTTGGGATGCCATGAACTGCCCTGTAGATCTGGCCCTCTTGGAATATCCTCTTTCTGATTCCTGTGTTTTTCTCCTCTGTCTCTGATCTTCCATTTTCTGTGCAAAAGCTTGGATCCTCGCTATATCCATATCTTTGTTCAAAGTGGCAATAGTACAATCTCTAACCAGATATGGATCTAGCCTATCCACATATTGATGAACTCTGTCATCCATAGTAGCTACAACATTAGGAGCATATCTCGACAAGGAATTAAATCGGAGTCTGTACTCCCTCACACTCATATTCCCCTGACGAAGATTTTAAAACTGATCTGCACGGGCCTGACAAATCTGGAATGGAAGATAATGATCAAGAAATGCCTCTTTGAACTCTTTCCAAGTAGCTGGGGGTGCATAAATACCCCTAGATCATTTCCATTCTTCATACCAATATATAGCCTCCCCTTTAAATCTATACGCCGCTAACTCCACTGTCTCTCTACCCATTACATGCATAACATCTAAGGGCCTTTGAATTTGATCAATGAAGTCCTGTGGGTCCTCGTTAAGATCTGATCCAGTAAAAGTGAGAGGATCCATATTAAGAAAATCCTGTGTTCGAAGGCTAGCTGCCCTATCTGTACCACTAGAACTCGTGGTAGGAATGGCTTGCCCTTGAGCTTGCCTAGCAACTATACGAGTCAAAAGTTGCACTGCATTTCTAAGATCTTGATCTACAACATTAATAGGTGGCTCTGGGGATATAGTTCTCCTCCCCCTTATTTCTTTTGGACTAGAGGAAGTTTCTGATGCATGCTCAGTTGGAGCCTCACTTTGATTAGCTGGTATAGTGGGTGACTTACTAGTCCCCTCTCCGGCAGCCACATCAGCTTGCTTACCGGTATTCTTGCTTCCGGTAACCGGCATCATTACTATGATAAGAGAAACAAACAGATTCAGTGGTCAACTATGACTTCATATACAATGTAGGCTCTATTGCACGATCTAAGACATAAAGAAAAGAAACAATTCCTCAATGTCCATAGCCTCCTGTTTATCGATGCGGTGCACGACACACCGATAAATAAGACTCTACATAGACACGACTTTGTAGACTCACTAGGACGAACTTCTCTAATACCACTTTTATCACGCCTCAAATCCTATTGGGGCGGATTGGCACCCATAATCGAGGAGGTCCGGGAGAACCATCTCATAACCTTATACTTCCCATGCATACTGATGATAGGCGAATTTACACGCCTAAATTACTATATTTTACCCATATTTTAGCTAAGTTTTGAGGACAAAATATATAATTCATGCACTTTTAGTCCTTTTTCCTGTAATTGAGCTAACAAACATGATTAGCAAGTTTTCAGGTATAAATGATGCAGATTTCAGTATTTTATGGATAACTTGAGGCCAAAGGAAGCTTCACGAAAGAAGGAAAGCAAAGCTTGGATGCCTAAGGACTAAAAGTGACGCATGGAAAACCTATCCCGGGCAAAAACAACATTTCTCAAGACTTTGGGGATCAGCAGTAACTTATTAGGATTAGGATAATGATGCAGTAACCTAGTAGGATTGGGTTAAGTAATGCATTAGCTTCGTAGGAATAGGATATGGGTGTTATAAATACCCTATTTTGCTAGAGATTTTTATCATTCACTACTACTTCTAATTCATTCCTCTACTATCCGAACAAAATTTTAATCTTTTTATTCAACACTTTCAATTCTTATTCTCTTCATTTATTTAATTCTTAATTTCCACAACAAGAGAAAAGCTATTCTAAAAGGAATTCACGCCTAAAGCCATACCACACCATACTACACGTGAGATCTTTCGTGTGGTATAATGATAATGTCTATTGTGATTTCCATCGCACTCATGAGTAGCTAAACTTCTCTGTTGGGGTTATGGAAGCCGTATGAGATACTATTTATTGCTATGAGTTTGCGAATTCGCGACACGTATGCTGCTTATATCATTATTCTCTTCATCTTAATGCAAATTCTTGTGGTTGCAAACGCATAGAATAAGCCAGTATAGCATTAACTTGTTCGAAAGAAAAGTTATATGTCTGGAAAAGAGATAATGTCAAGGTAATAGGGCACCAACCCCTATTAAAAAGTTAGTGCCGTAACTGGATTAACCTCTTGGAGAATTTGTACCATTAGATACGCTTTAAGCTCAAAAGAGTTAAAGTGAAATAGTCCTTGTTAGGTCGAAAGATGCTTGGATTTACCATAGAATACAATTCTCTATAAGCACATACATGTCTGAATTCCGCATAACTCATAGCCAATAGAGACGTATAACTCATAAGGTGGACATAACCCCAACTCTCAATTCTCATTGGTTAAACATCTTACTAAACACTCTTTCTGTTTACTTTGCTATTTCTGTTTTTACTTTACTATTTTGTTTACATTATTTGCACATTAAAATCCCCCCTTTTATGAGACTTGCACCAAAAGTCTAATAATCGTTGCTTACTTATTGACCGGCTATTCCCTGTGGGATCGATACCCAACCCAGTTGGGTTCTATATTTGACGACGACCGCTTACACTCTTACGAGAGATGTAGTTTGAGCGTTATCAAATTTTGGCGCCGTTGCCGGGGAGTACGGTTGTCAACTAAGTTTGTGATAATTATTAGACCCTTTGGTCAAAGATTCTTGTACTTTACTTTTAGTTGTTGTTTTTGTTTTTTATAGGTTTTTATCCAGTGCATGCCCCATACTCGAAGTTCTGGTCACCCGTTATTACCTTTCAATCCTGAACCACATCGTATTGGCAGAATGGAGGCTCATCATGAAATTGAAAGAAGGGCTGCTCAACAGGAACAGGCTAGACTAGCTGCTCTGGCCGCCGCTCAAGTGCTTCAACAGAATATTGATAATCCCGGGCGAGCAACAAATTCTGACGATGAGGATTTAGGTGATGATAAGTTACTAAACTCGAGGCGTGATGCTGAAGTAGCGACACCAGCCAATAGAAGAGATCGTCAAGCAAGATTTCGGCCTGAATGCCGAGACGTGCAAATACCGTTTGATGATGATGATGATGATGATGATCTTGATGGAGCTGGTGCCACAGGAGCCATTATTCCTCCGCCATTGGCACCCGGAGCAAAGTTCAACATCATGAGCACAATGATTCAGTTATTGCAACTCAAGGGATTATTCGGTGGACTAGCAGGCGATGATCCGAATATGCATCTGATCAACTTTATTTCTACATACAAGTCATTCGACAATCCTGACGTTGGAAAGAATGCAATTCGGTTGCGACTATTTCCATTGTCTCTATCTGGGGAGGCAACTCTATGGTTGAACGGGATGACTCCTGATTCTATTACAAATTGGCGGCAATTGAAAGACGCCTTCCTAGAAAGATTCTTTCCACCATCCAAGAAAGCACAGTTGAGAGATAAAATCAGCGATTTTCGACAGCTTCCAACTGAAGCTCTCCACGAAACATGGGAGAGGTTTAAGAAAAAGCTTATGAGGTGCCCAAATCATGACTTGACCAATGTCCACTTGATGGAGATACTATACAGATCCTTGAATTCAGTAACTAAACCAGTGGTGGATAACGCGGCTGGAGGATCATTCATGGACCTCACCTTTGTTCAGGCAAGCGATATGTTAGACCGAATGACAAATCAAAGTAGAGCCTGGCACACCAGGGATTCTGAGGTAGCAAGCCCCACTTTGTCTATTGGCATGACTGCAAAACAAAGGAGAAGAGAAGAAGAATGTGATCAATACATGGCACATATGAAAACACAAATGGATCTTCTTACAAAGCATCTATTATCAGGGAAGACCGAAAAAATCAAAATGGTTGCGTCAAAAGGAAGAGACGAATCCGATTCTGAAGAAGAATCCAACTACTTGAACAATCAGGGGGGTTTCCGAGGAAATGCCCAAGGAAACCAAGGTCGGAACTATTATGATAGATCTGGAAGCAAGGACCGTGATCAAGGTAGTTGGAAGGATAAGACTGACAGGAGTGGTTTGTATGTTCCTCCTGGAAGACGTGACGCCGCTGCATCTGGTTCTGGAAATATGTCCATGGAAGATATGATGGCTAAGCTGTTGAAAGGAGTGGAGGCAACCATCACGGGAGTAACTGAGGTAATAAATGATTTGTCCTCAATGAAGCAATTGGTTGACTCGCATTCCACTGCAATAAAACAGCTAGAGCAGCAATTGGGTCAACTTTCAGCGGCACTTAATCAAAGAAAAGATGGCACCCTACCTAGCAACACAGTGCAAAACCCAAGGAACGATGGAACATGTATGGCTATTACTACTAGAAGTGGTAAGGTATTGAAAAATCTAGCCAAAGGTAGGCAAGTGGCCGATGATGTAGTAGATGTTGCCGAACCAGAGGACGTCGAAGAAGCTGAAGAAGGCGTCAATGACGTCACCCCCAACGTCCACAGCCCGAAAAGATCACCAATCCAAAGCAAGAGGAAAAGAAAGTCGTGGAGAAAACAATTCCCCTTCCACCACCACCTTTTCCGCAGAGGCCGAAGAAGAAGGATGATGACACTAGGTTCAGCAAATTCATGACGATGTTGAAGCAACTGACCATTAATGTTCCTTTGGTGGAAGATCTAGAGCAGATGCCTGGGTACGCTAAATTCATGAAGGACCTTTTAACAAAGAAGCGGGCAGTAAGCTATGAGCCGACAGATAATATTCATCATTGCAGTGCAATTGCCACAAGGTCCTTAGTACAGAAAAAGACAGACCCTGGTGCTTTCACTATTCCTTTCACGGTTGGATCTATGAATTTTGCTAAGGCATTGTGCAATTTGGGAGCAAGCATCAATTTGATGCCACTATCCGTCTACAGAAAGTTGGGGTTGGGAGACCCTACACCAACCAATATGTGGCTCGTGATGGCAGATAGGTCGATAAAACGACCTGTTGGTATCTTAAACGATGTGTTGGTGAAGGTTTCCACCTTCATCTTTCCTTCAGACCTTGTTATTCTAGATTGCGAGGTGGATTCTGAAGTTCCCATAATCTTGGGACGCCCTTTCCTCGCAACTGGAAGTTTGCTTATTGACATGAAAGCTAATGAGCTTTTATTTCGGTTGAATGACGAAGTGGTCCGTTTTGATGTATGCAAAGCAATGAAGCAGCCTGAAGATATGGATGTGTTCTCTGTAGCTGCAGTTAGTTATAAGGATGACAAAGAATTATCTGTAGAGAAGCAGCTTACTGATGAGTCACTATCGGATGAGCTGTTGAATTTTGAGTGTGGGGAGGCTCAAGAACATGAAGAAACTATGTGTGCTCTAACAGAAATAGGGTCTTATTCTCATACTCCTAAGAAGCTGAACCCTGATCTTAAGAATTGACCCTCACCAACAGTGAAGAATTCCATTGAAGAGCCCCCAGTGCTAGAAGCGAAAGAGCTCCCCAATTATCTAAGGTATGCGTTCTTGGGAAGTGGAGATACACTTCCTGTGAGTGTGGCGGATGATTTATGTGAACAGCACGTAGAGGCTCTCATCTCTGCTCTGAAGAAATATAAGAGAGCTATGGGTTGGACTATTGATGTTACAATTGGTATCCCGCCTGGGATATGTATGCACAAGGGTCATCTCGAAGAGGATTGCATGCCTACAAGTAAGCTTCATTATCGTCTGAATCCATTCAGAAAATGATCCACCATCTATCTCGATGAAGTCTAAGTAATCAAAATAGCTATGTCGTGCCGCGATAATAAATCAAGCGCTTGATGGGAGGCAACCCATCATTTTTAATTGTCTTTGTTGTTTTTGTTTTCTTAGGATTTTGTCGAGCCACAACCAAAACTAAGGCGCTTGATGGGAGGAAACCCATCGTCCTAATCGTTTTTGGTTGTTTTTGAGTAAATGTAGGTGCAGGAGGTGTAAAGGAGGAGATTGGTTTCAAATTTTGATTTGGAAGTATTGCATGTCGAAGGTGGTAAGTTAGGAATAAAGAAGCAAAAGGCTATGGGTTAGGCATTGCCTATGAAAATATAGGCAACGAACAAGGCAAGGCCTATGTAAAACTAGGCCACGAACAAGGAAAGGCCTATGCTATGGCATAAGATCTCGGATTCTAGAGTGCCATAGCATAGGCGCCGCCTATGCCAAAGCCTTTTGTCTCTGAATCTCATATGCCATGGCATAGGCGCCGCCTATGCCTAACAATGCCATGGCATAGGCGCCGCCTATGCTCAACTAGGCTTTCCAAAAGGCGCCGCCTATGCCGAGCATAGGCAAAGCAAAAGGCGCCGCCTATGGTCACTTTTGGTCTCCAAATTCGATTTTAAATGGGTCAAAACCCGACCCAAGCTTGCCCTATAAATAAGAGACTTAGTCTTAGACCAAAAATACATTGCAAACCTAGCATAAGCGCTGCCTACCTCTCCAAATCCTCTCAAAAATTTTCCTTTTACTCTTTTACTTTGCAAGAACATCATCCAAGGTCATCAACAAAGTAAGTACTTCTTTGTTCTTCATTTATATTCCGTAAGTACTACACTACTACGTCTATAATGAATTGTTTAATCTTGAAGTAGTATTGATTATTTGAATATGGTTGATTTGTTGTGGTGAAACTAAGTGACTGAAAGAATACGTAAGGATGCTCTTGACTTGTTTCCAACTTGAATTTGATTTTGATACACTGTCATACTTTTGCGGAATTGACATGGTCAAGAAAATTGCATAATCTTGTAACTTGGAAAGCTTTCATGTTTGGATGACTTGTTCATTGAGATGAAAATCATGGTTAACTACAAACATGAGATGTTGATTATTTCTATGTCATAACTTGATACATTCTCTATGTAGTAGTCTTATTCAAAGTGATGCATGAAAACATTACCAAGATTACATGATCTAGAATTGAGAAAGGATAGTTAAGATGATACAAAAAGCATGATTGCACTGATTATATTGTCGGAACATAGTGCCTAAAACGTATATCGATGAAGTCTGAATAATCGATAACTTTCACTTCACTAGTTTGTACCAACAAAATAAGTGTGGGGTGGTACCACTACTACTTGTTTATCGATTGTATCCACCGAGATGAAGCTAACATGACTATTGTTTTAATCTCAGGTACAATGGCACCAAAAGCAAGACAAGGAAAAGAAAAAGCAACCACTTCACAAAAAGGCAAGAAAAGAGGACGAAAAGAACAAGGAGAATCCTCCTCGCTGCAAATACCTCGCCGTATGTTCAGAATAAAATGGGTCCTAGAGGAGGAAGGAAAGGAATGGTATAGGAACAATAAAGCAAAGAAATATGTTCATGTGGAGTTGATAAACAAAGAGAGCCTAGCAAAGAAAGAACCTCGTATGTTGGCCAAGATAATGACGTTACATCTTGATTTCATCTTCTGAGATATGGGAGAGTGCAATCTCGATTTAACACGAGAATTCTACGCCAACTGGTCACCGAAAACTACAGGGAATGAAGTAAAGATTCGGGGCCAAGTTCTGCAACTAAATGAGGAGTTCTTCAACTCCTTTCTAGGTTTGCCATTGTCACACCCCTTTTTTAACGCGTACTAAAAAATGGATATATTTTTTAAGTTCGAAAGGGTTTTATTACTTAAGTGACAAGAAAATGAAAATTTATTTCGAAAAAAGGATTATTTGCATTTTTTATTCAGAGTCGCCACTTGGCATAATCCGGTGTGGCAAGTCACCTTTGGAAAATCCTTTTCGAAAATCATTTGACTCTTAAACCAGTTTGCGAACAGAGATTCCGGCTAAGAAATTCTGTTGACCGAGGGGAAGGTGTTAGGCACCCCTCAATCCCGTGGTTCGACCACGGTCGCTTGATGGAGTGTATCAATTATTTTCGGCATTATGAAGTGTATAAACCACAAAATAGAGCACACAAAACAATCAAACAAACAAAACAAAACAAACCAAAATGTAAATCCAGTCCAATTATTACAACCCAAAAATAGAAAAGAACTGAAAATAAACCTACGCTAGTCCTAAACTAATGCTTTACCCGATGCCTCAGGCCTTCATCGCGGATGTCCTCCGGGTACAAGGTACTTCGGGGCATTCCCCGGATAAATCAATACAAATCCTTCGGGGCATTCCCCGGCCAAATGAGTACAATTTAAACTTTTCGGACAATAAAGTAAAAGTATCATTCAAGAATATATTCAAAACACTCCAACAAATTGTTATTCCTAAATTTGCCTACCCGGCCTATGTTTGCCTATGCGTTCTCGACTAAAGACATAATTCCATCACATTCCCTTATACCGAATAGAACAAAGACAACAAACCAACCTCAATCTACGTTCAAACTTTTATCAATTCCTCCATTACTTCCCTTCATCCCCTTATCAATCCATTAAAAACATGATCAAATTCAATCTTCAAACCACCAAAAATCAACCCACCGAACATCATGATCATAACAATCACATCAACAAAATCCAACAAAACATAATCACATCAAACATAATCACAGCTAATTCAATATACCAAGATAAATAAAAGAGAGCGGGTTAAAGAAATGGACCTCGATAGAACGCTTTGTCGATAATAAGGAAATCCGAAGACCCAAACTCGATCGGAGAACCTCACGACGAACAAATCAAACTCGGTATTAAAATAATAACCGGACAGCTCCAAAACCCGTGAATAAAATTTTATTCTACGAAAACCCAAACTCACAACGATGAGATTCGATAAAGTCGACTTGAAACTCACTATCGACGTGGAACCATGAAATAAACGAAACCAAAATCAACCAAAGATAATAAGAAACAAAAATCCAAACAGATCGAGCTGGTCGGATCTCGGGTCGGGGATCTGGTCGGATCTTGGGTCGGGTCTTGGCCGGCGAACGACGAGCTGGTCGGCTGACCGACGCGTTGTGGCGGAGATCTGGCCGATTATCGGCTGACGAACGGCGTGAAAGTCGGCGACGGGCCGACTGCCGTCGTTGGTGAGAGAGAGAGGAGGAAAGGCGGCCGAAGTTGGCCAACGCGCCGCATTCGGAGAGAAAGTGGCGGCCGGTCGGGTAGAGAAGCGGCGATCGATGACGACGGCATTACTGCTGTCGTCGTCGGACGGACGGAGAGGCGGTGCTGCTCCGGCGTCGGTCGGAGGTAACGTCGGTCGGATTTTTCTCTCTTTTTTTTTTTAGTTTTAGGGAGAGAGAGTATAGAGAGGGAGAGAGGTGGCCAGTTGTTGTGTTCACCGGATTCCGGTCGCCGGAGGTGGCGTTAAAACGAGAGAGAGTGTTGGTAGAAAGAGAGAGTGAGTTTTGAGAGAGAGAAAGGTTTTTAGAGAGAGAGAGCAAAATAAAAAAATGCTGATGGGTTTTTCTTTCTCCTCTTTTTTGGTTGCCTTTTTTGTGTGTATGTGAGTGTGTATATATATATATATATATATATATTTGAGTCTTTTCTTTGTTGACAAGAAAAGATGGGGGGGGGGGGGTAGGTTGACGTGGGGTAGGGGGTTGGGTGAGGTAGGTGATGGGTATGGGTTGTTGGAATGGATAAAATTTGTTATCAATTTTCTTAGAGTTGGTTATTTTGTCCTTTTGTACGGAGGTTATTATATGGGGTAGTACACATGGTAAGACGAGGGTAAAAATGGATAACTCGGGTCTTCGGGAGGGACAAAATTAGGTGTCTACATCATGCCCCCTTTGAATGCAAACACGCAGTGTTTTCAGATAAAGAAGTAGACAACGAGACAGAATTTTGTCCCGACCATTATTCAAAGGGAGAGACAGAAGAAAGAAGGACTATCGGGTCTTGAATTAACACAACCTACCCACCTAAGTTATGAAGGGATCGAGTGACAAGTATTTCCGGGGATTGGACGGAGATGGACTATACCGAGTTGGAAAGTCGAGTGAGGTTCCGTCAAGGTTCCGGTCCGCGGCTCTGTCATTACATCAAAAATAAAAATTAAAAGCTAAAACATAAAGGAAATTACAAAAATCCTATCTAAACAGCTTCTGTTGGTTCTTGACTCGACTTTCATCACCCTATTCTTCAGGCGGGCTCCTGACTTGCAATTTCTTTCACCTTGTTGCTTGCCTTTCAATTATTTTGCTTTGTTGCTCGACTTATCCATTTCTTCACCTTATTCTCCAGGCGGGCTCCTGACTTGCTATTTCATCACCCTGTTCTTCAGGCGGGCTCCTGACTTGTAATTCCATCACCCTGTTCTTCAGGCGGGCTCCTGACTTGCTATTTCATCACTCTGTTCTTCAGGCGGGCTCCTGAAACCCAAAATTAAAACTAGAAATAAAATTATCTCAAACAAAATTACACTAAAATAGTATTTCATTATTTTTGAAAGCATTGTCCCATTTTCCAGGAGGGTCCTGAACAGAAAGTAAATTCACTAAACAGAAAGTAAAATCTCACTTTTCAGGAGGGTCCTGAACAGAAAGTAAAAATATCTAAACAGAAACTAAAGTCCCATATTCCAGGAGGGTCCTAAACAGAAAGTAAAATCCAATTTTCCAGGAGGGTCCTGAACAGAAAGTAAAGTCCCATTTTCCAGGAGGGTCCTGAACAGAAAGTAAAGTCCCATTTTCCAGGAGGGTCCTGAACAAAAAGTAAAATCCCATTTTCCAGGAGGGTCCTGAACAGAAAGTAAAGTCCCATTTTCCAAGAGGGTCCTGAACAGAAAGTAAAATCCCATTTTCCAGGGTAAAGTCCCATTTTCCAGGAGGGTCCTGAACAGAAAGTAAAGTCCCATTTTCCAGGAGGGTCCTGAATAGAAAGTAAAGTCCCATTTTCCAAGAGGGTCCTGAACAGAAAGTAAAATCCCATTTTCCAGGAGGGTCCTGAACAAAAAGTAAAGTCCCATTTTCCAGGAGGGTCCTGAACAGAAAGTAAAGTCCCATTTTCCAGGAGGGTCCTGAACAGAAAGTAAAATCCCATTTTCCAGGAGGGAGGGTACTGAACAGAAAGTAAAGTCCCATTTTCCATGAGGGTCCTGAACAGAAAGTAAAGTCCCATTTTCCAGGAGGGTCCTGAACAGAAAGTAAAGTCCCATTTTCCAGGAGGGTCCTGAACAGAAAGTAAAGTCCCATTTTCCAGGTAGGTCCTGAATAGAAAGTAAAGTCCCATTTTCCAGGAGGGTCCTGAACAGAAAGTAAAGTCCTATTTTCCAGGAGGGTCCTGAACAGAAAGAACAAAAAGTAAAGTCCCATTTTCTAGGAAGGTCCTGAACAGAAAGTAAAGTCCCATTTTCCAGGAGGGTCCTGAACAGAAAGTAAAAATATCTAAACAGAAACTAAAGTCCCATTTTTTAGGAGGGTCCTGAACAAAAGTAAAGTCCTATTTTCCAGGAGGGTCCTGAACAGAAAATAAAGTCCCATTTTCCAGGAGGGTCCTGAACAGAAAGAACAGAAAGTAAAGTGCCATTTTACAGGAGGGTCCTGAACAGGAAGTAAAATCCCATTTTCCAGGAGGGTCTGAACAGAAAGAACAGAAAGTAAAGTCCCATTTTGCAGGAGGGTCCTGAACAGAAAGTAAAGTCCCATTTTGCAGGAGGGTCCTGAACAGAAAGTAAAGTCCCATTTTGCAGGAGGGTCCTGAACAGAAAGTAAAGTCCCATTTTGCAGGAGGGTCCTGAACAGAAAGTAAAGTCCCATTTTGCAGGAGGGTCCTGAACAGAAAGTAAAGTCCCATTTTCCAGGAGGGTCCTGAACAGAAAGTAATGTCCCATTTTCCAGGAGGGTCCTGAACAGAAAGAACAGAAAGTAAAGTCTCATTTTCCAGGAGGGTCCTGAACAGAAAGTAATGTCCCATTTTCCAGTAGGGTCCTGAACAGAAAGAACAGAAAGTAAAGTCCCATTTTCCAGGAGGGTCCTGAACAAAAAGTAAAATCCCATTTTCTAGAGGGTCCTGAACAGAAAGTAAAGTCCCATTTTGCAGGAGGGTCCTGAACAGAAAGTAAAGTCCCATTTTCTAGGACAGTCCTGAACAAAAAGTAAAAATATGGATGTGCATTTCCAGTGGTATCTGAATCAAGTGAAATGAATTTGCCCCTGTTTTATCAAAGAAAATTTGTCAATTAAAAACTTAGTGGTGGCTTGCAGCCCTCGGCTTTTCAGGCATCTTCCCCAGCACTTGTTCCTTTCATCCTTTCTTCCAAATTGCTGGAACCTACTCTGTCTTGCCGCATCATTGACCCGGACCCTTATTGAGGGGAAGTGAGTTCTGACTCGAACAATGGGTTTCTATTTTACCATGCCCCTGAGGTGCACTCTTTTCCCAAATCTGAAAGTTTTCTATGAATCCAGTAGCCTGTTGGTTGATATACTTCCTTTGCTTGTTGAATTATGATCCTATTTCTCCCTGTATTATTCCTTGGCTTTTTCTCACATAATTGGAAAGACTGGTAGTAAATTTTGAAATTCTTTCTCGCTTGTTTTGACACAGACTTGACTTAAAATATAAAGAAAAGATGGTGACTTTTATTTTTGATAAATGACATAAAAAGACAAAAAGCGTGAATAGATAAATGAAAGAAAAAGGGCAATGTCCCATATTTAAAAGAAAACTTATCTGAATATGACAACCAACTCCAATGAGTATGACATGCATTTTGGATTGAGCTGCCTGATCTTCCTATCCAAACTCCCCATTTGTTGTTGAGTTCGTACCTTTGCCTCTGAGCTGCTTCTTCAAATCCATCGGACTCATATATCACATTCGATTGATGACATCTTAAAATACTTTTGCCAACAAATCTCTTTCTTCTCACTTTTCGCTTTTCTCTTTAACTCTCTATCACCTTACGGTGCCCGTGAGGGTCTTCACCAATAAGACTCTCTCATTTTTATTTCTCTTTACTCACCATCGCCTTATGGTGCCTGCAAAGGTTTTCACCAATAAGACTCTCTCATTTTTATTCTCTCTCAACTCTCCATCGCCTTATGGTGCCCGGGAGGGTTTTCACCAATAAGACTCTCGTTTTTATTTTCCTTTCCTGATTCCTTGTGCTGAGGGAGACAAGTGGTACCTCACAACGTATCATCAAGTGCATTGTATGCTTGGCCTTAACATTATCAAAAATTGATCTGAAGGACTTTCTTTGGTTGTAACTTGGCTTTTGGTTAAGGTTAGAAAAAGAAAAAAAGAAAAAAAATGGTAAGAGGCTCAAACAATACTTGAAGTGAGGGTGGGACTTACAACTTTTGGAATCGACTCAAACAACACATTAACTCATGCCCCAGTTTTGTTGACTGGGTGAATCTTAAAATTTTATTTGGTTGGACCGAGCCCGAAATAGGACAGCCTACGTATCTCACTCCCGAGAGAGGAGAATCAGGTCGCACGTAGTTCCATCTGCTTGTTCTTTGTTTTGATTTGATTTTGATTTTGATTTCTTTCTTTTTTTTTTTTTATCTTCAAACTTTTCTTTTGTTCTTATTTTCTTGACATTTATCTTTGACTCTATTTTGATTCCAAAAGAGGGGTATGAAAGAAAAAGTAAAATGAAGCTCAAATGGGTAAACAAAGGATGACACAGTGTTTGGATAGAAGAATAAAATGCCTTCATCATATCAATCTTCAAAAATGCAAGTACTAAACATGCAATAAAATCAACACAGGATCAAATATCATATGTAATATCTTTTGACCGTATCAGCATTGATAGCCATTTCTGCCATTTTGCCTTCAATATCTGTCAAATATAAGGTTCCATTGGGCAATACTTTCTTCACAACAAAGGGACCTTGCCAGTTAGGGGAGAACTTGCCTTTCGCTTCAACCTGGTGAGGAAGGATACGTCTCAATACCAACTGACCAACTTCAAAATTCCTGGGACGAACCTTTTTGTTATACGCTCGAGCCATCCTTCTTTGATACAACTGGCCATGACACACAGACGTTAGCCTTTTTTCCTCAATCAAATTCAAATATTCCAGTCGGGTCTTTACCCATTCGTCATCATCGATCTCTTCTTCTACAATGACTCGGAGAGAGGGGATTTCAACTTCTACAGGGATGACTGCTTCTGTCCCATACACCAATAAATATGGAGTTGCCCTCGTTGAAGTACGAATAGTGGTGTAATAACCCAGCAATGCAAATGGCAACTTTTCATGCCACTGTCTAGACCCTTGTACCATTTTTCGTAGTATCTTATTTATGTTCTTATTAGCAGCTTCTACAGCACCATTGGCCCTTGGGCGATATGGGGTAGAATTTTGATGTGCGATCTTAAACTGTTGACATACCTCTTGCATCAAATGACTATTGAGATTGGCGGCATTGTCTGTAATGATCGTCTTAGGAATTCCAAATCTACAAATGATATTGGCATGAACAAAATCTACCACAGCCTTCTTTGCAACTCGACAGGAGGAGAACGTATCAGATCACCGTGTACCTGACATTGATGACACTTCCGAACAAATTGGATAGAATCTCTTTCCATAGTAAGCCAATAATAACCTGCTCGAAGAATCTTCTTTGACAAGACATGACCATTCATATGCGACCCACATACTCCAGAGTGTATTTCAACCATGATTGCCGAGGCTTCTTTTGCATCTACACACCTCAAAAGTCCGAGATCTGGGGTTCTCTTATACAAGATTCCCCCACTTAGGAAAAATCCACTAGCCAAACGCCTAATGGCCCTCTTTTGATCGTTGGTGGAATATGTTGAGTATTCTCCTGACTGAATGTATCTCTTGATATCCAAGAACCAAGGTTCTCCATCGAGCTCTTCTTCAACCACATTACAATAAGCATGCTGATCACGACTCTGTACATGCACTGGATCGATGTAGGCTTTGTCAGGATGTTGGAGAATTGAAGACAAAGTGGCTAAAGCATCAGCAATTTCATTACGAATCCTTGGAATATGCCTAAATTTTACTAACACAAACTGTTGACATAGCTCCTGCAGGCATTGTCGATACGGGATGAGCTTCAAATATCGCGTCTCCCAATCACCTTGAATTTGATGGACGAGCAAATCCGAATCTCCTAACACCAATAATTCCTGGACTCCCATATCAACAGCTAACTTCAAACCAAGAATGCAAGCTTCATACTCTGCCATATAGTTAGTACAGTAGAATCGAAGTTGTGCTGTTACCGGGAAATGTTATCCCGATTTAGAAATAAGAACCGCACCTATTCCGACTCCTTTCATATTGACAGCTCCATCGAAAAATAACCTCCAACCTGGATCAGCATCTATAACGACTTCATCAACACACGACACTTCTTCATCAGGAAAATATGTCTTTAATGGTTCATACTCTTTATCGATGGGATTTTCAGCAAGATGATCTGCCAAAGCTTGGGCTTTCATGGTGGTTCGAGTCACATATACAATGTCAAACTCGGTAAGTAATATCTGCCACTTTCCCAAACGACCTGTTGGCATAGGCTTCTGAAAGATATACTTCAAAGGATCCATGCGGGAGACGACATAAGTAGTATAGGATGAGAGATAATGCCTCAACTTCTGTGCCACCCAAGTTAGGGCACAACACGTCCTTTCAAGAAGAGTATACCTGGCCTCATATGCGGTGAACTTCTTGCTAAGATAATAAATAGCCTGATCCTTCTTGCCTGTGACATCATGTTGACCCAGGACACAACCGAAAGAATTGTACATGACTGATAAATATAAGATCAAAGGCCTACCAGGCTCTGGGGGTACCAACACGGGTGGATTTGACAGATATCTCTTGATTCGATCAAACGCTTCCTGACATTCTTCAGTCCATTTTACCGCAGCACTCTTTTTCAACAACTTGAATATGGGCTCACAAGTGGTCGTGAGTTGATCAATAAACCTGCTAATGTAGTTCAGTCTACCGAGCAAACTCATTACCTCCGTTCTATTCTTGGGCGGGGGCAAATCCTGAATGGCTTTGATTTTTGAGGGATCTAATTCAATTCCCCGACGGCTGACTACAAACCCCAATAGCTTTCCAAATGGAACTCCAAATACATATTTTGCCGGGTTGAGTTTGATATTATACTTGCGAAGCCTTTCAAAGAACTTTCTCAAATCTTTTACATGGTCGGCCTGACTTTTTGACTTAATAATCACATCATCCACGTAAACCTCAATCTCCTTATGCATCATGTCATGAAACATAGTGGTCATTGCTCTCATATATGTTGCTCCAGCGTTCTTCAGACCGAACGGCATCACTCGATAACAATAGGTTCCCCATGGTGTGATAAAGGACGTCTTTTCCGCATCTTCATCATCCATAATGATCTGGTGATATCCGGCATAGCAATCCACAAAAGAGGAAACCTCATGTTTAGCACAGTTGTCTAGCAAAATATGAATATTGGGCAGTGGAAAATCATCTTTTGGACTTGCCCAGTTCAAATCGCGGTAATCAACACACACTCGAATTTTGCCACCTTTCTTTGGTACGGGAACAACATTGGATAACCACATAGGATAACGAGCCACTCGAATTACTTTGGCTTTAAGTTGTTTCATGATTTCCTCCTTGATTTTAATACTTACATCTGTTTTAAACTTCCTCAACTTCTATTTGACAGGAGGGAATGCGGGATCCGTTGGCAATTTGTGAGACACTAATTCAGTGCTTAAACCAGGCATATCATCATAAGACCATGCAAAAACATCCTTATAATCCATTAACGCTCGAATCATTTCATCTTTTAGCTGGGGCAAAATACACTGATTTTAGTTTCCCTAACATCTTCTTGACCCCCTAGATTTATTGGCTCAGTCTCATTCAAATTAGGATTCGGTTTGTCTTCAAATTGTTCCAACTCTTTGCTTATTTCTTCCTTCTTTTTCATCATATTCCCCATCCTGCTCCATTACATCTGGATTATTTTGGATTTTAAGATCAGGCTGAAAATTCCGCATGCATGTCATGTCATTAGAATCAGCATAAAAAGAACTGTGTAAGAAAGAAAACAAAATATATTAGACACAAAATAAAAGGGACATTGCATTTCATTAAATAAAAGATAGAAGGGTTTGAACATAGACACCAACATAACATAAACAAACTAGAATCCGAATTACAACCCTGAAATAACTTGGATAAACAGAAGAGGAGTGACTTCCCAATTATTGAGCCGGACAACTGGACCTATGAATTGCACATCTGCCATACTGGTGCCTTCTCCTGCTTCAACCATATCAACTTCAATAAAAAGGTTCTGGAAGTCCTCAACCAATTCAACTTCAGATTCCACATGCTCCGCGACATCGCTCTTAACAAATGACTCACTGAGTAGTGGTATTGGGCGAGGGAGGGACCATATTTCTTTTTTCTTTCCCTTGGATTTCTTCAAATCTTCAGCTGTAGGCTCAAATCCCAGACCAAACGTGCCCAGGTTCTCACTCGGACATATGGGATGAACTATGCCGTGCAGAGACGCTCCCAAACCCTTTCCTGGCTCAAATCCATATTTCCAAAGTTCACTCACCATCATGATAGAAGACGATGACAATTGCGGTCCCGGTACAGCCTGCCATTCAAGGATACGACTCACTGTATCAAAAATTTGATAGACGAATGTCTCCTCTACGTTATTCGCTTCAATAAGGGACAAGGGAGAATCTTCGTAGGCTGACAAATCTCCTTCACCATGAATAACTACTTCTTGCCTGTCATGCTCAAACTTAATCATTTGGTGCAGCGTAGATGCAACCGCCTTGGCCTTGTGGATACAGGGCCTTCCCAACAACAGATTGTAAGAGGATTCTACGTTCAATACTTGAAACTCTATGGCAAACTCAACTGGCCCTACGGTCAGCATTAGTTCAATTTCGCCAACGGAATTCAATTTTGCACCATCGAAAGCCCTAACACATACATTGTTGGGCTTGATCCTATCAGCACCAATATTCAGC
Organism: Capsicum baccatum var. pendulum; assembly: GCA_030864225.1. Classification (NCBI taxonomy): domain Eukaryota; kingdom Viridiplantae; phylum Streptophyta; class Magnoliopsida; order Solanales; family Solanaceae; genus Capsicum; species Capsicum baccatum. Next base: position 235,617,184 of record CM061550.1, read on the forward strand.
TTTTGCAAAGTAGAAATATGGCAAATATTTGCACCTGAACCTCCATCAATCATGACATAAGTGACGTAGAAATCCTCATACTTCACTATAATGTAAAGGCCTCGATTATGCCCCGTACCTTCAACAGGCAATTCATCATCAGAAAAGCTGATCCAATTGACCTCAAAGATTTTTCCCACCATCTTATCAACCTGGTTGATTGTAATCTCCCTTGGAACATATGTTTCATTCAATGCCTTCAGCAAAATATCACGATGCTCCTCGGAGTGCAGTAACAAAGATAAAAGGGAAATTTGAGCAGGGGTTTTCTTCAGCTGGTCTAATACTGAATACTCTGGCAATTTCATCTTTTTCAAAAATTCTTCAGCTTCCTCTTCAGTAATAGGCTTTTTGATAGACGACGATCCACTCACCGTTGGCTTGGACCTTCTTAAGCTTTCAGGTACGAAACATCTCCCTAACCTAGTCAAACCCCTTACCTCGAATACATCTTCCACAACTTCTTTCCCATGATAGGTCATCACAGTCCGCCCATAATTCCAGGTAATCCTCTTCGTATCGACTATTGGAGGTTGGGTCACCGGTTTAAGGACAATAGGCGCTGCCAATGCTCCTTTCACCGTCAAGATAGGCTGACTCAGAGCTCCCACCACTGTCAACTTGGGTTTATCCTGACTTGAATCAACATGCCTTCTGGCGCCTTGTACTGTGATCAGGGGTTTTTTCATGCTTTGTTGGGCTTTATCTTCTCTCATTCCTTCTCGGTTCAATGACATTGCTTTCAAAGACTCTGCTACATTCACCGATTTCTCTTCGATGGTCTGTATCTTGACAATAGACTTATAACCCCTCGAAGACTCTTTCCCGTCATATATCAATTCTAGCATATTGGCTTCAGCATGGGTTGGGAGCGGATTCTGATTAATATTTGGACCCTCCGGGGCTTGGACCAACATCTGATTCGTGTCAATTAAATCTTGGACAGCTCTCTTTAAATACCAACATTTCTCGATATCATGGCCTGGCATATCAGAACAGTACGCACATCTTAAAGAATAATCGAGATTCATCGGCGGTGAATTTGAAAGCCTTCCTTGAATTGGGCTTAAGACCTTCAACTTTCTCAATCTATCAAACAAGCTAGCATATGAATCCCCAAGAGGTGTGAATTGATTTTTGACTGCTTTCTCCTTCTTATACTCGGGCTTAGGCTGGAAATTGGGTTTGGAGGGGTTTTGGTAATTTGGTGGAGCGAAAGGGCAATTTTATGGAGCTTGCGCGCGCCATTGTGGGTAAGAAGGGGTTTGGGCATATGGCTGTGCGCTGTATACTGGGTATGGTGGTGGTGGAATGGAATACAAAGGGTTTTATGGAGGGTAGTAATGGTGGGGAGGAATATATGGAGCTTGGGTGTAGACTTGGGCTTGGGATTGGGTATAGGGGCGAGGGGGTCTTTTAGGATAGGAATGGGTTCCAGCCACGACAGTCGCCACGCCCTCTTTCTTTTTTCTACCTCCGAATGCGCCAGATCTACCTTGAATCGCTTGTGTGGTGGCTTTTAATGCGGCAAAACTCACTATTCGACCAGTCTTAATTCCATCCTCTATCATCTCCCCCATCTTGAGGACTTCCATAAAAGATTTTCCCATTGCTGGAAGTAAATGCTGAAAATAGGTCTCATCCTGCGCCTGAATGAAAACTTCTACCAATTTACTTTCTTTCATTGGAGGCTTTACCCTGGTGGCCTGTTCACGCCACCTTATCGCGTATTCCCTGAAACCTTCAGTGCTCTTTTTCTTCATGTTGACCAAGGACTTTTCGTCCAAAATCAGGTCGATGTTATACTGAAAATTTTGGACAAATTCAGAAGCCAAATCATCCCAACTGTTCCATTTATCGATATCTCGATCTATAAACCATTCTGAGGCTAGATCTGAAAGACTCTCGCCAAAGAAGGCCATGAGCAATTCTTCTTTTCCTCCTGCAGCCCTCAACTGGTTGCAATAACGTCTTAAGTGTGCCACGGGATAGCCGTGTCCTGCATACTTCTCGAACTTAGGCATCTTAAAACCGGGGGGAAGATTGATGTCTGGGAACATGCACAGATCTTTATAAGAAACACTTCTGTAATCTCCGATCCCTTGCAGATTTCTCATAGCCTGCTCTAAACTCTTTAGTTTTTGAGCTATGATATCCTGTTCCTCCGTTGCGACAGGTTTCTTTGTATCAAATGGAAATGCAGGCGGCTGAGTATGCCCATACGGTTCATTCATTTGCAAAGTAGGCTCCGGGGCATAATACTGACCATCTGAAACCTTCAGTACTGGCTCACTGGAAGACCTTGGAAGCCTCATTGTGGGACGCGCAGCATATATGGGAGTTTCCTGTTGTGGCGGAGCCACGAATACCGGTGTGATCGGTGGAGCTGGCTGAGTAGCGGGTCTCGATTGGGGAGCTGCCAAGGGAACACTAGAACTGCCAGGATAATAGTGTCGCGGAGTGAATCCCGGTGCGTGGTCAGGTGATTCAGTTGGAACAGAGAATTGCGCCTGAGAGAGCGGTGGGCAACTAGAGATATTTCCAAAACCTTCAGGGAGCGGAGGATGAGGCATTCCACTGGCCCATGCCCGATGCAAATCTATCAGTTGTTGCCTGAGCCTTACCACCTCATCGTTGTGTTCAACACTTTCTTCCCTATGCTCCTGATCCGGGTCAATGAGCGAATTTTCCATTTCTCTGTTAGCCATGGCGAACTTTGCTTTGGACCTGGTGAAGTATGGGTGACTAGCCAGGGCGCTGCAAACCTACCACTGTTATCTGAAAGAACATGCTCATCAAAGACGACATCCGTTAGAATTAGGCACACAACAGGCATGGGAATCACTTTGGTAAATTGCCCTAAATTCATGCTCATTTCTACCAACTTTTGAGGGTAGCGAGGTCATTTTAACATCATCCTGATTTTTGTCCACACTTATTTGTTCTTCTACGCTTATTATTTCCTTTCCCTCTCTTTTTTCTTTTTTTTTCTTTTTTTTTTTCGTATCAATCTCTGCCCTTTTCTTTTATCTCGTAATCTATCTTTATTTTATCATTCTTTATGACTTTTGTTTTTCTTTAAAAGAGGAAAAATAATGAAAAACAACAAAACAAAAATGGTTAGATCGAACCTAAAAGTAGGTTGCCTACGTATCATGTTGTACATGAATCAGATCTTGCGTAGTTCGGGCCTTGCCAAAATGGTCAATTAAACCCCCTTTTTTTTTTGAAACTTTAAGAAGAAAATAACAATTTGCCATATCCTTGTAAAGAAAGAAAACAACAAAACGTATAAAATTTTGGGACTACTGTAAAACTAAAAAAAAAACGAATACGAAACAACGTTATAGATCCCTAAGACGACACAGGTAAAATTACTAATAAAGACTCTAATAGCAAAAATAACTTGACCTCGACTTAAACAGACACCACCCTACAATGACAGACACATAAAAGACTCCAACTGAATAAAGATAAGAAGTGCTCTTTCAGACTGGTGCTCTGCGCGATGACCCTGGCTGATATAGACCCGCCTCTGAAGTTCTCTTTCTCACATTCAAGCCTTGTAGCATATCCTGTAAAGACACCCTGATACCGGGGAAGAATCTTCGGGCCCGTATTCCTGCTTCATGAGGAGTGCATCTGGAAAGATTATTCTGACACCTTTCTATCGTCTTGAACAAATCTGCTAATTGAACTCTCAGCGTCTCCACTTTGGACCCTACACTTTCATCCTGATGATCATCTGCTATGCATTCTTCCTGTATTCTCCCTCTAAGCTGTGCTGGTAAGGGTTGACTGATACCCCAAGGGACAGATTGAAGCCAGACCTCATATCTCTGAGTGTGGCCCGGATTATCCAAACCTTCTTTGAGTGTGTCCACACCTAGCTTTGTTGCATACTTCCAAAATTGCTCATACCTGCTCTCACCTAAGGCTTGATCCTTGAAGTACTCAACATCCTACAGAAGATCTACTGCTGGTGGCACTTCCTGTAGCCTACCTAACTGGCGCCTTACCCTAGAAGGGTTGTATGGTCTTGTGCAATTGAGCCCTAACATAACTAAAGGGAACTGTGTCTGACAACCCAACAATACTACCTTTGGTCGAAGACACAGATAAGTCCACAAAATGTTATCTCTTGTTCTTGATTCAAGAAATTCAATCCAAGCCTTGACTCCCACGGGCAGCGAGAATTTGTCCAAACGCAACCTGGAATCCATGGCTTTCACTCGATTGAGAATACAATGATCTAACACATCCGATCTAACTAAATAAGGTTCATGCAAGTGCTCCATCATCCATAACTGCAATATCAAGTTACTGCCCTCAAAAAATCTCCTTCCCCTTTTCACTTCGGTTAAAGCCTCATATATTTCTGTTAAGATCATGGGTATGAGAGTGAACCTGCCCTTTTGATTAATGCCCTTGTCGTTTTGATCCTTATGAAATAGGGCCATCACCACAGATTGCAAACGGGTATTAACATGTCTTTCTTCTAGTGGAAACACTAAAGTTCCTAGCAAAGCGAGGGTGAAGACTTCAAGACGCTTTTTCTCCCACTTCTCCTTAGTCACATGAAATTCTTCCCAAAAGCAATCAAAACCTTCCGAGGGCCCGAATCTATCGAACAAAAAATCTAGGGAAACCCACGATTCATTTAAACAACCTAAACGGATATCCTTACTTTTTAGACCATAGGACTGCAAAAATCTCACGCTAGTATGATTTCGCGCTCGAATCATATCCTTCTCGATATAGGGCAAATGCAACAAACCGGATATTTCTGCCATAGTGGGAGTCATTTCACATTCCCGAAACCTGAACACCAAACTACTCGGGTCCCAAAAGGTTAACACGACCTCTATTAAATCTGGACGAGGGGTAACATGTAGAAGTTCCGTGAGGTCACCTAATATTTTAACCAGTTCCTGCTGATCAACATAATTAAACATTTCCCACCATTTGATTAACTTTTTGGGTACTTTGACAACCATTAAAACTCTAGACTTGGTGGTCGAATTCATCCTGTAATAACACACAAAACTTTACCTCAAAAATTCGACAGGGGTAGAAGATTTCCAACCTTTGGGAGTTTTAACGCCAACATCCGTTGATGGGACAGACCCCGTTCATGACTCCAATTTGCCGAACAGAGGTACTGAGCAAAATCAGTCTACTTGGCAAACGACTCTAGATTACGGGATGAGAGACCTAAACTAATACTAAGACAAAGACCGACACAAAAATTTACCGGACCCACCGAGGGTTGCCTATGTATCCCAACCCGAGGGAAGGAAATCAGGTATGCATAGTTCATTCAGATTGAACAATTAACGATTAACTAACAAATTGACCCTAACTTAAAGAGACACAATCAAAACAGACGAATAAAACTTTTTTTTCAACTAGACGCTTTAACTAAAACTGACACCACCAATTATACAGAAAAGTTTTTTTGGTAATTTTTAGTTTTTGACAAGCAAACAAAACCTTCTCCTTTCTTTTCTTTTTTTGAATTTGCGATACTTTACAAAGCGTAAAAAAAAATCTTTTTGAGTTTTTGAATTGTGAAAAACAAAAGCCATAATGAATTCTAAAATAAGCTACGACATTCTCCCTCTTTTTTTTTTTGAATCAGTCCGTCAAATGACCACGTTACCTTTAAAATGCAACAGTTAGCACGTAGGGATGCTTTAAAGGTGAGTCTCCTACAAAGGACCAAGCGGGCCCCACTAGGTCTCAATATGATGCACATAAGCATGACCTAAAGGCTGACCTACATTGTGGTTCACTAAAAAGGCTGTTTGGGGGAGCGTATGGTCGATAGTGGCTGCTTTGCTTTCCACCTACTCCATAACACCGAAGGCTCCCCCCTAAGAAAAGGGTGACTCAAACTAGAGGTCGTGTACAAAACGTGTACAACGGACTTGTTGCAGAAAGAAGGCCGGGGGGTGGACTCATGATGACAGATATAAAGCGGTAATACATAGGATAAATAATATAAATAAAGAGCACGAAAAAAAACACAAAAAGTAAAAATAACACAAACAACAATCACAGACAATGTTATACACTCGTAATGCCAAACAAAGTCGATACGACTCCAAAAATAGCTGGAATTCTGAAAACTTGTCATAGTCCCCAGCAGAGTCGCCAGAAGATGTCACACCCCTTTTTTAACGCGTACTAAAAAATGGATATATTTTTTAAGTTCGAAAGGGTTTTATTATTTAAGTGATAAGAAAATGAAAATTTATTTCGAAAAAAGGATTATTTGCATTTTTTATTCAGAGTCACCACTTGGCATAATCCGGTGTGCCAAGTCACCTTTGGAAAATCCTTTTCGAAAATCATTTGACTCTTAAACCGGTTTGCGAACAGAGATTCCGACTAAGGAATTCTGTTGACCGAGGGGAAGGTGTTAGGCACCCCTCAATCCCGTGGTTCGACCACGGTCGCTTGACGGAGTGTATCGACTATTTTCGGCATTATGAAGTGTATAAACCACAAAATAGAGCATGCAAAACAATCAAACAAACAAAACGAAACAAACCGAAATGTAAATCCAGTCCAATTATTACAACCCAAAAATAGAAAAGAACTGAAAATAAACCTACGCTAGTCCTAAACTAATGCTTTAACCGATGCCTCAGGCCTTCATCGTGGATGTCCTCCGGGTACAAGGTACTTTGGGGCATTCCCCGGATAAATCAATACAAATCCTTCGGGGCATTCCCCGGCCAAATGAGTACAATTTAAACTTTTCGGACAATAAAGTAAAAGTATCATTCAAGCACATATTCAAAACACTCCAACAAATTGTTATTCCTAAATTTGCCCACCCGGCCTACGTTTGCCTATGCGTTCTCGACTAAAGACATAATTCCATCACATTCCCTTATACCGAATAGAGCAAAGACAACAAACCAACCTCAATCTACGATCAAACTTTTATCAATTCCTACATTACTTCCCTTCATCCCCTTATCAATCCATTAAAAACATGATCAAATTCAATCTTCAAACCACCAAAAATCAACCCACTGAACATCATGATCATAACAATCACATCAACAAAATCCAACAAAACATAATCACATCAAACATAATCACAGCTAATTCAATATATCAAGATAAATAAAAGAGAGCGGGTTAAAGAAATGGACCTCAATAGAACGCTTTGTCAATAATAAGGAAATCCGAAGACCCAAACTCGATCGAAGAACATCACCACGAACAAATCAAACTCGGTATTAAAATAATAACCGAACAGCTCCAAAACTCGTGAATAAAATTTTATTCTACGAAAACCCAAACTCACAACGACGAGATTCGATAAAGTCGACTTGAAACTCACTATCGACGTGGAACCATGAAATAAACGAAACCAAAATCAACCAAAGACAACAAGAAACCAAAATCCAAATAGATCGAGCTGGTCAGATCTCGGGTCGGGGATCTGGTCGGATCTCGGGTCGGGTCCTGGCCGGCGAACGACGAGCTGGTCGACTGACCGACATGTTGTGGCGGAGATCTGGCCGATTCTCGGCCCACGAACGGCGTGAAAGCCGACGACGGGCCGACTGCCGTTGTTGGTGAGAGAGAGAGGAGGAAAGGCGGCCGGAGTTGGCCAACGCGCTGCAGCCGGAAAGAAAGTGGCGGCCGATCGGGTAGAGAAGCGGCGATCGATGACGACGGCGTTACTGCTGCCGTCGTCGGACGGACGGAGAGGCGGTGCTGCTCCGGCGTCGGTCGGAGGTGACGTCGGTCGGATTTTTCTCTTTTTTTTTTTTTTAGTTTTAGGGAGAGAGAGTATAGAGAGAGAGAGGTGGCCGGTTGTTGTGTTCACTGGATTCCGGTCGTCGGAGGTGGCGTTAAAGCGAGAGAGAGTGTTGGTAGAAAGAGAGAGTGAGTTTTGAGAGAGAGAAAGGTTTTTAGAGAGAGAGAGAGCAAAATAAAAAAATGCTGATGGGTTTTTCTTTCTCCTCTTTTTTGGTTGCCTTTTTTGTGTGTATGTGAGTGTGTATATATATATATTTTTGAGTCTTTTCTTTGTTGACAAGAAAAGAGGGAGAGGGGGGTAGGGTGATGTGGGGTAGGGGGTTGGGTGAGGTAGGTGATGGGTATGGGTTGTTGGAATGGATAAAATTTGTTATCAATTTTCTTAGAGTTGGTTATTTTGTCCTTTTGTACGGAGGTTATTATATGGGGTAGTACACATGGTAAGACGAGGGTAATAATGGATAATTCGGGTCTTCGGGAGGGATAAAATTAGGTGTCTACAGCCATCTGTTGACCCATCACCATTCAAGGAGCTGTATAACAGACCTCCGTACAGAGCTATTAGACACACATTATGCGGACCACGATCCATGGCACGATGGAGTAGACACAAGGACACCGGTCGGCACAACACCTTCCCCTATGCTCCTTTGAATAGGGAAGCTAGGATATGGCTGCGAATAGTCAACTCTTGCTTGATTCCAGGGACCCAGTACACAAAGATAACATGAGATAGAGTGTGCTTGGTGTACGCATTGATGACGAATGTCCCTATCAACATTGGAACAATTATTCGATCTATAATGCGTAAAGCTAGGCTACACACGAGGTCCCACTTCAGCTTTGGCATTTTGTTGACTGCAATATTGAGGAAGGAGGACATCGAAGAGGAACCTGCTGATCATAAACTCCCACACAATCCGAAGAAGGTTGAACTCACAAAGGTTAAAGATGCTGAAACCACGCATGACGTCAACCTTACCACTGCAGAAAGGCATGCGCGGGATGAAAGTTTCTTTCGCCATCTTTATGGCATGACTCGGTTTACAATGATGAGAGGAGGTTGTGTTCCAACTGCTGCAGAGCTCCAATAGCTGGATTATGACTACCCAATGAATGCGCATGCAAGGGCGATGTGCGGAGTAGGGGTATACTTTGAGGAACCTCTTGAGGACGATGTGCCAACCGATGATGATCGCAGAATGCCAGACTCCAACGTGGAGGAGAATTCTGATGACGACAACTCCAATGATGATTCAGACGAAGGGGGTATGACCCCAGACATAGAGGAGGAGTCCGACTAACCAGGTTCTTCTTATTTATTTTTCACTAGGACAGTGTGTTCCGTCTAAGTGTGGGGTGCTGGTATTTGCATGCTAACCTTCTTTATCTACATTTGCTTATTTATATGTGTTTTGCTTATTTATGTTTGTTTGTTTTAATTTGTTAGGAATTTTTTTTTGGTTACAAACTTTGCATAAAATTGTTCTGATAGGCAGCATGGTATTATGACAAGAGTCTGTGATAAAATCATTACTATTGAGATGTTTAGGCTCTAATTGTGACTCACTGTGTGATAATTGTGTGGTTTAATTCCTTCATACATTGGGTCAAGAGTCTATACTGCTTCCAATAAAGTCGACCATGTGTCTTGTGTGTGTGAGATGATAGTATATTCTATGCTTGTGGCTGATGCTAGAACTTGCCTGGTATGTATGTAAAGCGAAATAAAGAGTGTGAGTTTAGGAGATGATTTAGGCATTTCTTTGGCAACCTATGATTGTTTACCTTCATTTTATCTACCCATGGACATCATCCTAGATAACCCCCTTTGAGACTTTAGCCTATTTTCTTTGACAACCTCATATGTAAGCCTAATCCATTTTTTTTCAAGACCATAATTTGATTCAAATTCCTAAGTGCTTTAAATTGTAAAGTCATATGACAAAATAAGATGAAATTGGGTGAGAGTAGTGCCTTAAAGTGAATGGGTACTTGAATTTGTAATAAAAAAAAGAGTGGCTATCATAGAGGTATGTTATAAAAAGAAAAAAAAAGAGATAACAAGATCTTTGTGTTTATCATTGAATAACAAAATAGGTGAAAAGGGGTGGTAAATGAAAGAAAGGTAGAAAGGTTGTTTTAAAGAGAGTGTTAATAGCATAATGTGATGTAGTAAAGCGCTTAGGAACATAGTCACTATTTCTGGCCAAAATAGTCCTACCCGTCCCTTAGCCTACATTACAACCTGTAAAAGACCTATTTGATCCTAAGCTTAGCATTCTGATATTTAGTGGAGCATTACACTAAGGGCAAGCCTATGGTCATCAGTAGAAGCATATGAATTCTTTGTGAGAGTGAGAGCAAGGATAATCTTATACCCATGTTCAAAATATATACAATAATTATGAGTGATTATGTGTGATATATTGTGAGACACACATGGTTGATGAGTTTTGGGTGGTTGTGTATGATTCTTTGTGCCTTAACTTTTGAATACGAATTAACCATCATCACTAGTCTATATTAGAGGTTAAAATTGTTTCTAGTAATGATCAGAAAACTACTCTTTGTTAATGATTGCTATGCCTGTCTTGATGACTATTTTGTGTTGTTACTGTGAAACCCTAAGTAGGTGTTTAGATGGACATGATAGTTTGTTCGAGGACGAACAAAGCCTTAAGTGTGGGGTGTTGATGATAGGCGAATTTACAAGCCTAAAGTACTATATTTTACCCATATTTTAGCTAAGTTTTGAGGACAAAATATATAATTCATGCACTTTTAGTCCCTTTTCCTGTAATTGAGCTAACAAACATGATTAGCAAGTTTTCAGGTATAAATGATGCAGATTTCAGCATTTTATGGATAACTTGACGCCAAAGGAAGCTTCACGAAAGAAGGAAAGCAAAGCTTGGAGGCCTAAGGACTAAAAGTGACGCATGGAAAACCTGTCCCGAGCAAAAACAGCATTTCTCAAGACTTTGTGGATCAGCAGTAACTTATTAGGATTAGGATAATGATGCAGTAACCTAGTAGGATTGGGTTAAGTAATGCATTAGCTTCATAGGAATAGGATATGGGTGTTATAAATACCCTATTTTGCTAGAGATTTTTATCATTCACTACTACTTCTAATTCATTCCTCTACTATCTGAACAAAATTTTAATCTTTTTATTCAACACTTTCAATTCTTATTCTCTTCATCTATTCAATTCTTAATTTCCACAACAAGATAAAAGCTATTCTAAAAGGAATTCACGCCTAAAGCCATACCACACCATACTATATGTGAGATCTTTACTGTGGTATAATGATAATGTCTATTGTGATTTCCATCGCACTCATGAGTAGCTAAACTTCTCTGTTGGGGTTATGGAAGCCGTATGAGATACTATCTATTGCTATGAGTTTGTGAATTCGCGACACGTATGCTGCTTATATCATTATTCTCTTCATCTTAATGCAAATTCTTGTGGTTGCAAACGCATAGAATAAGCCAGTATAGCATTAACTTTTTCGAAAGAAAAGTTATATGTCTGGAAAAGAGATAATGTCAAGGTAATAGGGCACCAACCCCTATTAAAAAGTTAGTGTCGTAACTGGATTAACCTCTTGGAGAATTTGTACCGTTAGATACGCTTTAAGCTCGAAAGAGTTAAAGTGAAATAGTTCTTGTTAGGTCGAAAGACGCTTGGATTTACCATAGAATACAATTCTCTATAAGCACATACATGTCTGAATTCTGCATAACTCATAGCCAATAGAGACGTATAACTCATAAGGTGGACATAACCCCAACTCTCAATTCTCATTGGTTAAACATCTTACTAAACACTCTTTCTGTTTACTTTGCTATTTCTATTTTTACTTTACTATTTTGTTTACATTATTTGCACATTAAAGTACCCCCTTTTACGAGACTTGCACCAAAAGTCTAATAATCGTTGCTTACTTATTGACCGGCTATTCCCTGTGGGATCGATACCCAACCCAGTTGGGTTCTATATTTGACGACGACCGCTTACACTCTTACAAGAGCTGTAGTTTGAGCGTTATCACATACCTTTATGACAACACAAAATTCGGATAGTATCATGTCGCATATAAAAGGAAATAATCACCTGTATAAGCTCGAGCACACATATATATGTATATATAATACTTGGCCGTTGGAGCCATCACGTCTATTAACAAAACACCACCTTGACTGTACATTAGGTCTACAAAGCCTCTAGACAATACACAGAGTTTAACTAAGGTCGGGACATACCCCGCCATATAACTAACTTCTATACAATACCAAAAATGACTGGATATGACATGGAAAGCCCCGAAGCAAACTAGAGCTCACCAAAAGCAGCTGGATATCCTGGCTCCTACTTGTGCGGTGTATGAGCTGAGGTACCTGTGCCTGCAGCATGAAATGTAGGTCCCCCGTGGGGGACGTCAGTACAAAATATGTACTGAGTATGTAAAGCTATAGATAATCACATATGATATAGGAGCTCAATAGAAATCAGAAACAAGTGAATAAATTGTAATAGGAGTGGACCACACTTACTAGAACTTGTGACAACCTGTACATTGTATTTATTCAATCACTTTACCTTTGTTCTTATCATATTTGTAATCATTACTGTACTGTACTGTGACCATTAGGCTGCCTCCAGTACATATCAACTGGGATCGACCCATACTAGGCTTATGCCCCTGGGATACCACCCATAAACACATAACTAGGGATCGACCCATGATAGGCTCATGCCCCTGGGATACCACCCGATAAGAGAGAACTTCCATCACTTAGTTCAATTAATCTTTGAGATTGTTATTTCGGTCGCCACCACATTTTTGATACTTTGAAACAATGATACATTAATAAGAGACATATAAAGAGACCATCAATGCAATAACAATGAAGTAAGAACTCATTGGCACATCAATAAAGAGTTTTGGAGTCATCAATGCCATAACAATGAAGTAGGAACTTATTGGTATATCAATGAAACGTTTTGGACTCATTAATAGCACATGGATCTTGTTTAAGTAACCGGATACCTTCTGACATTCATTAGTGCAATAAACATGTAAAATTTGGAAAACAAGTAAGTATTGGAATGTCTTGACATCTTTTAGGGTGGGAACAAGTTCATTGATAATGTAGGACATCATACAAAACCACTATGGATCACATGTTATTGAATAACTTTGGAAACTTTCTTAATAGAACAATTGTTCACTTTCATGCCAAAGATATGGTATAGAGTATGCTTTACATACCTGACTGTCAACCTTCAATACTAGTCCCAAATGGACTTCTTGTCTTTTCGGATTACTTATCTACAATGAACATATATAGCAATCTAGTATTAGCGACCAAACATCACAATTCAATTATTTGAATTCACCAAACTAATGGTTAAGTAGTAAGCCTTAATTACACCATAAAGGGTGTCACTTTAACCTTCTTATACTCCAATTACATTTACATGTCATGCATATTCATACAACATCCTACAATATCAAGTTTGGATTCATTTATCCTTCTAACCAATCCATTAAACCAAATTGAGCCATAGACATAAATAATCATCAATTCAATAGTATATCACCATATCCACCTTCCATAACTCAATTACCATATCCACTTTCATAACCCAATTAACATATCCTCCTTCCACAATTCAATACAACCAAACCATGCAAAATAGTCCATAACCCTATTTCCATCACCTTTCAATAACAACCAATACATATAATCCTCTATCACACATATACATATGGAAGAGAACAAAGGCAAACAATATTCATATCTTAGAATTCACCTCTTGATTATGCAATCCTGTTTGCACAAATAATAGGTGTCGTTCAAAGCTCTCGAGATGACAAACGCAGTTATCGGATTACTTTGGAATTTCTACGGTTGAATCAAAAGTAATTTAAAGGTCAAATTGGGATAGGGTTTGTTCTTTCTCAATGATTGATGATGAAAATGAGTTTTTGAACTCATATACATGTATATGTACACATATTCCCGTCCATAATATCATAGGGAATGACCAAAGTGCCTTTAAAATTTAAATAATGTCAAATCTGTCCTTTGGTGGACTGTTTTGATAAGCTAAAGTAGATCGACCATAAATATTTTCTACGATATCGGATTTGGGTGAAATTGGTATCGTTGGAAATATAATTCAAAGGTATTTCATTTCATATAAAGTAGGATACCCAGTTCGTCCTGTACAAGGAGTTATGATCGTTTGAAGTTGACCCTAAAAATCTATTTTGAGAGGCTGAAGTAAAACGAGTATAACTCCTTACTCAGACGTTGGATTTGGATGAAACCAATTGCATTGGAAAGAAGACTCAAAGATATTTCTTTTCATAGGTCGCAGCTCTCTCAGTTCATTATATTAAGGGAGTTATAATCGTTCAAAGTTGACCCAAAAAATTAGTTGGCCTCAGTAGTTTGTGTGCAGGAAATTTTCCTGCACATATACTATTCCCAATATCACGGCCACCGTTTTATAGTTTCGAACTTGCTCGATTATATCCGAAACCTATCCGTTTTTGGAAATCTTTATATCGGTGGAAAGCTTATTCAATAACCTTCGTATGTAACCATCGACGGGCAAATTCCGGTATAAATAAAATAAAATTAATTCCATATAAATAAGACCAATACACGTACTTGAATACGCCAATACACGTACTTGAATATGGGGTGTTACACTGCCCCATCGGTTCTTTACTTTGATGGGTGTCCGAACCCTGGGATACATTGTAAACCTAGTCACCATTAGAGGAGTATTGGAAATTCCTAATTTCTAAAAACTTACCTATTGCAGCATCAAGGAGATTTACCTTCATATTCTGCGATTTGCATTATTGTTCTTCCTCCTAGAAAAAGCTACTGTTTGTCATTCCTCTATCTCCAGATTTGTTGTAGGTTCTCATCCAGTGACTGCTTTGGAATCTTCGGTATTAGATGTGGGTATGAGGTTTGGGTGTGCCACAGGCGTCCGTATTTCTTACGCAGAAACCCTTCCCCTTCATAGAGAATTGGTTATTGCTGATTACCCATGTTATTGAGTTCATTAGTGGTGTGTCTAGGGGTACCTGAACGCATATGCGAGGGTACCTACCCCTTAGAGTCGAAGGAGTACAGGCATCGATCTTGAATAATTTTCCAATTTTACCCCATTTTCTCCAGAATCTCTTTATCATAGAACTCGGTTGGGAGTTGTGGTAACCGGATCTAGATTGTCGTTGTTTGGATTTGTGATTTTTTGGAAACAAAATTGGTTTTCCAAATTTTGACTACTAAGTAGGAACCCGCAACGAACCAAGGGCCCTCTTGAGTAATTTTATTTTATAGTTGATATCTCCCAGTTTCATTGTATAATAATCCAGTCCCAAGTCAATTAGGGCAAAACTCTCTTTGAGTTTTCACAAATCCGCTAATTTACTCTAATATTTATGGTTGAACTTTTTACCAACTGCCTTGATAATAATTGAGTGTTGCCAGGGAGTGTAGAGTCTTCTCATATCCTCGACGGATAAAGGGATTGAGCTCTCATCTCCTAATTCTGGTAGGATGGGCGATGGATTGGTTTCCTCAAATTGATTTATGATTTCTGAAATGATTGGCTTTTCCCTTACAATATAACTATAAGAGGGTTTACCTGGGTGGTCAATTAACATTTCGCACTTCTCTCTAGGGGTGTACATAGGTCGGGTTGGTTCGGTTTTACATTAAAATATAACCAAACCAACAATGTCGATTTTCTAAATCCATAAACCAAATCAAACCAATATACAATCGGTTTTTATATTTTGGTTTTAATCATTTTTTTTGTTTTTTTCGATTTTTCAGTTTTTTTCTCAGTTTTTTTACAATTATAATGTGATTGAAGAAAAAATTAAATGTTTTCACTAAAAAGATTTTAAAAAATGGTCATAGAGTAGTTCCAATTAAAATTAAGTTGGCAAATTAATAAGACGTTTAAACTACTATCTCTCAAAGTAATATTATGTGGATACTCAGTGGTTCAATTTGTAAGTCACTAGTCACAATAGCTTGTCTGAAATTTTCCTTCACATAAAATGTGAGCATAAAGAAGAATGAAGAATTGGAGACAACTTATTAAAAATTTAACTCCATAAAATAATTAACTATAACATAATTCCACAAGAAAAAAGAGAAAGAAGAGAAACAAACCTAAATCAAAACTTGACGAATGAGGAGAATGAGAAAAGTAAGATGAAAGTAAGATGAGGAAATAATGAGAACTCTCTGAAAACTTGGAAAGTAAAATGTAAAGTGAAGCAACTGAAGAGTTATAGGTTTTTATATTAATATTGGATTTTGTATTAATCTGTTACTAATGGATAAATATTAGGGAAAAGGACAACAATAGTACCTAAAACTAAAATAATATCATAAAAATAGCACTCAAAATTAAATACCCTATAAATAGCCACAAACTAATTTCACTAGCTAACCTTCACTGTCATACGCTTAAACATAATCGAAAATGTCGTTAAAGTAACTTTCTCTTTCTTTCTTTCCTTTTCATTCACATTTTCCTTTCCATTCAAACTCCCAAACCTCCATTCTTTTACCTTTTTCGATACTTCAATTAATCTTTCTTATTCCATAAATTTTGTATAAAATCTCCAAAAACCTGCATTCAATTAGCTTTCTATAATTTTTTTTCCATTGTAAATTTGCTCAAAATTGATACAAAATAATGGCTTCAACTTCAGTTTAAGTTTCAATAATGATAAAATACAGAGGTCAGTGGATATCTGATGTTGAATTTAAGTGTATCAATGTGGTATAAAAGAGTATCAACTGAGTATAGGAATTGCATATGCATGCAAAGAATTCCCTCTCCCTTTTTTAAAAAGTATATCAATGTAGTATAAAAGTATATCAATGTGACATAAAAATGTATTAAATAAGTATAAAGATTGTATATGCATCCATAGGTTCCCCTTCTCTTTTTCTAAAAAAAGTGTATCAATGTGGTATAAAAGTGTATCAAACTGGTATAAAAGAGTATCAATTGGGTATAGAGACTGTATCTGCATGCAAAGGTTCCCCTTCTCTCTTTTAAAAAATGTGTATCAATCTGGTATAAAAGAGTATCTATTGGCATATTCTTTTTTTTTTTAATCTTTACATGCATCAAAACATCTCCGACTCACCTTGATTGAGTCAGCCTCTAAGAAGAACATCTCTGACTCACCGTGATTGAATCAGCCTCTGAGAAGAACTTGGACCAAGACATGGCTTTTCTCTTACCTTGAGACCTCATTATTTTTTTTTCTTCTTCAAGTTTAAAGAACTATGACATTGCTTCAAGTACAAACTTGTATGTAATGATTCTGTAAAATAATCATCATTAGCAACAAATTTGAGGTCAAAATTGACCGCTTTACCCGTTAATTTTAACTTTCCTTTATTTCCTATTTTTTTGCTTCATGTCCATAGTTTTCAATGCTCCAATGCAAGAAACAACAAATCAATTTTTGATATTGATCATAAAATACAGTAGATTGATCGATGCATAATAGAGGAGAAAAAAAGAAGATTTGAGAAAGTATATTTAGAAAAGAAAAGTGATTTAAGAGTAACAACTATAAAGAGCATTTAATTTCCTTAATTGTGTAAGGAGAGTGGTTTTGGGCCAAGTGGCTAAAAAAAGGAAATAAATTGGGTCGACTGGCTCCAATTGTCCACATTTTCATAGTGTGGGTCATTTCTTTTTAAAATGGTCAGCTCATGTCCTTTTCCCTAAACATTATAACTAAAGGCCCAAAAATATATATCTATTTTATGAATATAAAAAAGTTATAAAAGTAATTAGAAAGTAGATTATAAGTAATATTTTTTTACGTATAAGAAATTAAAATTATATATGTATTATGTCGGTTCGGTTTAGGTTCGGTTTGATTTTATTTTTGCTAATACCAAACCAAACCAAGAATGATCGGCTTTTTTTTGAACACCGAACCAATCAAACCAAATCATAAGTCGGTTTTTTTCCTCGGTTTGGTTTGATTCATCGGTTCGATTTGACTTAACGGTTCGGTTTGATTTAACGGTTCGGTTTATACACCCCTACTTCTCTCCATCGGATGGATCTGGTGGTTTTGGTACGTTATCCTTGGAGGTGGTAAGGTGATCGGTCATGGCACCCATATGAATTGAAGAGTAGGTAGGGGTTTTTAGAGAGCAGTGGGTATTTCTCTCTCTAGGCTGTAAAAATCGTGAGAAGGGTTATTCATATTGATATGTAGCAGTAATTAGTTCGTGAGTGAATGATTAACTGAATGGTCATTCAATTGTAACAAATTTTCTACTAAAGTTTATTTACATTTGATTTTTACTTTCTTTGTCCCAAATGCAGTATCACTTTAGTAAAAAAAAAGTTTGTTTCAAACTAAGTATCATTTTAGAAAGTCAAGACAAAAATTAATAGTCATTTCCCAGTATATTTTTATATTAAAAACTTACTTCTTCCTAATAGTGCTTGATTCTCAAAAAGAAAAATCCAATAAATAGCAGTAACTTAGTAAATCTTACTTTATACTATTAATTTTTTTAGTATACGTGAAATGAGCTAAGACAACACTTACTTTGAAATGGAGGAAGAAAAATTAGAGTCGTTTATCTAATCTATAAAGTCATTATGGCCAAACAAATTAAGGGAATAATTACATAAACCTCTCCTCAAGTTTGATTTCGTTTAGATTACCTTCTCTGTGGTTATGTTTATAGAAATGCATGCATCCCAATTATGTGTTTGAGTGGGCATTGAATGGATATGCATAACTTATCGAGATTAACTAGTATACACCATCGGTGTAAATAAAAATTACACTATCATCTTATTTTTGGTATACTATTTAAGTATTATAACACATATTATTAATATTTAAATAAAATTAAAGAAAAGAGTAAGTTGGACTCTAAATTAGTTCTAAAGCATTTGCTTACTAAAAATAGGAAAATCTCTTTCACCGTTCATCATCCTACGCTTCAACATCATTGAAGGAACTGACATTCACCATTAGAGATTCACTATTCCTCAGTGTTAATTCCTTCACTTGGGCAGAATATCCCAAAACTAAGGTATGTTTTCTCCTTATATTCTTAATTTCTTCCTTTTTGTATATTATATCATTACAATATATGTACACGAGTATTAGTGGTGGATTCAGAACTTAAAATTAATGGATTCTGTTCTTTTATATATATATATATATATATACCTATGGTTATATTGTTTTTACACACCAATATTTAAGCTCGATGAGTCAACTTTAAATTCGCCATGGTACCAATTTCCTTTTATGATCTAAAAATGTGTGATATGTAAGTGTGTTTCACGTTATAGTATAGTAATACAACTTGGTTTTACTTTACTGGCTTCACATTTTCGACCTCACATGTTAGCTTTTAACTAGCTAAGAAGTTTGGATACAGTTGTTAGAGTACGAGCCCCACTGGTTGCCTATCTGTGGAACAAGTAAGTAAACATGGTTCACAGAGGTAAAAGATGAACACAGTATTTATACGTGGAAAACACCCGGCTCAAGAAAGGTGTAAAAAACCACGACCTGTACTTCTACAGGATTTAACCCCAACTTTTCCATAACACTTGAGCCACAACAATCAACAAGATTACAATACTTCTTGTAAACTATGAATTAAAACTTCTAACTCCTATCACTACAAAAACACAAATCTTCTCAAGATAAGTGTTCCCAAATCTTCGAGTTCCCTAACTTAAAGACACAACTCCTAACTCAGTTTATAGATTACTGAGACTAGAACAATGACTCATTACAACTCCAAGAATCTATCTACTACACACTGTCTGTGACTTGCTAAGTAAAGTACCAGGTTCTTCTTCAAGTATGTGAACTGTTTTGCTAATTATTGAGGCTATCACTAAGACAATTAAAATTCAGAATAAGAGACCATGAATGTAGTATGAGAAAACAAAAGAAGAATACTTTTAAAGAAAATAGGTCCATTTCATTCATTAACAAAATATGACTACAATTACCAGAAGAAAACTAAGAGAGAATAAGCTAAGAAGGAAGGGAACAATAAGAGATAGGCTTAGGTTATCAGTAAAGAGGATAAGCTGATGAAGAAAAGGGGATAAGGGAAGTGAGCTTTCTAATGAAATCAGCACTCTCAACCCTCTCTTTTTCCAACAAGGTTGTGAGGGAAGAAATCTAAGCTTGAAGAACCCTTTTTTTCATCTTTATGTGCAGCCTGAGCAACTTCTACTTCTCTTTGTTTTGCAGTCAGTGCATTCCTCAGTTGTTGCAGTAGATTGTAAGCACTGCTCATAGAACCAGGAAGCATTATGTTGTTCACAGTCCCTATGATATCCTTAGTAGTATGTGAAGACCACACTTGGATAGATACCCTAAAATCCTCAAATATAGGTGTGAGCGAAAATTGATATGGGAGGGAATGTCAATTAATCTCCTTAAGAAGAACCCTTTGTATGTGCTTCAGGATAAGACGAGGCAAATTGATCCTTACCTCAGTGTCCAAAAATTCCATGAGAGTAAGATCATGAAAACTAACCACAAACCTTCTTTTCTTTCCAGGGAGAATCATTTTATTGACTACATCAAAATAGAGCTGGTGAAGTGGTGACATCTCCCTCTTAAGGACCTGTCTATGGTGGAGAAAGTGAAGATTCCTAGAAAACTTTCTATATATGTCAAGGGCAGAGGCAAGATTATCCAGAGGTGGCCAAGCACCCTTAACATAGTGACCCCATCCCCTAGAAGTAATATGTAATATCCTAGAAATGTCCACAATATAAAGGTTCATTGTAACCTTTCTGACATTAGTAGAGAACAGCCCACCAATGACCACCCCATTCGTATAAAACTCAAACACTTCAAATTAGCAAATCTTCACTGAAGGTCTCCCTGAAGAAATAAATGTGACAAAACTCCCTTTTAGTGCAAGTCTCGTAAAAAGGGGGGAGTTTTGTCGTGCAAGTAATGTAACCAAAGTAATAAGGTAAAAACGGAAAATAGCAAAGTAAAAAGTAAGAATGTTTGGTAAGATGTAAAACAATGAGAATTGAGAGGTTGGGGTTATGTCCACCTTATGAGTTGTACGTCTCTATTGGCTATGAGTTGTGTGGAATTCAGACATGCATGTGCTTATAAAGAATTGTATTCGATGGTAAATTCAAGCGTCTTTCGACCTAAACAAGGACTATTTCACTTTAACTCTTTCGAGCTTAAAGCATATCTAATGGTACAAATTCTCCAAGAGGTTAATCCAGTTACGGCACTAACTTTTTAATAGGGGATGGGACCCTATTACCTTGACATTATCGCTTTTCCAGACATATAACTTTTCTTTCGAACAAGTTAATGCTATACTAGCGTATTCTATGCGTTTGCAACCACAAAGAATTTAGATTAAGATGAAGAGAATAATGATATAAGCAGCATACGTGTCACGAATTCACAAACTCATAGCAATAAATAGTATCTTATATGGCTTCCATAACCCCAACAGAGAAGTTTAGCTACTCATGAGTGCGATGGAAATCACAATAGACATTATCATTATACCACAATAAAGATCTCACGTGTAGTATGGTGTGGTATGGCTTTAGGCGTGAACTCCCTTTCAAAGTAGTGTTTCTCTTGTTGTGGAATTTAAGAATTGAATAGATGAATAGAAGAAGAAAAAATAGAATTAATGGAAGAATTAGAAGTAGAATGGTTAATTGAAGAATGAATTAAAACTAGAATAATAGAGGAATGAATAAAAATCTCTAGCAGAATAGGGTATTTATAATACTCATATCTTATTCCTACTAAGCTAATGCACTACTTAACCCAATCCTACTAGGTTAATGTATCATTATCCTAATCCTACTAAGTTACTGCTAGTCCCCAAAGTCTTCAGAATTGTTGTTTTTGCCCTGGACAGATTTTCCATGCGCCACTTTTGGTCCTTGGCGTCCAAGATTCCCCTTTCTTCCTTCGTGAAGCTTTCTTTGGCGTCAAGTTATCCATAAAATGCTGAATTCTGCATCATTTATACCTGAAAACTTGCTAATCATGTTTGTTAGCTCACTTACAGGAAAAAGGACTAAAAGTGCATGAATTATATAATTTGTCCTCAAAACTTAGCTAAAATATGGGTAAAATATAGTACATTAGGCATGTAAATTTGCCTATCATCAACACCCCACACTTAAAGCTTTGTCCGTCCTCGAACAAAATATCATGTCCATCTAATCATTTACTTAGGGTTTCACAATAACAACACAAAATATTCGTCAAGACAAGCACGGCAATTATTAACCAAGAGTAGTTTTCTGATCATTAGTAGAAACAATTCAACCTCCAACATAGACTCGTGATGGTGATCAACTCATATTCAAAAGTTAAGGCACAAAGAATCATACACAACTATCCAAAACTCATCAACCATGTGTGTCTCACAATATATTACCCATAATCACTCACAAGTATAGTATATTTATCGAAGCATGGGTATAAGATTATCCTTGCTCTCACTCTCACAAAGAATTCATATGTTGCAACTGATGACCATAGGCTTGCCCTTAGTGTAATGCTCCACTAAATATCAGAATGCTCAGCTTAGGATCACTTAGGTCTTTTACAGGTTGTAATGTAGGCTAAGGGACGGGTAGGACTATTTTGGCCAGAAATAGTGACTATGTTCCTAAGCGCTTTAATACATCACAATATGCCATTAAAATTTTTCTTTCAAACAACCTTTCTACTTTCTTTTATTCTACCACCCCTTTTCTCCACCTTTGTTTTTCAATTTGAAACATAACTAACTTTTTAGTTTTCTTTTCCTCTTTTTTTTATAACACACCTCTATGATAGCCACTTTTTTTCGTGGCAATTTCAAGTACCAATACACTCTAAAGCATCATACTCACCCAATTTCCTCTTACTTTGTCACATGACTTTACACTTTAAAGCACTTAGGACTTTGGATCAAATTATGGTCTTAAAAAAATGGATTAGGCTTACATATGAGGCTGTCAAAGAAAATAGGCTAAAGGCTCAAAGGGGGTTATCTAGGATGATGTTCATGGGTAGATAAAATGAAGGTAAACAATCATAGGTTTCCAAAGAAATGCCTAAATCATCTCCTAGACTTGCACTCCTTATTTTCGCTTTACATACATACCAGGCAAGTTCTAGCATCAGCCACAAACACAGAATATATTATATCTTCACACACACAAGGAACATGGTCGACTTTATTGGGAGTAGCATAGACTCTTGACCCAACAGATGAAGGAATTGAACCACACAATATCACATAGTGAGTCACAATTAGAGCATAAACGTCTCAATAGTCATGATTTTAGCACAAACTCTTGTCATAATCTCATGCTGCCTATTAGAATAATTTCATGCGAAGTTAAGTAAAAAAAAAATTAACTAATAAAAAGTAAAAAAAAAAAAATTAACTAATAAAAAGAAAAACAAAACAAACATAAATGCAAATACAGATAGAGAAGTATAGCATGCAAATACCACCACCCCACACTTAGACGGGACACACTGTCCTCAGTGGAAAATAAATGCGAAGAACCTGGTCAGTCGGACTCCTCCTCTATGTCTGGGGTCATACCCCCTTCGTCGGAATCATCATAGGAGTCGTCGTCATCAGAATTCTCCTTCACGTCGGAGTCTGGCATTCGTCGATCATCATCGGTTGGCACATCGTCATCAAGAGGTTCCTCAAAATATGTACCTATTCCACACATCTCCCTTGCATGCACATTCATTGGATAGTCATGATCCAGCTGTTGGAGCTCTTTTGCAGTTGGAACACGACCTCCGCTCATCATTGTAAACCGAGTCATGCCATAAAGATGGCTAAAGAAACTCTCATCCCGAGCATGTCCTTCTGTCGTAGTAAGGTTGACACCATGTGATGATTCAGCATCTTTGACCTTTGTAAGGTCAACCTTCTTTGGGTTGTGTGGGAGTTTATGATCAGCCGGCTCCTCTTCGATGTCCTCCTTCCTCAAAATTGCAGTCAACAGATTGCCGAAGCTGAAATGAGACCGCTTGTGTAGCCTAGCCTTCCGCATTGTAGACCGAATGATTTCCCCAATGTTGATAGGGACATTAGTCATCAATGCATATACCAAGCACACTCTATCTCTTGTTATTTTTGTGTATTGCTTCCCTGGAATGAGGCAAGAGTTGACTATGCGCAACCATATCCTTGCTTCCCTATTCAAAGAAGCATATGGGAAGGTGTTGTGTCGACCGGTGTCTTTGTGTCTACTCCACCGTGCCATGGATCTTGTTCCACAGAGTGTGTGTCGAATGGATCTATATGGAGGTCTACTGTACAGCTCTTTGAATGGTGATGGATCAACAGCAGGAAAGACAAGAAAGGAGTTGAAGAAATTCGCATTGAGTTGTAAAACTTGGCCCCGAATCTTGACCTCGCTTCCTGTGGTTTTCGGTGACCAGTTGGCATAGAATTCTCTTGTTAAATTGAGATTGCATTCTCCCATTCTCGGAAGATGAAATCAAGATGTAACGCCGTGATCTTAGCCAACATGCGCGGTTCTTTCTTTGCTAGGCTTTCCTTGTTTATCAAGTCCACATGAACATATTTCTTCTCTTTGTTGTTCCTATACCATTCCTTTGCTTCCTCCTCTAAAACCCATTTAATTCCGAACATGCGGCGTGGTACTTGCATCGAGGAGGATTCTCCTTGCTCTTTTCGTCCTCTTTTCTTGCCTTTTTGTGAAGTGGTTGCTTTGTCTTTGCCTTGTCTTGCTTTGGGTGCCATTGTACCTGAGATTAAAACAATAGTCATGTTAGCGTCATCTCGATGGATACATTCAACAAAAAAGCAGTAGTGGTACCACCCCACACTTAGTTTGTTGGTACAGACTAGTAAGGTGAAAGTTTGTCGATTACTCAGACTTCATCGATATACGTTTTAGGCGCTATATTCCAATAATATAATCAGTGCAGTCATACTTCTGGTATTCTTAGCAATACTTTCATGTTTGATATATCCAGACTACTACATAGGGATTGAATCAAGGTATAGCATCTAGAAATAATCACAACCTCCTATGTTGTTAGTCAACCATAATTCTCATCTTGATGAACAAGTTATTCCAATATGTAAGCTATCTATTGACAAGATTATGCAATTTTTGTGACCATGTCACTTCCGCAAAAGTATGACAGTGCATTAAAATCAAATTCAAGTTGGAAACAAGTTAAGATCATCTTTACGTATTCATTCACTCACCTAGTTGTATCACAATAATTCAATCACATTCAAATCATCAATACTACTTTCAAGACTCAACACTTCATAATAGGCGTAGTAGTGTAGTACTTAGGGAATATAAATGAAGAACAAAGTAGCACTTACTTGATTGATGACTTTGGATGATGTTCTTGTGGAGAAAAAGAGCAAAAGGAAAATTTTAGAGAGGATTTGGGTACTATAGGCGGCGCTTAAACTAGGTTTCCAATGTGTTTTTGGTTCAAGACTAAGTCTCATATTTATAGGGAAAGCTTGGGTCGGGTTTTGACCCATTTAAAATCGGATTTGGAGACAAGAAATGACCATAGGCGGCGCCTGTTGCTTTGCCTATGCTAGGCATAGGCGGCGCCTTTTGCATAGCATTGTTGAGCATACGCGGCGCCTATGCCATGGCATTCTTAGGCATAGGCGGCGCCTTTTGCATGGCATATGAGATTCAGAGACAAAAGGCATTGGCATAGGTGGCGCCTATGCTATGGCATACTTGGGCATGGGCGGCGCCTATGCTATGGCACACCAGATTCTGAGAGCTTAGGCCATAGTATAGGCCTTGCCTTGTTTGTGGCCTAGTTTTACCTAGGCCTAGCCTTGTTCGTTGCCTATATTTTCATAGGCAATGCCCAATCCATAGCCTTTTTCTTCTTCATTCCTAACTTACCACCTTTAACATACAATACGTCCAAATCGAAATTTGAAACCGATCTCCTCGTTTTATACCTTTTGCATCTACATTTGCTCAAAACCAATGAAAACAATTAGAACGATGGGTTGCCTCCCATCTAGCGCTTGATTTATTGTCGCGGCACGACATAGTTACCTCGAGTACTTAGACTTTGTCGAGATAATTGATGGCCATATAATTTATCGAATCAAGAGGACCGATATAAGGTTTCACTCGTTGGCCATTCACTTTGAAGACAACACCATTATTGTCTTCCAACTCAACTACTCCAGACGAGTAGACTTGGTTAACTTTGTATGGACCAGACCACTTGGACTTCAACTTACATGGGAATAGCTTCAATCTGGAATTGAAGAGAAGTACCATATCATCTTTTTGAAAGTTTCGTTGAACAATCCGTTGATCATGATACGTTTTCATCCGCTCCTTGTATAGGTTCGATCTCTCATAAGCATGTAGACGGAATTCATCTATCTCATTTAGTTGCTCCAATCTCAGATTCATTGCATCATCCCAATTTAAATTAAGTCGCTTCAAAGCCCCCAATGCCTTATGCTCAAGCTCAATGGGCAAGTGACAGGCCTTCCCATAAACTAGTTGGTATGGGGACATGCCAGTTGGCATTTTGAATGCCGTCCTATATGCCCATAGTGCATCGTCCAACTTCCGAGACCAATATTTCCTATTAGCATTTACCGTTTTAGCAAGAATTTGCTTGATCTCTCTGTTGGTAACCTCTACCTGTCCACTAGTTTATGGGTGATAAGGTATGGCTACCTTATGTTGCTTGACACCATATTTTTCCAACACGGATTTGAATAGCTTGTTGCAAAAGTGAGACCCTCCATCGCTTATGATAGTACGTGGTACTCCAAAGCGAGAGAAGATATTTCTCTTCAAGAATGCAACAACACGCTTTCCCTCATTGTTGGCCAACGCTACTGCTTCAACCCACTTCGAGACATAATCTACAGCAACTAGGATGTACTTCATTCCAAACGAATTTACGGATGGACCCATGAAATCAATACCCCATACATCAAAGAGTTCTACTTCAAGGATTTTCGACATAGGCATCTCATGGTGTTTCGAAATTGCACCTTGTCGCTGGCATTGGTCACATCTTCTCACAAAGTCGTAGGCATCTCTAAATATAGAAGGCCAATAATATCCACTTTGCAATACCTTCCTTGCTGTCCGATTACCTGCGTGATGTCCCCCAACTTGGGAAGTGTGGCATGCTTCTAATATATTAGGCACCTCTACATGGGATATACATCATCGGATAACACCATCCGCGCATCGTCGAAACAAATATGGCTCATCCCAAAAGTAGTGTTTTACATCATGCATAAACTTCCGCTTTTGATGGTAAGATAAGTTTGCAGGTATCACATTACTCACCACAAAATTCGCAAAGTCGGCATACCATGGTAAATTTTCCATTATCGTCGCTAAGATCTCCTCGTCAGGGAATGCATCATCAATCTCGATTTCAGGTTGCACCATATGCTCGTTTTCGAGTCTAGATAGATGATCAGCCACTTGGTTCTCGCAACCTCTTCTATCCTTAACCTCGAAATCAAATTCTTGCAGCAGCAAAACCCATCGAATTAGTCTTGGTTTTGCATCCTTCTTTGTCATTAGATATCTTAGAGTTGTATGGTCTGTATGAACAATCACTTTGGTCCCCAACAAATAAGCACGAAACTTCTCAAACGCATACACAACCGCTAGGAGCTCTTGTTCTGTGACAGTATAGTTCTTTTGGGCTTCGTTTAGGACCTTGCTAGCATAGTAGATAGGATGAAATAATTTCTCCTTCCTCTTGCCAAGTACAACACCTAACGCTACCCCACTAGCGTCACACATGACTTCAAATGGTAAACACCAATCTGGTGCTACCATGATAGGAGCTTCAATTAGTTTTCCTTTGAGGCATTCAAATGCCTTTAAATAATCTTCATTAAGGTCAAACTTTGCATCTTTCTCCAGAAGTTTGCATAATGGACTAGCAATTTTTGAGAAATCTTTGATGAACCGCCGATAGAAACCTGCGTGCCCGAGGAAACTACGAACTCCCTTTACGGAAATTGGAGGTGGTAGCTTCTTGATAACTTTAATTTTAGCTCGATCAACCTCAATTCCTCTTTCAGAGATTTTATGCCCAAGAACAATACCTTCTTTAACTATAAAGTGGCACTTCTCCCAATTCAGCACTAGGTTGAATTCTACACATCTTTGCAACGCCATACTTAAATTTGATAAGCATGCTTCAAACGTCTCGCCAACCACTGAAAAATCGTCCATGAATACTTCCAAAGTATCTTCAACCATATCAGAGAAAATGGACATCATACAACGTTGAAAGGTGGCTGGTGCGTTACATAGCCCGAATGGCATACGTTTAAAGGCAAACGTACCATATGGGCATGTAAACGTTGTTTTCTCTTAGTCTTCGGGAGCAATACAAATCTGATTATAGGCTGAATAACCGTCTAAGAAACAAAACCATCCTTTCCCCGCTAATCGATCTAGCATTTGGTCCATAAATGGAATTGGAAAGTGATCTTTGAGTGTCCATGAATTCAGCTTTCGGTAGTCCATGCGTACTCTCCATCCGGTGATGGGTCTGAGTGGAATAAGTTCATTCTTTTCATGCGCGACTACCGTCATGCCTCCTTTCTTGGGAACACATTGTACCGGGCTTACCCATGTATTGTCAGAGATTGGATACACAACCCCCGCATCTAACCACTTGATAATCTCTTTCTTTACCACTTCTTGCATAGGTGGATTTAGACGCCTTTGATGCTCAATGGTGGGTGTGCAATTTTCTTCAAGCTGAATCTTGTGTGTACAAATCCAAGGTGGGATACCAATAATATCAGCGATGGTCCAACCAATGGCTCTTATATACTTCCGTAGAATAGCAATGAGAGATGCAACTTGTTGCTCACCCAAATCTGCCGCCACAATTACTGGAAGTGTGTTTCCGCTTCCTAGTAATGCATACTTTAAATGACTAGGCAGCTCCTTCAATTATAACGTGGGTGGCTCTTCAATAGATGGCTTCGCTGGTGGTGTGGGTAGATTTTTGAGATCAAGGTCCAGCTTCTTGGGAGCATGGTGATATGTCCCTAATCCTGATAGAGCACAAATAGCTTCTTCGCAATTTTCAGCATCCTTACTCTCTCCATTCATGAGCACAATCGCCAATGGGTCATCAATAATTTATTCTTCTTCAAGTAATTCTTTCTCATCATCAAAGTAAACATCAGCCACCGAGAATACGTTCAGCTCTTTGGGTTGCTTCATTGATTTGCACACATCAAAGTGAACTACTTCGTCATTTATTCGGAATGAAAGCTCATTAGCTCTCAAATCAATGAGCACACTTCCTGTAGCAAGGAAAGGGCGCCCCAAGATTATGGGGACTTCTGAGTCTGCCTCGCAATCCAAAATAACGAAGTCTGCCGAAAAGATGAATGAAGAAACCTTTACCAATACATCACATAGAATACCAACAGGTTGTTTTACCGACCTATCCGCCATTACGAGCCTCATATTGGTTGGAGTAGGATCACCCAACCCCAACTTTTTATAAATAGATAATGGCATCAAATTGATGCTGGCTCGTAAATCGCATAATGCCTTGGCAAAATTCAAAGATCCGACGGTGCAAGGAATAGTGAAAGCACCGGGGTCAGCCTTCTTCTGAACTAGTGATCGGGTAGCGATTGCGTTGCAGTGATGAACATTATCTTTCAACTCATAACTTTCTGCCCGTTTCTTTGTCAAAAGATCCTTCATAAATTTCGCATGCCCAGGCATTTGTTCAAGTGCCTCCACCAATGGAACATTAATGGTCAGCTGCTTTAACATAGTCATGAATTTGCTGAACTTCGTATCATCCACCACCTTCTTCAATCTTTGAGGAAAAGGTGGTGGTGGGTATGGAATTATTTTCTCCACGACTTTCTTCTCCTCTTGCTTCCAAATTTTGGTAGTTTCAGGCTGCAAACCGCTGGGGTTAACGTCATGGACGTCGTGGCCAGCTTCTGCGGATTCTTCACCTTTTGCGTTATCAACTATGTCCGCTACTTCATCAACCACTTGCTTGCCTTTTGATGAAGATTCCAGCACCTTACTGCTTCGGGTAGTAATGGTCATGCATGACCCATCATTCCTTGGGTTTTGCACTGTGTTGCTAGGTAAAGTGCCAGCCTTTCTTTGATTGAGTGCTGCTGAATGTTGGCTCAATTGCTGCTCTATTTGTTTGATTGAAGTGGAATGTGAATCAACTAATTGCTTCATTGAAGACAAATCATTTATGACCTATGTTACTCCTGCGCTAGTTGCTTCCACTCCTTTCAATAGTTTGGCCATCATGTCTTCTATATTTTCAGAACTAGATGTGGTGGTGTCACGTCTTCCTGGGGGAATGTATAAACCACTCTTTTCATTCCTGTTCTTCCAACTACCTTGGTCCTTGTTTCCAGATTTATCATAATAGTTCCGACCTTGGTTTCCTTGGGTATTACCTCAGAAACCCCCCTGATTGTTCAAGTAGTTGGCCTCTTCTTCTGAATCAGATTTGTCTCTTCCTTTTAACGCAACAGCTTTGACTTTTTTGGTCTTCCCTGATAATAGATGCTTCGTAAGAAGATCCACTTGTGTTTTCATGTGCGCCATATCTTGATCACGTTCTTCTTCTCTTCTCCTTTGGTCTGCAGTCATGCCAATAGATAAAGTGGGGCTTGCTACCTCAGAATCCCTGGTATGCCAAGATCTACTTTGCTTCGTCATCCGGTCTAGCATATTGCTTGCCTGCCCAAAGGTGAGGTCCATAAAAGATCCTCCAGATGCATTATCCACCACTGGTTTAGTTATTGAATTCAAGGCTCTGTATAGTATCTCCATTAGGTGAACATTGGTCATATGATGGTTTGGGCACCTCATTAGCTTCGTCTTGAACCTCTCCCATGTTTCATGAAGGGCGTCAGTTGGAAGCTGACGAAAGTTGCTGATTTTATCTCTTAATTGCCTCCAATTTGTAATAGAGTCAGGAGTCAGCCCATTCAACCATAAAGTTGCCTCTCCAGACAGAGACAGTGGAAATAAGCGTAATCGAATTGCATTCTGACGAACACCAGGATTGTCAAACGACTTGCATGTAGAAATAAAGTTGATGAGATGCATATTCGGATCATCACCTACTAGTCCACCAAATAATCCCTTGAGTTGCAGTAACTGAATCATGGTGCTTGTGATGTTGAACTTGGCTCCGGGTGCCAATGGTGGAGGAATAATGGCTCCTGTGGCTCCGGCTTCATCAAGATCATCATCATCATCGCCGAAAGCTGGTTGCATAGCTCGGCGTTCAGGTCTAAACCTAGCTTGACGATCTCTTCTATTGGCAGGTGTTGCGATCTCAGCAGCATGCCTAGGGTTTAGTAACTCGTCATCACCTAGATCCTCGTTGTCAGGATTTATTGCTCGCCCAGGGTTATCAATATTCTGTTGATGCACTTGAGCGGCGGCTAGAGCAACTAGTCTCTCCTGTTCCTGTTGAGCAGCCATCCTTTCAATTTTGTGTTGTGCCTTCATTCTACCAATACGTTCTGGTTCAGGATTGATAGGTAATAACGGTTGACCAGAACTTCGAGTATGGGGCATGCACTGAATAAAAACCTGCAGAGAACAAAAACAAAAACTAAAAGTAAAAGTACGAGAATCTTTGACCAAAGGGTCTAGTAATTATCACAAACTTAATTGACACTCGTATTCCCCGGCAACGGCGCCAATTTTTTTGATAATGCTCAATCTACAGCTCTCGTAGGAGTGTAAATCGGTCGTTGTCAAATATATAACCCAACTGGGTTGGGTATCGATCCCACAGGGAATAGCTTGGTCAACAAGTAAGCAAAGATTACTAGACTTTTAGTGCAAGTCTCGTAAAAAGGGGGGAGTTTTGTCGTGCAAGTAATGTAACCAAAGCAATAAGGTAAAAACCGAAAATAGCAAAGTAAAAAGTAAGAATGTTTGGTAAGATGTAAAACAATGAGAATTGAGAGGTTGGGGTTATGTCCACCTTATGAGTTGTACGTCTCTATTGGCTATGAGTTGTGTGGAATTCAGACATGCATGTGCTTATAGAGAATTGTATTCGATGGTAAATTCAAGCGTCTTTCGACCTAAACAAGGACTATTTCACTTTAACTCTTTCGAGCTTAAAGCGTATCTAATGGTACAAATTCTCCAAGAGGTTAATCCAGTTACGACACTAACTTTTTAATAGGGGATGGGACCCTATTACCTTGACATTATCTCTTTTCCAGACATATAACTTTTCTTTCGAACAAGTTAATGCTATACTGGCGTATTCTATGCATTTGCAACCACAAAGAATTTAGATTAAGATGAAGAGAATAATGATATAAGCAGCATACGTGTCACGAATTCACAAACTCATAGCAATAGATAGTATCTCATATGGCTTCCATAACCCCAACAGAGAAGTTTAGCTACTCATGAGTGCGATGGAAATCACAATAGACATTATCATTATACCACAATAAAGATCTCACGTGTAGTATGGTGTGGTATGGCTTTAGGCGTGAACTCTCTTTCAAAGTAGTGTTTCTCCTCTTGTTGTGGAATTTAAGAATTGAATAGATGAATAGAAGAAGAAAAAATAGAATTAATGGAAGAATTAGAAGTAGAATGGTTAATTGAAGAATGAATTAAAACTAGAATAATAGAGGAATGAATAAAAATCTCTAGCAGAATAGGGTATTTATAATACTCATATCCTATTCCTACTAAGCTAATGCACTACTTAACCCAATCCTACTAGGTTAATGTATCATTATCCTAATCCTACTAAGTTACTGCTAGTCCCCAAAGTCTTCAGAATTGTTGTTTTTGCCCGGGATAGATTTTCCATGCGCCACTTTTGGTCCTTGGCATCCAAGATTCTCCTTTCTTCCTTCATGAAGCTTTCTTTGGCGTCAAGTTATCCATGAAATGCTGAATTCTGCATCATTTATACCTACAAACTTGCTAATCATGTTTGTTAGCTCACTTACAGGAAAAAGGACTAAAAGTGCACGAATTATATAATTTGTCCTCAAAACTTAGCTAAAATATGGGTAAAATATAGTACTTTAGGCGTGTAAATTTGCCTATCATCAGTCATCTCTGTCACTAGGATTATAATTATCTTTAATAATTTGGAGTGGGATAGAAGGAGGAAGGATACGTTTCGAGAAGGATTGAGAAGGTGAAGAAATTTGGGCAAAAGGGTTTGGAAAATTTCTGAAAGCAGCAAAATTGATGAATTTTTGGAAGATTGAAGGAGTGTAAGGAAGGTAAAGTGATGTTTGGATGAAAGATAAGTGCGGTGAAAGAATTCTTGATAGAACCAGTGGAGGAAGAGGATGAAGAAGATGAGGAGGATTCCATTTGTAAACTGGTAATTTTCTTGATTGTGGAGATGCGTATGAACCACAAAAAAGATAGGGAGTATTTAAGAGAGAAATAAAAGAATTTGAAGAGATGCGGGACTGTACCTGTGTAAGGAACGTAGTGATGAGAACCTCTAAACTGATGGGAAAGCTAGTAGCAGCTTTTTGAGTAAATATGACTCTTTGATTTTGGCGGTTTAAATGTATCAAGAAGGAACCAGGTGGACAACTTGTTTCACTCTAAGATACTGTAGGTAATAATAGTCATACTTGAGATAAATGGACAAAATTGCTTCTGTAATCCAGTCACTCTGCAAAATCAACACATACATGGGTTAACATACTCCAAAATCTTATAATTAGGATACACAAGTTAATGTGTGAGACTGAATTAACCAACAATTACTTGCAAGATCAATTTATCCTAATCAAGCATTGAGGGTGACTTATGCAATTTTAATCATCCCCAAGGCTAACCTGTTTTTTTTCAAAGTGTTCTCTACTCAAAGACTTAGTGAAAATGTCAACAATTTGATCCTCAGTAGAGCAAAACATAATTGATATATGACCTTTTTTAACATTATCTCTAAGAAAGTGATGTCTGATATCAATATACTTTGTTCTTTTATATTCAACAGGATTTTTAGCTATGTTAATAGCACTTGTATTATCATAGAAAATGGGAACACAAATAACATCTATACCAAAATCCATAATTTGTTGCTTAATCCAAAGTAATTGAGCACAACAGGAACCTGCAGCAATATATTCAGCTTCAGCAGTAGACAAAGCTACTGGATTTTACTTCTTTGTGGACCAGGTAATCAAACATGATCCAAGGAAGTGTGCCATTCCTGTAGTGCTTTTCCTGTCCACCAGGTATCCTGCATAATTAGCACCTGAGTATCCTACCAAATTAAAATTACTACCTTTGGGGTACCATAAGCCAAGATCACTGGTTCCCTTTAAGTATCTGAAGATTTTCTTCATAAATTTTAGATGTGATTCTTTGGGTTTTGCTTGAAACCTGGCACATAGCCCTACACTGAACACAATGTCAAGCCTGCTTGCTATGAGGTACAATAATGACCCTATCATACCTCTATATAATTTTTGCTTTACATCTGAACCTGTTTCATCTAATCCAGCTTTGTGGCAGTGGAAATAGGAGTACTGATCTCTTTTAATTCTTCCATGGAAAATCTTTTGAGAAGCTCTTTGACATACTTCTGTTGGTAGATCATTGTCCCAGATGCTGACTATTTTATTTGTAAACCCAAGAAGTAATTCAGCTCTCCCATCATGCTCATCTCAAATTCACAACTCATGAGTTTGGCAAACTCATGATTTATACTTATATTAGTTAAGCCAAAAATAATATCATCCACATATACCTGCACAACTAAAAAATCCTTCCCATTAGATTTCAAGAAGAGGGTATTGTCAATTTTACCTCTGGTATGTCCATGCTCCAATAGAAACTTTGACAATCTTTCATACCAAGCTCTTGGAGCTTGTTTCAACCCATACAAGTTTTTATCCAGCTTGTACACGTGATCAGGAAACTCCCTGCTTTCAAATCCAAAAGGTTGCTTAACATACACCTCCTTGTTGAAATCTCGTTTAGGAATGCACTCTTCACGTCCATCTGATAAAGAATAAACTCCATGTAGGAAGCAAAGGAAACAAGTAATATTATAGCTTTAAGTCTTGCTACAAGAGCAAAAGTCTCATCAAAGTCAATTCCTTCTTCTTGGTTGTATCCTTGGACCATCAATCTTGCCTTGTTTCTTGTAACTATTCCATTCTTATCAACTTTATTTTTGTATACTCACTTAGTCCCAATTACTGATCTATCTTTTAGAAGAGGAACTAAGTGCCTTACTTTGATTCTCTCAAACTGATTCAACTCTTCCTGCATGGCTATGATCCAATCAGCATCAAATAATGCTTCATTTATCTTCTTTGGCTCAATATCTGATAGAAATTCCTTGAAGGCACAGATGCTTCTTAATCCAGACCTTGTAGTAATCCCAGAGGTGAGATTAGTGAGAACATTATCAATAGGATGTGATCCTTGATACTTGTATCCTTTTGGGATCAAGCCTAGCGAGCTGCTAGGATCACTACTGATGTTCTAAGCTGAGGTTGTTTGTGGATCAGTTCCCCCTGTCACCGTGCCTTCAGTTTCAATTCCCCCTGTTGATGTGCTTCCAAGTTTGGTATCTTCAGTCAATGAAACATGTTGTATAAACTATTCCTCAGTAGCACTTCTATCTTGCAGGTTGTTCTTACCACAGGATTCATTAAAAACCATATGCATGCTTTCTCCAACTCAGTTAGTTCTTTTGTTTAAAACCCTATGAGCCTTACTATGAAATAAATAACCTAAGAAGATTCACTTATCACTTTTAGCATCAAATTTTCCCATATTATCCTTTCTATTATTGTGTATAGAGAATTTACAACCAAAGGTTTTAAAGTGAGAAATATTAGGCTTTGTTCCCTTTAGTAATTTATAGGGTGTCTTCTCTAACATAGGTTTGATCATACATCTATTTATGATATATGTTGCAGTACTTATTGCCTCAACCCAAAGGTTTTTAGCAACATTTGCTGCAAGCATCATTGTTCTAGCCTTCTACCCATTTCTTCCAAGGTTCTATTTTTCCCTTTCCACCACTCCATTTTGTTGTGGTGTTCTAAGAGTTGAGAAGTTGTGATCTATACCATTTGCTGAACAGTATTTCAAGAATTGTACATTCTCAAATTCTGAACAATGGTCAGACCTTATGGAAACTAGCTCAGTTTCTTTTCAATTTTCTTAATGAAGATTTCAAAGATATCACAGGCATCTTCTTTAGAGGATAGAAACGTCCATGTGAATTTGGAATAGTCATCAATAATTACAAAAAAAATACCTTTTTCCACCTCTGCTTTGAAGTCTCATGGGTCCACATAAGTCTATATGAACCAGGTCAAGGCACTTGGTAGTGCTAACATGGTTCTTTGGCTTAAAAGAAGA
Source organism: Capsicum baccatum var. pendulum (assembly GCA_030864225.1). Taxonomy (NCBI): domain Eukaryota; kingdom Viridiplantae; phylum Streptophyta; class Magnoliopsida; order Solanales; family Solanaceae; genus Capsicum; species Capsicum baccatum. Next base: position 235,653,553 of record CM061550.1, read on the forward strand.
TCTTACCTGCTTTCCCCTTACACATGCACTACATAAATTTTCTTCCTTGAACTTGGTCTTGGGTAATCCCAATACCATTTCTTTGGATGAAAGTATGTTTAGCTATTTCAGACTTGCATGACCAAGTCTTCTGTGCCAAAGGAGGGGATCATTTTCTATAGCACTCAGATAAGTCAACTCAGGTCTTGGTAGTTCCATGATGTCAGCTTTGTATATATTTTTGTATCTCCTTGTAGTGAGAACAATCTCTTTGGTGTCCATCCTTTTGACTTTGACTCCTGCAGTAGTAAAAGTAACTTTATTACCTTTGTCACACAGTTATGAGATGCTCAGTAGGTTATTCTTTAATCCTTCTACAAGATAGACATCCTCCAGTGCTTTTGGCTCAGATGAGCCAATCTTTCCTTCTCCAATTATGATTCCTCTTTTTCCATCACCAAAATAAACTCTTCCTCCATCTATTTTGGAGAGTGAAAGGAACTCCTTCTTATCACCAATCATGTTTCTTGAGAAAGCACTCTCTAAGTATCAGTGCCTTTTGCTTTCTCTCACCTTCTCTTGTAAAAGAAATCAATAGTTAGACTTAGGAACCCAGACAAGCTTGGGTCCTATTTTATGAGTGAAAGGATGGATTAAATTTCTTTTGGTTCATATAGGCAACAAGTAGTGCAACCTGTTTCTCTGACCAGAACTGGTTTTGTTCCTTTTGGTCTGAGAAGATCTATTAGCCAGATTTTGACTGTTTGATCTGCTTTTTGCAGTCACTGGACATTCAGTGGTGGGATTTTCAAGGTTGCCACAAATATAACATAAATATTTAGGATCATCAAAACTTTTGTGGAATCCCAAACCTGTCTTTTTATTGAAATTTCTCTCACTCAATTTGTAAACAATTCTTGAGGAGTTTGTCCACCTATTTTCCCTTTCAAGATCAAGTTTTAGTTTAGACACTTCTTGACTCAACTTATTCATTTTTCAGTTAAATTATGGCATTTTCATTTTTATTTAACTAGCTCAAGTTCAGTATTTTCTTGTTCTTTACTCATGGCATTTTTCCCATTTTTAGTGAGAGTTAGTTTGAGAACTTCAGACTTAAGATTATTATTGGAAATCTCAAGTTCTACAACCTATTTCTTGAGAGTGCAATTTTCTTTGTCAATAGTATCTGAGCAAGCCTTTAGATCAATGAGATCAAATTTAAGACTTGAAAGACTGTTGAACAATTCATCCCTATCAGAGGTTAACTCTTGGAAATCATCAATCAATGCACTCATCAAGGAAACAAGTTTTGGTTTTGAAAACAATTGCAGTTTTTCTTTGAGTTCAACTATACTTACCTCAGAACCCTCACCTTCTTCATGTAAGTCTAAATCTCTAAGAGCCATGAATGCAGTTTCATCAACTTCATATTCATCTGAATCAGATCCTTGGGATGCAATTATTGCATGCTCCTCCTTCCTTTTTGCCTTCAGTTTTTTTCAGTACTCTTCTTCTTCCATTCTATTTTGCAGAATGGACAGTCTCTGATCTGATGATCAGTTTTACAATATTTGTAGTACACATTTGGATTGTCATTGGAATATTTTTTAGTACCTATTCCCTTCTTCTTCTTAAAGAATTTGCTGAAGTTTTTAGTTATGAAGGCAACTTGCTCCTTATCAAGTTCAAATTCCTCATCACTATCAGAAGCTTTTAATGCTAAGATTTTCTCAGGAGCTTCTTGTTCTTTTGTTCCATCAACTTCTATTTCATAATTCCTTAAGTTCCCTAATAGTTCATCTAGGGCCATGCCTTCAAGATCCTTATTTGCCTCCCTAATTGCAGTCACCTTAACATTTCATTTTGACTTAGGTAATACCCTCAGTACCTTTTCAACTTGTTCCTCTTCAGAGATGACCTTTCCTAAGGAAGTCAACTCATTTGTTAAAGTGGTAAGCCTTGTCATCTTCTCATACATGGTTTTGTTTTCCTTTATTTTGAATGCCTCATACTCAGTGAAAAAGAGAGAGATCCTGAATTTTCTTACTTGAGAAGTGCCTTCATGAGCATTCACCAATGTATCCCAAACTTGCTTAGCAGTAGTGCAAGTGGATACCTTGTTGTATTCAGCAGGTCCTAGTCCACAGACCAAGATATTTTTGGCCTTTACATTTTTCTTCAGAGCCAACAAGTCATTAGGAGTAAATTCACTCCTTACTTTCTTGACCTGTTCACCATCAACCAACTTCATTGGAATAGTGGGACCATCAGTAATCCTGTCCCATAATTCATAATCTTCACCTTGGATGAACATCTCCATCCTTTCTTTCCACCAAATAAAGTGAGAGCCATTAAAAAGTGGAGGTCTAGTGGTTGACTAACCTTCACTATGACCAGTAGGAGGTGCAGAATTCATCATGTTGATTTTTTCTTAGGTGCTAGCCTTATTTAAGATAGCCTTCTTTGATAGCCTTCTTTGATACCACTTGTTAGAGTATGAGCCCTACTGATTGCCTATCTGTGGAACAAGTAAGTAAACGTGGTTCACAGAGGTAAAAGATGAACACAGTATTTTTACGTGAAAACACCTAGCTTAAGAAAGGTGTAAAAAAACACGACCTATACCTCTACAGGATTTAACCCCAACTTCACTATAACACTTGAGCCTCAACAATCAATAAGATTACAATACTTCTTGTAAACTAGGAATTAAAACTTCTAACTCCTATCACTACAAAAACACAAATCTTCCCAAAATAAGTGTTCCCAAATCTTCGAGTTCCCTAACTTGGAGACACAACTCCTAACTCAGTTATAGATTACTGAGACTAGAACAATGACTCATTACAACTCCAAGAAACTATCTACTACACACAGTCTGTGACTTGTTAAGTAAAGGACCAGGTTCTTCTTCAAGTATGTGAACTATTTTGCTGATTGTTGATTATCTTTTCAGTGTGTGTATTTGATTTTGATTTTGTTTCTTGTATTTAATCCAACATCTCCCGAAGTCCTTCAGTTGATGTAATCTTCTATATTCAATAGGACTCCCGGTAGTTTCACTCTTGTTTTTCTTGCTGCCGCCTCTCTCTCTACCTCTTTGAATAGGACTCTTCTTTTATCTCTACAAGACCTCTTGTTTAATTCCACTTCTGTAAGACTTCTTGTTCAACTCAACTTCTGCAATACTTCTTGTTCCATTCAACTTTCGACGTGATAAGTGTCATCCAATCCTGTTTGTACGCAAAGTTATCTTATTAATAACTTGTCTGCAGCTTAGCTTTGTTCACTTGGATGGACCAGCTTATTCAACTTGTTTCATTCACATGTCTATCATCAAAACTCCACATGCCCTAACAATAGTAAATTTGTGGTTGGGTCACTTTGGTACTTGTAGTTGTTGCTTCATGAATCATGAGTGTGGCTTCATCCTCTTTCTTGAACAAATTTTGATGGTCCATTATAAGAAATATTGCTCATTCAAAGTTAATTTCCATTTTCAAAGAGTATATACTACCAATTGAGTTTGACATAGAGATATCGATAGGGTCCGACCAGCTTACTTCCGCCTCAAATATTTCATATGTACTTATTTAGTACATCATAGTAACAGTACAAGTATCAGTTAATCTATCCACCCCACATAGTTTCTTGTATTAAAATTTATCGCTGAAATTCAGATGGTCCTGTCATTCTATTGTCACTTTTAGAGTGCTCAGCTTTAGTCTTTGCTCACAAGATGAAAGCAATTCACAGTAACTTTGTTCATGTGATTAAATCCCTCAAGTATGAATACTTTGGTACGAAGTATTTAACTTTTTCCATTTGCTTACATTTAAAATGATAGCGTGGTGCACTAAAACTCTCGCCATACGCTGGGTCCTGCTATATATTTGATCAGTACTAAAATCCCAACTAGAATCCATAACGTGTTATAAATTAAGTGTTGTATGTATGACCTTTTCTTATTTTCCTAGAAAGAAAAAAAGAAGAAGATTTTTTTCTGCAAAACTCTCCAAGAAACAACTCGACTCACTAAAATAAATTACTACAGTTGTCCGATATATATGTCCTCTCCGGTATTTTTGTTTATCATCATGTTATCTATGTTCAGACTAGTGTTTGGACCCATTGCTTGTCGATGATACTCTGACAATTAAACTATTGAAATAGTTAAAGATGGATAAGCTAGTTATTAACCTTCCTGTGATGGCAGAAAATTGAATCACTGACAATCACCATCTAATGCCTAGCTCCTTGGTGAATAATATTTTGAGCTAGCTGTATATATTAGTTGTTAGGATCGATTTGCGTGCACACACACTAGATCTATGGAGAGGATGAAGAAAACTAGAGAGAAAGTTCTTGAGAGAGAGATAAGTGAGAATGAATTACGTGGTAACACCTGTGAGTAAACTCCACGGCGGACGGGCTATTTATATTAATGACTCAGAGTACATTTACACAGAGAAAAGAGAATAAAAGATACAGCCTAAAATTTGGGTTGGGGCTCCGCCCCCCACCCCCAGGCAACCTCACCGCGAAGATTGAACCGCGTGAACATTAATATATAGCAGTACGTCACATATTAATCAGGCTCCACAACCTAACATTAGTGTCTAATAACCACTCCTCCTTGATAACTATTTCATGTTTTCAACTTCAACTTGAAATGTTATTTGCATCTAAGTGATGGTCTTACAATTTGGTGTGCTATTTTAGCTTCAACTTGAAATAGAGTATGTAAAGCTTGGAATACTGGTTTGAGGTTCACTCACAAAGCTTCAACAGTTATCTCCAAGTGAAATTTATGTCTAAAAATAACTTTTAAATACCCTTTTTAAGCTTCAACTTTTAATGCTCCTTTTAACTTCAATCAGATATTGCTGAAAAGCCTATTATTATGGCAACTCCACCAAAAGATAAGATCTTGGGGGTTTACATTCTGTTTTCACAGCCCACAACTACTATCCTACTTTTTTTTCTCCATCTTTTATTTTTTTCCTCTTTAATGGCTTAAATTTTATCTATTTTTACGTACATTTGCTATTTCATACAGGCTGAGCTGAATGAGCTGAAAATCTAACTCTCTTGGAACTTAATGGGGATAAAAAGAAACATGCTAGCCAGAGCTGATGATATGTTGAACTTCTAAACTGTACATATGATTTTCTTTGGGAATTGACATTTATTTCAAGATTTAACCGCATAGCAACGTGATTATGCGGCATTGACTGGCAAAAATAAATGAATAAGTTCATAAATTATTTTCATGTAGGTATTATGGTAAAGAAACAAGGCTCTTCATGTGCTTTTAACTCAATGGTGGTCAGCATATACTTATCAATTATCATTGAATAGAGGATTGTGCAATTTTGCTCATTTTGGAGATTTATGTTTGTTCCATCTAATCATATGATTGTCACACATATTTAATTGTTATGTTGCTGGTACTATTCATATTTTAAAATCTTGATGGGTGCGTATTGGATTCCAAACTTCAAAAATAGTGTATTTTTAGATAATCTGACACGGGAGCGGTAAAATTATCTGGAGAGTCCAAGTATCATAGTTTAATTGCACTGAGTTCTGAGACTTACAGGTTATTTGTGTAAAGTGTGTGCTAGCTGGTCCATACATCACTTAAAAAAAATGATGACACTTTTCTACAAGATTACAAAAATCTGCAATGGGCTCAAGCCAAACGAATCATCCGGCTCATGCCATTATTCTTGCTAGGGGTTAATTATATAACGGATGCAATCGTTTGTGTTTACTAGTCTATTTTGTTCTTTGTTTGAGAAAGAAGGCAAACAGTACATCTCATCTCTGTAAATATTTAACCACTTTACTATCAAGCGACATGATAGCCCTGGTCTTGAATATAGAGCTTTCCGCACATTTCGTCTTCATTACTGCTAACTTTACCATGATCGAATGAGATGAGATTGGACACCATTGTCCATCATTAAGATCATTACTTTTTATTTTAACTGCTTATGCTTTAAACCTGCAGCGAGTATAAACTAGTTGACGTTTATCAAGTACTTGACAGATGCCTTAGAGCGGTAACTAAATATGATGAGTATACTTATTGGTAGGATATACCAGGCTAATATACTCGAACAAGGTTTCTGAATTCAAGCCACATATAAAATGCTAGCTCATGCACAAATCGTACATAGTTCTGATAGTCATGTTAAAAATACCTTTTTCATACTCCATCAGGGGTTAGTGTAGGAGACTATTAAACAAAGAAAAGGTTATAGAAGTAGGACGACCATTGTTGGAAGTGCACCTCAGCCGAGTAAAGATGATGAATTGAGGATGAAAATGTTGGGGTACAGTAATAATAACAATTAATAATACTGAATATCAAATAAATATTATTAAGATATTATTTTAAGTGTTATATTGATTATACTTGAGTCGTGCTAGGCACTGTCCTAAGAAACTATTTCAACAGTGTAAAATGTTTACCCAGGATTAAATAAGCACTTTCCTAATTAATTAGAGGATACAAGAATCAACAAAATTATTAATACAAATACCAGCAAGTTAAACTATAATCACTAAATTATTAAGTAGAGAAACTAAAGAGAAATTTTTTAATGTTTTTCTTAAAAGTTAAAGATTGCAGTAAAGATTGAGGGACTATTTATAGATAAGACTTAGCTTCTCAAGTACACCTCTTGATGACTTTCAAAGTAAGCCTTCTCAAGTATACCTTTTAATGTCTTCTAGAGTAAGTCTTCTCAAGTAGATCTCTTGATAGCTTTTAGAGTAAGGCTTCTCAAGTATATCTCTTGATGGCTTCTGGAATACATTTAAAGACATGACTTTTATAATACACTTTAAATGTAGATTATTTTGAAATAACTAAATAATTTCCTACAATCCCCACATTATTTTAAAATAATTTATAGAAAAAAAAATTCAACTTGCTGGATTTGCATGGACAAAATGCAGTAGGTTTGGTGTCTTCTGAACTATGAACCAAACTTAGATCAATAAAATTTAACTTACAAAATTACCAGTGAAATATACTATTTCTATGAACCGAATAACTCTTGTTGTAAATCAGAGACTTTATCAATCACATTTTGACCGTAATTTTGTTGTTCAACGTTGTTTTGCGCCAATAGGCCATACGCGTGCCTGGTATTCATGAGAGATCTAGAGACTAAGGCCAAAGTCTCATAGGAACGGCCTCATTCCACTTCTCATATAGGTGAATTCATCAAGTGTACACTACTTTAAATACACCATCCATAAGGACTATGAATTCATTAAGAGTTAATAACTCATCCCTCCATTTTAGTAGCAGTTCAAGCACTCTCAATAAGTGCACAGAGTCAATATCGACTTATTATTACCCATATGAGCCTACTTTATGGGATCTTCAATCACATAGATTGGGTTACCATCTCTATTGACAATCATATTGTCCTTAACCCCATCTCTTTTGATGTTTGAAAAATTAATTTCCTTCCAATGGGTTTAGTCAGTGAATCAGCCAAATTCAATTCTGACTTCACATAATCAATGGAAATTATTCCATCTCTCAGCAACTGCTTAACAACATCATGCCTCAATTTCATATGTCTACTCTTACAACAGTAAGATTTATTCTTCATAATAGCAATTGCAGCTTGACAATCACAGTGTATATACACAGGAGGCATCTGATCATCCTTGTTCAAAGGGCTATGAGGCAACAGATCATCCTTTTTCAAAGGGCTATGAGGCAACAGATCATCCTTTTTAAAAGGGATATTCGCTAAGAAATTTTTTATCCATTCAGCCTCATTACCAGCTAACTCCAGAGCCACAAACTTCGATTCCATAGTTGATCTATCAATGATCATCTACTTAGCTGATCTCCATGATACTGTACCTTCACCAAGCGTGAACATATAACCATTAGTGGATTTTGTCTCATCTGAATCAGAGATCCAATTTGCATCACAATATCCTTCTAAAGTTGAAGAAAATCCATTACACGAGATACCATAATTCACGATTCTTTTCAAATATTTCATCAATCGCATTAATGCAGACCAATGTTCATTATTGGGATTATGAGTATATCTACTCAATCTACACACAGCATAAGTTATATTAGGCCTAGTAAAATTCATTAAATGCATTAGACTCCCAATAATCTGTGCATACTTAGACTGAGCAACTGGGTCACCATTATTATTTTTCAATTTAGAATTAGAATCATAAGGAGTTGCTACGGGAGTTACCTCCCAACATTCAAACTTTTTAAGAAGTCTTTCAACATAATGTTCTTGTGACAACATTATACCATCTTCATTCCTTATAACTTTAATTCCCAATATCTTATTCACTTCACCCAGATCTTTCATATCAAATTTAGCATACAAAAATAATTTATTACGTTCCACAATATTTAAACATGTACCATATATAAGCATGTCATCAACATATAAATAGATTATCACATAATCATTGTCTACCACTTTTGTATAAACACATTTATCCACCTTAACAGAAGAAAAATCATCTTTTATTAAGAATTGATCAAATTTCTCATGCCACTATTTAGGATCTTACTTAAGGCTATAAAGAGATTTAATTAATTTACAAATTTTATCTTCTTGTTCAGAAGTTACACATCCTTCAGGTTGAATCATATAAATTTCTTCTTCTAAATCTCTATTTAAGAAAGTTGTTTTTACATCCATTTGATGGATAAACAACTTATGAATTGATGCTAAAGCAATTAATATTCGAATAGAACCAATTCTTGTTACTGGTGCAAAAGTATTACAATAATTAATATTTCGCTTTTGAGAAAATCCTTTAGCTACTAATTGAGCTTTATATTTATCTAAAGATCCATCCGGATTAAGTTTCTTTTTGAAAATTCATTTACAACCAATTGGTTTTGCACAAAGAGGTAAATCAGTTAAAATCCATGTATTATTTTTCATAATTGAATCAAGTTCAATTTTTATTGCCTCTTTTCAAAACTTAGCATCAGATGAAGATACAACTTCAAAATAATTTGATGGTTCATTATCAACAAGAAAAGTTTGAAAATCATTTCCATAAGAGAAATATTCTTTTCTAGGCCTTTTACTTCTTCTCAGTTCCTCAATATTAGTGAAGAAATATGTTCAAAGAATTCAACATTCTTTGTCTCAATTATAGTACTAATATCAAGTACATCACTTTTCAAGACAAGATATCTGTATGCAGCACTATGTTCGGCATATCCGATAAACATGCAATCAACAGTTTTAGAGCCTATTTTCCTCTTTTTAGGTTCAGGAAGAAGAACTTTAGCAAGGCAACCTCACACTTTTAAATATTTCAAATTAATAGGCTTATAACCTTTCCACAATTCATAAGGGGTTTGGTCAATTCTTTTATAAGGAATTTTATTTTGTAAATGACACGCAGATAAAATAGCTTTACCCAACAAATTATCAAGTGCATTAGAGATAATTAACATAGAATTCATCATTTCTTTCAGTGTCCTATTTTTTCTTTCAGCTACACCATTAGATTCAAGAGAACAAGGCGGAGTTACTTCATGAATAATACCTTCTTTTTCACAAAAAGCATTTAAAGATACATATTCTCCACATCTATCAGATCTAATTCTCATGATTTTTCTACTAAGTTGATTTTCAACTTTAGATTTATAAGACACAAAAGCATCAAATGCATCATCTTTATTTCTAAGCAAATATAACTCAGTAAATCTAGAGAAATCATCAATAAAGGTCACATAATATCTTTTACCACCTCTAGTCATAGTTTATTTTAAATCACCTAAATTAGTGTGAATCAAAGATAACAATTCAGTTTCTCTATCAACTGAAAAACATGACTTTTTAGTAATTTTAGCTTCAACACATATTTCACATTTATCGAAATAACTTGAATCCAAACCAGATATTAAACCAAGTGATTGCATATTCTTTATATATTTGATATTAATATGTCCTAATCTAGCATGCCATAAAGAAATAGACTCAATTATATAAGCAGAAACTAATACATTATTATTGATAATATTAAGTACATAAAGTCCATGGTTACAATAGACTTTTCTCACAAATACATTATTTTTTATCAAAATAATCTTATTGGATTCAACAGACACTTTCATTCCAGCTTTATCCAACAAAGCCACAGAAATCAGCTTTGCTTGCATTTTAGGAACATGTAGCACATCTATTAGGACTAAAGTTTTTTCCGAAGTGAGTTTTAGGAATACTTTACCTTTGCCCAAGACTTTAGCAGTTCTTGAGTCTCCAAGGTAGACTACTTCACTGTCATCTCCTATTGATGTATAGGAGGCAAATGTTTCTCGATTTGTACAAATGTGTTGAGTAGCTCTAGAGTCAACTGCCCATTCTTTTATATGTGCCACCATATTTACTTCAGAAATAACAGCTGCAATTATTTCATCTCCTTCAGTTAAATTAGCTTTGGGAGGATTTCTCATTTCTTTGTTATTTCTCATTCTGTACCTACATTGAGCGGCATAATGACCTGGTTTTCCACAAGTAAAACAAGTGCCTTTTCTTTTCTTAAAACTGAGATTATTAGGCTTGTAACCTTGAGACTTATTACCATACCTTCTATTGTTATTGTTTTGTTCTTGTACTAAATTTGCGTTGAGCACAACCTGTTTAGCTTTGAATGACTTCTTTCTGTTGGTATCTTCAATTAGAATATGAGTTATTATTTCCTCAATAGTAAAATTTGTCTGCTTATGTTTTAAGTTATTTTTTTAGTCATTCCATGATTCAGGCAATTTTTCAATCAACACCCCAGCAACAAATTTTTCTGGTAAAGTGATGTCCTCAGCCTTCAAATCTTCTAACAGTTTTTGATATTCAATTATTTAAATTTTTATATCTTTCATATCACTCATTTGCCAATTGTAAAAATTTTCAACCACAAACTTTTGTTTGGTTACATCTTCAGTTGTAAGCTTCTTGATTAGAGCTTCGCAGATGACTTTTGCTTCTTTACAACTGCAATACACATTAAACAATTCATTAGAAATTATTTGCAAAATAGTATGGCAACATACCTTATTAGCATATTGCCATGACTCCAAAATTTTACTATCAACGTCTACACCAGGTTGTGTTTGTGCCAAGCATATGCAACACCATGGACATCAAGTAGTGAAAAAATTTGTTCTTGCCACCTTTTAAAGTTTTCATTTCAATATTTAAAACATCAGGAAATGGCTTTGCATATGGTAGAACAACCGGAACATGAACATTAGGAGTTGCTTCGGTGGAAGAAGTACCAGGAGTAGAATTGCTTGTCATAATTTCTTAGATTGCTGGGGAATGGTAATAATAACAGTTAATAATACTAGATATCAAATAAATATTATTAAGATACTATTTTAAGTGATATATTGATTATACTTGAGTCGTGCTAGGTACTGTCCTAAGAAACTATTTCAGCAGTGTGAAATATTTCCCCAGGATTAAACAAGCACTTCCTAAATTAATTATAGGATACAGGAATCAACAAAATTATTAATACAAATACTAGCAAGTTAAACTATAATGACTAAATTATTAAGGAGAGAAACTAAAGAGAAATATTTTAATGTTTTTCTTAAAAGTTAAAGATGGCAGTAAGGATTGAGGGACTATTTATAGGTAAGACTTAGTTTCTCAAGTACACCCCTTGATGGCTTCCAAAGTAAGACTTCTCAAGTATATCTTTTAATGACTTCTAGAGTAAGTTTTCTCAAGTATATGTTTTGATAGCTTCTAGAGTATGCCTTCTCAAGTATATCTCTTGATGACTTCTAGAATATATTTAAAGACATGGCTTTTATCATAAACTTTAAATGTAAATTATTTTGAAATAACTAAATAATTTCCTACAGAAAATAACTAAGATAGTTGGCAAGTACTAAAACACCAACTTTGTTGTCAGCTAGTACAGCAAAATGCAAATATTAGAGATTGAAATATGAGAGCTATCACCATTAAGAGGCAACCACTTTGCTACATCTAATGGCTAGTCAAGCGGCAATTTTCTACAATTATTTTAAACCCCAAAAAAACTAAACTAGAGCAGTATAATTGTGTCTCCGGACATTTTTTATGACTTGAAACTTCAAAATTTGTAGCCAACTTGCAAATTAAAAACCTTGTTGGGATGGGTACGAAGCCGCTCTCATCAAATCCTGAAAAAGTATAACATGAAGTCATTTAGCAATATTCGTGTGTGTATATATATTTTATAAATACATGAGAATGCAGTAAAGTAAACCACCATAAAAGAGGTGGGATACGAATCGCCAACGCCATTTTGTCCTTAAACAACTTCTAAATATGATGGTAATTTCTTAAAAGAAAAAAGAATAAATAAATAAAATTATTATCTGTAAATAGAATGACGTATTAAGAATAATTTTCTATCTAGATTTAATTTATTAAAAGAAAAATCTTACCATTGCAGGCTCTAGATTAAGGAGTATTTCTATATTTTTAGATTCCACTTCAATATTTGTGTTTGAACTCTACATAATCAAAGAATTAAAACATATATATAAATCATTGAATATGACTCAGAATTTTAATCTACTGAATCAAATTGACAACGTCAATTAAAGATCAAACAACAAAATTAATTTACTCCCTTGTCTTTTTTGTAATTTTGATTTTTCTTTTTTGCTTTTGAGAAGAGATTTTTTTAACCTTCCGAGAACTTTTCAAACCGCCTTTTCTTCTCAAAGAGTTGGGACGTCCTTTAGTAGCCACACATGAAGGGTCAAGCAAATCAATATCTTGTCTTTGTTTGCTTGAGTTCAAATTCAGATTTGAATCGTTAACTTGATTATCACATACATTATCATTGTCATTCTCATATGAAAGTTCATCAAGTTCTTTACATAGTTGCAACAATATTTGATATGCAAATATATAATTCTTTTCGGATTGAGTAGCTCGTTTAGAAAGTCCAAGAGAATGCATCATAATGTTATTGAATGCTCTAGTGGAAGACTTCAAGTTATTCACATGTGATGTTGTATTTAAGATGCCATCTACTTTTTCTTTGATCGCATATCTTGATCATCGATTCAATAGATAACATGGTGGAAGTGAGTGAATCTGCTTCTTTATAAGTACCATATGCACATGCCTACATAAAATACCCATAAACCCAAATTTGTGAAAAGAATAAGTAGCTTCTTTTAATACAAGATTAATTTAATAATGTAGGTCGGGTTCTGTCTTTGAAATAAATGCACTTTATAGATGTGTATTTCATTTCGAACCTCAATCTTTTCTGAAATAAATTTTTGAGATTAAATCAATTCTTCTTGAAATTTTTAAAATATTTTTCTGGTATAATTTTGATTGCTTCATCCTCCGTAGGACATAAAGTTTTCAAGAAAGCCCTTAAATTTTTGACTTATAATTCTTCTCCCTTATTTTGTCATACCTAGCGTCAACATTTTTATCACAGTGCATTACAAATACATTCATTGGTGTACTAGAGTTGAGATAATCCTTACAATACTTATTCATACTTTTACTTCTTTGAGTTGTTGACATTCCAACACAAAAAGTAGTTCACACATATGCTGGAATCCATTTCTCACGAATTGCGTATATCTTATGCAACCAACTTCTCTCCCAAATTATACCTTCTCATTATATCAATTCAAGCAGCTTCAAATTCTTCAGGAGTATTGTTACAATGCAAACACTTACTAAACTCACTTTGAAAATTATCAAATTCATGAAAAATATGACTTAGATATTCAAAAATCTTCTTCTCAATGTGCCACATACAAAAGTGGTGTGCACTATTTGGGAACACCTTTGCAACAACATTTGTTATTGCGGCATTTTGATCTGTGATTATCGTACAGAGAGAAACACCAAACATTATCTCTTGCTAAGTGTGAAGTAACCATCAAAAAGATTCTTCTTTTTCATCCCATAAAAATGCACAACCAAATAAAATAGATTGAAAATAATTATTAACTCCGAAAAATGGGACAAAAGGCATCTTATATTTATTTGTCAAGTAAGTAGGATCAAATAAGACAACATCTCCAAAATTCTTTTAAGCTATCCTAGACCTAGAATCAACCCAAAAGCAATTAGCTAAATGATCCTCTACATCCATTTGTATTGCATAAAAGAATCCTGGGTTATCAGATTGACGCTTTTGAAAGTATTTCAACATCAATTGTGCATCTCTTTTTTCAAGATAGTTTTGCCTTTTAGTATTCAAATAATTCTAAATATCTCGTCCAGTTAGATTCAGATTCTCTACACTTCCAGCCTGAGTAATCAACACTGGTGCAATTTTAGTTGGACGAATACCAAAATTCTATAAAAGATCAATAAGATTCTTATGAGCCTTTGATTTTTTTTCTTTTTGATCGCAAAAATTTTTGGCTTTGAGGAGAAGTAAGTTCATGATTATGGTTCAAAACAAGTCTAGCTATAACCCACTTTTCTTCTTCTTTCTTTGACAAATACACAATGTTTTGCACCCTTATCTAGTCTCATCTCGTATTTTGTCACTCTTAAGACTTTTCTTTGAGCGAAATTCCTCTTTTGAACAAACAAACTTTCGGTCAATCATTGCTTTATTTTTTCTTGATCTAGAAATCCTATTTTTACGCACACTAGAGCCATTACGGTGAGCATAATCAAGATAGAACTTAAATTCAACATCAAGTGATTGAAATTTCATACCGACATAGGGTTCCCTCGATTCTTCATCACCTGATTAAAGAACAAAAGATACAATTGCCTTCACGGTGCTTTCTATTTCTTCCAAGGAACCTTCAGTTCCTTCTGCATTTTGCTCTTCTAAGTTAAAATTTTCAAAAGTCTCCTGCATGATAATTATTAGGTGTTAAAAAAATAGCATAAATTTAGCTTAAAAGTAATATATTCTCTAATTATCGTTGTCATACAAAAGCATAGAAATTATGTCAATCTAATAAATCATTGAACTTATGTCAATCTAAACTTATGTCCACTGTCCTTTTTGAAGTAAAAATCTAAACGTTAATAATTGTGTCCAACTGTAACTAAAATTGTCCAAAGATAACTTGTCCAACTATTAATATCTTGTTTCTTCAAGTTTTATATCTTAAATATTAGGTGTACTAGTTTCTTAAGTAAACTAATATTATTGTTATTAGCTTAAAAGTCACTTTTTCTAGATTCTGTAAAGAAAATGATAATGAATAAATACTAATCATGTTATTTTTGTGTCGTTGATTGTGCCAAATTGCTTCAATTGTATAAGTCAGATGTTTCAATGGTGAAACAAGTAAAACTAACGAGGACGATGAGTAGTATACCCGGTTAAATAAATTGTTTCTATTTTTAGTAAGCCAAGTAAGAATTCTAAACAAACTCATATAATTAATTTAGAGTTCAAGTTACCTTATAATAATTTTTTCATTAATATTATTTAAATATTAATAACCCTTCTAAATATTACTTAATGGGTTAAAAAAGAAAGTGATAGTGTAATTTTATGACACACTGTCAGTGAAAACTAGTTTTTCTGTAACTTACCTCCTCAAGTTAGAAATGCATATTTTCTTTTATAATTGGGCATTGAGTGGTTAATGCATTTCTAGATATATGCATTTCTTTAAAAAAAAAAAAAAATTAAAAATAAGTTTGAAAAGGGCCACAAAATCAAGTTTCATCTCTCATCATTGAGATGTTTGTAGTTTTTAAGAACAATTATAACAAAGAGTAAAATAGGAAAAAAAAAATTAATTTTATCTTGAACTTTTAAAATGATAAATAATTTGAGACGTCAATGATTAGAAATTACGATAGAAAAATTGAAATGAAACAAATATAAATAAAAATATAATAATCAAAAACTCTTCTTAGTAATATTTCTTTAAAGAAACGTGTAAAAGAAAAGTACGATAATTAAATGGACGGAAGAGAGTAGTAAGTTAACTAACGTGTTCAATTATTCATCCTATCATTTGATTAATTAAAATCGAAATTGATTACTCCAGGAAGAATCTTCGTTGTTGTATGAGGCATTTTAATAGTACAACTGTATAAGTTGGTGTTTGGATAGAAAAATTGTAAAATTTGAAAAAGACAATATTTGAGAAAAAGTTGTAGATAGTATTTAAAAGTGGGAAAAGGGTCAAATTTATTTCTCTATTTTGAAAAATTAGCTAAACATATCTTTCGTTAAATTTGGGTTCTAAATTTATGCTCATTGTCATACTTTAGGATCAAATTTATCCTTCTACTTTGAAAATTTGATTAAATATACCGTTTGTCATACTTTGGAATTAAATTTATCCTCGATGTCATATTTTGAGGTTAAATTTATCCTCGTTCTCATGAACTTTTTACATGTATCCTTACTTTAATAGAAAAGTCCAAATCAACGTTAAATTCCCCATTTTAAAAAATAAAATACACTTTAATCTAACTCGTCTGACCTAACTCAAGCCACGAAAAAGACAAACAAATATATCTGTCTTAGCTTTGTTGATCAATTTTTTCCAACGAGATTAAGTCACTGGATATTTATCAGTGCATAGCTCATGAATAATGGATCTGCATTAGTGCAAACACAATTTTTTATTCCATTTTACTCTTTATTTATTTGTAAATAATCTATCAATGCTACACACGAACGAGAAGCATATTTGTTCATTAAAAAAATTCTACCAATAGAACTGAGGGAAGGATATATTTATTTGTATATGTTTTGTGGATCAAATAGGGCACGTTAGATTAGGATGTGTTTTAATTTTTAAAAATGTGTCATTTAATGTTGATTTATGATTTTCTATTAAAGAAAGTGTAGATGTGAAAAGTTTGTTTAACGATGAGGTAAATTTTGCCCAAAGTATGACATCAAGGGTAAATTTAGCCCAAAGTATGATGAAGGTTATATTTAGCTAATTTTTCAAAGTAGAGGAATAAAAGTAGACCCAAAAGTATGATAAAGGTTATATTTAGTCAATTTTTCAAAGTAGAGGAGTAAATTTGATAATTTTTTCCTTTAAAAATTGAAGTTGTGTTTGAATGTGAATATAAATTGAAATTGTTTCAAAATTTTTGGGACTAATTTAGCGAGTGTTTGGCCATAAATATTTTACTTTTCTAACAAATTGTTTTTAAACTTCATGGAGAAAAGTTTTAAAATTCTCAAAAGTATCACTTTTATTTTTCACCAAGTAAACATATATGTAAACTTAGAAATATCATCAATAAAAGTAATAACACGGGTTAAAATTTCTCCAAGTTCACAAATATTAGTATGAACTAATTCTAACAAGTCGATTTTTTTAAAACTTGAAAATGAGGTCTTTTAGTAATTTTGGCTTTACAAGAAGCCGCACATTTTTCAAAATTCGTTTTAATCCTTAGGATTAATCCTAAACTCTGATGATTCTCACATAACGATCATCAATATCACACAAATGAAAATGCCAAAAATTAGTATAAGAAAACATATATAAAGAAGTAGAAGTTTTAATTCATTTCAACATTTATAACTTGAATATACCATCACAATTATACTTCTTTCCCACAAATATATTATTTTTCAGAATTAAATATTAGTCAGATTCAATAATTTGTTGGAAATCAGCTCTATTAAGAAGAAAAGTAGACATCAATTTTTTTCTCATGGATGAAATATAAAGTACATCTTTTAAAATTAATACTCTTTCAGAAATAAAACTCAATTCGACATCTCCCTTTTCAAGCACTTGAATGGTGTGAGAATCACCACGCATGATGATTTTGAGCTCCTCAAAAGGAGTATATATTTATATTTTAAATCAATCTTTGTCATAGCAGACATGACTATTTGCACCAAAGTCAGCTTGTTATCCATCAACATTCTCAATCAAATTTATGTCTGTTATCACTGCCGTAAATGATTCTTCGATAACATTTATCTGAGGTGTAGACCCACGTTTTTAAAATTTATAAAATCGACCAATATGTCCACTTTTGTCATAGACAAAGCACGATCTTTTTTTTTGAATTTGTTGATTTTGTGCTTGATTATTTCATCATTATTGTTCTTGAGATGCCTATCATTATTTTTCTTGAATTTTTTCTTCTTGGACTTCAAAGAAATATTTTTGTAAGTATCAAGGGTACCATTGTTTAAAGTAGTTAAATTTATCTTTGGTGTGATGTGGATCCGGCTCCTCTCCATTTTCCTTTTAGCTCCTCTCCATTTTTCTTTTAAAGTAGTTAAATTTATCTTTGGTGTGATGTGGATCCGGTTCCTCTCCATTACTTTGATTGAAGACACATGTCATAGTTTAAAACTAATGATTGAGATTTAATTAGTTAAATTAAAGTTCTAATCATAATTATCTTCTTCTATATATTTAGTTATATTTATTCCTTAAATATCCATTAAGTAATATTTTTAAATTAAAAAAAATAAAGATTATTTTTTAATAAGTTAAAATGAATAAGTAAGCCATTATGCTAAATTGGTACATTCCAACTGATTAGCTATAATGATTATAATAATAATACGAGTCCAAAAAAATAATCAAACTATTTTATCTATTATACGTGTTATTACTTAAAATATCCCTTTTACTCCCAATAAATAACAATAAATAAAAATAATATATTGAGTTATGTTAATATAATTCAAATAATAAAAATAATATATTGAGTTATATTAAATTGAATTATTCATTTTAAGTAATGGTTTTCAAATAAAAAAATAAAGATTATATTTGTTATTTTTCTTAAGTAATGTTTTTCAAATAAAAAAATAAATATTGTGGCTTGAAGTTTTTTTAATTTTATTTTCTTTCCGTTCCAAATAAATTCATTATACTTGTGCCAAATTAAATATAAAGATTGTGTCAAATAAATTCATTATATTTTCTTTATGTAGCTCTCTTGAATTCTCAAATTAGAAAAATTGAAATGTTAGCTATATTATTAATTTTTTAAAAAAATAAAAAATTTAGGAAAAGTTCTTAAAATATATTTGTGATAGTAAAGATTTTTTTTTAAAAAAAAATATTGAGTAAAAGATATAATGTGTATTTAAGGAACAAATATAACTAAATGTATGGAAGAAGATAATTATGGTTAGAATTTGATTTATTTTATTAAATCTCAATCATTAATTTTAAACCATGACATGTGTCTTCAACCCAAACAAGAACTTGGGGAAATTGGAGAGAAGAAAATAGAGAGGAGCTGAATCCGTGTGATGTTATTTTCTTATGTTTGCATAAGCGCCTCTTAGCTCCTTGTTTCTTCTTCCATGTGGATTCACATCATCATAGTTTCTTGATTATGCTTCAAATCGTACAACCTACCAATTTTTTAATTTTGATGATAGTATTATAATAGAATTTGGTAATGTTATTCTTCATGAAAATAAATTCTTTTTTTAATTCTAAAAATAATGGTGGTCAAAGCATTGAAGAAAATAGTTTGTCACTGTAGTTCTTCTGCTTCTATTATGAAAAATTAAAAAAAGAATTTTAAGTTAAGAAGAAGTATAAGAGCTAGAGTAGAAATTTTTTTGATCATTATGTTTTTAATATTGGAGATGTCCCTGTCACTTTAAAAGAAGTCTCATCTTTGCATGATGCTATTTTTCTTAAAGAAGTCGTGGATGGTGAAGTGAAATTACTAATTTTCAATCAAACTTGAAAGCTAGTTGATTTATCACAGTGTTGTAAAATAATTTGGTGCAAATAAATCTTATGAAAAAAGTTAAAAGCATATGGATCAGTTGATAAATATCAGGTTAGACTAGTGGCTAAAGATTTTAAGTAACTAGAAAACCTAGAATTTTTTGATATTTTTTCTCCTGTAAGGAGAATTACATCCATTAGACTTAATTTTTATTACGAATCCATCAAATAAATGTGAAAGTTATTTTTTTAAAATGGAGACCCAAATGAGGTTACATGGAACAATCCGAGTATTTTGTTGAAGCAGGTCAAAAAAGCAAAGTATGTAAACTTACTAAGGGGTGTTTGGATTGACTTTTTATAAGTGATTACCTACTTTTGACTTTTGGCTTATTTTTATACTTTTTAAGCCTAAAGTAAAGTGCTTAAAGACATTTTTTATCTGTGTCAAACGCCTTTAAAAATAAAAAAAGTGCTTAAAAGCTAAAAACATTTAAAATAAGTCAATTCAAGCACCCTCTAAATTCCTATATGGCTTGAAATAGACACCATAGTAATGACATGAAAAGTTTGATTCATGCATGATTGATGGCTTTAAAATAAATGAGTGTGATAATTACATATATCATAAGTCTTGAAATAATTCACACATTATCATTTGAATATATGTTGATGATTTATTGATCTTCGGCTCTAATTTGAATGTTATCAAAAAAACTAAAATTATTCTTAGAAATTATTTTGATATGAAGATCTTGGTGAGACAAATGTTATGCTAGGAATAAAAGTTACTAAAACATGTGATGAAATTTTCCTTAACCAGTCACATTATGTTGAAAAAATTTTGAAAAAATATAATTTCCTTGATTGCAAATATGTTGTAACTCCATTTGATTCTAGTGTTCACTTGTTTTCTATTGATTGTACTAGGCCTGATATTGCATATGCAGTAGAAATACTTAACAGGTTTACTAGCAAGTCAGGTAGGTAAACATTGACATACTATAACAAAAGTAATGAGATATATTGAAACAAAAACTTATGTGTTTGTTCTATAAAAAATATCCTATTATACTTAAAGGCTTTTGTGAGGAGAGTTGAAACACTTTATCAGGTGATTCTTTATCTACTACTGGTTATATATTTATTTTGGATGGTGGTGCTATTTGTTGGAAATCTAAAACGCAAATTATTATTGCTAACTCTACCATGAAGTAAACTTGTCAACAGGGCCAGATTGGCCCAATTAGCCCGGCCCGTTTAGAGTTCCCGGTTCGGTGGGCCTCCATGCTACTGGGCCGCCGGTCTTGGTCCGTCTCAACTGACAGGCCCGGTGGACCGGCCCAGTTCCAAAATTGGACCAGGCCCATCGGCTACTCGAACCGGACCAGCGCAATTTAAAAAAAAATTATTTTGTCTTGTTGTTGGGCTGTTTCCAAAGGTTCAATGAACCGTTGTCCCAATGGCTATAATTTTGTTTGGGTCCAACGACCATTTGGCCCAAATTGCTTTATTTTGTTAAAAAAAATTAATGAAATTTTTTTCTATAAATACCCTAAAATTTCAAATCATTTTTCACACAAATCTTATTCTCTCAATCTCTCTCAAATATTCTAATTATCTCCTAAAATACTCAATTTTTTTTTAATTTTACGATTACAAATATCAAGTGAAAGTTTTTTAAAGTTGCAACTTTCAGATATTTTCAAAATTTAGTATTGTCGTTTCATCTCTTACTTTTTATTTTTAATTAGTGTATTAATTATTGAATATTTATTTTTATTATTTTTATTTATTTTGAATATTTTTTAGTTTAATTTATAATATGGATAAATTTGAAAACATCGGTAAAACTGTCAAAATAATTTATCCCAGAAGTGGTAGTGGTAGTAAAAAATAAATTGATGGCAGTTCCGATAGAGATAGTTCAAGTACTAGATATACTCGTGTACTTACGATATGAATTATTTAGAAACTAAAAAAAATTATGGTATAGAAAAAAAGAATGAAGTAGACATGGTTAATTTAGATGTAGATGATGAAAGTATTGGTGAGAAGCCCGAAGTCAAAAATGCTAATGTTAGATCCAAATCGATTAATCTTCCTTCCCGTCCTCTCCGTCATGCCCCTGCAATATCTCGTAGAAGAACTAGTATTGCATGGAAATTTTTTTTTGAAAATAGAAGAAGAAAGTAAGGTGCAATGCAATATTTGTGAAATTATATATGAGCATAAAATTGGAGGCAATAAAGGGGGTACGAGTTCGTTGATGAGACATTTAAGAGACAGAAACGCAAGAGAGTTAAGTATTGCATAAGGTGATGAGGCTGTTGGTGGGCCAGCACACACTAGGTTGAACTCAGTAACCGGTCAATTAGATAAGAATTGTAATAAAATGAAGAGACGGAAAGAAATAGAGAAAATCATAGTTGGGGGTTGTTTGCCTTTCACTTTTGCTTCTTTGGGTGCTTTAATTCATTCTATTCAGGCAATTTATAAATCCTATGTTTACAGGTATTCCTAGAAGTACTTTTCGGACCGATATTTTTTGACTCCATGTACAATATATTTATTATTTATCTCCATTATTGAAAAATATTTCATGTAGAATTGTTCTAACTTCTGATCTTGGCTGTGTTGTTAACAAAGATGATTATTTAATGATTACTTGTCACTGGATAGATAGCAATTTTGTTATGCAAAAACGTATTCTAGTATTCTTGTATGATGAAGATTGTAGACACAGTGAAAGATTTATTTCTGAATCTATTTCTAAAGTAGAAAAATATTACAGTATTGAAAGAAAAGTTTTATGTATAGATTTTGATAATACATTTAACAACAAGGCTACTGTTGAGTTGTTGAAAGTTGAACTTTCTCCGTCGTTACCTGAAATATTTCAGGTTAAGTGTGCTTGTCATATATATAATTTAATCGTAAGAGATGATCTTGAATTTTTTGAGCTTTATATTGAAAACGTACGGCTTGTTGTTGGCTTTATTCAAGAAAATAATCAAAAAGTTAGAGTGAGAGAATTTAAAATCATATGTGAACAAAATGGACTTGGACCGATATTTATGCCTGAAAAATGTGATACTAGATGGAATGCTACTTATACTTATTTAAAAATTAGTCTTGCTTATAAAGTTCCTATTACAATGACTTTTAATCAATATTTTGGTTCTTTTCCTGAGTGTATGCTACATGATTCTGATTGGGCTGCAATTGATGATCTTGTTAAATTTTTGAAAAAAAAATTATATAGCAACTGTTGAATTCTCTGGTGCTTATTATCCTGTTGTTTGTAATATTTTAGCTTATTTAGCTGACATTTCTTGTTTGCTTAACGAATATAAGAATAAAGAAGGTTACAAAGAAGTTATTACTGCTATGATTGCTAAATTTAAAAAATATTTTTATTTGTTTCCCCTAATTTTTTTGATTGGTTCTATAATAAATTCATGTATGAAATATACTATGGCCGAATTTAGTTCTATTATTTATAATGCTTTAGAGATACAGCCTGAAGAAGAACCTTCTTTGTTTACGGCTATGAGTGATGCAAACAGTTACATGGAAGCATTATACAACCATTATGATGATTTACTTGATGAAGCCGTACCGGTAAATATCACTCAAAATGTTGCTCCTCAAGCTCTCGAGGACAGGGGTGGACCCACATAGGTTCAAGTGGTTTCATATGAACCCACTTTGTCGAAAAATTACACTGTATATATATACGTATATAGAAGCAGTTTTTACAAATTTAAAAGGTATATATTATATACTGAACCCATTATAAACAAGAGGAGTGCCTAGCTTAGTGGTAGCTGGTTCAATTGTTGACACATATGTCCCGTGTTCGATCCCCAATAGGGGTGATTTTTTTAATTATTTTATGCAGCAACTTTGAACCCAACCATCATCTTCTAAAAGGCAGGCACATAGTAGTTATCCTGATTACTTTTTAAATTTAAATGTTTAGGACAGGGTGCAGCCTTCATCATACAGAACAAATTTTGGGGAAAAGCTTAAGTATTTTCTTCGACAGATGATAGAGCATCGTAGAGTAAGGATCTGCGCGCTGGATTGGTGGAAGAATAATGAAAGACAATATCCTTCAAGATTAGCAAGAAATATATTGAGTGTTCCAATGTCAACCATTGCATCGGAGAGCACTTTTAGTCAGGGACGAAATAACTTAGAGACAACCTGCATTCATCGGGAAACAATCCTATGAATGTTCTAGTTTGCCTTAGAGATTGGATTAGAGTGGAACGAAGAAATCAAGGAATGGAGGAGGAGATAAAAGACGAACAGAATCTTGAAGAAATTATGACTTCAAGACAGAACTCAGCACAATCAAGTCCAATGCATGGTTTAGCCTTTGCCCCCGTTGATTTTGACTTTCCTATGATAGTTCCTGTTAATATTGACATGCATGAGTTGGAAAAAATGATGCAAAATTTGTAGATTTTTCATTCATGTAAATTATAAGTTTCAGATCATTTTGCAATCAATAAAATACAACATTCATTCACTCCTTACGTATTTTTTTTATTAAATTAAATATCTAGTTTGAAATAAATACTTTTAATTTATTACTAATTTACTATCAAACTTTACACTAAGTAATTAAAATAACAAATAAAAATACTATAATTTTATCTTTTAATTGTTGTATGTAAAATTGTAAATTTTGAATATATGTTCAAAAACTTCAGCTATTATTATATTAAGTAGTATACATTGTAGTCTTGTATGTATATGTGTATGTATATTTTTTAAAGTACTATAACATGTAATTTATATATTTTTCAACTTTAAAGTGGTATTTTAAGTAGTATATATATTTTATTGCACATATATATGTGTATATATTTTTTATAGACTCTAAAGTAGTATATATATAATGTATACATGTATATATATTTTCTAATGTCGTATATATATAGGTATATATGTTTTAATGTATATTATTTCAAGTAGTATTTTAAGTAGTATATATATTATATTGTACGTATATATGTGTATATATTTTCTATAGACTCTAAAGTAATATATATTTAATGTATACATGTGTATATATTTTCTAAAGTAGTATATATATAAGGTATATATGTTGTATGTATATTGTTTCAAGTAGTATTTTATGTAGTATATATATTAAGCTGTACGCATATATGTGTATATATTTTCTATAGACTCTAAAGTAATATATATTTGATGAATGCATGTGCATATGTTTTCTAAAGTAGTATATATAGGGTATATATGTTGTATGTATATTGTTTCAAGTAGTATTTTAAGTAGTATATATATATATATAATATATATATATATATATTATATTGTACGTATATATGTGTATAGATTTTTTTATAGAGTCTAAAGTAGTATATATTTAATGTATACATTTGGATCGGTCAAAATTGGTTTCACGCTAAGTGGGTCGATCTCAGTCTATTTTGGGATGATTTACTATTGGGCCCGGACCGTTAAGAGCTGAACCGGTATCGAATCGGCCTAAAAACCAGTAACAACAAGTGGGCTGGTGTTAATTTGAACCAGACCAACCCGATTGACAGGTCTTCCATGAAGGATGAATTAATTGTTTTAGCTTCAACTAGTGAGGATGCGAATTGGTTGAAAATTTTATTATTTTGAAAATTAATTTCTCCTATTTTAATTCATTTATATAACACCACTGCAATTGATAGATTTTAAAATCGTTATTACAATGATATATCCAAACTTATAAGGAAAAAATATAGTAATGTGAGATCATATTTGATAAGTGGTACATTAATGTTGATTATGTCAAATTCTGTGATAATATTGCAAATTCATTGACTAAGGCCTTAGCAAGTGCAAGGACTGGAGCACATCGAGGGGGATAGTATTGAAGCCTATAAATTCTTAAGTCACATGTGGGGAAATTCAACCTCAAGGCTAGAGATCCTATAACTAGGTTCAATGGGAAAACGAATCATATAATGACTTCTTGTAAAACAAATGCACTATTTTTTATCCCTCTTTATAATGTGAGTGCATTTTACTATAATGATTTATGTGGTTGAGTTCAAAAACTCTTAATGAAAATTTATATCTCGTATGAGTGGGGTGCTAAAATTACAAGAGCACCCTCGACAAATTTCATCTATATAAGTGTGGAAGTAGGCCGCTTCATATGAGAATTAGGCTCGATCTTAAAGACACTCATGAAAATTGGGATAGCACAAGGTCGTAATGTGTTGGCTATAAAGTTCATGTCAATACCTTGACCATTATTTATCAACAATGATATTTTATATCCCTAAAGCATTCATAGTTCAAGTCTAAGACCACTATAATTCTTAAGTAAAAATTACTGATTTACTAATTAGAGGTTCAATATAGAGCATACCTTCATTATGCATAGCTTCATTGTTCATTAGAGAAAGTTAATATTATATTAATTTAGTTCGTATTGATAAGACATTATAGTGATTACTCCATTTTGAAATTAACGGATATGTTACACCTTGATGTTGCATTACTCCATCAGTTTGCATTTGGTATTGTGCAGAAAATTTCATTCATTGGTGTCATTTTATGTCTTCTTTGAGTGTGTTTGGTATGAAGGAAAATATTTTCTGAAAAATATTTTTCAATTTTCCCATGTTTGGTTGGCTTAAATGTTTTGGAAAATGTTTTCAAATCAACTTATTTTGCTCAAATCTAAGGAAAATGACTTACTTTCAAAAAGTACAACAACAACAACAAACCCAGTGTATTCCCACACAAAGGGGTCTGGGGAGGATAAAATGTATGCAGTCCATACCACTACCTCCGGAGAAGTAGAAAGATTGTTTCCGATAGACCCCCGGCTCAATACAAAAAATAATAAACAAATTCATAATAAAGCATGAATAAAGATGGAATAATAAAAATAGGACACCCACACAGTAATACCCTATACTAACGAACCAAAGGCACCCTCACCTTTATACCACCACCCCAAAGCTCTCCTAACTACTAACTACGACCCACCCACATGCACTAGCCTTGTATCCTAATTCGCGTCCTCCAAAACTTCCTTTCTAGGGTCGTGTCCTCAGTAAGCTGTAACTGCTCTATGTCACGTCTAATTACTTCTCTCCAATATTTCTTCACCTACCCTTACCCCACCTGAAACCATCCAAAGCAAGCCTCTCACAACTACGAGCTGGGGCATCCGCGCCCCTCTTCATCACATGCCCGAATCATCTCAATTGAACTTTCCGCATCTTTTCCTCTACCGAAGCCACTCCAACCTTCTCCCGAATAGTCTCATTCCTAACCCTATCACTCCTAGTAAGCCCACACATTCAAAGCAACATCCGCATTTCCGCTACCTTTAATTTTTTGATATGGGAGTTCTTCATTAGCAAACACTCCGCTCCATACAGCATGGCCGGGCGGACTGCCACTCTGTAGAAATTGCCTTTAAGTTTGGGCGACATCTTCTTATCACACAACACTCCCGAGGCGAGCCTCCACTTAATTTATCCTGCCCCAATACGGTGGGAGATATCCTCATCAATCTTTTCATTCCCCTGAATCATGGATCTGAGATACTTAAAACTATCCCTTCTACAAACAGCCTGGGAATCCACCAAACTACCACCTCATCCTCTTACCTTATATCATTAAACTTGCATTCCATATACTCTGTCTTGCTCCTACTAAACCTGAACCCTTTAAACTCAAGGGTTTGTCTCCAAACCTCTAATTTATCATTCGCACCTATCCACGTCTCATCAATCAATACTATATCATCTGCAAAAAATATACACCAAGGCACCTCTCCTTGAATACGCCGCATCAACACATCCATCACCAATGCAAATAAAAACGGGCTAAGAGTCGATCCGTGATGCAACCCTGTCAAAATAGGGAAATGCTCTGAATCTCCCTCCGCCATCCTCACTTGAGTCTTAGCTCTATCATACATGTCCTTAATGGATCTTATGTACGCCACCAGGACCTTACTCATCTCCAAGCATCTCCAAAGAATATCCCTAGGGACTTTGTTGTAGGCCTTCTCCAAGCCGATAAACACCATGTAAAGATCCTTCTTTTTTTTCTATATTTCTCCACCAGTCTCTGCACCAGGTGAATTGCCTCCGTCGTCGAGCGATCGGGCATAAATCCAAACTGATTCTCCGAAATAGACACAATCCTCCTCAACCTCCACTCGATCACTCTCTCCTAAATCTTCATAATGTGACTTAACAACTGAATACTCCTATAGTTGTTGCAACTCTAAATGTCACCCTTGTTCTTATATAAAGGAATCATGGTACTCGATCTCCTAACCTCAGGCATTTTCATAATCTTGAAAATACCGTTAAATAATTCGGTCAACCACCATAAACTAGCCCCGCCAGTAAACTTCCAAAAATCCACAAGAATCTCGTCATGCCCCGTCGCCCTATCCTTTCGCATACTGCGAATAGCCTCGCTGACCTCCTCCACCTTAAAATGCCTACAATATTTGAAATCACGACACCCCTCTGAGTGCTCCATCTCCCCTAACACAATGTCTATGTCCCCCTCATCATTCAAGAATCTATGAAAATACGACTGCCATCTTCTCTTAATATGAACGTCCTCCACCAGCACACTACCATCATCTCCTTTAATGCACTTCACTTGATCAAGGTTGCGACCTTCCTCTCCCTAGCCTTAGCAAGCCTATACAACCTTTTTTTCCCGCTTCTCTCCTCTAACCCCGCATATAAGCTCTCAAATGTTGCTGTCTTAGCAGTCGTAACTGCTAACTTAGCCTCTTTCCTAGCTAACTTGTACTCCTCCCTATTTATCCGCTTATCCTCTTCATCCTTATTCTAAATCAACTTAGCATACACCCTTTTCTTTGACTTCACTTTCTTCTTTACTTCTTTATTCCACCACCAGTCCCCCTGATGCTGACTAACCCGACACTCTTAAGTTGAAATGTTCATACAACTCTTAAAATCACTCACCCCTACTCCGACCCCCCAACCCCCAACCAAAAAAAATATTTCAATTTTTTCTTACCTCATCCCTACCCTAAACCTTATCCCCCTTCCCCCTCCAAAAAAAAAATTAATTTTAAAAAAAAAAAAAATTATTTTTTTAAAAAAATATTTTTTAATTCACTTTTTAAAAAAATTATTTTTCTCCCCCCCTCCCTTCTCCCTCCCTCCAACCAAAAATAATTTATTTATGTTTTCAAAAACAAAAAAATTCTTTCCCCACCCCTACCACATATTTTGACAACCCCAACACCCCCCTATAGGCCCCTGCCCCCCCCCCCCCCCCCCCCTCCAAAAAAAAATTTAATTTATTTTTTCAAAAAAATTATTATCCCGCCCTTCTTATTGTATTCGTTCTCATTATTTTTGTTAAATATATACAAATATTTAGGAAAATATATATTTACCTAATTTGCATAACGAACACAAGAATATAAGTAAAAAACACCCTAAAAAAATATTTTTCAGGATCAAAAATATTTTTTCTAAAACGTATTTTACTCTTTAGCTAAACACTAAAATGTATTTTCTGAAAAATATTTTTTCATTCGTCAACCAAACACTAGAAAATATTTTTCGACAACTAAGAAACTGACTTATTTGCCAGGAAAATATTTTTCTAAAAAATATTTTTCATGAAAAATATTTTTCTTCATACCAAACATACCCTTTATTTAGCTGCATTAGTTTCTAATGTTAAAGGTGGCAATGAGTTACCATTCTTTGCCAATTGCTGCATTAGTGACAGAAAGTGATTTTTTATTTTCCTGTAACTCTTTTTGTCCATTATTACATTTGTAACTCTTGTAATTTACATGACATATATCAATTTAACTACTACTCATTCATTCATATTCATTACTAGAAAGACTTCTCTCTTGTAAATAGAGTTAGTCTTGCATATTTTTCAAGTTCATAACAATAGAGTTTACAAAAGTTAGTAAAAAGAGAGTTTATTATTTGAAGAGAGGTGTTCTTTTTTATGGAACTTTGAACTCAATTCTTGTCCAGAGTTTATTGAGTTGTACTTTGTGAAAAGGTTATTATATCCTGAAAAGGACAAGTCAAGAAGATTGCTATTGGACCAGTGAAATCATGTGTTGCAACGGACCTAAATCTCTTTAAAGGAAGCGAGATATATGTGCCTCATCCAAGAAGAAGATACTTTATTTTCTTCTTTTGTATTTTTTTAGTTGTAGTGGTTTGTAACTTTCAACAACATTTTTTTGTTGAATATTTTATTGTCATCACATGTTTCATATTTTTGTGTTTTTTTAAAAAGAACACTTAAGATGATTATATGTTAGTAGGATTAAAGACATAGTTGAAGAATAAGTTAATTATATGTTTGTATAAAACCTTTATTGAAAAAAATTTGAAAAAAAAAAAAACTGAGGTCGAAAAAACTAATTTTTGATTTAGTTTGGTTTATAAATTTAAAATCCGATAAAATTAATTTGATTTGATATTTAAAAAATTTGAAACCAACTCGATCATGTACACCCTTATCTATGGCCAAAAAGGTTCATGGGTTGAAATTGTGGAAACAACAATTATAATAATTTTATGTCTAAATATTTTTTTCAGAATAATATTACTAAAACTGTAAAATATTCATGAACAAACGAACATTAAATCAAAAATGAAAAAAAAAAAAAAACTAAATCACCAACATTTGTCCTAGAAACTTCAGTATAAAGTATTCGATTTTCACTTCTAAAAAAATCAAACTTCACTACTTGGATTTCTCATCTATGAAGTATTTCGAAGGTTACAAGACTTCCACTAATTTAAAGTTTAAGAAGTTTGTACTCTATTTTCGTATGTAAAAGTTCGAAATTTCTCAACCAATTAAGTCTCAATCTTAAATGAGAAAAGGACAAAAATGACACCTAAAATTAAAATAATACCACAAAAGTAACACCCACAATTAAATACCCGATAAATAGCCACTCCCAGTATAACCCGTGTACCATTTCATCTTCTTCTTTTTCCCCCTTTTCTCCCATTCTCTCTACCGTAAAATTCTTTCAATTTCTCATTGCGGCTTCAAAATTCACCTACGAATGCTCACTTTTGCTGTGCGGTGCTCTGGTGCAAACAAAAGATTTTTTTACTGTGATTTTAAATGTTTAAGTCTTTCTAGAAAGAATTGCACACAAAGAACTTCACCACCAAATCTTCTTTGCGATGGTTGACATCAAGCATTTCGTCTCCCTTTCTTTCTTTTCTTTTTATTCACAATTTTCTTTTCATTCAAACTCTTAAACCTACATTCCTTTACCTTTTCCGATACTCTAATTTACCTTTCTTATTTCACAAATTTTGTATAAAATATCCCATAAATTTTGTATAAATTATACAAAAATCTGCATTCAATTAGCTTCATATAGTTTTTTTAATTGGAAATTTGCTCAAAATTGATACAAAATAACGACTTTAGCTTCAGTTTTAGTTTCAATAATAACAAAATATGGAGGTGTATGAATTTGCCCTATGTACACAAAAACATGCACAGATTTCTATCCATCCATTTGAAAAGGAGTATGAATGTACTAGATTTACAGTATCAATTTGGTATAGCAACTGTTTTTGTTTGCACAGATTTCTACTGTAAAAGGTGTATTTATGTGGTATATATGTTGTATCAATGTTGTATCAAAGTGTATCAATCTAGTATAAAAGAGTATATACTCTATTGAGTATATGGACATTGCATATGCATGCATAGGTTTCCCTTCTCTCTTGTTATAAAAGAATATCAATCTAGAATAAAAGAGTATATACTCTATTGAGTATATGGAAACTGCATATGCATGCATAGGTTTCCCTTCTCCCTTGTTATAAAAGTGTATCAATGTGATATAAAAGAGTATCAATTGGGTATATGGATTTCCTCTCTCTTTTTTAAAAAGTGTATCAATGTATTATAAAAGTGTATCAATATGGTATAAAAGTGTATCAATTGGGTACAGAGACTGCATGCGATCGACGGACTCCAATTGTTATAAATTGGGCCAAATGGCTAAAAAAAGGAAAACAAATTGGGTCGACTGGCTCCAGTTATTCATATTTTCAAATTGTGGGTCATTTCTTCTCAAAATGGCCAGCCCATGTCCATTTCCTTTTTTAAATTGAGTTCAAATGAGTCCATTTCAATCCCCACTTCAATCCGTTTTATAAAAAATAATTTTCTTAATGAAAATAGGAAAAACAAGCGATAATGTGTCCTCCTTCTCTCAAAATCACCGACCTCACCTCATCCCCACCTTACCCCAACCCCACTATACCCCAACTTATCCCACGCCCACCTTACCTCCATTATATATATATATTTTTATTTTCTTAAAAAAATTATAATTTTTTTCTTACCCCACCCCACCTCATCCCCATCACCTCCCTACCCCAAACCCCCACCTCTAACCCAAGAAAGTAATTTTAATTTTTTTATAGAAAAATAAAGCTTTTCTAACCTCACGATCAAAATTCTACCCTTCCCCCTTCCCCGCATCCTCTACCCCTCCCCCCAAAAAATATTTTTTTAAAAAATAAATAAATAATTTTTTTATAAAAAGATAAATCTTACCCCAACCCCTATCTCCACCTACCCCTGCCCCCTCCCTTCTCCCCTTACGATAATACCCCATCCCCTAAAAGAATATCTTTTTCAAAAAAGTTAATTTTGTTTTAAAAAATTCTTACCTCAACCCCCACACTCCCATCCCCACCCCCACAACGCTCCCGATTATTTTTTTAAATTCTCACCCCACCTCCCATCACCCCTAACCCCTTCCCCTCCCCAACCTCCACCCCCATGACATACCCCTTTCCCAAAAAGTTATTTTTTTTAAAAAAAAATTAACTTCTTTTTTTTTTTTTTTAAATTCTTACTTCAATGCCATCCTAATCCCCCAAACCCCTACCCCACACCCCTCCTCAAAAAAAGAATTTTTATTTTTTAAAAAATTAAATTTTAAAAAAAAAATCTTAACCACCCCCGCTCTACCCACCCAACTTTTCAATCTCATTCAAATTTATTTTCTTGAATTGAAATTGTTTGGGGTAAATATTAATATTTTAATATATTTTAGATTAAAAAAAATCTCTCTACCCACGAACCCAACTTTTCAATCCCATTCAAATTTATTTTCTTGAATTGGGTTTATAAGGGGTAAATATTAAGTAAAAATTACATATATAATGATATGTTTACTAGTATTTACTAAAAATCTCAACTATTACAAAATTTCATTAAATTCTAACATTTAGCCTTTGAAGATACATATAAGTTAAGTTAGATACGTCCTACAGATACATGTATTAGTTAAACTAATTAGCATGTTTTAAGGAATGTAATCGGATAACTAGCATTAATATAGCAATTAACCTAACTAATTATGGTAAAAATAAATAATATCTCACGATATATGGTAATTAATTTGTTATTCCACCATTTTAAACAAGAACCTTTGCATAATCAGTTTTTCATAGTGCAAAAAGTTCATACTTTCTATCAAAAAAATTCATATAACCATTTTTTTTATTTGTTGATTTTCTTTCATCAATTGCAATGAATATCTCAGTATTTTTATGTCATTTCAGCATTTGGATTAACGATATTATACCATAATCACCCAAACCCCTTTCATTGCCATTGTTCGATACGAAGGGGAACAAGATCATTACACAGATTTAGAATTATCATTATCGTCACAGCTGCAGAGACTTAGAAAGTTAACTAAAAAGGGTGGCACTAAAGAGATTTAGAAAGATTGAATCAAATCAGAAATAGGGGTGAAGCAAGAGCAATTTGCACTAGAAAATTGTAGCGCAGAATTTTGCATTCTTAAAAAAAAAAAGATCAAATTATTTCCTTTTGAAAACAAAATGGTCAGATAAGATATAATGACCCAAAAATTTGATGAAATATGTAAACTTTATGATTTTATGTGATTTGATTGTTTTACCCCTCTCCGTAGTTGCATTATGATATTTCTGGAGTTTGGGAGTGATTGGCATAATTTTTTATGCATTTTGGTACATTTATGCGATTTGTGATTTTTGATGGTTTCGAGGGCTATATTTTGGACCTATGAGGATATCTTTTGATTCGTCTAATGGATGGGTGAATGGACTGAGTTAGCAGCTCTAAAATATCATTTTTATTCTAGGTAAACCTTTGGTTCTGGTCCCGGTGCACCCGAGCTCATTTTGACCTATTGGTCGGAAAGGTGAAAAATTGAAAATATTAGTATAGGACCCACATTTGATCGTAACGACCTCAGATGAAAAATCTGACTTTGCCAAAAGATTCGAAATGTTGATTTTAGGGTGTTAGCATATTTGGTGTGATTTTACGACTTTTAATTCTTATTTCGATTCACGGTCTGGTGATGGTATTCCTCCAGTTGCACCTGCTTCAGTTTTAGGTACTCCTTAGACCCCAAGTAATATTTCTCCATTAGCGCCGACACTAGAGTATGGTGTTTCAGGACAGAAAGTGCAGCCTTATTTATGTTACCCCCACAGGTAGAATCTCGACCAGCTGGACTTATTTTGCCTCCTATGTTTCAGCGAGCCACGACTCAGATGATAGTGTTTGGGGAAATATTTCAAAGTATAGGGGTCAGTTGAGTATGCATGGATCTACCTTTCGAGAGTCTCAAAAAAGCACCAGGAGGTTGCATCGTCAGGATAAGTTTAGAGGTTTCTTTATATGTGATGAGTTTGGCCATATGGCTAAGGACTGTCCCCGCCGTGTGTTTAGAGCTACTCTTATTTCAGCTGTGAAAGGTAGGGGTTTCACCAGAGGTGCGAGAGAGGAAGAGGTAGTGGAGGCTGTGATGATGGTCATAGGGATATTCATCTAGTTGGTGGTCGTGGGCAGTGCTATGTCACACCAGCCAGACC
This sequence comes from Capsicum baccatum var. pendulum, assembly GCA_030864225.1. NCBI lineage: Eukaryota > Viridiplantae > Streptophyta > Magnoliopsida > Solanales > Solanaceae > Capsicum > Capsicum baccatum. The sequence continues at coordinate 235,688,167 of CM061550.1, forward strand.
AAAGGCAGAGGCTGCTAATGATTACATATATCATCCCCGTTTATTTCAGACCTGCATTTGTATTATTTAATCCTGTACCGACTTTCTCCTATGTGTCTGTGTATTTTATTTTGGTGTTTGATTCTGTTAGAGAGCCTCTGTCCATGCTTATTCATGTATCTACCCCGTTAGGTGATTCTTTAGTGGTGGATTGGGCGCATCGATCTTGTGTTGTGACTTTTTTCGGGCGTGAGACTTTGGTAGATTTGCATGTATTAAATATGGTCAATTTTGATGTTATTTTGGGTATGGATTAGTTGCTCCTTATCATGTTGTCTTATATTATTTTTATAAGACTGTGACTTTAGTTTCGCTAGGTGTGCCAAGGATAGCTTGGAAGGGTACACTTCATTTGGGTCCTAAGAGGATTATATCTTATGTTCAGGTTCGTAAATTGGTTGAGAGGAGATGTTTATCTTACTTGGCCTATATTTGTGACACCAATGTTGTTTTGCCTCCTTCCTTGGATTTTATTCGTGTTGTCCATGAATTTATGGATATGTTCCCTACAGACTTACCTGGTATGTCTTCAGAATGAGATATTGATTTGATTATTTATTTGAGTTGGGAACCAAATCTATTTTCATTCTTCTTTATAGGATGGCTCCAGCAGATTTGAAGGAACTGAAGGATCATTTGTAGGAGTTGTTGGATAAGGGATTTATCTGACCTAGTGTTTCACCTTAGGGTATGCCTGTCTTATTTTTGAATAAAATTGATGGGTCTACACGGATGTGTATTGATTATCGGTAGTTGAATAAGGTAATGGTTAAGAATAAGTATCCTCTTCATCGCATCAATGATTTGTTTGATCAGCTTTGAGTGTTGTAGTGTTTTTGAAGATTGATTTGAGGTTCGGTTATCACAGTTGAGGATTAGAGCTTCAGATATTCTGAAAATGGCTTTTCGAACTCAATATGGTCATTATGAGTTCTTGGTCATGTCTTTTGGGTTGACCAATTCCCCTGTAGCATTCATGGATTTGATGAACCAGTGTTTTGACCGTATCTCGACTCCTTTGTTATTGTGTTTATAGATGATTTCTTGGTGTATTCCAAGAGCGAGGTTGAGCATGAGGAGCAATTAAGGATTGTGCTTTAGAAATTGAGGGATGAGAATTTGTATGTCAAGTTTTCTAAGTTTTGAGTTTTTGTTAGAGCATGTTTCTTTTTTGGGTCATGTGGTGACTAAGGAGGGTATTATGGTTGATCTAACCAAGATTTTTGTGATTTGTGATTGGGCTAGACCTACTTCTCCCACCAAGATTTAAAGTTTTATTGGCTTAGCAAGTTATTATCAGTGTTTTGTTGAAGGTTTCTCTTCCATTGTAGCTCCATTGACCAAGTTGACTCAGAAGAAGATTTCCTTCCAGTTGTCTGATGTTTGTGAAAAGAGCTTCCAAAAGCTCAAGGACTTATTGACTTCAGCTTCTATATTGGCTTTGCCCAAGAAGGGCATGGGCTTTACCATGTTTTGTAATGCTTGCAGTGTTGGATTAGGTGTTGTATTGATACAGAAGGGAAAGGTTCTTGTGTATGCATCTCGTCAGTTGAAGCCTCATGAGAGGAATTATTCTACGTATGATTTAAAGTAGTTTGCAGTTATGTTTGCCTTGAAGTTGTAGAGGCACTACTTGTAAGGAGTTCGTTGTGAGATCTTCTCAGATCATCATAGCTTTCAGTACTTCTTTACCCAGCGAGATCTTCATATGAGGCAGCACCATTGGCTTGAGTTTCTTAAGGATTATGACTTCACTATTCTCTACCACCTGGGCAAAGCTAACGTGGTTTCGGATGCCTTGAGCCAAAAGTCAACTAGCATGGGTAGCTTGGCGTATCTTTTGACCCAGGAGAAGCCTTTAGCCTTAGAGGTTCAGTCTTTAGCTAACCAGATAGTTAGGATTGATATTTCGACACCTGGGCATGTTTTGGCATTTGTGAAGGCTAGATCTTCTTTAATGGAGCAGATTCAAGCTCATCGGTTTGATGATGTTGGATTGAGGTTGAATCGCGATAAGGTGTTAAGTGGGGAAGCTAAGGAAGCCTCACTTGATTCAGATAGAGTTTTGTGTATTGGAGACTGAGTTTGTGTACCGGGAGTGGGTGATTAGATTAGGTTGATCTTGGAGGAGGCCCATTATTCCAGATATTCTATCCATCTAGGTGTGACTAAGATGTATCGTGATTTAAGGCAACACTACTGGTGGGGTGGTATAAGGCGAGATGTGGCATATTTTGTAGCTCGTTGCCCATGTTGTCAATAGGTGGAGGTCGAGCATATAAAACTTGGTGGATTGCTTCAAAGGCTACCCATTCCCGAGTGGAAATGGGAATGGATCACCATAGACTTTATGACTAGTTTGTCTCGTACATCTCATGGTTCTGACAATATTTAGGTTATCGTGGATCGATTAACCAAGTCAGCTTATTTTATTCTGGTTTAAATCTCATTCAGTACAGAGAGGTTGGCTCATATCTATATTCGTGATATTGTTCGTTTGCATGGCGTGTCGGTGTCTATTATTTCAGATCAAGGTTTTGTGTTCATATCTCACTTTTGGAAGGCTTTTTAGGATGAGTTGGGTACTCGAGTTGATCTTAGCATAGAATTTCACCCTAGACTGATAGCTAGTCAGAGTGGACTATCCAGGTTATGGAGTATGATCTGAGCATGTGTGATGGATTTTGGTGGCCAGTAGGAGCAGTATTTGGCTTTAGTAGAGTTTGCATATAATAATAGCCATAATTTTTGTATTGATATAGCTCCTTTTGAGGCATCATATGGTAGGTGTTGTCGCTCCCCAGTGGATTGGTTTGATGTTTTAGAGATGAGACCTCGAGGTGCGAACTTTCTCCATGATTCGTTGGATGGAGTCTGGGTCATTCTGGATAGACTTAGAGCTGCTCAAAGTAGGCAGAAGTGCTATACTGATTGTAGACTTTGTGCCTTGAGATTTGGCATTGAAGATCGTGTTTTCCTTCGAGTTTTGCCCATGAAGGGTGTGATGAGGTTTGGAAAGAGGGGAAAACTTAGCCCCATGTACATTGGTCCATTTGAGATTCTTCGAACTATTGGTGATGTGGCTTATAAGTTAACTTTCCCCCCTGATCTATCAGTTGTTCATCCAGTTTTTCATGTTTTTATGCTTCGTCGCTATATTCCTTAGAAGTCTCATGTCATTCATTAGGAGAAGCCAGTCTTTATTTTTTTAGCTAGGGATGTTCGGCGGTTGCACTATAGAGTTATCCCTATGGTTAAGGTTCAGTGGCGACATCGACTTGTAGATGAGGCTACTTGGGAGGTTGACTCTGATATGCATAGTTCTTATCCCCAGCTCTTTATTGATTCAGGTATTTCTTTTGCCTTAGTTCGAGGATGAATTAGAATTTTAGTGGTGGATGATGTAATGATCCAAAAAATTGATGAAATTTGTGATTTTATGTGATTTGACTGTTTTACCCCTCCTTGTAGTTGCATTATGGTATTTCTGGAGTGTGGGAGTGATTGGCATGATTTTTGATGTATTTTGGTATCATTTATGTGATATTGTGGTTTTTGATGGCTTCAAGAGCCTTATTTTTGGACTTATGAGGATACCTTTTGATTCGTACGACAGATTACCAAACAGACTACGCCAGCAGCTCCAAAATATTGATTTTAGGCTAGGTAGACCTTTGGTTCGGGTCTCGGTACACTTGAGCTCATTACAACCTATTGGTCGAAAAATTAAAAAATTAAAAATATGGGTGTGGAACCCATATTTGGTCAAAACGACCCTGAACGGAAAATCTGACTTTGTCAGAAGATCCAAAATTTTGATTTTAGGGTGTTAGTATATTTGGTGTGATTTTACGACTTTTAAATCTCATTTCGATCCTCGATTTGGAAAATTATGATTTCGAGTTTCGGGGGTCAATTTTTTGAAAACAATATCTTTTCAAAAATACAACTTCGCCAACACGTCCAAAATGTCGAATTTAGTGTGGTTGCATAGTTCGTTTGCATATATCGGACTCCGAACGAATTTCGGGCACCTCGTCAAAGTCCGGATTGGACTTTAAAAAAAATACAGCTTTTTGTGCAGTTTTCTGCAATATATATAGCAGTTTGGGGCTCATTTTGCTCATTTTTCATCTTGCCTCTTTAAGGTTAAACCCTAAAATAGTGTGGGAGTTTAAAAGTGAAGTTTGTGGGAGTTTGGAAAGCTAGATTAACATATATTTCTTGATTTTATTAAGGATTTAAGGTAAGAATTCACCATTTTCTTAGTAATTTCTTGATAAATTTCTCAAAATCCTAAAAATCTTAGGGCTTGATTTTAAACCCCATTTTCACTTTAGTAATATTTTTATCTTATAATTACTAGTTTTTCATCAATTTAACCTTCAAAACAACTCCAATTCTTGATTTTAATCCGGTAAAGCTCAAAAATATTTTTCTTCGATTTCAACCTCATTTTTTACTCGATTTAACTTGAGTTTTCAGCTCTAGATTCCTAAAAATATGGGAAACATATTTTTGAAGTAAAATTTCGATTTTGCCCTTCTCTTTCAAAAACCCGTTTGGGGGGTCCGTTTTGACCACGAACCAAAAGTAGTCAATATGGGTATTGTTGATTTTATTTTGACGCATAAATTTCATATTTTATGTTCTTAGTGGAGTTTGATATTGTTCGTGAAAAGTAAGGTCGTGGGTTTGAAGTGTAGCAGATTGATTTCGGCTTTTGAGTTAGGTTATGACTTAACTTTTTCAGATTGAGTTGAGTAGTAAATGATGGTACAAAATGCATGTTAAATATGGAAACTAATCATGAAAAATATTTATCTATGTGTTGTGCCCGTGTAAGGGCCTATATGTGATGTAATTATCAAAATTGAGATATTATGTGATATATGTGACTGTGTGGGGTCCTATATGATATTGATAGCCTTGAATACATATGAATAATTGTATTGTGTTGTTAAAATACATAATGTGGTTCCATTGGTGTATTGTTATTATATTCATGCTTTATTGGCATACGAGACATGAAAATTCATGGATGAAACAAAAATAATGAATGGATATTGGCTCACGTGGTTGTGGAAATGTATCATTGTGGCTGGTTGTGGAAATATATCATATGGTTGGTTGTGGAAATATATCATGTAGTTGGTTGTGAAAATACTCATTGTGATTGGTTGTGAGCATTACATCTTCATATCATCCTCATTCATGAAACATTGGTACCACCGTGGCAACATCTGAGAAATATTGGAAACACCTGATAACACCTTTTCGAGGGATGATTCGGAAAGAAGATATGATATATGTGGATTGCATACGGATTGACGAACCCCCACGGGTCCTGAGTTGAGACGCTTGCCTCCGTAGGTGTATACGAGGATTGTGAGACGATCCCAGAGGTTGTAAGACGACCTCGTGCATCATCATCATCATTATTATCATCATCATAATATACATTGCACTTACTTTATTGTGTTTATATTGTGTTGTATTGCCATTTTGACTTGCCCTTTATGTAATTGTCTTAATTTCTTTTACTTTTATTTGATGATCTTGTATATGCATGTTCACCTTGTTCTTCTTATATGTGATATAATACGTACTTTTATTCTATCTTGTTGACATATTGCAATATATGTGAGATATATTAGAACTGTTAGTGCAAGCGATGTGGGCTACCATTGTGGGACATTTTCTGATTGCAGGTGACGTGCCCTTAGTGTATATTTTGTATGCTTTATTTGCTACTTTACTTGGTCGGCATATGATACCTACTAAGTATAAGTGAATCGTACTCATGCCTACTGCGCCCTTTTGGTGCAGGTCCTAGCTCAAATGTGCCTCAGCTTACTGGAATCGAGCGATCGTCGGAGCTTGCAAGGTAGCGGTTGGACATTCATGCATCCGAAGTTCACCACTATCTTTCCATAGTAGTTATGTCTTTATTAGTATTCAGAGACAGATATTATTCCCTTGTGGGTATTTTTCTGATGTAGTTGACTCATGGATTGTATTAGTAGTTCTTACACTATTGACACCTGATTTTGGGCATGATTGATATTTTGGATAAGTTCACTTGCATTGTTATTATTACTTATACTATTCAATTTCGTTCTAGAAGCCTTACCTTGGGATATTTTTGTATTTTTCTCTTTTCGTATCAGTTTGGGTAATAGGCTTACTTGACAAGGTATGCCGCGACAAATGCCATCATGACCCTCGTTTTTGTATCGTGACATAAGATTAGAAGAAATTCTATATGATTTTAAGAGGAAAATTTATAAGGGCAAGTGTACTGTTATTTTAGTTATGGCATGGTCTGCCATTGAGCATTCCTTGTAATTGATCTGACAAAAAAAGATTCGTATCTTGTTTATGCCAAAAAAATCTAACAAAAAAAATTATATCTTGTTTAACATTTCAAAAGTAGTTATTTGTCTCTTGTTTATTCAATTATTCATTTAACGTAAAATTGATTGTTGTTTTATGTAATTCTATTTTTTGTTATTTTTATTAGGCTGAGATACATATTTGGTCTAACTAGATACATTTTTTCTTCATCTTGTATCTCTGGTCCGGGTTGTGTATATATATGTATCTCTTGGTGTTTTAGTTTTAGTGATATTAGCATACCAAAAATACATATTAGTAGTGTCAAAGATACATATTGTGCACGAATGTACATATATGTATCTCTCGTTAATTTTTTTTGTACAATAAAATTCATCTTAATTTTTTAACATATTTCCGTTGAAAATAAATATACCTAACGTGAGATACATCCTACAAATACATTTAATAATTAAACTAATTTACATAATTTAAGGGTTGTAACGGCTAAAGTTCCTTTAATTTAGCAATTAACCTAACTAATAATGGTAAAACTTCATAAAACCCCACAAAAATAGGTAATTTGTTTGTTATTCCATATTTTAAAATAAAATTTCCTCCATATTTCGTTTTCAGTTATAAACGATTCCTACGACCTTTTTATTATATTTTTCTTGATTTTATTTGAAGTAATTGCAATGAATGTATCAGTGTTATTACGTCATTCCAGTGTTTGGATTAACCATATAACGTAGAGAGCTAAATAATTGAATCCAAAAAAGTGAATGAAAATAAAATAAAATAATGCGACATACATATAAATGTAACATAGCCCTCATACACTATATGTATCTTTAAGCTTACTAATTGTATCTTTAGTATGGTGATTTCACTAAAACTTAAAAGCAAGAGATACATATAATTTTTTAAACAGATAACAACAAATACAAGATATTGAAAAAGTATCATGTATGTGTAAATATGTATCTATGCCTGAAATTATCCAAATCTGAAATAACAAGAGATACACAAATCCACAGAATATAGAACCAGATATACAAAAGCTTAAAATGTATCTGTTGTTTTACAGAATATGTACCTTTGGTATAAATATTTGAATCAAAACAAAAAATAGTGTGAGATACATACAAAACAACCTCGTGTATAATATATATCTTTAAGCTTAATAACATGTATCTTTGATATGCCTATTTCACTAAAACTTAAAAAATAAGAGATACATATAACAACAAAAATAGAGAACATGAGATACAAGAAATTTCTCTGACGGTCTCCATAGATCTTGAATTTTTATTTTGAGGTGACGCTTTCACCCCCACCTCTCCACCCTGTTAGAACCTCAGTCAAGGGGGTAAACCACATCATTATTCCAGAATTGTGTATGTGGATTAAGAGATCCCACTGAATGAAGTTACTGGTACTTGCTTAGATTAAACACCATTAAGTATATTATTACACCTTGTATGTATTACTACACCCAACAGACTCTAGTATATATGGAAGAAGGGGTTCAAAAGTAACTTTAGATCACAAGTTTAAATCCTACGTATGACATTCTTGTATCTTTTGGATTTTTTAGTATGAATTGCTTGCTCCGCCACACTATAAGGAGAAAAGTGCGAGAAAAGCTAATACTAGAATTGTCATTATCTTCACAGCTGCAGAGACTTAGAATGTTAACATAAAAGGGTGGTACTGAAAGGATTCAGAAAGATGGAATCAAATCAGAAACAAAGGTGAAGCAAGAGCAATTTGCACCAGAAAATTGCAGCGCAGAATTTGGCTTACTTAGAGCAAATTATTTCTTTTTGAAAAAAATGGTCTGATATAATTAGAAAAAATTCAATATGATTTTAGGAGAAAAATTTACATTTAATTCAAAATTTTGAATTAGAGAAAAAAAATGGATTGAAACTGTCACTGAAATTATTGCGTACAATGAGGAAGGAAACATGTCTTGTTTTGGTAAGGTAAAACATATGAATAGGAGGTCTTAAACATGTATCTCAACTTTTACTAAAAGTGGTAAATGTTGGGATATATGTAATATTTTAAAATTGGAGGGATTTTTAGTAGTTTAAAACATAAGTTGTTCTTTTAGATAATTTTTCCAAATATTAATATGTTAATATTTTTTAGATTAATCGAGTTAAATTGGGTGGGTCGAGACTCAACTCGATTTCTATTCATTTTAATCCAAAGTAAATTTGAACGGATCATGATCCAACCCAATATACAATTAAACTCATTTAATACTTTCAATCTCAACCCATTTCGTCCATGACACCCCTAACTTGTAAATTCACATGTAGGGAGTTTTGAAGTCCGCCAATACATATTATTGCTTGTTATTAGACTTAGTAATGATGAATCTATCATTTTTGTTCTTTCGGTTAGGTTGTTGATCCTTTTGCTCCATACCAAAGAGGAGGAAAAATTGGGATGTTTGGTGGTGTTGGTGTCGGGAAAATTGTGCTTATTATGGAACAGATTAACAATGTCATAAAAGCACATGGTTAGGAAAGATTTCTTTTTACTTCTTTATAAATGTCATATAAAAGTCACTGCAAAGCTGATTAATTAGGTTGCTTGACTCTACAAGTGATTTCTCTATCTTTGCTGGTGTTGGTGAATGTACTCAAGAGGGTAGTGATTTGTACCGAGAAATGATTGAAAGTGGTGTTATCAAGCTTGGCGAGAAGCAAGTTAGTTTGATCAAAATTATTTGATCTACCTCTTCAACTCATAGTGTTTTTCCTGAATGTTTTTAACATATTATGACCTCAACTATTACAGGGTGAAAGTAAGTGTGCCCTTGTATATAGTCAAATGAATGAGCCCCCTGGTGCTCGTGCACGTGTTGGAATTATAGGTTTGACCATGGCTGACCACTTCCGAGATACTGGGGGATGGGATGTGCTTCTCTTTATTAACAATATTTTCAGGTTTACTCAGGTAGGATTTACTCTATGATTCCATATGCAGAGTTTTCTTATTTATAAATCTTGACCATGGTGCTAAATGCTATCTGCATCTTGTTTTGAAATAGGCTAACTCAGAAATGCCTTTTTTGCTTGGTCGTATCCCATCTGTTGTTGGTTATCAGCCAACTTTGATTACGGATCTTGGAGGTCTTCAAGAACGTATCACCACCACCAAGAAAGGTTCTATTACATCCCACTCCTGCTACAACCTTTTCTTACTTGGATGCCATAACTGTCTAGTCCCGTCAGGTATGATGCCATTGTTTGATCTGGTACTATAACTTTATAAACTTTCTCAGTTGATGGAGCTAATTTAACTTTGGTCTTTTTGTTCATTTTGTATGCCAAATTTTTGAGTTTGGTATTTATCCTTCCGTCGATCCACTTGATTCTGCATCCCATATGCTCTCACCTTACATTTTGGGAGAAGATCACTATAATATAGCTCGTGGACTACAAAAAGTTCTTCAAAACTACAAGAATCTTCAAGATATTATTGATATCTTGGGTATGGATGAGCTTACTGAATATGTTAAGATGACTGTTGCACATGCACGTAAAATCCAAAGGTTCCTTAGCCAGCCTTTCCACATTGCTGAAGTTTTCACAGGAGCCCCTGGAAAGTACACCGACTTGAAGGAGAGCATTAACAGTTTCTAGATAATAAATCTTCAATCTGCAACTTATTTGTCAGTTTATATACTCTTGGTTTGGACTTTAAAACATGAGATATTGTATGTTATTGTATGGAGGGTTTTTAATGCTAAGCAGTGCTACTAAATTCTTTTTACCTTCCCCTCTCCTCTCTATATAAATCTCTGTTAGCTATCTTTTTGGATAAGTCCTTTCAACTTTTCATCCACTTTTCTACATTCTTCATGGTGCAATTTCAGGTGAGATTCACACATAAATATAGTTGTTTCTTGATCAAACTTCTTTACTGTTGTTATATTGTTAGCCTGATAAGTGATAATTCTAAGGAATAATGACACCTCGAGTTGACATGGAAATTTTGATAACCTTCTGCACATGTTGTTAAAGAGTTGGTTCAAGCACATATCCTTTTGGATAACTTCAATTTATATTTTGTTCAGGTAAATAAGCATGCTTGTGATGTCTTTACAGGAAAGATGGTCATGTAGGATGTATTTGGTTAACAATCCGTAATAGTTAAACAACTTCCCTTAGCTAAGTGAGTTATGTAAGAAATTTATTTACATAATTAAGTTTTGAAATTAAGATGAAATCCATTGTTAAGTAATGAATGGGTTTTGGTTAGATGATTTGTAGTAAGCTATTACTTGTTAGACATTATGTTTCTTTAGTAGGCAGAGTGAATTTGGAAAGTAACTTGTATATGTAGGTTCAAGGTTTACCTGGAGGTGGAAACGAGGAATTCAATTCCCAACCCAATTTTTGGTCCCGCTCAGGTCTGTTTCCAACTCATCCTTATTTGTTTGTTACTTGTTTGGACCAAAAAATACCCTGATTTTTCTTATATCCATTTGATTGCTATTGTATCTTGTCCTTTTATGATTGCTACTCATTCTAAGTGTAAAGCGGTTTATGTTTATCCTTCTTAATCAGACTACGTTATGCTATTCACAGTATTTATATTAGGAATCCGTACTATGTTTGTTGGGTCTGTAGTAATTCCTTACAACCAAGAGGGATGGATATATTATTGTAATGGTTTGATTTGTCTATAAATCTCTTGCATCATAACTCGAATAGTTTGATGGACTGGAATGAACTTTAAAGAAAGCAATTCAAGTTAAAGATAATTTCAATATGATGAACAACTCTGTTAACGAGTGCAAAACTTTCTATTCTCAGCTTCTACTCTTTGACCAGGGTCAACTGTAGAGCCATTTGGATCTTTTGTATCAAACCTTTTCACAAGTGGGGGAGATCTTGATATTTCCATGGAATTGCCCAATGGATCATATTCTACTGGGAAGAAGTACAAACTAAGTCTACTAGGGGATATTCTAAAAGCTCTGACAGCTAAAGGTATGATCTCATGATTAATGCCCTTTGATTTGCTTAAGTATATTATTTTGTTAAGAAGTGGATGAATATTGCAACTAAAGTTTATGATTTTAGTTAAGATAAAGTTGACACCGAAACAGAGAGTGAGGATGATGGTATACAAGTTTTTAATAAGTTATATACATGAAAAATTATTTCCTTGGTGTTTGTTATAGGCTTAATTGGTTGTGTTCTTGGTGAATTTCCAGCTTACGCACTCAAAGATAAAATAATGGTTGGAGATCATGGACATGGGAAACTGGGGAAGCTTAATGAATGCCACACTCAAACTACACATAGGTACTAATGAAAATTCCAATGAATACACCAACCCCTTTTCTTATATTTGATTTATATTTTTGCTTATAGTTGAGCTTGACTCATCAATTAAACTATACAAAAAGGACCTTATGATATGCATATGTGGATTTTGGTTCATATATGCCTGGGAAGAATCTAACTTGCTAAAGCCTTATGATGTTATGCATGATATTTTCAACATTTGAATCTTCCAGATCATAAAGGACTTGTACTAATTTAGTATTCCTATTATGATATTGAACAGTTCAACTTTAATTGTTCAGGGAAATTTTCAGCTGAGTATATCCCGAGACACATGAGAGGGAAATTAGAAACTTTGAGAGCTCAATATATTAACACGAAAGAAAAGTTTTATTTAAACTTAACTCTAACAATTTTATGGCTGAAATCCATAGAGGATGTGAGGATGGTATAATCAGAATAGTCATTTGTGATTTGTCCTTGGCAGTGAATTATCAGGGAAAAGCAGAATACGTTGGATTACATCAACCGAAAGTTTCCCACAGGCATTTTAGTTGTTCACATTTTTCTTTTTTTCCCTTCATTTCTTCTATCTGAATCTGATGTAGTAGACACTTATTCTAATTATTTGTCTGAATTCATATTTGTCTTTGATTCATTTCAATAATTATTTTTCTTTCCTGGTGAAATCAGTTTTTCTGCTTCTTTTTCTTTTACTTTGGGCATTACTGTTGTGAATCCATTGATAACATCTGTAATTTCTGTAAACAAGAAGTATAATAAATAAAGTTTAGGGACAAGTATTGAGATTCGTAAAGTCCATTTATTATTTATTTGTACCAATGAATCTCGTGGACTTAAACATGTCAAGAAAATATAATTTTCTCAAGATTTGGTTGAAAATCACATTCCTTGCCTTGATATCGAGGCACATTAGATAGAACTGTGAAGTAGAAATATAACTGCATTATGGTCTATGTTCATTTAATAACAACGAAAAAGTCCAAAATGTAAGAATTAAGATTTTACTTGTAATCCATTAAGTAAAGCTTATAACTTTCTAAATTTTAGAGCTCTAGGTGTACCTATTACTACAATTTTTCAATGGCATGTCTCGAATATAATTAAGATCCGGGGTCATTCTCATTCTTTAGCTAAAACATGCTGATCTTAGTCAATCATATCCCTTTTTGGAATAATCAGTTGACACATTTGTGCAAAAGCATCTCTATCTGGCGTTGAGTGATAACGCTCAATCTACAGCTCTCGTAGGAGTGTAAAGCGGTCGTTAGCAAATATAGAACCCAACCTGGGTTGGGTGTCGATCCCAGAGGGAATAGCTTGGCCAAAAAGTAAGCAAAATTACTAAACTTTTGGTGCAAGTCTCGTAAAAGGGGGGATTGTAATGTGTAACGAAAACAATAAAGTAAAACCTGAAAATAGCAAAGTAAAGAGAAAGATTGTTACGTTGGTTATAAACAATGAGAATTGAAGCGTTGGGGTTATGTCCACCTTCTGAGGTATACGTCTCTATTGGCTATGAGTGTGTAGAATTGTGACATGCAATTGCTTATAGAGAATTGTAGTCGATGGTAAATCCAAGCGTCTCTCGACCTAAACAAGGACTATTTCACTTTAACTCTCTCGAGCTTAAAGCGTGTCTAACGGTACGAATTCTCCAAGAGGTTAGTCCAGTTACGGCACTAGCTTTTTAATAGGAAAGGGTGTCCTACTACCTTGACATTATTTGTTTTCCAGACAAATAACCTTTCTCTCAAACAAGTTAAATGTTAGACTGGCGTATTCTTGCATTTGCAACCGCAAAGAATGTGGATTAAGATGAAGAGAATAATGATATAAGCAATATACGTGTCATGAACTCACAAACTCACAGCAATAGATAGTATCTCATTCGGCTTCCATAACCCCAACAGAGAGGTTTAGTTACCCATGAATGTGAAGGAGATCACGATTGACATTGTTTTTATTATACCACAAGATTGATGATTTTCGTGTAGCATAAGTGGTAGGCGTGAGGCGTGAATTCCTTAGCAAGGTAACGTTTCTCTTGTTGCGGAAATTAAGAATAGAAGAGTAGAAGAAAATAATATTAATGGAAAGATTAGAAGAGTTGTAGAATTGTTGTGGTGGAAGAATAGAGGGATGGAAGAATGTATTATGGTGAGGGATGAATAAAAATCTCTAGCATGATAGGGTATTTATAATACTTCTATCCTACTCCTACTATGCTAATGAAATAAATAACCAAATCCTACTAGGCCTATGGAATACTTAACCCAAATGTACTAGGTTAATGTAACATTATCATAATCCAAATAAAATAATGAAATACATAACCCAATTGTACTAGGTTAATGTATCTTTGTCAAAATCCAGCTTTGTGTCTGTAAGTCCCCAAAGTCTTCAGAATTGCTGTTTTAGCCCGGGACAGATTTTCCATGCAGCTGTTTTGGTCCTTTAGGCTTGTAAACTCCCTTTCCTTCCTTCATGAGCTTTCTTTTGCGTCAAGTAAGCCATAAAATGCTGAATTTTGCATCATTTATACCTGAAACTTTACTAATCATGTTCGTTAGCTCATTTATAGGAAAAAGGACTAAAAGTGCATGAAATATATAATTTGTTCTCAAAACTAGGCTGAAATATGGGCAAAATATATTGATATAGGCGTGTAAATTCGCCTATCATCAACACCCCACACTTGCAGCTTTGTTCGTCCTCGAACAAAATATCATGTCCTTCTAAACATCAACTTAGGGTTTTTACAACAACAACACAAAACATTTATCAAGACAAGCACAACAATTATCAACAAAGAGTAGTTTTTCGATCATTAGTAGAAACCATTTAACCTCTAGCATAGACTCGTGATCGTGGTTAACTCATATTCAAAATTCAAGGCACAAAGAATTATGTACCACTATCCAAAACTCATCAACCATGTGTGTCTCACAATATATTACCCATAATCACTCACAAGTATAGCATATTTTTCAAACATGGGTATCAAAATATCCTTGCTCTCGCTCTCACAAAGAATTCATATGCAGCAACTGATGACCATAGGCTTGCCCTTAGTGTAATACTCCACTAAATGTCAGAATTCTAAGATTAGGATCAAATAGGTCTTCTGATGGTTGTAATGTAGGCTAAGGGACGGGTAGGACTATTTTGGCTAGAAATAGTGACTAAGTTCCTAAGCACTTTAATACATCACATTGTATCATTGACATTTTTTTTCTTTCAACCTTTCTTCTTTCTTTTGTTCTACCACCCTTGTTCTCCTCTTTTGTTTTTCAATTTTAAGCATAACTCACTTTTCAGCTTTCTTTTCCTTTTTCTTTTCACAACATACCTCTTATGCTAGCACTTTCTTTTTCATAACACATTCAAGCACCATTACAATTTAAAGCATCATACTCACCCAATTTCCTCTTATGTTGTCACATGACTTTTTCATTTTAAAGCACTTAGGATTTTGGATCAAATTACGGTCTTGAAAGAAAATGGATTAGGCTTGCATGCAAGGTTGTCAAAGAAATAGGCTAAAGGCTCAAAAGGGTTTAACTAGGATGATGTTCATGGGTAGGTAAAACTGAAGGTAAACAAATATAGGTTGCCAAAGAAATGCCTAAATCATATCCTAAACTTACACTCCTTATTTTCGCTTTGCATACATACCAGGCAAGTTCTAGCATCAGCCACAAACATAGAAGATACTATTAATCTCACACACACAAGGCATATGGTTGACTTGATTGGAAGTAATATAGACTCTCGACCCAACAAGTGAAGGAATTGAACCACACACTATCACATAGTGAGTCACAATTAGAGCCTAAAATGTCTCAGTAGTCATAATTGTAACACATACTCTTGTTATAATCTCATGCTGCCTGTCAAAATAATTTCATGCGAAGCTAGAAAAAATTTACTCCTAAAAAAACTTAAAAAAACAAAAAAAAATGAACTCAAATAAACAAAGTAAAACTCAAATAAACAAAGCAAACAAACATAGGTGCAAACAGAGAAGTATAGCATGTGATACCGCCACCCCACACTTAAACGGGACACTGCCCTCAGTGGAAAATAAATATGAAGAACCTGGTTAGTCGGACTCTTCCTCAATGTCGGGGGCCATACCCCCTTCATCTGAATCATCATAAGAGTCGTCGTCAGAGTTCTCCTCCTCGTCAGAATCAGGCAAGCATCGATCGTCATCAGTAGGCACATCATCCTCTAGAGGTTCCTCAAAGTATACGCCCACTCCACATATCTCCCGTGCATGCATGTTCATTGGGTAGTCGTGGTCCAGCTGTTGGAGATCTTTAGCAGTTGGAACACGTCCACCACTCATCATAGTGAATCGTGTCATGCCATAGAGATGACGAAAGAAACTCTCATCACGAGCATGTCTCTCCGCAGTAGTAAGGTTGACACCATGAGTTGTTTCAGCATCTTTGACCTTGGTGAGGTCAACCTTCTTTGGGTTATGTGGGAGTTTGTGGTCAGCTGGTTCCTCTTCGATATCCTCCTTCCGTAAGATTGTGATAACGCTCAATCTACAGCTCACGTGGGAGTGTAAAGCGGTCGTTAGCAAATATAGAACCCAACCTGGGTTGGGTGTCGATCCCACAGGGAATAGCTTGGTCAACAAGTAAGCAAAATTAATAGACTTTTGGTGCAAGTCTCGTAAGAAGGGGGGATTGTAATAAGTAA
Source organism: Capsicum baccatum var. pendulum (assembly GCA_030864225.1). Classification (NCBI taxonomy): domain Eukaryota; kingdom Viridiplantae; phylum Streptophyta; class Magnoliopsida; order Solanales; family Solanaceae; genus Capsicum; species Capsicum baccatum. Next base: position 235,704,597 of record CM061550.1, read on the forward strand.
CCAAAGTAATGAAATAAAAGCTGAAAATAATAAAGTAACAGAGAAAGATTGTCACTTTGGTTGTAAACAATGAGAATTGAGGCGTTGGGGTTATATCCACCTTCAGAAGTATACGTCTCTATTGGCTATGAGTGTGTAGAGTCTTGACATGCAATTGCTTATAGAGAATTGTAGTCGATGGTAAATCCAAGTGTCTCTCGACCTAAACAAGGACTATTTCACTTTAACTCTCTCGAGCTTAAAGCGTGTCTAACGGTACGAATTCTCCAAGAGGTTAGTCCAGGTACGGCACTAGCTTTTTAATAGGAAAGGGTGTCCTACTACCTTGACATTATCTCTTTTCCAGACAAATAACCTTTCTCTCGAACAAGTTAAATGTTAGCCTGGCGTTGGTCTATGCGTCTTCTTTTCTAGACAAATAACCTTTCTCTCGAACAGGTTAGATGTTAGAATGGCGTGTTCTTGTGTTTGAACCGCAAAGGATGTAGATTTAAGATGAAGAGAATAATGATATAAGCAATATACTTGTCTAGAACTCACAAACTCATAGCTGTAGATAGTAACTCATTCGGCTTCCATAACCCCAACTAAGAGGTTTAGTTACCCATGAATGCGAAGGATATCACGTTTTGCATGGTGGATGGCGTGAATAGTAGGTGTTTGGCGTGTGGTTTTGGTGATTCCGTAGCAAGTAACGATTCTCTTGTTGTGGAATTTAAGAATAGAAGAATGAAGAATTAAGAATGTATTGTAGGAAGATGTCTTAAGTTAAGAGTTAATTGAATTGTAAGAATGTGATAAAAAATCTCTAACATGATAGGGTATTTATAATACTCCTATCCTACTCCTACTAAGCTAATGAAATAAATAACCAAATCCTAATATACTAATGAAATCCTTGACCCAAATGTACTAGGGTAAGGTTACAAAATTATAATCCAAATAGAATAATGAAACACATAACCTAATTGCACTAGGTTAATGTATTATGGCAAAAATCCAGCTTTGTGTCTGTAAGTCCCCAAAGTCTTCAGAAATGCTGTTTTAGCCCGGGACAGATTTTCCATGCAGCAGATTTAGTCCTTTATGCGTCCAGCTCCTTTCCATCTCGTTTGTGAGCTTTCTTTTGCGTCAAGTAAGCCATAAATTGCTGTATTTTGCATCATTTATACCTGAAACTTTCCTAATCACATTTGTTAGCTCATTTACAGGAAAAAGGACTAAAAGTGTATGAAGTAGATAATTAGTTCTCAAAACTAGGCTAAAATATGGGCAAAATATATTGATATAGGCGCGTAAATTCGCCTATCATCAACACCCCACACTTAGAGCTTTGTTCGTCCTCGAACAACATATCATGTCCTTCTAAGCATTGACTTAAGGTTTTTACAGAAACAACACAAAACATTCTTTAAGACAAGCACAACAATTATCAACGAAGAGTAGCTTTCCGATTATAAGTAGAAACAATTTAACCTCAAGCATAGACTCGTTATGGTGATCAACTCGCATGCAAACGTTAAGGTACATAGAATCATATACAACTATCCAAAACTCATCAACCATGTGTGTCTCACAATATAGTACCCATAATCACTCACAAATATAGCATATTTTTCAAACATGGGTATCAAAGTGTCCTTGCTCTCACTCTCACAAAGAATTCATATGTAGCAACTAATGACCATAAGCTTGCCTTTAATGTAGTACTCTACTAAATGTCGGAATGTTAAGATTAGGATCAAGTAGGTCTTTTGATGGTTGTAACGTAAGCTAAGGGACGGGTAGGATCAACTATTTTGGCCAGAAATAGTGACTAAGTTCCTAAGCACTTTAATACATCACATTGTATCATTGACACTTTTTTCTTTCAACCTTTCTTTATTTTATTTTTCCACCCTTGTTATCATCTTTTGTTTTTCAATTTTAAGCACAACTCACTTTTCAGCTTTCTTGTCCTTTTTCTTTTCACAACGTACCTCCTATGATAGCAATTTTTTTTTTCTTTTTCATAACACCTTCAAGAACCTTTACAATTTAAAGCATCATACTCACCCAATTTCCTCTTATGTTGTCACATGACTTATTCACTTTAAAGCACTTAGGAATTTGGATCAAATTATGGTCTTGAAAGAAATAGATTAGGCTTACATACAAGGTTGTCAAAGAAATAGGCTAAAGGCTCAAAAGGGTTTAACTAGGATGATTTACATGGGTAGGTAAAACTGATGGTAAACAAATATAGGTTGCCAAAGAAATGCCTAAATCATATCCTAACTTACACTCCTTATTTTCGCTTTGCATACATACCAGGCAAGTTCTAGCATCAGCCACACACATAGAATATACTATTATCTCACACACACAAGGCACATGGTCGACTTGATTGGTAGTAATATAGACTCTCGACCCAACAAGTGAAGGAATCGAATCACACAATATCACATAATGAGTCACAACTAGAGCCTAAATGTCTCAATAGTCACAATTGTAGCACATACTCTTGTTCTAATCTCATGCTGCCTATCCAAATAATTTCATGCGTAGCTAGAAAAATTTTACTCCTAAAAAAATAAAAAAAACGTCACACGAAAAAAAATCACAAAAAAATAAAAAATTTGGACTCAAAACAAAATAAACAAGAGCAAACATACAAACATAGCATGCAGATTCTGCCGACACCCCACACTTAGACTAGACACTGCCCTCAGTGGAAAATAAAGTCGAAGAACCTGATTAGTCGGACTCTTCCTCAATGTCGGGGGTCATACCCCCTTCGTCCGAGTCATCGTAAGAGTCGTCGTCAGAGTTCTCCTCAGCATCAGAATCAGGCAAGCATCTATCATCATCAGTTGGCACGTCATCATCAAGAGGTTCCTCGAAATAGACTCCCACTCCACACATCTCCCGGGCATGTCTGTTCATTGGGTAGTCGTGGTCCAGCTGTTGGAGCTCTACAGCAGTTGGAATACGTCCACCACTCATCATAGTGAATCTCGTCATGCCATAGAGATGACGGAAGAAACTCTCGTCACGAGCATGTCTCTCCGCAGTGGTAAGGTTGACTCCATGCGTGGTTTCAGCATCTTTGACCTTGGTGAGGTCAACCTTCTTTGGGGTATGTGGGAGTTTGTGGTCAGCTGGTTCCTCTTCTATATCCTCCTTCCGCAACATTGCTGTCAACAAATTGCCGAATGTGAAATGGGACCTGCTGTGGAGTCTAGCTTTTCTCATGGTCGATCGAATGATTGCCCCAAAGTTGATAGGGACATTTGTCATCAATGCATAAACCAGACACACTCTATCTCTCGATATCTTTGTGTATTGCGTCCCAGGAATGAGGCATGAGTTGACAATGCGCATCCAGATTCTTGCTTCCCTATTTAGTGGAGCATAGGGGAATGTGTTGTGACGGCCTGTTTCCTTATGTCTGCCCCATCTTGCCATCGATCTGCTTCCACAAAGCGTGTGTCTTATAGCTCTGTAAGGAGGCCTGCTGTACAGCTCTTTGTATGGTACAGTGTCGACCGAAGGTAGGCCTAGAAACGAGTTGATCCAATCCGCTGTAAGCTGTAACACTTGGCCCCGAATTTTGACTTCGTTGCCTGTTGTGTTTGGCGACCAGTTGGCATAAAACTCTCTTGTCAAGTCAAGATTGCACTCTCCCATGTCACGGAAGATGAAATCCAGCTTCAAAGCCATTATCTTAGCCAACAGTTGCGGCTCCTTCTTTGCTAAGGTCTCCTTGTTGATTAAGTCGACGTGCACATATTTCTTTTCTTTGTTGCTGCTGTACCATGCCTTGGCTTCTTCCTCAAGAACCCATTTGATTCCGAACATTCTGCGTGGTAGGTGTGCGGAAGATGATTCGCCTTGGTCTTTTCGGCTTCTCTTTTTGTCCTTGCGGGTCGTGGTAACCTTCTCCTTGCCTTGCCTTGCTTTCGGTGCCATTGAACCTGAGACTAGAAATAATGTTAGATGCAGCACAATCGCACTTTAGACAATCTATATGCAAGCATTAGGGGTACCACCCCACACTTAATCTTGTTGGCACAAATCGGTGAAGTGAACGTGGTCGAGTACTCAGACGTCGTCGACATACGTCTTAGGATTGTATTCCGACAAGAAAATCAGTATTACATCACTCATGAGCAGCCATTTGGACGACTTGCATGGTGTATATAGCAACGTTACAACATAGGGGTTACCACATGGAATTGCTATTCAAACAACAAACACCACCACCTAAGTCGATAGTCACTATAACCTTATCCCGATGGCCGGGATGGTTAATCATGCAAGCATCCAAACAACACTCTCAATCAATATTCATGGCCACATATGTTCAGCAAGTATCACAACAATGCCATTGAAACAACATTCAAGTCGGAAACAAGTCATGAATTCCATACGTATATAATCAATCACACGATTTTGCAACAATTATCTACACACATGAACATCACCACCAATCTCTCATGAGTTAGCATTTTATAATAAGCATAGTAAAGTAGTACTTACGATAAATAGATGAAGAATAAGAGAGCACTTACTTGCTTGAAGATTGTGGAGAAGTTGTTGTGGATTGGAAGAACAAAGGAAGAAAAATTTGAGAGGATTTGGGATGATATGCGGCGCCTTTAGGGTTACTTCTAATGTGTTTGTGATAAAAAACCAAGTCCCCTTTATATAGGAGGAGTATGGGTCGGGTTATGACCCATTTACAATCGGATTTGGGGACAAAATCACCCTATATGCGGCGCATATCCCTCGGCATATCACATGTATATGCGGCGCATTGTCCATGGCATAATGGGACATATGCGCCGCACATAGTATGGCATATATAGGCATATGCGGCGCATATGGTATGGCATTTGGTCTCAGTATCTCAAATGCCATATCATAGGCGGCGCATAGTCAAAAGCACACCTAGGAATAGGCGGCGCATAGTGTATTGCACACTAGATTCCGAGTCCTTAGGCGATAGAATAGGTTGTGCATCGTTCGTGGCCTATTTTTACCAAGGCCTAGCCTTTCTCGAAGCCTATTATGACGTGAGAAAGGCTCAATCCATAGCCTTATGCATCACCATTCCTAACTTACCGACTTTACCATACAATGCGACCAAATCGTCAATTGAAATCAATCTCCTCGTTGCATACTTCTTACACCTATATTTGCTCAAACACATGAAAACGATTAGTACGATGGGTTGCCTCCCACCAAGCGCCTTAGTTTTGGTCGTGGCACGACTCTTATTTTTGGATTTTCATTTATCAAAAAGAAAAAATACTAAAACGACAAAACGATAAAACAATAAAACGAAGGGTTGCCTCCCATCTAGCGCCATATTTATTGTCGTGGCTCGACGTAGTAATCTCGAGTACTTAGACTTCGTCGAGATAAGTGATGGCCATGTCATTCATCGAGTCAAGAGGACCGATATATGGCTTAACACGTTGGCCATTCACCTTGAAGATAACACCCTCATTATTTTCCAATTCGACTACTCCAGACGAGTAGACGTGGGTGACTTTAAATGGACCAGACCACTTTGATTTTAACTTACCTGGGAAGAGCTTGAATCTGGAGTTAAAGAGTAGTACCATGTCACCTTTTTGGAAGTGTCGTCGAACAATCCGCTGATCGTGATACTTCTTCATCCGCTCCTTGTATAAATCTGATCTTTCATATGCATGGAGACGGAATTCATCTAGCTCGTTCAGCTGCTCCAACCTCAGGTTCTTCACATCATCCCAATTCAGATTCAAGTGCTTCAATGCCCATAATGCCTTGTATTCAAGCTCGATGGGTAGATGACAAGCCTTCCCATAAACTAGCTGATAAGGTGACATGCCAATGGGTGTCTTGAATGCAGTCCTATACGCCCATAGTGCATCATCTAGCTTCCGAGACCAATCCTTCCGATTCGCATTGACCGTCTTGGCAAGGATTTGCTTGATCTCACGATTGGAAACCTCTACTTGTCCACTAGTTTGGGGATGATAAGGCGTAGCTACCTTGTGTTGCTTGACTCTATACTTGGCCAATACAGATTTGAATAGCTTGTTGCAGAAGTGAGATCCTCCATCACTTATGATAGTACGAGGTACCCCAAAGCGAGAGAAGATATTCTTCTTTAAAAACGCTACAACACGCTTTCCTTCGTTATCGGCCAATGCTACAGCTTCAACCCATTTCGACACATAATCCACAGCAACCAAGATGTACTTCATTCCAAACGAATTCACGAATGGTCCCATGAAATCAATACCCCATACATCAAAGAGTTCTACCTCCAGAATTTTGGACATGGGCATTTCATGGTGTTTTGAAATAGCACCTTGACGTTGGCATTGGTCACACCTTCTCACATAGTCGTGTGCATCTCTGAATATTGTAGGCCAATAATAACCACTTTGCAAGACTTTTCTTACTGTTCGATTCCCTGCATGATGGCCTCCAACTTGCGAAGTGTGGCATGCTTCTAATATAGTGGGCACTTCTTCATGGGATATACATCGTCGAATGATACCATCCGCGCATCTTCGAAACAAATAAGGCTCATCCCAATAATAGTGCTGAACGTCATGCATAAACTTCCTCCTCTGGTGGTAAGATAAATTGGAAGGTAACACATTACTCACCACGAAATTTGCAAAGTCGGCATACCATGGTAAGTTCTCCATTGTTGTCGCTAGTATCTCCTCGTCAGGGAATGCATCGCCAATCTGATTTTCTGATTGCGCCACATACTCATTCTCAAGTCTAGATAGGTGATCAGCCACTTGGTTCTCGCAACCTCTTCTATCTTTGACTTCGAAATCAAACTCTTGCAGCAGCAACACCCATCGAATCAGCCTTGGTTTTGCATCCTTCTTTGTCATTAGATACCTAAGAGCTACATGGTCTGTATGAACGATCACTTTAGTACCTAATAGGTAGGCACAGAACTTCTCAAACGCATACACAACCGCTAATAGCTCCTGTTCAGTGACGGTGTAGTTCCTTTGGGCTTCATTGAGGACCTTACTCTCATAGTAGATAGGATGAAATAATTTCTCCTTTCTCTGTCCAAGAACAGCACCAACGGCTACACCACTAGCATCACACATGACTTCGAACGGGAGCGTCCAATCTGGTGTTACCATGATAGGGGCTTCAATGAGTTTTTCTTTAAGGCATTCAAATGCCTTTAAGCAATCATCATTAAAGTCAAACTTCGCATCTTTCTCCAATAGCTTGCATAATGGACTAGAAATTTTGGAGAAGTCTTTGATGAATCTACGATAAAACCCAGCATGGCCAAGAAAACTACGAACTCCCTTCACCGAAATTGGAGGTGGTAGCTTCTCAATTACCTCTATTTTGGCGCGATCAACCTCTATTCCTCTTTCGGAGATCTTGTGCCCAAGAACAATTCCTTCTTTTACCATGAAGTGGCACTTCTCCCAATTCAGCACAAGGTTGAACTCTACACATCTTTGTAATGCCATGCTAAAATTCACCAAACATGCTTCGAAAGACTCCCCAACAACTGAAAAGTCGTCCATAAATACCTCCAAAGTGTCTTCTACCATATCAGAGAAAATAGACATCATACATCGCTGAAAGGTGGCTGGTGCATTACATAACCCGAATGGCATACGTTTGAAGGCAAACGTACCATATGGGCATGTAAACGTTGTCTTCTCTTGGTCTTCTGGTGCAATAAAAATCTGATTATAACCTGAATAACCATCAAGAAATCAAAACCATCCTTTTCCCGCTAATCGATCTAGCATTTGGTCCATAAATGGCATGGGGAAGTGATCCTTGAGAGTCCAAGAATTCAGCTTGCGGTAGTCCATGCATACTCTCCATCCAGTGACGGGCCTGAGTGGAATAAGCTCATTCTTTGCATTCGCAACCACCGTCATACCTCCTTTCTTGGGAACACATTGTACTGGGCTTACCCATGTACTATCAGAAATAGGATACACAACTCCTGCGTCTAACCACTTGATAATCTCCTTCTTCACCACCTCTTGCATTGGTGGGTTTAGACGTCTTTGGTGTTCGATGGTGGGTGTGCACTTTTCTTGGAGCTGAATTTTATGAGTGCAAATCCCAGGTGGAATACCAAGGATATCCGCAATGGTCCATCCAATAGCTCTAATATACTTGCGTAAAATTGCAATAAGAGCTGCAACTTGTTGCTCACCTAAATCGGCTGCCACTATGACTGGAAGAGTGTTTCCGCTTCCTAAGAATGCATACTTCAAATGGCTTGGCAGCTCCTTTAATTCTAATGTGGGTGGTTCTTCAATAGATGGCTTAGCTGGTGGTGTGGGTCGATTCTTGAGATCAAGATCCAGATTCTTAGGAGGATAGCGATATGCTCCTAATCCCGATAGAGCACAAATATCATCTTCAGAAATTTCAGCATCATCATCATCTTCTTCCATGAGCAAAACCTCCAAAGGATCATCAAGAATTTGCTCTTCAGCAAGTAACTCATCCTCGTCATCAACGACAACATCAGCCACAGAAAATACACTTAGATCTTTGGGTTGCTTCATTGATTTGCAAACATCAAAGCGCACCACTTCATCATTTATTCGGAATGAAAGCTCATTAGCTCTCAAATCTATGAGCACACTTCCCGTAGCAAGGAAAGGGCGTCCCAAGATTATGGGAACCTCTGAATCTGCTTCGCAATCCAAGATGACAAAGTCTGCTGGAAATATGAATGAAGATACCTTCACCAAGACATCGCATAGAATACCAACCGGTCGTTTTACCGACCTATCCGCCATAACAAGCTTCATATTAGTTGGTGTAGGATCTCCTAACCCCAACTTCTTGTAGATTGATAATGGCATCAAGTTGATGCTGGCTCCTAAGTCACATAATGCTTTAGCAAAGTCCAAAGATCCGACGGTGCAAGGAATAGTGAAAGCTCCGGGGTCGGCCTTCTTCTGAACTATGGATCGGGTAGCTATTGCACTACAATGATGCACATCTTCTTTCAGCTCATAGCTTGCTGCCCTCTTTTTAGTCAAAAGATCTTTCATAAACTTCGCATACCCAGGCATTTGTTCAAGTGCCTCTACCAATGGGACATTAATAGTTAGCTGCTTCAACATGGTCATAAATTTGCTGAACTTAGTGTCATCGGCCACCTTCTTCAATCTTTGTGGAAAAGGTGGTGGTGGGTATGGAAGTGTTCTTTCCATGGCTTTCTTCTCCTCTTGCTTCCGTTTATTATTTTTTTCAGGCTGCACGTCACTAGGCAACACGTCCTTGACGTTGGAAGTGGATATTGCGGCGTCTTCCCTAGTGGCGTCACTAGGCGTGGCGTCCATGTCTGCTGTTCTGTCAACTACTTGCTTGCCTTCTGCTGAAGTTTCCAGCACCTTACCACTCCTCGTAGTGATGGCCATGCATGACCCATCAGTCCTTGGATTTTGCACAGTATCGCTAGGCAAGGTGCCGGCTTTTCTTTGGTTGAGTGCTGCTGAAAGTTGACTGAATTGCTGCTCTAGTTGCTTGATAGAAGTGGAATGAGAATCAACTAATTGCTTCATGGAGGCCAAATCGTCAATCACCTCATTAACTCCCGCGCTCGTCGCTTCCACTCCTTTCAATAACTTAGCCATCATGTCTTCCATAGAATTAGATGTGGTGGTATCACGTCTACCAGGGGGAACGTACAAACCACTATTTTCATTATTTTTCTTCCAACTACCTTGGTCTTTACCTCCAGATTTATCATAATAGTTCCGACCTTGGTTTCCTTGGGCATTCCCACGGAAACCACCCTGATTGTTCAAGTAGTTGGCCTCCTCTTCTGAATCAGATTCGTCTCTTCCTTTTGACGCAATAGATTTCACTTTTTCAGTCTTCCCTAATAGATGCTTTGTAAGAAGATCCATTTGGGTTTTCATGTGCGCCATATCTTGATCACGTTCTTCTTCTCTCCTTCTTTGATCTGCAGACATGCCAATAGATAAAGTGGGGCTTGCTACCTCAGAATCCCTGGTATGCCAAGCTCTACTTTGTTTCGTCATACGATCTAGCATGTTGCTTGCTTGACCAAAGGTGAGGTCCATAAAAGAACCTCCAGCTGCGTTGTCCACCACTGGTTTAGTTACTGAATTCAAGGCTCTATATAAGATCTCCATGAGGTGAACATTAGTCATGTGATGGTTTGGGCATCTCGCTAGCTTTGTCTTGAACCTCTCCCATGTTTCGTGAAGAGCTTCAGAGGGAAGCTGACGAAAGTTGCTGATTTCATCTCTCAATTGAGCCCTCTTGGATGGCGGAAAGAATCTTTCTAGGAAAGCGTCTCTCAATTGCCTCCAATTTGTAATAGAATCAGGAGTCAGCCCATTCAACCATAATGTTGCCTCCCCAGACAGAGACAATGGAAATAGACGTAATCGAATAGCATTCTGACCAACTCCAGGATTGTCAAAAGACTTGCATGTAGAAATAAAGTTGATGAGATGCATATTCGGATCATCGCCTGCTAGTCCACCAAATAATCCCTTGAGTTGCAATAACTGAATCATGGTGCTAGTGATGTTGAACTTGGCTCCGGGCGCTAATGGTGGTGGAATTATAGCTCCAGTAGCTCCGGCACCATCAAGATCATCATCATCATCGTCGAAAGCTGGTTGCAAAGGTTGGCGATCATATCTGTACCGAGCTTGTCGACCTCGTCTGTTGGCAGGTGTTGCCATTTCAGCGCCATGCCTTGGGTTGATCAACTCGTCATCTCCTAAATCTTCATCGTCAAGATTTGTTGCTCGTCCAGGATTGTCAATGTTTTGTTGTTGGACTTGAGCAGCGGCAAGAGCAGCTAATCTTGCTTGCTCGTGTTGAGCAGCCATCCTGTCGATTTCCGCTTGTGCTTCCATTCTTCTAATTCGTTGCGGTTTCGGATTGATTGGTAATAACGGTTGACCAGAACTTCTAGTATGGGGCATGCACTAAAAGAAAAACCTGCAATAAACAAAAACAAAAACTAAACGTAAAAGTACGAGAATCTTTGACCAAAGGGTCTAGTAATTTTCACGAACTTGATTGACACTTGTATTCCCCGGCAACGGCGCCAATTTTTTGATAACGCTCAATCTACAGCTCACGTGGGAGTGTAAAGCGGTCGTTAGCAAATATAGAACCCAACCTGGGTTGGGTGTCGATCCCACAGGGAATAGCTTGGTCAACAAGTAAGCAAAATTAATAGACTTTTGGTGCAAGTCTCGTAAGAAGGGGGGATTGTAATAAGTAACCAAAGTAATGAAATAAAAGCTGAAAATAATAAAGTAACAGAGAAAGATTGTCACTTTGGTTGTAAACAATGAGAATTGAGGCGTTGGGGTTATATCCACCTTCAGAAGTATACGTCTCTATTGGCTATGAGTGTGTAGAGTCTTGACATGCAATTGCTTATAGAGAATTGTAGTCGATGGTAAATCCAAGTGTCTCTCGACCTAAACAAGGACTATTTCACTTTAACTCTCTCGAGCTTAAAGCGTGTCTAACGGTACGAATTCTCCAAGAGGTTAGTCCAGGTACGGCACTAGCTTTTTAATAGGAAAGGGTGTCCTACTACCTTGACATTATCTCTTTTCCAGACAAATAACCTTTCTCTCGAACAAGTTAAATGTTAGCCTGGCGTTGGTCTATGCGTCTTCTTTTCTAGACAAATAACCTTTCTCTCGAACAGGTTAGATGTTAGAATGGCGTGTTCTTGTGTTTGAACCGCAAAGGATGTAGATTTAAGATGAAGAGAATAATGATATAAGCAATATACTTGTCTAGAACTCACAAACTCATAGCTGTAGATAGTAACTCATTCGGCTTCCATAACCCCAACTAAGAGGTTTAGTTACCCATGAATGCGAAGGATATCACGTTTTGCATGGTGGATGGCGTGAATAGTAGGTGTTTGGCGTGTGGTTTTGGTGATTCCGTAGCAAGTAACGATTCTCTTGTTGTGGAATTTAAGAATAGAAGAATGAAGAATTAAGAATGTATTGTAGGAAGATGTCTTAAGTTAAGAGTTAATTGAATTGTAAGAATGTGATAAAAAATCTCTAACATGATAGGGTATTTATAATACTCCTATCTTACTCCTACTAAGCTAATGAAATAAATAACCAAATCCTAATATACTAATGAAATCCTTGACCCAAATGTACTAGGGTAAGGTTACAAAATTATAATCCAAATAGAATAATGAAACACATAACCTAATTGCACTAGGTTAATGTATTATGGCAAAAATCCAGCTTTGTGTCTGTAAGTCCCCAAAGTCTTCAGAAATGCTGTTTTAGCCCGGGACAGATTTTCCATGCAGCAGATTTAGTCCTTTATGCGTCCAGCTCCTTTCCATCTCGTTTGTGAGCTTTCTTTTGCGTCAAGTAAGCCATAAATTGCTGTATTTTGCATCATTTATACCTGAAACTTTCCTAATCACATTTGTTAGCTCATTTACAGGAAAAAGGACTAAAAGTGTATGAAGTAGATAATTAGTTCTCAAAACTAGGCTAAAATATGGGCAAAATATATTGATATAGGCGCGTAAATTCGCCTATCATCAGATTGCTGTCAACAAATTTCCAAATGTGAAGTGGGACCTTTTGTGGAGTCTGGCCTTCCTCATGGTAGAGCGAATGATTGCCCCAAAGTTGATAGGGACATTAGTCATCAAAGCATAGACCAAACACACTCTATCTCTTGATATCTTGGTGTATTGAGTCCCAGGAATAAGACATGAGTTGACAATGCGCATCCAGATTCTTGCTTCCCTATTTAGTGGAGCATAGGGGAAGGTGTTGTGTCGGCTTGTTTCTTTATGTCTGCCCCACCTTGCCATCGATCTGCTTCCACAAAGTGTGTGTCGTATTGCTCTATAAGGAGTCCTGCTGTACAGCTCTTTGAATGGTGCTGTGTCGACCGAAGGTAAACTAAGAAAAGAGTTGATCCAATCCGCGGTGAACTGTAACACTTAGCCCCGAATTTTGACTTCATTAGCTGTTGTGTTCGGCGACCAGTTGGCATAAAATTCTCTTGTTAAATCAAGGTTGCATTCTCCCATGTCGCGGAAGATGAAATCCAGCTTCAAAGCCATTATTTTTGCCAACATACGCGGCTCCTTCTTTGATAAGGTCTCCTTGTTGATCAAGTCGACGTGCACATATTTTCTTTCTTTGTTGTTGCTGTACCATGGTTTGGCTTCTTCTTCAAGAACCCATTTTATTCCAAACATTCTGCGGGGTAATTGTGCTGAGGATGATTCTCCTTGGTCCTTTCGACCTCTCTTCTTGCCCTTTTGGGACGTGGTAGCCTTCTCCTTGCCTTGCCTTGCTTTAGGTGCCATTGTACCTGAGACTAGAATTAGTGTTAGTTGCAGCACAATCTCACTTGGTACAATTTATAAGCAAGTAATAGGGGTACCACCCCACACTTAGTTTTGTTAACACAAATCAGTGAGGTGAAAGTTGTCGAGTTACTCAGTTTTCGTCGACATACGTTTTAGGATTGTATTCCGACAAGAAAATCAGCAATGCATCACTTACTTGCAGCTATTGGACTACTTTCATGGTAGATATAGCAACACTACTACATAGGGGTTACCACATGGAATCGTTATTCATACAACCATCCCAACCTCCTAAGTCGGTAGGCCCTATAAGTCTTATCCCGACGGCCGGGGTAGTCTAACATGTAAGTATTCAAACAACAATCTTAAGCAATGTTCATATCCATAGTAATTTCGTAAATATCATAACAATGCTATTGAAACCAAATTCAAGTCGGAAACAAGTCAAGATTTTCCTACGTATTTGTTCACTCACAAGATTTTGTATCAACTATCCAAACACATAAACATCACCAACAATCTTATACGATTTAGCAATTCATAATAAACATAGCAACGTAGTACTTACGATAAATAAATGAAGAATAAGAGAGTACTTACTTGCTTGAAACTTGTGGAGATGTTTTTGTGAATTGGAGGAGCAAAAGAAGAAAATTTTGAGAAGATTTGGAAGAGTATGCGGCGCCTTTAGGGTATATTCTAGTGTGGTTGTGTTATAAAACTAAGTCCCTTTTATATAGGAAGAGTATGGGTCGGGTTATGACCCATTTACAATCGGTTTTGGAGACAAAATTCCCACATATGCGGCACATAGTGCTTAGCATAGACATGACATATGCGGCGCATTGTCTATAGCATAATGGGACATATGCGCCGCATAGTCTATGGCATTTGTAGACTATGCGGCTGCATATGAGATACTGAGACCAAATGCCATAGCATAGGCGGCGCATAGTCAAAAGCATACCTAGGAATAGGCGGCGCATAGTGTATAGCACATTAGATTCCGAGACTTTAGGCTATAGGATAGGTTGTGCATCGTTCGTGGCCTAGTTTTACCAAGGCCTAGCCTTCCTCGAAGCCTATTTCTGTGTGAGAAATGCTCAATCCATAGCCTTGTGCATCACCATTCCTAACTTACCAACTTTACCATACAATGCGTCCAAATCGTCAATTGAAATCAATCTTCTCATTGAATACTTCTTGCACCTATTTTTGCTCAAAATCAAACGAAAACGATTAGTACGATGGGTTGCCTCCCACCAAGCCCCTTAGTTTTGGTCATGGCACGACTCTTATTTTTGGATTTTCATTTATCAAAAATAAAACAAGTACCAAAACGACAAAACGATAAAACAATAAAATGATAAAACAATGGGTTGCCTCCCATCTAGCCCCTTATTTATTGTCGTGGCTCGACGTAATAATCTCGATTACTTAGACTTCATCGAGATAAGTGATGGCCATGTCATTCATCGAGTCAAGAGGACCGATATAAGGCTTAACATGTTGGCCATTCACTTTGAAAACAACACCCTTATTGCCTTCCAATTCGACTACTCCAGACGAGTAGACTTGGATGACTTTAAATGGACCAGACCACTTCGATTTTAACTTACCTGGGAAGAGCTTAAATCTGGAGTTAAAGAGTAGTACCATGTCACCTTTTTGGAAGTTTCGTCGTACAATCCTCTGATCATGATACTTCTTCATCCGCTCCTTATATAAATCCGATCGTTCATATGCATGGAGACGGAATTCATCTAGTTCGTTCAGCTGCTCCAACCTCAGATTCTTCACATCATCCCAATTCAAGTTCAATTGCTTCAATGCCCACAATGCCTTGTGCTCGAGCTCAATGGGTAGATGACAAGCCTTCCCATAAACTAGTTGATAAGGTGACATACCAATGGGTGTCTTGAATGCAGTCCTATACGCCCATAGTGCATCATCTAGCTTCCTAGACCAATCCTTCCTATTAGCATTAACCGTCTTTGCAAGGATTTGCTTGATCTCACGATTGGAAACCTCTACTTGTCCACTAGTTTGGGGATGATAAGGCGTAGCCACCTTATGCTGCTTGACACCATACTTAGCCAATACAGATTTGAATAACTTGTTGCAAAAGTGAGATCCTCCATCACATATGATAGTACGAGGTACTCCAAAGCGAGAGAAGATATTCTTCTTTAAGAATGCTACAACACGCTTTCCTTTGTTTTCGGCCAATGCTACAGCTTCAACCCATTTCAAAACATAATCCACCGCAACCAAGATGTATTTCATTCCAAACGAATTCACGAATAGACCCATGAAATCAATACCCCACACATCAAAGAGTTCTACCTCCAGAATTTTGGACAGGGGCGTTTCATGGTGTTTTGAAATAGCACCTTGACGTTGGCATTGGTCACACCTTCTAACATAGTCGTATGCATCTCTGAATATTGAAGGCCAATAATAACCACTTTGCAAAACTTTTCCTGCCGTTCGATTGCCTGTATGATATCCTCCATCTTGCGAAGTGTGGCATGCTTCTAATATAGTGGGCACTTCTTCATGGGATATACATCGTCGAATGACACCATCCACGCATCTTCGAAACAAATAAGGCTCATCCCAATAGTAGTGCTGAACGTCATGCATAAACTTCCTTCTTTGATGGTAGGATAAATTGGCAGGTAGCATATTACTCACCACAAAATTTGCAAAATCAGCATACCATGGTAATTTCTCCATTGTTATTGCTAATATCTCCTCGTCAGGGAATGCATCATCAATCTGAATTTCAGGTTGCGCCACATGTTCATTCTCAAGTCGAGATAGATGATCGGCCACTTGGTTCTCGCAACCTCTTCTATCTTTGACCTCAAAATCGAACTCTTGCAACAGCAACACCCATCGAATCAACCTTGGTTTTGCATCCTTCTTCGTCATTAGATACCTAAGAGCTGCATGGTCTGTATGGACGATCACCTTAGTACCCAATAGGTAGGCACGAAACTTCTCAAGCGCATACACGACCGCTAGGAGCTTTTGTTCAGTAACAGTGTAGTTCCTTTGGGCTTCATTTAGGACCTTACTCGCATAGTAGATAGGATGAAATAGTTTCTCCTTTCTCTGTCCAAGAACAGCACCAACGGCTACACCACTAGAATCACACATGACTTCGAATGGGAGCGTCCAATCTGGTGCTACCATGATAGGGGCTTCAATGAGTTTTCCTTTAAGGCATTCGAATGCCTTTAAGCAATCTTCATTAAAGTCAAACTTCGCATCTTTCTCCAGTAGTTTGCAGAATGGACTAGAAATTTTGGAAAAGTCTTTGATGAATCTACGATAGAACCCAGCATGGCCAAGAAAACTACGAACTCCCTTCACCGAGATCTTGTGCCCAAGAACGATTCCTTTTTTTACCATGAAGTGGCACTTCTCCCAATTCAGCACAAGGTTGAACTCTACACATCTTTGCAATGCCATGCTCAAGTTTGCCAAACACGCTTCAAAAGACTCACCAATAACTGAAAAGTCGTCCATAAATACCTCCAAAGTGTCTTCAACCATATCAGAGAAAATAGACATCATACAACGTTGAAAGGTGGCTGGTGCATTACATAACCCGAATGGCATATGTTTGAAGGCAAACGTACCATATGAGCATGTAAACGTTGTCTTCTCTTGGTCTTCGGGAGCAATACAAATCTGATTATAACCTGAATAACCATCCAAGAAGCAAAACCATCCTTTCCCCGCTAATCGATCTAGCATTTGGTCCATAAATGGCATGGGGAAGTGATCCTTGAGTGTCCAAGAATTCAGCTTGCGTTAGTCCATGCATACTCTCCATCCAGTAACGGGCCTGATGGAATAAGCTCATTCTTCGCATTTGCGACCACCGTCATACCTCCTTTCTTGGGAACACATTGTACAGGACTTACCCAGGTGCTATCAGAGATAGGATATACAACTCCTGCGTCTAACCACTTGATAATCTCCTTCTTCACCACTTCTTGCATAGGTGGGTTTAAACGCCTTTGATGTTCAATGGTGGGTGTGCACTTTTCTTGAAGCTCAATTTTATGTGTGCAAATCCCAGGTGGAATACCAATAATATCCGCAATAGTCCATCCAATGGCTCTAATATGCTTGCGTAAGATTGCAATAAGAGCTGCAACTTGTTGCTCACCCAAATCGGCTGCCACTATGACTTGAAGAGTGTTTTCGCTTCCTAAGAATGCGTACTTTAAATGACTTGGCAACTCCTTCAATTCTAACGTGGGTGGTTCTTCAATAGATGGCTTAGCTGGTGGTGTGGGTTGATTCTTGAGATCAAGATCCAGCTTCTTGGGAGTATAGCGATAGGTCCCTAATCCCGATAGAGCACAAATAGCTTCTTCAGAAATTTCAGCATCCTCAATCTCTCCTTTTATGAGCAAAACCTCCAAAGGATCATCAAGAATTTGCTCTTCTTCAAGTCGTTCTTTCTCATCATCAAGGACAACATCAGCCACAGAAAATACACTCAGATCTTTGGGTTGCTTCATTGATTTGCAAACATCAAAACGAACCACTTCGTCATTTATTCGAAATGAAAGCTCATTAGCTCTCAAATCAATGAGCACACTTCCTGTAGCAAGGAAAGGGCGCCCCAAGATTATGGGAACCTCAGAATCTGCTTCACAATCCAAGATGACAAAGTCTGCTGGGAAGATAAATGAAGAAACCTTTACCAAGACATCGCATAAAATACCAACAGGTCGTTTTACCAACCTATCCGCCATGACAAGCCTCATATTGGTTGGTGTAGGATCTCCTAACCCCAACTTTTTGTAGATCGATAATGGCATCAAGTTGATGCTGGATCCTAAGTCACATAATGCTTTGGCAAAGTTCAAAGATCCGACGGTGCAAGGAATAGTGAAAGCTCCGGGGTCGGCCTTCTTCTGAACTATCGATCGGGTAGCAATTGCACTACAATGATGCACATCATCCTTCAGCTCATAACTTGCCGCCCTCTTCTTGGTCAAAATATCTTTCATAAACTTCGCATACCCAGGCATTTGTTCAAGTGCCTCTACCAGTGGAACATTAATGGTCAGCTGCTTCAACATAGTCATAAATTTGCTGAACTTAGTGTCATCCGCCACCTTCTTCAATCTTTGGGGAAAAGGTGGTGGTGGGTATGGAAGTGTTCTCTCCGTGGCTTTCTTCTCCTCTTGCTTCCGTTTTTCCATTTTTTCAAGCTGCACGTCACTAGGTGTAACGTCCTTGACATTGGAAGTAGTTGTTGCGGCATCATCTCCTTTTGTAACGTCACTAGGTGTAACGTCCATGTCTGCAATTTCGTCAACCACCTGCTTGCCTTTTGCTGAAGTTTCCAGCACCTTACCACTTCTGGTAGTGATGGCCATGCATGACCCATCATTCCTTGGGTTTTGCACAGTATCGCTCGGTAAGGTGCCAGCCTTTCTTTGATTGAATGCTGCTAAAAGTTGGCTCAATTGCTGCTCTATTTGCTTGATAGAAGTGGAATGAGAATCAACTAATTGCTTCATGGAGGACAAATCATTAATCACCTCCGTAACTCCCACGCTCGTTGCTTCCACTCCTTTCAATAACTTAGCCATCATGTCTTCCATACTTCCAGAATTAGATGTGGTGGTATCACGTCTACCAGGGGGAACGTACAGACCACTATTTTCATTGTTTTTCTTCCAACTACCTTGGTCTTTGCTTCCAGATTTATCATAATAGTTCCGACCTTGGTTTCCTTGGGCATTCCTGCGGAAACCCCCCTCATTGTTCAAGTAGTTGGCCTCCTCTTCAGAATCAGATTCGTCTCTTCCTTTTAGCGTCACAGCTTTCACTTTTTCGGTCTTCCCTGATAATAAATGCTTTGTCAGAAGATCCACTTGTGTTTTCATGTGCGCCATGTCTTGATCACGTTCTTCTTCTCTTCTTCTTTGGTCTGCAGTCATGCCAATAGATAAAGTGGGGCTTGCTACCTCAGAATCCCTGGTATGCCAAGCTCTACTTTGTTTCATCATACGATCTAGCATATTGCTTGTTTGACCAAAGGTGAGGTCCATGAAAGAACCTCCAGCTGCGTTGTCCACCACTGGTTTGGTTATTGAATTCAAGGCTCTATACAAGATCTCCATTAGGTGAACATTAGTCATGTGATGGTTTGGGCATCTCGCTAGCTTTGTCTTGAACCTCTCCCATGTTTCATGAAGAGCTTCAGTGGGAAGCTGACGGAAGTTGCTGATTTCATCTCTCAATTGTGCTCTTTTGGATGGCGGAAAGAATCTTTCTAGGAAGGAGTCTCTCAATTGCCTCCAATTTGTAACTGAATCAGGAGTCAGCCCATTCAACCATAGTGTTGCCTCCCCAGACAGAGACAATGGAAATAGACATAATCGAATAGCATTCTGACCAACACCAGGATTGTCAAAAGACTTGCATGTAGAAATAAAGTTGATGAGATGCATATTCGGATCATCGCCTGCTAGTCCACCAAATAATCCCTTGAGTTACAATAACTGAATCATGGTGCTTGTGATGTTGAACTTGGCTCCGGGTGCTAATGGTGGTGGAATTATTGCTCTAGTGGCTCCGGCACCATCAAGATCATAATCATCATCGTCGAAAGCTGGCTGCATGGGTTGGCGATCATACCTATACCGCGCTTGTCGACCTCTTCTGTTGGCAGGTGTTGTAGTTTCAGCAACATGCCTTGGGTTTATCAACTCGTCGTCACCTAAATCCTCATCGTCAGGATTTGTGGCTCGCCCAGGATTATCAATGTTTTGTTGTTGGACTTGAGCAGCGGCAAGAGCAGGTAATCTTGCTTGCTCGTGTTGAGCAGCCATCCTGTCGATTTCAGCTTGTGCTTCCATTCTTCTAATTCGTTGTGGTTCAGGATTGATTGGTAATAACGGTTGACCAGAACTTCTAGTATGGGGCATGCACTAAAGTAAAAACCTGCAAGAAACAAAAACAAAAACTAAAAGTAAAAGTACGAGAATCTTTGACCAAAGGGTCTAGTAATTATTACGAACTTGATTGACACTCGTATTCCCCGGCAACGGCGCCAATTTTTGATAACGCTCAATCTACAGCTCTCGTAGGAGTGTAAAGCGGTCGTTAGCAAATATAGAACCCAACCTGGGTTGGGTGTCGTTCCCACAAGGAATAGCTTGGCCAACAAGTAAGCAAAATTACTAAACTTTTGGTGCAAGTCTCGTAAAAGGGGGGATTGTAATGTGTTACGAAAATAATAAAGTAAAAGCTGAAAATAGCAAAGTAAAGAGAAAGATTGTTACGTTGGTTGTAAACAATGAGAATTGAAGCGTTGGGGTTATGTCCACCTTCTGAGGTATACGTCTCTATTGGCTATGAGTGTGTAGAATTGTGACATGCAATTGCTTATAGAGAATTGTAGTCGATGGTAAATCCAAGCGTCTCTCGACCTAAACAAGGACTATTTCACTTTAACTCTCTCGAGCTTAAAGCGTGTCTAATGGTACGAATTTTCCAAGAGGTTAGTCCAGTTACGGCACTAGCTTTTTAATAGGAAAGGGTGTCCTACTACCTTGACATTATCTCTTTTCCAGACAAATAACCTTTCTCTCGAACAAGTTAAATGTTAGACTGGCGTATTCTTGCGTTTGTAACCGCAAAGAATGTGGATTAAGATGAAGAGAATAATGATATAAGCAATATACGTGTCATGAACTCACAAACTCACAGCAATAGATAGTATCTCATTTGGCTTCCATAACCCCAACAGAGAGGTTTAGTTACCCATGAATGTGAAGGAGATCACGATTGACATTGTTGTTATTATACCACAAGATTGATGATTTTCGTGTAGCACAAGTTGTAGGCGTAAGGCGTGAATTCCTTAGCAAGGTAACGTTTCTCTTGTTGCGGAAATTAAGAATGGAAGAGTAGAAGAAAATAATATTAATGGAAAGATTAGAAGAGTTGTAGAATTGTTGTGGTGGAAGAAGAGAGGGATGGAAGAATGTATTATGGTGAGGGATGAATAAAAATCTCTAGCATGATAGGGTATTTATCATACTTCTATCCTACTCCTACTATGCTAATGAAATAAATAACCAAATCCTACTAGGCCTATGGAATACTTAACCCAAATGTACTAGGTTAATGTAACATTATCATAATCCAAATAAACTAATGAAATACATAACCCAATTGTACTAGGTTAATGTATCTTTGTCAAAATCCAGCTTTGTGTCTGTAAGTCCCCAAAGTCTTCAGAATTGCTGTTTTAGCCCGGGACAGATTTTCCATGCAGCTGTTTTGGTCCTTTAGGTGTGTAAACTCTCTTTCCTTCCTTCGTGAGCTTTCTTTTGCGTCAAGTAAGCCATAAAATGCTGAATTTTGCATCATTTATACCTGAAACTTTACTAATCATGTTCGTTAGCTCATTTATAGGAAAAAGGACTAAAAGTGCATGAAATATATAATTTGTTCTCAAAACTAGGCTAAAATATGGGCAAAATATATTGATATAGGCGTGTAAATTCGCCTATCATCATTGAGCCCCTTATGCAGAAGATACATAGTGAAATTCATCGTGTTGATGCTAAAATATTGACTGTTATTCAGCAACAGGTGCATTTTTTGCATCTCCTTTCTCATTCTCTACCCTTTGCCTAGCTTTCTTCAAGGACAGACATTTACAAATAATTACGTCCCGCTACATGACTGCTGATTATAATCCTTAGACCGGTAGAGTTGAAAGACCAAGAATATTAATGTGTCGGCCCTATTGAATGCATCTTGGAGCATAGGAATACTCCACAAATATCACGTATCTTAGCATCGTCAAAATGTAGTAAGAGTGACTCTTTTCTTTTTACAAAGGCTCTTCGTCTTGATAAGAGACCAGAGATATTGATGTACTTCTATATAGAGAAAAAATATGGTATTTAAACTTTCACTAGATTAAGTTATTGGTCTAGAAATTGAAATTTTAATTTATATAATTATAGAGATAGTCGCTTCACTTCTCTATGAGATGTCATTTTTGGAAATTAATCCTAG
Source organism: Capsicum baccatum var. pendulum (assembly GCA_030864225.1). NCBI lineage: Eukaryota > Viridiplantae > Streptophyta > Magnoliopsida > Solanales > Solanaceae > Capsicum > Capsicum baccatum. Next base: position 235,727,050 of record CM061550.1, read on the forward strand.
AAACTCATCCTGATCACGATGCGTATATATTTTTTGGATAGCATGGTATGAAAATTTATTTTTGACCATTTCAGAAAGAAAGAAATCTTTTGCAATATCTGTAGCTATATGGATCAAGAAAAATATCGAAAGTTCCTACTGATAAGTTTACTTGAATGTTCCAACTCATCAGTGTTAAATGTTGGGTTGTTCATAGCACGACTTTACTTGTCTAGTATTATATAAAAAGGTGAGTTAGAGGATGACCAAGGGCTATATAGTCATTTCATGCTAATACTTAATACAATTCTAGAAGCCTCATCTCTTTGTAAGACTCAATGTTTGTACATTAATTTTGAATGGCAAAAGAAAACTTTTTTTTTTTGTAAATGTCAATCATATTCCAAAGTTGTATAATATATATACATGGCCACCGTAGTATTCTTTACAACTTTATATAAATATTTTTTGTGAGTTCTAATACATAAGACTCATTTCTATTTCATTTTATAAGTGGTAAATTTTCAATTTTCTTTTATTCAAATAAAATCCACAGGCAAGTATGAATTAATTTTTTTCTTTGCAAATTTGGTTATAGTAAATTATTTAGTAGAGTAATAAGGAAATAAAAATATATAGTACTCCGTTTATTTCAAAAGGAATGATTCATTTTAACTTGACATAAGGTATAAGAGAATAAATAAAATTTTTGTATCTTATGGTCATAAATTAAAGTTATGTAAAATATACCAAAAGCTCCTTTATCTTGCGGCTCTAAGCATGATATTTGGAAAGTTGAAACTAAAGTATTGTAAAAAAAGTTCATTCTTTTAAATAAGTTAAAACAAAATATAGGTCTTTATTTTTGAAATGAAGAGAGAAACAAACATCTACAAAAAAAATCATCTATCCACAATTCACAACATTCAAAAATAATTTCAAGTTGAACTTTTTCACGATGTCTAAAATAATTTTAGAATATAATTTGTTAAACCTTAAAAAATAATTTAAGTAGTGAGTCTTTTTCATACTTTATTGTGATGATACGATAATTTATGTGATAATTTTTTTTATTAAATGTAAATTAAAATAAGATACTTGAATAAAATGGGAAGAATAATTTTTAACTTAAAGAGAAATTATCTTTGAAATTTATTCCATTTAAACATTTTTTTCAATCGTGGTGTTCAGATGAGCTTTCTCTCCTCTTAAAATTATTGATAGTTAATTTATGTCTAAGGCAATTTTATTTTATTCAAATGAAATTCACAGGCAAGTATGAATTAAAGTTTTTCCTTGCACATTTGATTATAGTAATTTATTTAGTAGAGTAATAAGGAAATAAAAAAATATATAACTCTCTTCATTTCAAAAAGAATAGTCCATTTTAACTTGACACAGAGTATAAGGAAAAAACATTATATCTTATGGTCATAAATCAAAGTTATGTCAAATATACCAATATTTTCTTTATCTTGTGGTTGTAAGCATGATATATGGAAAGTTGAAACTAAAGTATTGAAAAAAAATCATTCTTTTAATCAACTTAAAACAAAAAATAGGTCTTTATTTTTTAAATGAAGGGAGAAACAAACATCTACAGACAATCATCTATCCACAATTCACAACATTCAAAAATAATTTCAAGTTGAACTTTTTCATGATGTCTAAAATAATTTTAAAATACAATTTGTTAAATCTTAAAAAATAATTTAAGTAGTGAGTCTTGTTTATACTTTATTGTGATAATATGATAATTTATGTGATAATTTTTTTATTAAATTTAAATTAAAATAATATACTTGAAAAAAATGGGAAGAATAATTTTAAACTTAAAGAGAAATTATCTTTGAAATTTACTTTATTTAAACAAATTTTCCAATTGTAGTATTCAGACGAGCTTTCTCTTCTCTTAAAATTATTGATAGTAAATGTATGTCTAAGGTAACACTTATAAATATAACAAAGGGTATAATATTTTTTTCATAATCTTTTGTGTGGACCCCACTACAACTCTTTTTAAATAAAAAAACAGATATAATGGTCATTTCATTAGAATTTTTTCAATGTCACTTATGATGTAATCTTTCACATGGATTCCACACACTTCAACGATAAGTCTATTTTAATATGTAACAAAAAAATTAAATACATTATATCACAATGTCTATTTTGATACATCCTTTGTCTCAATTCAAATGAGATATTTTTCTTTTTAATCATTTCTAAAGAAGAATTGATAATTTTATTTGGTTAGTACTTTATAACATTATCTATATTTAGTCATTTTGAATTTTATTTATTTGTCAAAAAGTCCACAAAGGTATACTGTTCTATTTAAAGTTTATTTATTTTAAAGATAATTTGAAACATTGCAAAATTTTTCATATATCTTAAATTCGACGTCTAATCAAAATGATATACATTGAAATAAAGGGAGACGTAATTTGTAGGAGGATGTGCAAATACTCACATAAGTTTCATAAAAGTAAAAAAAGTAAAATTAATTTTGACCACATATTTAATTGCATAAAGTAACTATTACTATATTAGTTACCAAAAAAAAACTATTACTATATTATAGTAAAATAAAAAAAAATCATAATTATTGAATAAGTATTTATCTATCAAACACAATAAGTGATTCATTAATAATTTCAACACTTCACATGATACATGGCATTACAAAGATTTACAATACATATAATTTATGGAAACATAATTATTTATCGATTTTAAAATTATTTTAAACAGCTTATTTAAAAATGTAATATTAACTACCTTAATCATGTTAACTTTTATTAGTTCTTTTGATTCTCTTTATTTGAGGTAGTAAATTTCCTCAATAGATAGATAATCACTTTAAAAGAAATTTCTTACTTAGTATATTAAATTGGTCTCCTATTTTTGACGCATATAAGACAAGACATAAAAGCAATCCTTTAATGTTATGAATCATTAAAACGTTCATCGAGTAGGTCTTTATTTTCGTCTGTTAAACACCCATAAAATGAATTTAAATGTATTTAAGATCAATTTATGTATGGATGGTATCCTTTATTTCTTCATATGATTCTATAAAAAATGTTAATAAATTGATATTTATAATTTTAATCTATTCTTTCATATAAGGTAGAAAAACAAAAATACTAAGATTAGTTGTTTAATCTAAGAGAATGTGTTAGACGTGATGCTAAAATAAGCATTAGAGTGTTGATATTTTAATGTTAATTATGAAAGCTTAAAGAAGTTGTAAGCTATTGTTTGATTTTATAAAAATAAGAAGTTATACTTTATTATATAGTGTGATTTCTGCTTACATTTTCTATTGTGTTTATTTAAAAATATCAATGATTATTTTTTCTTAAAAAAACTAACTAAATAGCTATAAATATATTTAAAATTATAATATTGAGCCCATATACAGGTCGTTCCTTGTCTATTTAAGAAAATGGGGAAAGGACAGAAATGACACTTCAAATTAAACTATTTCCACGAAAATGACCATGAAATTAAAATTCCACTTTCTATCCATTTCAATTTGCTGGCTTGTTCTATACCGTTCCTACACACCTTCTATACAGTTTCTATACATATAAATATTCTATATGAAAATTATACTATTTTGATACATAATTTATACAATAATTATATTTTTTTTTTACACATTTTATACAACAATTATATAATTTTATACACTTTCTATCTATTTTTTATACATATATATATTTGATAGAACTATACAATTTATATACATATCTCTTAAATAGAAACATATTCTATATATCAATTATACCGTTTTTATATAATTTTATTTAATTATTATTTCTAAACAATAAAAAAAAGCAGAATATTTTTCAGTTAAAAAATTTATAGCGAAAAAAAAAATTAAAATATTTTTAAAAGGGTCGAATGGTCCAAGTTGAAAATTGTATCAGTATTGTATATGGACTGTAGCAATATTGTATATTTGGAGTGTATCTGAACTACATGGGCTAAAATGACCCAAATTAGAAAATGACTATAAAGTGGAAATAGTATACCCGACTGGCCACTTTTTGACAAAATCTCAAATTTGGGCTATTTCTTTTTAAAATGCTACACAATATCCTTTTCCCTAAGAAAAATGGACTGAAAAATGGTCCTCCCGCGTCATTTTACGACCACGAATATTATGAATACTCAAAAAGTCCAATTAATGAGGTGTATAATTATTTCCCAAAGCGTGTACAACGAGGTATACCTACTCATTTGATCCTGCGAGGTGAAATCCTAATTTAAAATTATAAAATGTAGTAGAAGTTTTGTTTGGACATGCAATTATAACTTTTTTATGTTGTAAACTTTTTTATAAACATAAAGACTCCATATATTGTAAATGCTATTTAAATAAGGCTATTTTTTTTTTCAATCTTACCAAATAAGTAAAAGTTTATAACAAAAATATAATACATTGTCACAAAGTTATTCTAAAAAATAAAATATTTATTGATCAATACTTTAATTCAATAAAAAAAAACGTAAAATTGAACATAAATTGTAGTGTACTACTCTAATATAATCTTCCAACATATTATAGACAATCTCCTCACGATGAGCTTGCATTTCTCGATCAAATTACCGAGAAAATGAACCAACATTATTATTTTGAGTTATTTGTTGGGCAATATCATTAGTAACTATATCTTCATGTTCAGATGTCTTCATGATAAAAAATAATGTATTTGAAAAATAATAAATGATAAAATAGGAGTTGATTTGAAGAAATAATAAATTTTATGTTAGTGAGAGTAATAGTCCTATGAGATATAAATGGTTAAAGAGTAAAAATATGAATTATAAATTTTATTTTCATATGAAATAAATGGTATTTTTGTTTTTAAAATATAAATTTGTGAGCCAACTTTCATCTTTACAAAATTTAAAATCATGATATGAAATCTCAAATTAAATTTTTTAGAGAATTTAAAATTTTATCTCATGATAAATCATGAAATGAAAACAACATTAAATAGCATGTCCAAACTAGTGGCGGAGCCAAGAATTTTATAAAAGGGGTTCGAAAGTATACACACGAACTAGCCGAAAAGTGTTCAACATATACTATATATACATAAAAATAATATTAATCATGTATAAATAATATAATTTTTTGACATAGGGGGTTCAGATGAACCCTTGGATATATGCTAGATCCATCACTGGTCCAAACACGCATGTCCAAACGCCTACTTACGGTGCGTGTAATGAGGTGTATAGTTATCTACAAAGTGTCTCCTCCATTCTTCTTTACTTGACCTTTATTAAATTAGAATTTTTTCAAAGAAAATTATTAGTAGTACAAGTTTATTTTGTTAAATTACTCTAAAAAAAATTATATTGTAGTTATTTAATGATACAGAATAAATCTTTCTTAATTTGTTGAAATGAATGAGTGAAACATAAATTTGCTATTATTAGAATAATTTTGTTTTTCCTCTTCTCTTCCTTTTCTTTTTCCTTTTTCTATTTGTGGAGTGGGTTAGTTAGAAGCTCTGAAATGTCTTATTTTTTTTGTAAACAGAGATGCATTAATTAAATTAAAGAGTAGGTTTTGTACAAAACAGAGCCTAACCAGGCTAAAAAACAAAGCTACTTGTGTTAGTAGCAACGTTAGTAGATACAAGTTGGGGAAAAGTTTTCCCCTTAAGGTCTTCCCAAAAGACTACTCCTACACTAGCCAGAGGAGTTACAAAAACATAGAGTCTGTCGAAGAGATCCCTTTCTGAGCCTTGCTTAGCCAACATGTATGCTACTCTATCCTGTTCCCTGAAGGTGTGGTGGATTGGAGGATTCTCCAAGCTCTCTAGTAATGAACTGGATGCATTAATAATTGAATCATAGAGAAGATTGCCATGATGTAGCATATTAATAATTTCCATAGAATTAACACAGATTTCCAAGGGTTTGATGTTGTGGTGAAGAGCTAGATTCAGGCCCTCCCTGAGGACCATTAGATCCATGAGATTATTAGTTGCATGGGTAAATATTTTGCTGAAATCCAAAACCTAATCTCACTTGTTGTATCTAATGACTCCACCTATCCCACCCTTTTCAGGATTTCCAATATAAGAACCGTCAGTGTTGAGTTTGAAAGAGCAGTGATTTGGGGGAATCCAATTGATATTGATGATGGTCCTAGGAGGGGTTTCTTTAGCATTCCCCAGGAGATGGTATTTAGATGATTCAGCATAAGGTATGCTGAAGCAAGGCTGAGTTTTGGCATTCTGAAAGGAAATGACATTTCTAACTTTCCAAAGGTGCCAAAGGCAGTAGGGCAGCAAGATGCTCCAAGGAGTAATGTTGTCAAAATAAAGACTTTTAAATCTCTCCCAAGTGTAGGGCCAGTTAGTATAATCAAACTGTAACGCCCGAAATCTAGTACCTGGAATGCTACACGGTGCTCATGACTTTGAAGGACCACAAGCTAACCCATGATTGATATCTGTACCTATATACTGCATAAAATACTTTATAATGCGGAAACATGAACTGAAAGGCCATAAGGTTCAATACTAAACATGATCTGAATGATATAACATCTGTGCGGGGTAATAGAATACCCAAAACAAAACTTAACATACTGAGGCCTGAAATATGATAGTCGAGAAAGCCTCTAACTGACTGGACTATCTGAGTAAGGAGTTGATGGGACATGTTCCCAACTAAATCCAACTAATAAACTGATTAATAAGATAATAGGGAAATAATCATGTCCTCAAAATATGAGGACTCACTTCTAACTGTGTCTGAGGATATCTAGAATCTATTGTTGCTCTAGAGCTCGTGTCTCTGAACCTATGGTATAAGACACCCTTGCGCAAATGCGTCAGTACTTTAAATGTACTGGTATGCATGTGAGGTAGGCTGAATGCATGGGGTTTATATGCATGAACAATAATAATAATTGACTAACTATCATGAGCGTGAGAATACATGCATGAGACATAGCAACTGACACTAATACTGTGATCACATGATTACTGAATATGAATATAACTAATAACATGAGTGACTATATCTGACAGTCCTGAATTTGATGAAACTATCTGAAATTCATACTGTATCTGAGTTGACTATACTGACAGTCCTGAAATCTGAAGAACTATATGAGTTTTATTACTGAGACTGATTGACTGTGTCTGAAAGTCCTGATTCTGTAACATGAAACTGTGGGAAGTAGTTATCTAACTGACATGCCCCTAATACGCTATTATGGCTGAGTTGGGGTCCAATCTGTAACCCTAATTGGAAGAATGTCAATACTGCACCACCGGTAAGGACAAGCTGTGTGCAACCCTCATCTGATAGTGCCCCCTATAAGAGAACGGTAGGGCCCTTATCTGACAGTGCTTATCCACTTCATCAACCTCATTGGACAGTGTTGATATCTCAACCTATGCTGGCTACATAGTTCTGGAACGCAAGGATAACTTCTAAGAATCACATCCTCATCTGATAATGTGTGTTCCCATCCTTGGGTTCACTCGCTGCTAATTCCTACACCCATCTTAATAGACTCTAAACATGATTTACTGAACTAAACATGGACTGAGTTACTGAATTCCGTTGACTAACAGAATACTACTAATATCTGACAACTGACTGAGTTCATGAGATCATGGATATTTCCTGAGTCATGAGACTATCTGAAGTCTAAGGATCATAGCTTGACTGAAAGTATCGTCAAAACATGACATGGCTCTAGGCACACAGCTAATGTTTAGGGTACGAGTACCCCCAGGACTCGATGGAAGGAAACTGACCAAGCATAACTTACTTGAACATATAACTAACATCATAATCCATAATACATTTATATAAGGGGCCTTTATAGAAGCATTTCATCAAAACATGTGATAGTCATAACTTGTACATACATGGGGATTTCATGGTATCATGCTAATTAGGCACTCCTTCATCTAGGCATTTAATCAAACATATTGTAGGCATGGTACATGTAAACATCATTGTACAATAATTAAACATCATAGTTCAATTCTAATTTCATCATACAAGGGTTTAGTCATAGGTTTGCATGAATCTATAACTATAATTATTTAACGCACATAGAATTTATCACCCAACATGAAGTAGAATTCAACTTCTCATTATCCACATGAACAAGAGCAGCCCAATCATGAAATTCATAAGAAAATCCATAAATTTAAATTTAGAAAAGGGATTCTTGGGCTTCATGAACGAAAAGAGTCCATGAATGAACATTATGCATACCTTAGTTCATGATATAGTGAAGATTGATGGTGAAACCTTCTTGAATTTGAATCCCCTATAGAAACCCTAGCTTGTTCTTGAGAGAAACTTAAGAGAAACTAGTAGATTTTGGGTGAAGAATGGCTAAATCATACGTTAAAAGGCTTAAATAGGGATGGGAAGTTGACTTTTTTAACCCTGGATGCGTCAATTAATTTAGTAAAATTTTCCTGAACTGAACCCCTGGCACGATGCGGCGCTATTGCACCGTGTCACTGGAATTTGATAATTTGGAAACTAAGAGATGGCATGACGTAGAGCCATCACATTGCCCTTTTTTTGCGACTTGGAACTTTGGTATGACGCGGAGAAAATCGCGCTAAGACACTGAAAAATGGATAAATTCTGAATTTGGGTCCTGACACGATGCGCCATAATCGCGGACACCTAATGAAATTTGCCAAATGCCATTTCCTCTTGTGGCGTGGCACGCCATTGACTAATATGGTGCTATTTTACGATGGGAACGTGAAATAGTCGTAACTTCTGACCCGGTTATCGGATTTGGGCGAATCTTATATTGATGGAAAGCTTATTGAATTTCCCAAACGAAAAAAGAGAAAATCTTGAAAATTCCTCATGGAATAACGATCATTCAATTTATAAGCTAATACTAGACATTCTTAAGATGAATTATCTAGGAAAAAGTACGGGGTATTACAATATCTCCCCCTTGAGAACATTCATCGTCAAATAAGACTGACTGAGAGGGGAGAAAAGAAAACTGACGTACATGATGAACATAAATAACTGAAACATGATCTCTTAACTGACAAGAATGACAAGCTGACAATATAATACTGAACATGCATATCTGATGCATGTGTAACTGATTCATGAATGCATGACTGAGTGTTCTAAAGAACTAAGTTTCTCATAATAAGAATGCATGTCTGATGCATAATTACATAACTGAACTGATACATGCGTCCAAGACTGAATATGCAATGGTAATTTATACCAAGTTTCTAATGGTAACATGAGCAGAAGCTGCATACCAAGTTTGTGATGAACACCGAACATGAAACAGACTAAGCTTAAGGAGAACTATTACCTTGAGCTTGATCTGAGTTGGCGAAGAAGAGATGAGGATACTTTCTACGCATGTCTGCCTCTGCTTCCCAAGTAGCTCCCTTGATGGACTGATTTTTCCAAAGAACCTTATCTAGAGGGACTCTTTTGATCCTCAATCTATGAGTCTGATAGTCTAAGATTTCAAATGGAATCTCTTCATAAGAGAGATTGTTCTGAAACATCAATGCTCTAAATAGGGACTACAACTGATGGGTCACCTATACACTTCTTAAGCAAAGAGATATGAAAGACTGGATGAACTAAGGCTATTAAAGGCAATTCAAGCTCATAGGCTACCTTGCCAAAGCGACTGAGAATCTTGAAGGGACAAACATATCAAGGACTGAGATTTCCCTTCTTGTCGAATCTCTTCACTCCCTTTATGTGAGTAGCCCGGAGTCTTTCTAAAAGATCTCAATTTATGTAAAATTGAGTTGGTATAGTTGTATCTTAAAATTATTTATATAACAAAAAACTTGATATTCTATTCAAAGAGAGAGTAAAGTGCATGCAGATCTTATCCCTACCTCGTAGAGATAGGTTGCTTTCAAAAGATCCCAGCTCAGACAAAGTTAAATTTGCATAACTATATCATAAAATTATTTATAATTAATAATAATAAATTTGGTATTTATCCAACTCATAATACAAAATTCTCAGTCATTATACTTTAATTTAGGATTATGTTAATCTTGATGCTTTCTATATACTCTTTTACTGTTAGTGATTATGTTCGATATAATTTGAATCTCGGAGAGTCAAAATGAAAAAGCTTGATATGTATGAAATTAGTTTAACATTAATTGCTATTTTTTGATAATTTGCTATTTTTGTGTATATAGTTTAAGCGATTATTGTGAAATACACGTGCAAAACACGTAGAACTAAACTAATAATAATAATAATAATAATAATAATAATAATAATAATAATAATAATAATAATAATAATAATAATAGTAGTAGTAGTAGTAGTAGTAGTAGTAGCAACAATATCTGTCTTCACGAAAATGATTAAACAAGAACTGAAGTCAAGAGAGTTGTTTTGTTATTTGAAGTTTTTAATTTCTTAATTTGTTCTCAAAGTTAGGATAGTTTGTGTTCATTAGTGAGGGTAACAGATTATATGTAGCACACTTAGAATTCTTTCGTTTAATAATCTAGTTAAAGCGAAAATAACTTTTGTTCATCTTTTTTCATCATATTAATATTAGAAAAATTGTAACTTATAGAATTTTTTGTATAATTTTGGAACATTTAAATTTTTTATTTAAAATATTAAATTAATCTAATTCAATTTAACTTTGAAAAGGTTGTTTTCCCTCTAACTTGACTGTAAAAAAGAAAGAATTATTGCAAATAATTTTTGTATGTTAGATTAACAATTTAAAAATAGTTTGTTACTCTTACTGGTCGTTTGGTTTGGAATGTAGTTATACTGGTATTAGTTATTCTATGATAAGTTGTGATTGGATAAGCTATACTGAGATTAGCTATGCTGGAATTATTTTTTATTGAGTGTTTGGTTTGTTGTATTCAAAGTAATATGCTTGGTATAATTTCTAGGAATAAATTAATTGATTACCAAAATTCCCTATATATATATATATATATATATATATATATATATATATTCCTTTTCAAGCTTTAAATATTTATTCTTAAAAATAAAACTTTCATCTTATTTAGCTTAATTTTTTGTGTGTGTGCATTTTCATAATTATATCATGTGTATTTTAAAATAAAAGTTTCATATTATTTATCTTTAATTTTCTTGCGTGTGCCTTCCTATGATTATGTCGTGTGTCTTTAAAAAAATCTTACTACATCTTATTTAGTTTTCAAATATTTTTAGCTAAATATAATAATATTTTTTTATTTAATAATTAAACATGTATTAAGTTAGAAAGGGAATGTCATCATACTTTAGTAACTTGTCCATAATTTTATAAAAATACCTTATATTTTATTAAAAATAAATAAAGTAATATATATATACATATATATATATATATATAGTGATAATCTTGAGAATTTGGAGGGAAATGGTGTTCTTTTCTAATTTTATCCCAAGAATAAATAATGATGGGATTGTTATCCCACCAAATAGGTGGATAACTTATCTTGGTACTATTTATTAGTTCCGGGATAAGTCATCCCGAATATTGCAAACCAAACATGCATTCAAAATTTTATCCCGGGATTATTTATTTTTGTACCTTAAACCAAACGTCCCCTTAATAACAACAATGGTGATTGTTATCCTAAGATATATGATGCTAAATGTTTCAATTGTATAAGAGAAATAGATCATGTAAATTGTAAACTGGTCAATGATGATAAAAACAAAAAACATGTAAGAATCTTGTATTTTTGGTAAACAAGTTCATCATTAATTAGATAAATATATATGTAGCGTTATATTCCTTATTTATAACTTAATTTTTAAAGAAAATAAATATATCAAGATTTGCCTTTAATAGACTATAATTTTACATAAAGGTGTAAGGAAAAGTTTACGCAGTCAGTGGATATACTTAATCTCTAATATTTGACGGATGAAAAGAACGTATTCACATTAGAAAGATACAGACAGATTAGCACTCAGAAATAACATGATAATGACATGTCGAAGTGCAACAAATTATAGAATTGGGCCAAAAGAAAAGTGAAAAAAAAGTGTAGAAAAATATTTTTTTAATGTGATAGTGTCAACCTTACTCATGAGATGTAATTTGAATGGAAGAAATCGAAGAAAAAAATAAAAATAATAAAAATTAAGGAAAAATAAGATAATGAAGAAAAATATTAAAAAAACGAAAATCAAAGAAAATGTTAAAGTTGAGAGAGAATAGAAAAAAATAAAGGTTGATAAAAATTAAAAAAAAAAGATTAAATAAAAATAAAGGTTGAGAAAAATTTAAAAACAAAAAATCAAATAAAAAAGCTTTTTTTTTTTAATAAAAGTAGACGTTGAATGGAAGAAATCGAAGAAAAAAAATAAAAATAATAAAAATTTAGGAAAAATAAGAAAATGAAGAAAAATATTAAAAAATAAAAATCAAAGAAAAAGTAAAAGTTGAGAGAGAATAGAAAAAAATAAAGGTTGATAAAAATAAACAAAAAGATTAAATAAAAATAAAGGTTGAGAAAAATTTAAAAACAAAAAATCAAATAAAAAAAAATCACCAATCTCAAACTCGAGATCTTTTCTATGAATATCTGCATAAGACTTTTGTCGGCTCTGAGTAGCCCGGAGTCTTTCTCTAATCAACTGGACTTTTTCGAAGGCATCAAATACCAAGTTAGGCCCTATAGTTGAGGCCTCACTAACTTCGAACCAACAAATTGGAGATCTACATCTCCTACCGTAGAGAGCTTCAAATGGAGCCATCTGAATACTGGAATGATAGTTGTTGTATGCAAACTCAATCAAAGGTATGTGGTCATCCCAACTTCCCTTAAAATCTATTGGACACGCCCTTAGCATATCTTCTAACATTTGAATGGTCCTTTCTGCTTGACTATTTGTCTGAGGATGAAAGGTTGTACTAAGAATAACTTAGGTACCAAGACCCTTTTGGAATGCTTTCCAGAAATGAAAGGTGAACTGGTTACCTCTGTCTGAGATAACGGACAACAGAACACTATGCAATCTAACCAACTTCCTGATGTAGAGTTTGGCGTAATCCTCGACTAAATAAGAGGTATGAACTGGAAGGAAATGAGCTAATTTGGTCATTGTCTACAATGAACCAGACTGAATTATGCTGATGATGAGTTCGAGGCAAACCCATCACAAAGTCCATGTTCACTTCTTCCCACTTCCAAGTAGGAATAATGAACTCCTGCATGGACCCATTAGGCTTCTGCTGCTCTATCTTAACTTGCTGACATATAAAGTACTTAGCCACAAACTCTGCAATGTCTCTCTTCATTCTACTCCACTAATAAATTTCCTGTAAGTCGCGGTACATCTTTGTGGCCCCTGGATGAATAGAGTAGCATGCACCATGCGCTTCTGCAAGAATTTGCTTCTTTAAGTCATCTACACCTGGGACACAGAGACGACCCTAACAACGAAGGACACCATCTCCCCCTTGGGAGAAAACCTCTACTTTTTTATCCTAAACTAACTCTTTCAACTTGACAAGGCTGGGATCTCTATCTTGTTTTTCTTTTACCTCGAAAACTAGAGATAATTCTGAACTACTCTAAACCCATATATCACCCTTATCTGTATCGACTAAGAAAACGCCTAGTCTGGCAAGTTGATGGACTTCCTGAGCTAACTTCTTTTTACTATCCTCAACATGAGAAATACTACCCATGAATAGTCTACTGAGAGCATCGGCCACTACGTTGGCCTTGCCCGAATGATAAAGGACACTCATGTCATAATATTTCAAGAGCTCTAACCACCTTCTCTGACAAAGATTAAGATCTTTTTGAGAAAAGACATAATAAAGATTTTTATGGCCTGTGAAGACATCTACATGAACTCCGTATAGATAATGCCTCCAAATCTTCAAGGCAAAGACTACAGCTGCTAATTCAAGATCATGAGTAGGATAATTCTTCTCATGGGATTTAAGTTATCTAGAGGCGTAGGCTATGACCTTGCCATGCTGCATAAGGACACAACCCAAACCTAGTTTGGATGCATCACAATACACTACGAAACCATCTGGACTATCTGGAAGAGCTAATACTGAAGCTGAGGTGAGTCGAGTCTTCAACTTTTGAAAACTCTTCTCACAAGGATCTGACCACTGAAACTTTATTTTCTTCTGAGTCAATCTAGACATAGGGGATACAATAGAAGTAAATCCCTCAATAAACTATCTGTAATCGCCAACCAAACCCAAGGAACTCCTAATACCTGATGAAGAGACAGGGCAAATCCAGTTTCTTACTACTTTGATCTTTTGAGGATCTACTCTAATGCCATCACCGAAAATGATGTGACCAAGGAATGCTACTAACCTTAGCCAAAATTTTCACTTACTGAATTTGGCAAACAACTGATGATCTCTGAGAGTCTGAAGTACTATTCTGAGATGGTCAGCATGATAGCGCTCACTGCGGGAATAGACCAGAATATCATCTATGAAGACTATGATGAACATGTCCAAGTAATGCTTGAACACACGGTTCATCAAGTCCATGAAAGCGGCTGGGTCATTAGTAATACAAAATGACATGACTAGGAATTTGAAGTGACCATATCGAGTACAGAAAGCTATTTTTGGAATGTCACATTCTCTGACTCTGAGCTAATGATAGCCGGATCTGAGGTCTATCTTAGAGAAATAACTTACACCCTGAAGTTGGTCAAACAAGTCATCGATTCTGGGAAGAGAATACTTGTTCTTGACCATGACCTTATTGAGTTGACGGTAGTCGAATCACATCCTAAGAGAACCGTCTTTCTTGTGCATGAATAATACTGGAGCGCCCCACGGGGAAATGTTGGGCCTGATGAATCCCTTATCTAAGAGATCCTTTAATTGTTCTTTTAGTTCTCTGATTTCTGCTGGTGCCATTCTGTATGGAGGAATAGAGATAGGCTGAGTATCTAGAAGAAGATCAATACCGAAGTCTATTTTCCTTTCGGGAGAAATTCCTAGAAGATCTTCAGGAAAGGCATCTGAATATTCATTCACTACTGGGACTGATTCAAGATTGGGAGTCTCAAAACTAGTGTCCTTAACTCGAACAAGATGATAGACATATCCTTTAGATATCATTTTCCATTCCTAAAGATAGAAAACAATCTGACCCCTGAAAGCGGATACACTACCCTTCCACTCAAGGACGGGTTCATTTAAAAACTAAAATTAGACTATTCTATTTCTGCAGCTAACTGTGTCATAGAAGGAATGAAGCCAATCCTTGCCAAGAATGACATCAAAATCAGTTATCTCTAATTCGACTAAGTCCCACTGAAGTGACTTTTTAAAATATCATAACCGGGAAGTTCCTGTTACCCACCAGGCAATGATGGTTTTACCTACTGGGGTCGAGGCTGAAAATAGCTCTGCTAGGATTTCAAGATTGATTCCAAAATTGTCTACTATATAGGGAGTAACAAAAGACAAAGAAGCTCCTAGATCTAGTAAAGCATAAACATGCACATGAAAGATCTGTAACGTACCAGTAACCACATCAAGAGAATTTTTCTGATCTTTTTGGGACTGAAGAGCATAGAGATAATTTGGGCATTGCCCACTAGTAGAACTGGAGGTGGTACCCTACTGATTTGGGTGATCAAACTGAGCGGAAAAGCGATTCTGTTGACCCTGAGTATCCGGCTGAGGACATTCTCTGACTCTGTGGCCTGGCTTGCCATATCTAAAGCAAATACTACTTCTAGCTCCGCAAATACCTTGATGGTGCTTGCCATAAGTCTGGCAAAGAGGATAGGTGCGAGCACTGCTAACACTGCCCTGGGACTTAGAGCCTGGCGCTATGTCTTTGTTACCCTCTCTGAACTTAGGAACTAGAGCACTAGCTGTAGAAGTAGATTGAACTGATGACTTAGGATAAAACTGAGAATGGTTTCCTCCTTCTGACTTAGGCTGAGTGAAGTTGAAACTACCTGTTTTCGCTCTTTTATTTTATTTCTCACTCATCTTAATCTTATGCTTCTCTACCTGCTAAGCATTTGTGATGAGCCTGGCTAAAGTCATGTCACTATTTAGCATGGCAGATCTACACTCATTAACCACATTATCATTCACCCCTAAATGAACTTACTCATCTTTGCCCTGCTATCTGCAACCACATAAGGGGCATATCTGGCTATTTGAGTAAACTTAAGAGAATACTCTTTCACTGTCATATTGCCCTACCAGAGATTGATGAATTCTAGCACCTTAGCTTCTCTACGCTCTAGGGGAAAGAATCTATCAAAAAATGCTAAAGCAAACTCCTCCCACTCAATTGACCCTGCATCGTCTGCCCTCTCTGACTTCTACTGCTTGAACAAACTGTGAGCAACATCCTACAACCGATATGCAGCTAGCTCAGCACTCTCACTAGATGTAACCCCCATTATGTCTGTAACCTTCTGCACCTGATCTAGGAATTCCTAAGGGTCCTCATCTGTCTTAAACCCAAGAAAGGATAAAGGATTCATTTGGGTGAAGTCCTAAATCCTGGCTGCAGCTGAATTGGCCACTGGGTTGGCCGAAACGACAGCTCGTCATTCATTCTGAGCAGAAACTGAGTTAGTAAAAGTAGTGAATACAGATCAGAACTCTACATGAGAAACATGATCGCCCAAAGAATCTTCGGGCTGAGGGGTTGACTGGTTTTCATTTCTTCTTTTACTGGCACGTTTTATAGAAAAAAAGAGAACAGATTAAACTGAGAAATTGACTTGAGATTATGCTCACTGGAACGACATGAATACTAAAAGAGGAGAACTGTTCCTAAAACATCTTATAGCCTCTTACACATAAATGTGGCGCGCAACACACCCATGTACAAGACTCTACTAGATGCGACTTTCAGACTTCCTAAAACTCTATTGAACCTTAGGCTCTGATACCAAGTTTGTAATACCCCAAATATAGTACCCAAAATGCTAAACGGTGCTCATAACCCCGAAGTACCACAAGTTAACCCATGACTGATATTTGTATCTATCTACTGCATAAAATACTTTATAATGCAGAAACAGGAACTGAAAGTCCATAAGGTTCAATACTGAACATGATCTGAATGATATAATATCTGTGTGGGGTAATATAATACCCAAAACAAAACTGAACATACTGAGGTCTAAAACATGATAGTCTAGAAAGCCTCTAACTGACTAAACTGTCTGAGTAAGGAGTTGATAGGACATGTTCCCAACTAACTCCATCTAATAAACTGATTAATGACATAATAGGGAAATAATCATGTCCTCGAAAAATGATGACTCACTTCTAACTATGTCTATGGATATCTGGAATCTACTGTTGCTCTGGAGCTCATGTCTCTAAACCTATCGTATAAGACACCATAGCGCAAATACGTCAGTACTTTGAATGTACTAGTATGCATGTAAGGTAGGTTGAATGCATTGGGTTTATATGCATGAACAATAATAATAATTGACTAACTATCATGAGCATGAGAATACATGCATGAGACATAGCAACTAATACTAAAATTGTGATAACATGATTACTGAATCTGAATATAGCTGATAATATGAGTGACTGTATCTGACAGTCTTGAATCTGATGGAACTATCTGAGTTCTGTATCATATCTGAGTTGACTATATCTGACAGTCCTAAAATTTGAAGAACTATCTGAGTTCTATTATTGAGACTGATTGACTGTGTCTGACAGTCCTGATTCTGTAAGATGAAACTATGAGAATTAGTTATCCAACCGACATGCCACTGATACTCCATTATAGCTGAGTTGGGGTCTAATCTGTAACCCCAATTGGAAGGGTGTCGATACCGCACCACCAATAAGGACAAACTGTGGGCGACCCTCATCAAATAGTGTCCCCTATACGAGAACAGTGGGGCCCTTATCTCACAGTGCTTATCCACCTCATCAACCCTCATCAGACAGTAATGTCTCAACCTATTCTGGATACATAGTTCTGGAATGCAAGAATGACTTTTAAAAATCACACCCTCATCTGATAGTATGTCTTCCCCTCCTTGGGTTCAATCGGTGCTAATTCCTACTCCCATCTGAATAGACTCTGAACATGATTTACTGAATTGAACATGGGCTAAGTTACTGAATTCCGTTGACTGATAGAACACTACTGATATTTGACAACTGACTGAGTTCATAAGATCATGAAGATTTCCTGAGTCATAAGACTGTCTGAAGTCTAAGGATCATAGCTTGACTGAGAGTATAGAAAAATATATGACATGATTCTAGGCACACAACTAATGTTTTGGGTAGAAGTACCCCCAGGAATCGATGGAAGGAAACTGACCAAGTATAACTTACTTGAACATATAACTAACATCATAATATATAATACATTTATAGAAGTATTTCATCATAACATGTGGTAGGCATAACTTGTACATACATAGGGATTTCATGGTATCATGCTAGTTAGGCACTTTTCCTTCATCTAGTCATTTAATCAAACATATTATAGGCATGGTACATGTAAATATCATTGTACAATAATTAAACATCATAGATCAATTCTAATTCCATCATTCAAGGGTTTAGTTATAGGTTTGCATGAATCTATATCTATAATAATTTAACCCACATAGAATTTATCACCCAACATGGAGTAAAATTCAATTTCTGATTATCCTCATGAACAATATCATCCCAATCTTGAAATTCATAATAAAATCCATAAACTTGAATTTAGAAAAGGGATTCTTGGGATTTATGGATGAAAGGAGTCCATGAATGAACACTATGCATACCTTAGTTCATGATTTCGTGAAGATTGACGGTGAAACCTTCTTGAATTTGAATCCCTAATAGAAACCCTAGCTTGTTCTTGAGAGAAACTAGTATATTTTGGGTGAAGAATGGCTAAATCACGTGTCAAAGGGCTTAAATAAGGGTATGAATTTGACCCTTTTAACCCTGGACGCGTCATTTAATTTCAGTAAAATTTTCTCAAACTAAAACCTTAGCGCGATGTGTCGCTATCGCACCGTATCACTGGAATTTTATAATTGGAAAACTAAGGGATGGTACGACATGGAGCCATCTTGTTTCCCCTTTTTTTTGCGACCTAGAACTTTGGCGCGACGTGGAGGAAATCGCGCTAAGACACTGGAAAACGGACAAATTTTAAATTTGGGTCCTGGAACAATGCACCATAATTGCGTACCCCTACTAGATTTTTCCAAATGCCACCTTCTCTTGTGGATCTGCGCGCCACTGACTAATATGGCATTGTTTTACAATGGGAACTTAAAATAGTCATAACTTCTGACCCGATTATCGGATTTGGGAAAATCTTATATCGATGGAAAGCTTATTGAATTTCTCACACAAAAAAAAGTATGAATCTTTAAAATTACTCATGGAATAATCATTATTCAATTTATAAGCTAATACTAGACATTCTTAAGATGAAATTAGCTAGAAAAAAATATGGGGTATTACACAAACATAGCTAGGTGTAAGGGAATGTTACCCCTATACTTATGGAGGAGTTTATTCTAAATGGATTGGGTAAGCTTACACCCAAATAAGATTTGGTGTTGGTCTTCTTGGGTGGTGTTTCATATTTGACAAGTGGTGTTGATGTTAATACCTCATTTGTGGAGATTGGAGTTTGTAGGAAGGCAGTTGTGCTGGATAAGACACATGAAGGTCTTGATCTTGTTAGGAATATTCAGTTTCCAAATCCAGCTAAAAGGGTTGTGGGAACCTTTGAGGGGGTATCTCTTATTAACCATATATTAATAGGCACTTTTTCAAGAGAATTTACCATCCCCCCTTAGCACCCATAGGGGAGCGTCCTAGGTAAGTTAAGTACTT
This sequence comes from Capsicum baccatum var. pendulum, assembly GCA_030864225.1. Lineage (NCBI taxonomy): Eukaryota > Viridiplantae > Streptophyta > Magnoliopsida > Solanales > Solanaceae > Capsicum > Capsicum baccatum. The sequence goes on from CM061550.1 coordinate 235,746,908, forward strand.
TAGAAGAAAGAGTTTTGGATTGTGTTGGTGATGTTTGGTGGTATGTCAAAAGGTAGGGGGAGAAGTCCTATCTTCCATCCCTCCAGATATCTTTCACTATGACAAAGTTAAAAGGGTTAGTTATTGGACCATGAATAATGGAGGCCAAGGGGGGCATCCCAGGAACCCCTCTATACCTCCAGGCATCCACTTTCGTACCATCTTTGATTTTCCAGAAGAGAGCATCTCTGCATTGTGTTTAGCTCCTGCTTATGTTGCACCAAGTCCTGGAACCATTATAGTATCTCTTTTTACTAGTTTCATGCTTGGCAATAAGAATGCTGGCCCATAGGGATTTTAGGTTGGAGTACATTCTCCAACTCAGACTGCAATAGAGGGCTACATTTTTAACAACAATCCTATGCATTCCCAGCCCCTTTCTTCCTTGGAAAGGGTGATAGTGTCCTACTTGATAAGGTGTATTTTCCTCTTAATCTCAGTGGTTCCCCAAATAAAGTTCCTTTGGGTTCTATCTATTAAATTATGCATGGAGGTAGGGAGTTAGATATACTGCATGATATGGTTAGGGATACTTGCTAAGGAGGCTCTAGCTAGGGTAACCCTACCAGACATGTTCAGAAACTTAGTCTTCCATCTAGCAAGTTTACTCTTCAAATTATCAATGATAAATTAAAAATCATCCCTGATGGGATTTTCATGAAAGATAGAAAAACTCAGATATTTACCAAAGCTATTAGAAGAGTGGATACCTAGGAGTGAAGAGAGGTGATTCTGAGCATTTAGATTACAGTTCTTGGAGAATATTACTTTAGATTTTGTAAAGTTGATCCTTTGTCCTGACTGAGAACTAAAACTATGAAGGATTCTATTAATAGTGAGACAATTCTTAGGGTCAGCTTTAGCAAAAAAGGCGAGGTCATCAGCAAAGAATAGATGAGATATGGATGGGCCTCCTTTGGAGATGGATAAGGGTATCCAGTTTAGCGTTTCAACCTCATAGTTGATCCTTCTGGATAGAAGCTCCATGCACATAATGAATAAATAGGGTGACATAGGATCCCCCTGTCTAATGCCCCTTGTAGGGTTGAAAGGGGTGGTTTTGCCCTCATTAACTAGGATAGAGATAGAGGAAGTGGAAATGCAAGAGAGGATGAGGTCTTTAGAAAAGTTAAAGAAAAAAAATCCTACCTAATAAATGACCATTCAAGCCTGTCAAAATCTTTTTCTAGGTTAATTTGTAGGATCATACTGGTATTCTTACCCTTAATTTTTGAGAAATGGGTAACATATTCCTAGAAAATGATTGCATTGTTAGAGATTCTCCTTCTTGCCAGGAAATTGGCTTGGGTAGGGCCAATGATGTTTGCAAGGAGAGGCTTTATTCTGGAAGCAATGATTTTGGTAATGATTTTATATTGGGTATTGCATAATCCAATAGGCCTAAAGTTCTTGAGATTAGTAGCATTTCTACATTTCCATATCAGGTCCAGGGGCTTTATCAGGCTTGAAAGATAATACTGCTCTTTTGACCTCCTTATAAGATGGGGTAGCCTCGAGCATGTCATAGAAGGAGGGGTTGATGGAACCCCAGGTAGAAGGATTAATTTAGTTGATAATGTATCCTAAGGAATGGTCAGAGGTGTAGAGATTTGAGTAGTATTTTGAGATATTAGCTTCAATCTTCTTTAGGTAATAGTGCCAGGTGCCACTTTCATCCATAATGAAGTTGATTCTATTTCTCCTCCTCCTATTCAGAGTGGAAGTGTGGAAAAATCTGGTATTAGAGTCTCGTTGGAGAAGCCAAGAGATCCTGGATTTAAGTTTCCAGAACTCAGTCTCTAAGTTAAGAATGTGGTTCAATTCCTTCAGAAGAGTTTGTTCGAGCTCATGAAGAAACTGGCTGGTTGGGTAGTTGGGGGATTTTTGGGTTCCAGCTAACCTTGCAAGAAAGTGCTTCTTCTTCTTAAAAATATTCCCAAAAATATGTCTATTCCACACCTTCTCATTATCCTCAAAATCAGAGGTGGCTGAAGTGATGTATGGGCAGTTAGAAAAAATATCCCTGATTAGGTTAGGGAAAGCCTGGTGGCTGAGCCACATAGATTCCATTCTAAAGGGTTTGGACTGGATCACAAGGTGAGTGCCAAAGTTGAGAAAGAGGAGAGAGTGGTCAGAGTGAGTTCTAGGAAGATGGGTGATAGAAGCTTCAGGGTAAGAGTGAATCCAGGGGTCGTTTGCAACACATTTGTCAAGTCTTTCCAGGATAAGACCATTTCTGTTTTTATATCTCATATTAGACCAGGTGTACTTGCTCTCCCTGAAACCCAAGTCAATGAGGTTACAGTAATTAAGGCAATTCATGAACATATTAATTTTATTGAAGTTGACTTTTGAGCCTTCGAACTTCTCAGGGGCTATTAGCACTTCATTAAAATCACCCCCACCAGCTAGCTCTTACCCTCAGGGGCAATGTAGGTATCAGAAAAGGAGAAGACTTGTTCCCAAAGGATGATCCTAGAGTTCAAATTAGTGCTAGCCAAAATAATATTAATGAATCAGGAGGAGGGAGTAGGGGTGTGCAAAAATCGAACCGATCGATAAACCGAACAGATAAAAATGTTATTGGGTTATTGGTATTGGGTTAATGGTTTCTTATTGGTTTTATAAAATGTTTTATTGGGTGAATGGTTCGGTTTTGGTTTTACCTTACTGGGTTATTGGTTAAACTGATAACCCAATAAGGATACACTAAATTATTATTTTATAGCCCTATTTATGTTATTTATATAAATCTCTCTCTCTCTCTCTCTCTATATATATATATATATATATATTATATGCACTACTTATTCACAATTTAGTGATTCACAAACTATTAACCTATTTAGGGCAACAAAGGCATAATATAAAACTCGGCTATTATCGTATTGAAAATCTTGAAGCATTTATAGCTTCCAACAATTAGGATTCATTTTTTTTCCGAACTAACATTCAGTTCAAGTTTAAAGATTCTTGTAAACTAAAATGCATTGTGTAGGATTTTGTCTGTAACTCAGATTTTATTTTTTTACGTTAGTTGTTACTATTTCTATTCTATAAGTATTTTCTTATTGGTTAAATCGAAAATCGAATTGTTAAGGATCAAAAGCCAATAAACCAAAACCGATAAGAAAATATCTTATTGATTTTACATATTTAAAAACTGAAAATCGATAAACCGAACCAATAACACGTAAAATCAAACTGAACCGACAGGTGCACACCCTTAGGAGGGAGGGAAACTAACCTTAACTTTAGCATTAATTGCCTGAGAGGTGATAGAAACAGTGGCGATAGAGATAGATTCATCCCTTCACATAATGACCAGCCCTCCTAAGTTAGAGGTGGACTCAGATTGGATGTAGTTCTGGTACCCTAACTCCTCACTAAGGTTTTGATAGTCTGAAATCTTGGTCTCCAGCAAGGAAAAGATACAGGGATGATAAATATTGATCATAGCTTTACAGTGCTTTCCGAATTCAACAATTTTTGCCCCCTAACATTCCAGACTATGCAGTTCTTTATCATAGAGTATAGGGGATGAGTTTTTTGTGGTACTTTCACCTTGTCCTTCCCATTGGGGTTGGAGGTGAGAGCTAGTGAGGATTTTTTCCTCTTTCTACTAAATGGAATCAGGGTAACCTTGGTAGTCTCTTCTCTCATAGAGTTTACTATATTTGCTCTTAATGCTAGCTCTGTTAATCGTAGAGGAATTAAGATGGTCACTATTTCCTGAACTGACTCTGTCAACTCTAGAGTTAGAGGATCGACCGTGTTTAGAACCTCTAATCTTGGTACTCTAAGCTGTGACAGGAATTCATCCAGCTCTTTGTTGCTTGCTCTTAGCACCTCCAGGGTATTCACCCTCTCTATCTTCTCTAGAGTGAGGTGTGGGAAGGTTGGGGTTGGAGTTGATGGGAGTTCCCTAGATAGAAGACAAAAGCTGGTCCTAGAAGTATCAATACAGGATTGGGTGGTGGGAGAAAGAGTAGACAGGCTCATATCATTCATGATATTGGCCAGGGATTCCATGTTCAGTTTCTCCTGAAGAGGGTATTTGATCACTTAAACTAGAGTGGCTATCCAAACGTTGGTACCATAAGTTTGTAACCCCTGATTTAAGCTCGCCATTATCAGTTGGTATAAGTATTAGAGTTCCTGAATGAGCAAGGTGATTTATCTCCCCTCCCACTCCAAATGAATTAGAATAGTTTGATTGGTTAGGCATAGTTCCAACCATGAAGTTGGTTGGTGGTTTCCGTGCCAATGAGATAGTGGTGATAGTTATTTGTTTGGAGTTGGAAGTGTCCATGATTGTTCTCAATAGTGAGTTCAGTCAGGCATTCCTTAGGATAATAGGGTGGTGAAAGCTATCGGAGGGAAGCTGTGAAATTTTGGCCTTGGAAAAACCACTAGCATTTTAATTCCATATCCACGCTCTGGCCACTTCCCATCAAATCACTGTGGGAAGCGTAAGAGTTTCCCATCGCCAAGACAATAGGGTCATTATTTACTACGTCCAGCTCACCATTTGGGTCCCTATCTAGGCAATCTTTCATTTTTATTTCCTTAGTCAAAGGAGTGAAATTCCTTAAATTTGAAGGGGATTTAAGAGTAGTGTGCTTGGGTGTTTCATAAGTGTGGTGGGCCTTGTAGACAGGCCCAGAAAATTCATTACCAGTAGTACTCTCGTACCCTTTAGTATTGGGGGTATTGGGGGGTATTTGAGCCTGGCTTATTTTTTAGCCCACCTCTATTTGGTTATCCCTGTTTGGCCTTGAGGGTTCCCCCTGGGTCAGCCCAGGACTACGGAAAATTGTCGGTGAATGCCTAGAGGCTTCCCCTGGCATTGCCCTCAAAGAATTAGGGTTAGGGGACTTACCTGGGACCGCCTCAAGGAATTTGACCTTGCCTGTGGGTATTCCTTTTATGTTGGATTGGGATTTCTTCTATGCCATTCTCTTCTTCTTGGAAAATATAACTGTTTTCCATTCCGATGTTTCTTCCTCCGCTGACGATTGGTCCTCAGTAGTGGCCATGGTGGTCTCCAAATTTTGAATTGTGTTGGTATCTTCCTCTTGGGGATGTTTTAGAGGGTAGTAACAATTAATTGTTGTGTGTCACAGGTGACCACAGTTCTTGCAGAGAAAACCCTCTCCTTTATAGAGAAGTGATTGATTATGATGGTTGATGGTGATTGAGGCTGTCACCGGTATATTAAGAGGTATTTGAACGTAAATTCTTGCATATCTACCCTATAGAGTCGTTGATGTACATGTATCCACTTTTAACAATGTTCTAATTTTTGAGCCAATTCTATGAAGAATAACTGCATCATATACCTCTGTAGGCAGGTGAGGAAGCCTAATCCAAATCGCAGTTGAGTCGACTTTCGACTGGCTTGGAATAAAATTTGGTTCCCACTTTCTTTCGGATAGAAAATATCGGCTATAAACCATGGTCCTCCCTGTAGGATTAAGGATTGGATTTCTGGCTTAGAGAGCTTGACAGTATAGAAGCCCAATCCCAGATCTATGAGACAAAGCGGTTTGGGTAGTTTCAATAGATCATCGAGTTTCTTCTTGAGGTATTGGTGGTTGAAATTCCCTTTAATTGGTTTGATAATTACTGAGTGAATCCAAGGGGTATACAAACGGACTTTATCATTATCTAATATCAAGATCCCTCTACAGTCGAGTTTTGATCCCTCTTTCTGAACAGACTCTAAAGGTCTCGAAGGGGTAAGAAGGGAGCTCCATTTCCCGGCAACAATATCCTTATATGTAAGGGGGGATTCCTCCATAAGGATATATTTAGTAGGAAAAGTAATTGGTGGGTTTCGTAAAAAGGGTGGAGTTAATGTCTCATCCATGGTGGTTGGGATTGATGGAGGGGAAGCAGAGAGTGGGGAGAGTCGATTTAGCGACGGACCGTCGATTTAGCGACGGACCGTCGATCTAGCGATAGACAGTCACCTAGACCATCGCAGCCAAGGCAGTGAGTCAACCTTCTAGATAAGGTGCAATGGACAGGTTGACGGACTGTCGAACTTGCAACAGACCGTTGCCCAAGCCGTCGCTATAAGGCAGTGAGTCTTTTTTCTTGGTCCACGTACGACAGTCGAAATGACAAACCATTGAGCCAGTGACGGACCATCGCAGGTCCTGTTCAGAAAATTTTAAGTCATTTTAAAGGGTATTTAGGTCTTTTTCTACCCATTTTAGCCCCTAATTATATTAGACCAAGGCTCATAAGTTCATTATTCATTCACAGCATCAAATTAGGCTTTTCTCTCAAAAATAATCCCCAAGAACAAGATCCAAATCCTTCTTCAAGAAACCAAGAGATTCAAGTTCTTCAAGTCCAAGAACTTCAAGAACCTCACAATCAAGGTATGTCATGTGTTGATTCATGGGTCCCTTTCACCCATGAAGCTCAAAAATTTCTTTTAAAATCCAAGATTTGGGTATTTGTGAGTGTTCATGATTTAAATTGAATTTAAATTTATGTCCATGATGTTGTGTGGTTTTGATTCATGTTTTAAATTACATATTCCAATGATTGACCCTAGTATATGATGATTTGCATAATAACCATGATAAACCCTCTTCAAATTACAAGTTGATTGATGTATCCATGATTATTAAATGTGTTGATGATTTTATAACCAAAGCATGCTCCCCATGTGTTTGATTAAATGCCTATGTGAAAGAAAAGTGTCATACTAGTATGATAATATGAAATCCCCATTCATGTACAAGGTTATGAAAGTCAAATGTTTGATAAAATGTCTTACTCAATGAATTATGGATCGTTGATGTTAGTCATGTAATGAAAAAAGTCATGCTTTGTCAGTTTCTTTCCATGGAGTCGTGGAGGTACTTGTACCTGAAAAATATAGTTGTGTGCCTAGAGTCTGTATCATGTTTTCATGATATCCTCAGTAAAGCCATGATCCATAGAACTCAGTCAGTCATGCGACTCAGGAAATCTCAGTAATACAGTAATTTCAGTACTATTCCATCAGTCAACGAAACTCAATTAATTTAGTTCAGTAATCCATGTCCAGTGTCTATTCAGATGGGAGTAGGAATTAGCACCGAGTGAACCCAAGAATGGGAACTCACCTATTATATGACGGTGTGATTCTTATAAGAAATCCTTGCATTCCAAAACTACGTAGACAGCGTAGGTTGAGAAATCATGGCCTACTATATAAGGGTAGATGAGGTCGCTTAACCTGTTATGTAAGGGTTCCCACTATTCTCACTAGAGTTACCTATTATATGAGGGTTACTCATAGATTATCCTTATTAGTGGTACGGTATTGACACCCTTCCAATTAGGGTTACATATTGGACCCCAACTCAGCTATAATGCATTATTTGGGGCATGTCGGTTAGATAACTACTTCCCACAGTTTTAGCTATAGAAATCAGGACCGTCAGATATAATTATTCAGTCTTAGTAATAGAACTCAGATAGTTTTACAAAATTTAGGACTGTTAGATACAGTCAACTCAAAATAGTATGAAACTCAACTAGTTCCATCAGAAACTAGACTATCGGATACAGTCGCTCGGTATCAATTATTTTTGTTATATAGTTATCAGTATCTCATGTTATCAGTACTCAGATTCAGTAATCATGTTATCACAAACTCAATTACAGTTATTATATATTCATGCATGTATTCTCATGTTCATGTTATCCAGTCAGTTAGTATAGTTCATGCATGTGAATCCTTTGTATTCAACCTACCTTCTATGCATACCAGTACATTCAAAGTACTGATGCATTTGCACTATGGTGTTTTATACCATAGGTTCAGAAGCACGAGCTCCAGAGCATTAGTAACATTCCAGTCTCAGCAGTCAGAGATAGCAGTGAGTCCTTATCCTTCGAGGACATGATCATTTATTTATTATCTCATTAATTAATTTATTAGTTGGAGTTAGTTAGGGACATGTCCCATCAACTCCTTATTCAGACAGTTCAATCAGTTAGAGGTTTTTTAGACTATCATGTTTAGATAGTTATTTCAGTGTTTAGGTATTTCATACCCCATCCATATATTATGATTTATTAGTCATGTTTTAGTTTTGAACCTTAAGGCCTTTCAGTTCATATTTCCGCATTTATACAGTATATTATATAGTGTTCAGGTACAGATATCAGTTATGGGTTAGCTTGTGGTCCTTCGGGGTCACGAGCACCGTGTAGCATTCTGGGCACCAGATTCGGGGCATTACAAACTTGGTATCATAGCTTAAGGTTCAATAGAGTCCTAGGAAGTCTGAAAGTTGCATCTAGTAGAGTCTTGTACATGGTTGTGCTGCATGCCACATTTATGTACAGGAGTCTATGAGATGTTTTAGGAACAGTTTCCCTTTTTTTAGTATTCATGTCGTGCCAGTGAGCATAATCTTAATCTAATCTCCCAGTCTAATCTTTTTCTCCCTTTTTTCTACAGAACATGCCTCCTAAGAGAAGAAACGGGAAACAGCCAGCCCCTCAGCCCGAAGATCCTTTGGGCGAACATGTTTCTTATGCAGAGTTCACAGCTGCATTCACTACTTTTGCTCAGTCAATTGCTGCTCAAAATGAACAACTAGTTGTCATTCTGGCCAGCCCAGTGGCCAATTCAGCTACAGCCAGGATTCGGGACTTCACCCGAATGAATTCTCCATCCTTTCTCGGGTCTAAGTCAGATGAGGACCCTCAGGAATTCATCGATCAGGTTCAGAAGGTTACTGAGATTATGGGGGTTACTCCTAGTGAGAGTACTGAGCTAGCTGCATAGCAGTTGTATGATGTTGCTCACACTTGGTACAAACAGTGGAAGTTAGAAAGTCCAGATGATGCAGGGCCTATTCAGTGGGAGGAGTTTGTCACTGCATTCTTAGATAAATTCTTTCCCCAAAAGCTGAAAGAGGCTAAGGTTTTGGAATTCATCAACCTCGGGCAGGGCAATAAACGGCGAAAGAGTATTCTCTTAAGTTTACTCAATAGCTAGATATGCTCCTCATGTGGTTGCAGATAGCAGGGCCAAGATGAGTAAGTTTGCTTCTGGGGTGAATGATAGTATGGTCAACAAGTGTATGTCGGCGGTGTTGAATAGTGACATGACTCTAGCAAGGCTTATGAATCATGCTCAGCAGATAGAGGAGCAAAATATTAAGATGAGAGAGAAGCAGAATAAGAGAGCAAGGACGGGTAGTTTCAACTTTCCTCAGCCCAAATCAAAGAGAGGTAACCATTCTCAGTTTCGTCCTAAGTCATCAGTTCCAGCTCCTTCTTTAGCTAGCGCTCCAGCTCCTAAGTTCAGGGACGGTAACAAAGATAGAGCGCCAAGCTCTAAGTCTTAGGGCATTGTTAGCAGTGCCCGCACCTATCCTCTTTGCCATACTTGTGGCAAGCACCATCAGGTTATTTGCAGAGCTGGCAGCGGTATTTGTTTCGAATGTGGCAAGCCAAGCCACAGAATCAGAGATTGCCCTCAGCCAAGCCCTCAGGGTCAGCAGAACCATTCCTCAACTGAGTCCGGTTGCCTAAATTAGCAGGGTACTACTTCCGGTGCTACTAGTGGGCAAAACCCAAACATACTCTATGCTCTCCAGTCTCGGCAAGATCAGGAAAATTCTTCTGATGTGGTTACTGGTCATTATAGATCTTTCATGTGCATGTTTACGCTTTGCTAGATCCAGGAGCTTCTTTTTCTTTTGTTACTCCATATATAGCAGGTCATTTCGGAATCAGTGCCGAAATTCTAGCAGAGCCCTTTTCAGTCTCTACCCCAGTGGTTAAAACCATCATAGCTCAATGGGTATACAGGAACTGCCCGATTATAATATTTCAGAAAGTCACCTTGACAGACTTAGTTGAATTAGAGATGACTGATTTTGATGTCATTCTCTTTATGGATTAGATTTATTCCTGCTCTGCCATAGTCGACTGTAGAAATAGAATATTCTAGTTTCAGTTTCTGAATAAACCTGTCCTAGAGTGGAGGGGTAGTACTTCAACTTTCAGAGGTCATCTTGTTTCCTACATTCGGGTACGGAAAATAATATCTATGGGATGTGTCTATCATCTTGTTTGAGTTAAGTACACTAGTTCTAAAACTCCCAGTCTTGATTTAGTCCCAGTTGTGAATGAATATTTAGATGTCTTTCCCAAAGATTTTCTAGGAATTCCTCCCAAAAGGGAAATAGATTTTGGTATTGATCTTCTTCCAGATACGTAGCCCATATCTATTCCGCCATACAGAATGGCACCAGAAAAACTTAAAGAACTAAAGGAGCAGTTGAAGGATCTCTTAGATAAGGAGTTCATTAGGCCCAGTGTGTCCCTGTGAGGTGCACCAGTTTTATTCGTGCACAAGAAAGACGGTTCTCTCAGAATGTGTATTAACTACCGTCAGCTCAATAAATTCATGATCAAGAATAAGTATCCTTTTCCAAGAATCGATGACTTATTTGATCAACTTTAGGGTGCCAGCTATTTCTTTAAGATAGACCTCAGATCTGGCTATCATCAACTCAGAGTTAGAGAATGTGACATTCCAAAAATAGCCTTTCATACTCGGTATGGTCACTTTGAATTCCTAGTTATGTCCTTTAGTCTTACCAATGGCCCAGCAGCTTTCATGGACTTGACAAACCGTGTGTTCAAGCATTACTTAGACATGTTCGTCATAGTCTTTATAGATGATATTCTGGTCTATTCCCACAGTGAGCTTGATCATGCTGACCATCTCAGAATCGTACTTTAGACTCTCAGAGATAATCAACAGTTCTCCAAATTTAGTAAGTGCAAATTTGGCTAGGGTCAGTAGCATTCCTCAGCCACATCATTTCCAGTGATGGCATTAGTGCAGATTCTCAAAAGACCGAAGCAGTAAGAAACTGGCCTCTCCCTATCTTTCCATTAGATATCAGGAGTTTCTTGGGTTTGGCTGGCTATTATAGATGGTTTGTTAAGATATTTTCTTCTCTTGCATCCCCTATGTCCAGATTTACTCAGAAAAAAGTAAAGTTTTAGTGGTTAGATTCTTGCGAGAAGAGTTTTTAAGAGTTGAAGACTCGACTCACCTTAGCCCCAGTTTTAGCTCTTCCAGATGGTTCAGATGGGTTCGTGGTGTATTGTGATGCATCTATAGTAGGTTTGGGTTATGTGTTCATACATCATAGTAAGGTCATAGCCTACGCTCCAGACAGCTCAAACCCCATGAGAAGAATTATCCGACTCATGATCTTGAGTTAGCAGTCGTAGTATTTGCCTTAAAGATTTAGAGGCATTATCTATACGGAGTTCATATGGATGTGTTCACAGATTATAAGAGCCTTCAGTATGTCTTTTCTTAGAAAGATCTCAATCTTTGTCAGAGAAGGTGGTTAGAGCTCTTGAAAGATTATGACATGACTGTCATGCCTCAAATCCTATTGGGGTGGACTGGCACCCGTAACCGAGGAGACCCGAGAAAACCATCTCATAACCTTATACTTCCCATGCATACCTCTATGACAACCCAAAATTCAGACAGCATCGTGTCGCATATAAAAGGAAATAATCACCTGTATAAGCTCGAGAACACATATATATGTATATACAATACTTGGCCGTTGGAGCCATTACGTCTACTAACAAAACACCACCTTGACTGTACATTAGGTCTACAAAGCCTCTAAATAATACACAGAGTTTAACTAAGGTCGGGACACACCCCGCCATATAACTAACTGCCCTGTAGATCTGGCCCTCTTGGAATGTCCTCTTTCTAATTCCTGTGTTCTTCTCCTCTGCCTCTGATCTTCCATTTTCTATGCAAAAGCTTGGATCCTCGCTATGTCCGTATCTTTGTTCAAAGCGGTAATCGTACAATCTCTAACCAGATATGGATCCAGCCTATCCACATATTGATGAACTCTGTCATCCATAGTAGCTACAACATTAGGAGCATATCTCGACAAGGAATTAAATTAGAGACTGTACTCCCTCGCGCTCATATTCCCCTGACGAAGATTTAAAATCTAATCTGCACGGGCCTAACGAATCTCGAATGGAAGATAATGATCAAGAAATACCTCTTTGAACTCTTTCCAAGTAGATGTGGGTGCATCAATACCCCTAGATCATTTCTAGTCCTCGTACCAATATATAGCCTCCCCTTTAAATCTATACGCCACTAACTCCACTGTCTCTCTACCCGTTACATGCATAACATCTAAGGCCCTTTGAATTTGATCAATAAAGTCCTGTGGGACCTCGTTAAGAGTTGATCCAGTAAAAGTGGGAGGATCCATCTTAAGAAAATCCTATGTTTGAAGGCTAGCCGCCCTATCTGTACCACTAGGACCCGTGGTAGGAATGGCTTGCCCTTGAGCTTGCCCAGTAACTATACGAGTCAAAAGTTCTATTGCATTTCTAAGATCTTGATAAACAGCATTAATAGGTGGCTCTGGGGATATAGTTCTCCTCCCCCTTATTTCTTCCAGAGTGGAGGAAGTTTCTGATGCATGCTCAGCTGGAGCCTCACTTTGATTAGCTGGTATAGTGGGTGACTTACTAGTCCCTTCTCCGGCAGCCACATCTACTTTGTGTAAACTCTGTGTATTATTTAGAGGCTTTGTAGAACAAAGGCAAACAATATTCATACCTTAAAATTCACCTCTTGATTATTCAATCCTGTTTGCACAAATAATAGGTGCCGTTCGAAGCTCTTGAGATGACAAACGCAGTTATCGGATTACTTTGGAATTTCTACGGTTGAATCAAAAGTAATTTAAAGGTCAAATTTGGCTAGGGTTTGTTCTTTCTCAATGATTGATGATGAAAATGAGTTTTTGAACTCATATACATGTATATATACACATATTCCCGTCCATAATATATTAGGAAATGACCAAAATGCCTTTAAAATTTAAATAATGTAAAATCTGTCCTTTGGTGGACTGTTTTGATAAGTTAAAGTAGATCGACCATAACTCTTTGCTACAATATCGGATTTGGGTGAAATTGGTATTGTTGGAAAGATAATTCAAAGGGATTTCATTTCATATAAATTAGGCCACCCAGTTCGTCCTGTACAAGGAGTTATGGTCATTTGAAGTTGACCCTAAAAAACTATTTTGATAGGCTGAAGTAAAACGAGTATAACTCCTTACTCAGATGTTGGATTTGGATGAAACCAATTGAATTGGAAACAAGACTCAAAGATATTTCTTTTCATAGGTTGAAGCTCTCCCAGTTCATTATATTAAGGGAGTTATGATCATTCAAAGTTGAACCAAAAATTTGGCTGGCCTCAGTAGTTTGTGTGCAGGAAATTTTCCTGCACATTTACTATTCCCAAATATCCCAGCCACCGTTTTATAGTTTTGAACGTTATCGATTATATCCAAAACCTATCCTTTTTTGAAATCCTTATATTGTTGGAAAGCTTATTCAATAACATTCGCATGGAACCATCGACGGTCAAATTCCGGTATAAATAAAATAAAAAAATTAATTCCATATAAATAAGACCAATACACGTACTTGAATACGCCAATACATGTACTTGAATACGGGGTGTTACATCCTTCCCCCCTTTAGTACATTCGTCCTCGAATGTTAGCATAGTTATTCAACCGAAACAAGTTCAAGTCCATCATTAACATTCACATCATCACACAAATACTATGCATATATATAAAAAAAAAAACTTACTTGTTAATGTTCTAACTTCGTTTCTTGAACTTCCTCTTCATCTTTGAACAAATGAGGGTACTTAGATTTCATTTCTTCCTCAGTTTCCCATGTAATCTCTTCCCTTTGATGATTTCTCCAATGTACTTTCACTGATGCTATCTCTTTATTTCTCATCTTCTTAACTTGGTGATCTAGAATAGCAATAGGAACTTCCTCATAGGTAAGATCTTCTGCAACTTGCACATCCTCAGTAGAAGTGATATGTGATGGATCTCCGATACACTTTCGAAGCATTGACACATGAAATATCGGATGTACTGATGAGAGCTCTTGGGGTAGCTCTAATTCATATGCAACTTGTCCAAACCTTCGAGTGATCTTATACGGGCCTATATAACGTGGAATCAACTTCCCTTTTCTTGCCAAATCTCATTACCCCTTTTATTGGTGATACCTTCAAAAATATCCAATCACCTATAAAAAACTTTCACTCTTCTTCTACTATCCGCATATGGCTTGTGTCAAAATTGGACTATTTTCAGTCGTTGCTGAATTACTTTAACCTTCTCTATGGCTTGATAAACAAGATCCGGTCCGAACAAAAGATTTTCACCTACTTCGAACCATCGTATTGGTGATCTACACTGCCTTCCATATAAAGCTTCATATGTTGCCATTTTGATACTTGAATGATAGCTATTATTGTAGGCAAACTCAATAAGAGGTAAATGATCATCCCAATTGCCCTTAAAATCTATGACACAAGCTCGTAGCATAGCTTCAAGTGTTTGGATGGTACGTTCTGCTTATCCATCTGTTTGAGGGTGAAAAGCTGTACTCAACTTCATTTGTGTTCCTAAACACCTCTGAAAAGACTTCTAAAAGTTTACGGTGAATGGGGTTCCCCAATCTGATATAATAGAGATTGGCACCCCATGTAATCGGACTATCTCTTTAATGTACAGCTTCGCATACTCTTCAACTGTGTAAGTGGTCCTCACTGGTAGCAAATGTGCGGATTTGGTAAGCCTATGAACAATCACCCATATAGAATCAAGCTTCTGGGATGTACGAGGCAAACCAATAACAAAATCTATGTTGATCATGTCCCACTTCCATCTTGGAAGATCAATGCATTGCATATAACCTCTGGGTTTTTGGTGCTCAACTTTAACTCTTTGACAATTAGGACATTCAACTACAAATTCTGCAATGCTCTTCTTCATGTCATTCCACCAATACATATCTTTCAAATCTTGATACATTTTGGTTGATCCTGGATGAATGGAATACCTTGAAAAATGTGCCTCTGTCATAATCTTTTTTCTTAGCCCGTCTACATCAGGCACACACAATCAGTTTTGGCACTTAAGTACTCCTTCTCGCATAAGCTCAAATGCCTTGGTCGCACCACTCTAAACGTTCTCCTTAAGCTGTAATAAAATATAATCTGCATATTGCTTCTCTTTTACTTCAGCTACTAATGAAGATTCCGCAGCATTATGTACGATAAGCTCTTTATTCGGAGTTTCAAGAAGGCAAACTCCCAAACTAGCTAACTGGTGAAGATCTTTAATCATCCCTTGCCTTTCTATAGGCGCCATCATAGCCTTACGACTTAACGCATCAGCTACCACATTTGTTTTCCCTGGATGGTACAAGATATCAATATCGTAGTCCTTTAATAGTTCAAGCCATCTCCGCTGCCTTAAATTTAGATCCTTCTGATTAAAAATATATTGCAAGATCTTATGGTCAGTATATATATCAACATGAACCCCATATAAGTAGTGGCGTCATATCTTTAAAGCAAAAATAACTGTTGACAGCTCAAGATCGTGTGTAGGATAATTTTTCTCGTGTGGCCGCAATTATCTAGAAGCATATGCTATTACCTTACCATGCTGCATCAATACACATCCTAAACCAAATCTGGAAGTACCTTCTGGAAGTACCAACACGGGTGTAGAAATCAACTTGTTCTTTAAATCTTGAAAACTGTTCTCACAAGCATCATTCCATTGGAATTTGGATGCTTTATGGGTTAGCTTGGTTACGGGTGCTGAAATGGAAGAAAAGCCTTTAACAAACCTTCTATAATAACCGGCCAACCCAAGAAAACTATGAATCTCCGTAGGCATTGTGGGCCTTGGCCGGTTCTTCACAGCTTCTATCTTTTGAGCATCAACCTTTATCCCTTCACTAGATACAATATGACCCAAAAATACCACCGACTTTAACCAAAACTCACATTTAGAGAACTTTGCATAAAGCTTACAATCACGAAGAGTCTGCAATGCCTGTCGTAAGTGATTGGCATGGTCCTCTTCTGATCTAGAATAAACTAGAATATCATCTATAAAAACTATCACAAATACATCCAGGAATGGCTTAAACACCCTATTCATCAAATCCATAAAATCTGTGGGTGCATTTGTTAGCCCAAATAACATAACTAGAAACTCATAATGACCATACCGTGTTCGGAAAGCTGTCTTGGGTATATCCTTCTCTTTAACCCTCACTTGGTGGTAACCTGACCTCAAATCAATCTTAGAAAAGCACTTGGCACCCTGTAACTGATCAAATAAATCATCAATTCTTGGGAGAGGATATTTATTCTTAATAGTCACCTTATTCAATTATCGATAATCAATACGCATCCTCAGCGAGCCATCCTTTTTGCGCACAAATAACACTGGTGCTCCCTAGGGGGACATACTAGGCCTTATGAATCTCTTCTATAGCAAATCTTTCAATTGCTCTTTCAATTCTTGTAATTTTACTGGGGCCATTCTATACGGAGGAATGGAGATTGGTTGGGTGCCTGGTATTACATCAATACCAAACTCTACTTCTCGTTCAGGAGGCAAACCTGGAAGATCTTCAGGAAATACATCAGAAAATTCATTTACCACCAGAACAGCGTGAAGAGTTGGTGGCTCCGCTTCTGTATCCCTTACTCTAACTAAATAATATATGTATCCCTTGGAAATCATTCTTCTCTCCTTAAAATAAGAAATAAATCTACCTCTTGACGCGCTAATTTCACCTTTCCATTCAAGGACTGATTCATTTGAAAAATGGAAATATACCTTTTTCGTGCAGCAATCAATTGTGGCATAACAAGACGCCAACCAGTCCATACCCATTATAATATCAAAATCTACCATTTCTAACTCCACAAGATCAGTCATCGTATCACGACCACAAACAGTTACTATGCAGTTTCGATAAACCCTTCTAGCTATAATAGATTCCCCAACCGGTATGGACACTTCAAATGGCTTAACTAACAGCTCGGGTATTCTTTCAAACTTTCCAGCAACCAATGGAGTAACATAAGATAATGTAGAACCGGGATCAATTAAGGCATATAAATCGAATGAAAAGATAGACAACATACCCATAACCACATCTGGGGAAGCCTCTAAATTTTGTCGATCCGCTAGAGCATACGTACGATTTTGAACCTCGCTAGAACTCGTGGCTCCTCTATCACCTCTAACACGACCCATTGATTATGCACCCCTTCCTGAAAAAGTCATTGATGATGATGATGCAACAAATGACCTCGTAGGTCGTGCCATACCCCCTATGCCCCTTCGTGGGCATTCTCTCATCATATGCCCCAACATACCGCACCAAAAGTAAACATTGGTCCCCATACGATATGCGCCCAAATGATACCTTCAACATTTATTGCATGGCTCTCGAGGAGGTCTCGATTGGCTCATATTCCCTTGCCCATGGTACCCCATTGTCCGCGAACTCTGACTCTCACTTCTATGCCTAAATTGATTTCCTCTGGACTCTTGGAACTGTGGTGGGGCACTAGCTGCAGAATAAGAAGATAATGGCCTAGGTGGTCTAGCAGAAAACTGTGGTTTGAACCCTCCTTGGGATGCCATGAACTGCCCTGTAGATCTGTCCCTCTTGGAATATCCTCTTTCTAATTCCTGTGTTCTTCTCCTATGCCTCTGATCTTCTATTTTCTATGCAAAAGCTTGGATCCTCGCTATGTCCATATCTTTGTTCAAAGCAGCAATAGTACAATCTCTAACCAGATATGGATCCAGCCTATCCACATATTGATGAACTCGGTCATCCATAGTAGCTACAATATTAGGAGCATATCTCAACAAGGAATTAAATCGGAGACTGTACTCCCTCACGCTCATATTCCCCTGACGAAGATTTAAAAACTAATCTGCACGGGCCTGACGAATCTCAAATGGAAGATAATGATCAAGAAATGCCTCTTTGAACTCTTTCCAAGTAGCTGGGGGTGCATCAATACCCCTATATCGTTTCCAGTTCTCGTACCAATATATAGCCTCCCCTTTAAATATATACGCAGCTAACTCCACTGTCTCTTTATTCGTTACATGCATAACATCTAAGGCCCTTTAAATTTGATCAATAAATTCCTGTGGGTCCTCGTTAAGATCTGATCCAGTAAAAGTGGGAGAATCCCTCTTAAGAAAATCCTATGTTCGAAGGCTAGCCGCCCTATCTGTACCACTAGGACCTGTGGTAGGAATGGCTTGCCCTTGAGCTTGCCCAGTAACTATACGAGTCAAAAGTTCTATTGCATTTCTAAGATCTTGATCAACAGCATTAATAGGTGGCTCTGGGGATATAGTTCTCCTCCCCCTTATTTCTTCCGGAGTGGAGGAAGTTTCTGATGCATGCTCGGCTGGAGCCTCACTTTGATTAGCTGGTATAGTGGGTGACTTACTAGTCCCTTCTCCGGCAGCCACATCTAGTCCCAATACTAGTCCCAAATGGACTTCCCGTCTTTTCGGATTACTTATCTACAATGAACATATATAGCAATCTAGTATTAGCGACCAAACGTCACAATTCAATTATTTGAATTCACCAAACTAGTGGTTAAGTAGTAAGCCTTAATTACACCACAAAGGGTGTCACTTTAACCCTCTTATACTCCAATTACATTCACATGCCATGCATATTCATACAACATCCTCCAATATCAAGCTTGGATTCATTTATCCTTCCAACCAATCCATTAAACAAAATTGAGCCACAGATATAAATAATCATCAATTCAATAGTATATCACCATATCCACCTTCCATAACTCAATTACCATATCCACCTTCCATAATTCAATACAACCAAACCATGCAAAATAGTCCATACCCTATTTTCATCACCTTTCAATAACAACCAATACATATAATCCTCTATCACACATATACATATGGAAAAAAACAAAGGCAAACAATATTCATACCTTAGAATTCACCTCTTGATTATGAAATTCTGTTTGAACAAATAATAGGTGTCGTTCGAAGCTCTCGAGATGACAAACGCAGTTATCGGATTACTTTGGAATTTCTACGATTGAATCAAAAGTAATTTAAAGGTCAAATTTGGCTAGGGTTTGTTCTTTCTCAATGATTGATGATGAAAATGAGTTTTGAAACTCATATACATGTATATATACAAATATTCCCGTCCATAATATAATAGGAAATGACCAAAATGCCTTTAAAATTTAAATAATGTCAAATCTGTCATTTGGTGGACTGTTTTGATAAGCTAAAGTAGATCGACCATAGCTCTTTGCTTCGATATCGGATTTGGGTGAAATTGGTATCGTTGGAAAGATAATTCAAAGGGATTTCATTTCATATAAATTAGGCCACCCAGTTCGTCCTGTACAAGGAGTTATGGTCATTTGAAGTTGACCCTAAAAATCTGTTTTGATAGGCTGAAGTAAAACGAGTATAACTCCTTACTCAGATGTTGGATTTGGATGAAACCAATTACATTGGAAACAAGACTCAAAGATATTTCTTTTCATAGGTTGAATCTCTCCCAGTTCATTATATTAAGGGAGTTATGATCATTCAAAGTTGAACCAAAAATTTGGTTGGCCTCAGTTGTTTGTGTGCAGGAAATTTTCCTGCACATTTACTATTCCCAAATATCCCGGCCACCATTTTATAGTTTCGAACGTGCTCGATTATATCCGAAACCTATCTTTTTTTTAAAAGCCTTATATCGTTGGAAAGCTTATTCAATAACCTTCGCATGGAACAATCAACGGGCAAATTCTGATATAAATAAAATAAAAAAATTAATTCCATATAAATAAGACCAATACACGTACTTGAATACGTCAATACATGTACTTGAATACGGGGTGTTATAATGACTTTCCTTTATCATCTGGGTAAGTCCAATGTAGTGGCCGACACTCTCAATAAACTGTCTATGGGTAGTGTTGGTCATGTTGAGGACAGTAAGAAGAAGCTAGATCAGTAAATCCATCAGCTTACCAGACTAGGTGTTCTCTTAGTCGATACAGAGGAGGGTGACATATGGGTTCAGAGTAGTTCAGAATCATCTCTAGTTTTTGAGGTGAAAGAAAAATAATATGGAGACTCCAGCCTTGTCAAATTTAAAGAGTCGGTCAAGGATCAGAAAGTAGAGGTTTTCTCCCAAGGGGGAGATAGTGTTTTGCATTGTCAGGGTCGTCTGTGTGTTCCAGGTTTAGATAACTTAAGGCAGCGAATTCTTGCAGAAGCGCATGGTGTGCGCTACTCTATTCATATAGGGGACACAAAGATGTACCCTGACTTACGGGAAATCTATTGGTGTAGTGGGATGAAGAGAGATATTAGTGAGTTTGTGGCTAAGTTCTCTATATGTCAGCAGGTTAAAATAGAGCATCAAAAGTCTAGTGGATCCATGCAGGAGTTCAATATTCCTACTTGGAAGTGGGAAGAAGTGAACTTGGATTTCGTGATAGGTTTTTCTCATACTCGTCACCAACATGATTCAATATGGGTCATTGTAGACAGAATGACCAAGTCAGCTCATTTCCTTCTAGTCCATACCTCTTATTCAGCTGAGGATTACACCAAACTCTATATCAGAGAGTTGGTCAGATTGCATGATGTTCCATTAGCTATTATCTCAGACAGAGGTACCCAGTTCACCTCTCACTTCTTGAAAGCATTCCAAAAGGTTCTTGGTACCCAAGTTCATATCTGTACAGCTTTCTATCCTAAGACAGATATTCAAGAAGAAAGGACCATTCAGACCCTAGAAGATATGCTAAGGGCATGTACAATTGATTTTAAGGGTAGTTGAGATGACCACTTTCCTTAGATTGAGTTTGCATACAACAATAGCTATCATTCTAGTATTCATATGTCTTCATTCAAAGTTCTCTATGGTAGGAGATGCAGATCTCCAATCGATTGGTTTGAAGTTAGTGAGGCCTCAGTTATAGGGCCTAACTTAGTATTCAATGCCTTAGAGAAAGTCCAGTTGATCAGAGAAACCCTCTGGGCTGCTCAAAGCCAATAGAAGTCCTATGCAGATGCACGCAGAAAGGATCTTGAGTTCAAGATTAGTTATTTTGTCTATCTAAAGATCTCTTCCATGAAGGGAGTGAAGAGATTTGGCAAGAAGGGAAAGCTCAGTCCCTGATATATCGGTCCTTTCAAGATTCTCAGTCGATTCGGCAAGGTAGATTATGAGCTCGAATTGCCTTCAGATCTAGCCTCAGTTTATCCAGTCTTTTATGTCTCTTTTCTCAAGAAGTGCATAGGTGAACCAGAAGTTGTAGTCCTTATTCAGAGCATAGATTTTAAAAGAGCCTCTCTTATGAAGAGATTTTAGTTGAAATCCTAGACTATCAGACTCGTAGACTGAGGAACAAAGAAGTCCCTATAGTCAAAGTTCTTTGGAGAAATTAGTTCGTTGAGAGAGCTACTTGGGAAGCAGAAGCAGACATGCGTACCAAGTATCCTCACCTCTTCTCCGCCAACTCAGATCAAGCTCAAGGTAACAGTTCTCCTTAAGCTTTTCAGTTTTATGTTCAAATTTCAGTTACAAGCTTGGCATCCATGTCATGTTTAGAATTCCATTATAACTTGGTATTAAATACCATTGCATATTCAGTCATGCATTCATATGTCAGTTCAGTTATATAATCATACATCATATATGCATTCTTATCGTGAGAACCTTAGTTCATCAAAACACTCAGTCATGCATTCATGAATCAGTTACACATGCATCAGATATGCATGTTCAGCATGATATATTTAGTTATCAGTCATGTCAGTCATGAGATCGTGTTCCAGTCATTCATGCTCAGCATGTACATCAGTTTATCTTCTCCCCTCTCACTCAGTCTCATTCGAGGACGAATGTTCTAAAGGGGGACATATTGTAATACCCCGTACTTCTACCTAGCTTGAAATCATCCTAAGAATATTAAAAACTTATTTTTAAATAAGAATCCATTTTGGTACACATGGAATTTTTAAAATTTTCACTTTTTATCATGTGGTAAATTGAATTAGCTTTCCAATGATACCAATTTCATCCAAATTTAGTATCGGGGTAAAAAGTTATGAACGTTTTACTCAGAGCTGTCAGAATCACCTAGGTGCAACAGCCAGGTTGATGGACCATCGATCTAGCGATGGACCGTCACCTAGATCGTCACAGCCAAGACATTAAGTCAACCTTATGGATAAGGTGCGATGGACAGGTTGACGGACTGTCAAACTTGCGATGTACCATCACCCAAGTTGTCACTATAAGGTAGTGAGTCTTTTTTTGGTCCACGTATGATGGTCGAAATGACGGACTGTCGAGCCAGCGATGGACCATTGCACGAGCTATCGCAGGTCCCATTCAGCAAATTTTAAGTCATTTTTAAAGGGTATTTTGGTATTTTTCAAGTTCTTCAAGTCCAAGAACTTCAATAAACTCACAATCAAGGTATGTCATGTGTTGATTCATAAGTCCCTTTCACCCATGAAGCTCAAGAATCTCTTTTAAAATCCAAGATTTGGGTATTTGTGAATGTTCATGATATAAATTGAATTGAAATTCATGTCCATGATGTTGTATGGTTTTGATTCATGTTTTAAATTACATATTCCAATTATTGACCCTAGTATGTGATGATTTGCATAATAACCATGATAAATCCCCTTCAAATTACAAGTTGATTGATGTATCCATGATTATTAGATGTTTTGATGATTTTATAACCAAAGCATGCTCCCCATGTATTTGATTAAATGCCTATGTGAAAGAAAAGTGTCATACTAGTATGATAATATGAAATCCCCACTCATGTAAAAGGTTATGCATGTCAAATGTTTGATGAAATGTCTTACTCAATGAATTATGGATTGTTGATGTTAGTCATGTATTCAAGAAAGTCATTCTTTGTCAATTTGTTTCCATGGAGTCCTGGGGGTACTTATACCTGAAAAATATAGTTATGTGCCTAGAGTCGATATCATTTTTTCATGATATCCTTAGTCAAGTCATGATCCATAGAACTCAGTCAATCATGTGACTCAGGAAATCTCAGTAATACAGTAATCTCAGTACTACTCCATCAGTCAATAGAACTTAGTTAATTTAGTTAATTCAGTTCAGTAATCCATGTTCAGTGTCTATTCAGATGGGAGTAGGAATTAGCACCGAGTGAACCCAAGGATGGGAAATCACCTGTTCTATGAGGGGGCGATTCTTATAAGCAATCCTTACATTCCAGAACTATGTAGCCAGCGTAGGTTGAGACATCATAGCCTACTATATGAGGGTAAATAAGGTGGCTTAACCTGTTATGTGAGGGTTCCCACCGTTCTCACTAGAGTTACCTATTATATGATACTCACAGATTATCCTTACCAATGATGCAGTATTGACACCCTTCCAATTGGGGTTACAGATTTGACCCCAACTCAGCTATAATGCGTTATTTGGGGTATGTTGGTTAGATAACTACTTCCCACAGTTTCAACTACAGAAATCAGGACTGTCAAATACAGTCATTCAGTCTCAGTAATAGAACTCAGATAGTTCTACAAAATTTAAGACTGTTAAATACAGTCAACTCAGAATAGTACGGAACTCAACTAGTTCCATCAGAAACTAGACTGTCAGATACAATCGCTCAGTGTCAGTTATTTCAGTTATACAGATATCAGTATCTCATGTTATCAATACTCAGATCCAGTAATTATGTTATTAAGAACTCAGTTACAGTTATTAGGTATTCATGCATGTATTCTCACGGTCATATTGTCCAGTCAGTTAGTATAGGTCATGCATGTGAACCCTTTGCATTTAGCCTACCTTACATGCATACCAGTACATTCAAGTACTGATGCATTTGCACTATGGTATTTTATACCATAGGTTCAGAAGCACGAGCTCCAGAGCATCAGTAGCATTCCAATCTCAGCAGTCAGAGATAGCAGTGATTCCTTATCCTTCGAGGACATGACCATTTCTTTATTATCTCATTAATTAATTTATTAGTTAGAGTTAGTTGGGGACATGTCCCATCAACTCCTTATTCAGACAGTTCAATCAGTTAGAGGCTTTTTTTACTATCATGTTCATACAGTTATTTCAGTGTTTGGGTATTTCATACCCCATCCATATGTTATGATTTATCAGTTATGTTTCATTTTTGAACCTTAAGGCCTTTAGTTCATGTTTCTATATTTATACAGTATATTATGCAGTGTTTAGGTATAGATTTCAGTCATGAGTTAGCTTGTGGTCCTTCGAGGTCATGAGCACCGTGTAGCATTCTGGGTACCAGATTCTGGGTGTTAGAAAATCTCTCTCTCTCTAGCAATTCTTTTGAAAAATTAAGTACATCCTACTATGAAATGTCTAATCTTCCTTGAAAGTTAAGACTGCCCTTATTTGCCTTGTTTTGTTTCTTTAATTTTTCCTTTTTTTCGTTTGTGTTGGGAAAAAGGGCTTCGGTTAAAGTAGGCTATGAAATTCAACCTATCTAAATTTTAAAAGAATCCAGTGTAAGAGCTTGTTTGGGATTGCTATTACAAAACTGCTTATTTAAAAAGCATTTTTATAAAATAGCTTTTCAAAAAAGTGTTTTTCAAAAAAAAATTGTTTTTGGTAAATCCATTTGAAAAGTATTTTTGATAAACAGATTGTGTTTCGATAATCTTTTTCAAGAAGTGCTTTTTTGAGACAAATGACCAAAAAGGTCATGTATTTATAGACGTTTACTACTAAAATCAATTTATAGAGAAAATTTATTTTAAATATCTATTATAATATTTTTAATTAAAATTTTATTTTTATTTAATTAAAAAACACATACTCTAAAATTTTCAATCAATATTTATATACATAAATACATTAAAATATTAATAATGATATATTACTTAAATAATTTAAATATCATTTTACAATATCAAACAAAAATAAATACAAAATTATTTCATAAATTAAATCATTATTTATGAAAAAATTAACGACAAAAATAATTAGTCCTTCATACATCACAAAATTCTCAATGATTTTATCGCTAATTTATCATGCAATATCTCCATACTAGTTGAAGATATGTCTTGTATTTCTGAAGGTATATCAGAAGGCTCATCTCCTTCTTCATATATGTATACTACATGAACAAATATGACGCTTTTCATGAATTATTTATTTAAAATTAAACATTCGAGAAAAAATTACAAGTGTTGTCAAAATATCATTTATTCTTGTAACATGATTCATCTGTCATTTGTTATCACTAATAATAAAAAAATAAAAAGTTATATATGCTTCAGATCATCATCAATGATTTTTTAAAATTTATTTGAAGAAAATGAGTGAAAATAAAATAACAATATATAAATCATAAATAAAATAAAGAATCATGATGTAAATATGAAGTATAAAATATTAAAATCAAACTTTGATCATACTTATAAGATCATATATATATATATATATATATATATATATATATATATATATATATATATATATATATATATATATAAATATATATATATATTAGTGTGTGTGTGTGTGTGAGAGAGAGAGAGAGAGATAGGGATATTTTAGCCATGAAAAAACGTAATTTTCTGCTTCTGGTTCTACTTTTATTGAAAACCGAAAATTTTCTACTTCTGAAAGAAGCAGAAAAACTATTTTTGCATCTTTTTAAAAGCACTTTTACAAGTTTACCAAACACTCCTCTTTTCAAACAAATATTTTTTATCAAAATAAGTGCTTTTCTTTGGAAAATAAGTAATCCCAAACAGGCACTAAGCTAAAGAAGTCCAGTTCCTGATTTTAAAGGGGAGAAGAAAAACTTGTCATTAAAAAAATGCTTTATAATTTTTTTTTAATTTGAATTCACATTAAAAAATATTCACAATAGAGATGAAATAATTTTTATCAGAGACGACTTTATTTCAAAATTCGTATTCAAAATCTCCAATATAAAATGAAAGAGTATTTGTCATCCCACTGTATCATTATTTAGTGCTCATTGAAGATTGAGTTTTAAGTACCCTTCCATTATACTGGATCAGGATCGGGGTACAGACTCCCAAATCTGAATTACTAAAGGTGTTCTCTGAACTTCAAATTCCTATTGGATTCTATCAAGTGAAATGTATATTAAATAACAGATAAAATGAAAATTATCCTAAATAGACTTATTAGATTGTTTATGGCAAGTTATAGCAACATTTTTTAATAACTAGTTCAGTATACGTGTTTTGCACATGTATGAATACTCTTAATTTTAGTTAAAATTATTTAACAGACACATTGATTTATATTATAACCAAATTCACATAAAAACATTAGTTGTCTTCAAAGTAGAGTTTGATAATATATACGACTCTACTTAGTTAAAATAAATAATCGATAAAAATATTTAAAACCTCTCACTTTTAATGATAGTAAAAATATATAGAACTCACTTTTTTAGTTTTTTGTGATTTTTTTCCCTTTTAAGATTTAAATTGAGTTAACTCAAAAAAATATCTAAAAATATATTTCTTTATCATATTAACATGAGAAAAAGTGTGACTAATAATACTTGTCATATAAATTTTAAATATTATAATTATAATTTTAAAATATCAAGTTAATCTAATTCAATTTATCTTCAAAAATTATTTAAAATCGTTGCCTAGAAACTATTAAGTTTCTAATAGAAATAGGATTAAGTAATTATAAATATATTTATATTGTAAATGTAGATGTGTACACACAATAATTTTTTATTTTGTATACATTTATTACTCATTGAAGTCCTTTTATAAATATGTTATTACTTAACTCAATCAGGACTAACTTCGACTGTTGGCGACGGCGACTTCGACGCCGGTGTTGATACACCGGCACAGGTAAGGCCCACTCCCTCTCCTTCGATCTCTCCCTCCCCAGTCCCCAGGTCTCCCTCCCCTTGACACTCTCTCTTTCCCGAGTCCCATTCTCACAGGGTCAACTGAGGCAGCACCGATCAGAACCGAATAAAATAGTCGATTCGACTACAATCGACGACCAGCGTATGGCAAAAGAAAGGAGACGCCCCAAAAACATTCCAGTGAAATTCCGGTGTCATTCCAATGAAATTCTGATGACTTTCCGACGGCTTCTTTGCCGGCGACCCTTGTCAGGTAACAAATCTCGACACCAAAACTGTAGTAACCAGCTATAGCAGGAGTACTCCCGGTGATTTCTAACCCTTTATTTTATTTTTACTTTATTTTATATCCTTGTACTTTATTTTATCATGCATTTTTCTGGTATTTTTGCTGCCTATATTTTTTATGGAAATTGTGTCGGTTAATTGAGTTCGAGTTGCTATTGTTCTTAAAATTGGGTTAATTATGTGCTTTGAGTTGTCATTATTGTTTTGTTGTTTTAACCTCTACTGTTGCATTTGTTGAGTAGTGGCTTGGGTAGTAAATGGTGGACTAGGGTCATGTCCTGGGGGGGCTGCGGGTGCGGTCGGGGCCAAGTGGTGGGTCAAAGTTGAGATGCAGAGGACGGGGTTTTAGGGGAGGAAAGTCGAGAGATGATGAGTTTAGGGTAGGGTCGTGGAACATAGGGACCCTTCAGGGTAAGTCGGTAGAGCTAGTTAGGATTCTTAGGAAGAGAAAGATCAGTATTGCGTGTGTCCAGGAGACTAAATGGGTAGGTTATAAGGCTAGGGATGTGGATGGGTACAAGTTTTGGTATTCAGGTAGTGAGAGGCATGGGAATGGAGTAGGTATCTTAGTGGATAAAAAGCTTAGGGGGCAGGTAGTGGAGGTTAATAGGGTTAACGATAGGGTGATGACTATTAAGTTGGTCATTGGGGGTTTTACGGTACATGTCTGTAGTGCTTACGCACCACGGGCGAGCCTGGGCAAGGAGGAGAATAGGATTTTGGGGGAGGTCTTGGACGAGGTGATTCGAGGCGTGCCTAGTTCGGAAAAGCCTTTCTTAGGAGGGGACTTCAATGGGCATATCGGGCATTTGCCGATAGGATACAATGATGTGCATGGTGGCTTTGGTTTTGGGGATAGGAATAATAAGGGTACTTCTCTGTTTGATTTTACTACGGCCTTTGGATTGGTGGTAGTGAATTCCATCTTTCCAAAAAAAGAGGAGCATCTGGTTACTTTCCGTAATAGGATAGCCAAGACCCAGATTGACTTTTTGCTTCTTAGGAAGGGGGATAGAGCTTTGTGTAAGGACTGTAAGGTGTTTCCGAATGAGAATCTTGCGACCCAACATATACTTCTGGTGATGGATTTGGTTATTAAGATGGGCAAGAAGAGGAGGGGTGGGGAGGGTCGACCTAGAGTTAAGTGGGGTCGCCTGACTCCGATCAGTGCTTTAGAAATAGAGAAAAAGTTGGAAGGGATGGGGGCATGGGAGTATTGGGAGGATGTAGATAGTATGTAGGATAGGGCGGCAGGTTGCATTAAGGAGACTTTTAGAGAGGTTTTGGGTGTTTCTAGGGGATGGTCTGGCCGGCATCGGGGGGACTAGTGGTGGAATGAAGAAGTTAAGAAGAAGGTGGAGATGAAGAAGACGGCTTATATTAAGTTGGTTGAGAGTAAGAAAGATGAGGAGAAGCGGGTGTGCAAGGAGGAGTACAAACTTGCTAAGAAAGAGGCTAAGTTAGCAGTATTTGAGAGACTTTATTCGGGTTTAGAGGAGAGAGGCGGGAAAAAGAGGCTGTACAGGCTTGCCAAAACTAGGGAGCGTAAGGGTCGGGATCTGGACCAAGTGAAGTGCATTAAAGGAGAGGATGGAAAAGTTTTGGTGGAGGACGTTCTAATTAAGAAAATATGGCAGTCGTATTTCCATAAGCTCCTGGACGATGAGGGGGACAGAGGTATTGTGTTAGGGGAGTTAGAGCACACTAAGCAGCCTTGCGATTTTGGCTACTATCGGCATTTTAAGGTCGAGGAAATATGTGAGGCTATTCGCAAGATGCGAAGGAGCAGGGCGATGGGGCCCGATGAGATTCTGGTGGACTTTTGGAAGTATGCTAGCGGAGCAGGATTGAGGTGTCTAACCCATTTGTTTAACAATATTTTCAAGACCGCTAAGATGCCCGAGGTGTGGAGATGGAGTATGGTGATTCCTTTATACAAGAATAAAGTAGACATTCAAAGTTGCAACAACTATTGTGATATTAAGTTATTGAGTCACACGATGAAGATTTGGGAGAGGGTGGTGGAGCGGAGGTTAAGAAAGATAGTGCCTATTTCGAAGAATCAATTTGGATTTATGCCTGGTCGATCGACGACTGAGGCAATTCACCTTGTGCGGAGGCTGGTAGAACGATATAGAGAGAGGAAGAGGGATCTACGCTTGGTGTTTATTAACTTGGAAAAGGCATATGACAAGGTTCCTAGGGAGGTTTTGTGGAGATGCTTGGAGGCGAGAGGGATACCAGTGGCGTACATCCGTTCGATTAAGGACATGTATGAGGGAGCAAAGACTCAGGTAAGAACAGTGGGAGGGGATTCCGAGCACTTTTCGATCTTGATAGGGCTGCACCAGGGATCAACTCTTAGCCCGTTCTTATTCGCCTTGGTGATGGATGTGTTGACGCAAAATATACAAGGGGGGTTCCTTGGTGTATGCTCTTTGTGGATGATGTAGTTTTGATTGATGAGCCGCGCCGAGGTATTAATGATAAGTTAGAGGTTTGGAGACAGACCCTGGAATCTAAAGGATTCAGGTTGAGTAGGACCAAGATGGAGTACTTAGAGTGCAAGTTTAGTGACTTGAGGCAAGAAGACAATGTGGTGGTGCAGTTGGAGTCGCAGGCGGTTTTTAGGAGAGATAGTTTTAAGTATCTTGGGTTTATGATCCAGGGGAATGGAGAGATTGATGAGGATGTCTCCCATCGTATTGGGGCAGGTTGGACAAAATGGAGGCTTTCCTCGAGAATTTTATGCGATAAGAAGGTGCCTCTTAAGCTTAAAGGTAAATTCTATAGAGCTGAGGTCCGGTTGGCTATGTTATATGGGCCAGAGTGTTGGCCTGTTAAGAATTCTCACGTCCAAAAGTTGAAGGTTGTGGAAATGAGAATGTTGCATTGGATGTGTGGATTTACGAAGGCAGACAGGGTCAGGAATGAGACTATCTGGGAGAAGGTGGGAGTGGTTTCGGTGGAGGATAAGTTGCGAGAAGTAAGGTTGAGATGAATTAACCACGTGATGAGAAGGGGCACGAATGCCCCAGTCCGTAGATGTGAGAGGTTAGCCTTGAAGGGTTTCAAGCGGGGTAGGGGTAGACCAAAAATGTACTGGCGAAGAGTGATTAGATGTGACATGGAACAGTTACAACTTACTGAGGACATGACCCTAGATAGGAAGGTTTGGAGGAAGAGTATTAAACTAGAAGGCTAAGGTGGGTGGTCGAGTCGTAGTCCGTAGTTAGGAGGTTTAAGGATATAATGGTTGGGAGTTCCAGTTATGGGGGAAGGGGTCCTTGGGTTGTTAATTATACTTTTTTTTTGTGAATGTTGGTTCTTTTGTTACTTTAGCATATTGCTTGCCTTTTGGTTAATTATACTTTATTTTTGTGGATGTTGGTTCTTTGTTCTTTATCATGTTGCATAACTGTTGGGCTACGGTCTTTTGTCTTGAGCCGGGGTTCTATCGGAAACAGCCTCTCTACTCCTTCGGGGATAGTGGTATGGACTGCGTACCCCTCTCCAGACCCCACTATGTGGGAATATACTGGGTTTGTTGTTGTTGTTGTTGTTGTTGTTGTAATAAGGACTAACTTGAATATTTAATTAAATAATTTTAAAAATTAAAATAAATATAATTTTAGCTAATTATCACAAATAATTTAAATGTCAATC
This sequence comes from Capsicum baccatum var. pendulum, assembly GCA_030864225.1. Lineage (NCBI taxonomy): Eukaryota > Viridiplantae > Streptophyta > Magnoliopsida > Solanales > Solanaceae > Capsicum > Capsicum baccatum. The sequence goes on from CM061550.1 coordinate 235,777,815, forward strand.
GTAAAGCATATTATCATATTGAACATAAACCAAAATTAGACCAACAACTACTTACAATATATAGATGATAATGAAAATTATAGAAAACAAAGCTACGAAATTCGCAGAACCAAAAATTACAATTTGTAAGTGTGATTCTTTGGACATGGCAATGATAGTATTTTCTTTGCCTTTCTTTTTCAAAAATTAATTTTTCTTCTTCTGCTCGTAATTCATGGAGAAAGGAGGAGAAGGAGGAGGAAAAAGAGAAGAAGAAGAAGAAGAAGAAGGAGGGGGAGGAGAAGAAGAAGGAGAAGAAGAAGGAGAAGGAGGAGAAGAATGAGGATAAGGAGGAGAAAAAGGAGAAGAAGGAGAAAGAGAAGAAGGATAAGAAAGAGAAGAAGGAGAAGGAGAAGGGGGAGAAGAAGGAGAAGAAGGAGGAGAAAGAGAAGAAGGTGAAGAAGGAGAAGCAGAAGAAGGAGGAGAAGAAGAAGAAGAAGATGATGATGATGATGATGATGAAGGAGAAGAAGATGAAGAAGAAGAAGGAGAAGGAGAGGGAGAAGGAGAAGGAGAAGGAGAGGAAGAAGAAGAAGAAGAAGAAGAAGAAGAAGAAGAAGAAGAAGATTATGATAATCAATTGCTATATTGGCTAAAAATCAAAGGTTATGCTTCTAATTATAATTCGTAGGAATTGTACATGACACTCAATTGATGATATATATGTTCTTATTTGCTTTAGACCTAAAGTTCTTCTTCTTCTTCTTCTTGTCTAGAGCAAATAAGAACATATATATCATCAATTGAGTGTTATGTACAATTCCTACGAATTATAATTAGAAGCATAACCTTTGATTTTTTGCCAATATAGCAATCGATTATCATCATCTGATCCACTCCATTCCTTGACAATAACGTCCAGGATTCTTCTCTTTTTTTAATTAGAATTTTCAGCTGAAAGAACACAAAAAATATTAGAACTACTTGTATGCAAAAGGAAGAAAAATAAGTTGAATCAAAATAAAAATAAAAAGCAAACGAACAAAAAAAAAACGCGTACTATATTATTAAGAGCTAAATCTTTGTTCACAAAAAGTTACTTAAATAGAATTATATAAGATAGTATATTAATTGATTTAGAAGTGTACTAAATATTAGGAGTTTTACTTTTTATAAATAAGTAAATAATTATATATGGTAGTATTTTAATTGATTTAAAATATAAAATAGTAACACTTCTTACATATTTTAAAAATGGGAAGATTAAGAAGTGTACTAAATATTAGGAGTTCTACTTTTTTTTTAAATAAGTAAATAATCATATATGATAGTATTTTAATGGATTTAAAAATATAAAATAGTAACACATCTTACATATTTTAAAAAAAGAAAGATTAAGAAGTGTACTAAATATTTACTTTTTTAAAATAAGTAAATAATTATATAAGGTAGTATTTTAAATTATTTAAAAATATAAAATAGTAAGACTTTTTACATATTTTAAAAAAGGGAAGATTACTTATACTATGTCCATATGTATGAATATAAATATCCCATACTCGTACTATATTACTATTTCACTTCTTACATATTTTAATAGTTACACATATTTTTTAAGAGGAAAGATTACCTTTTTAAAAAAATATTTTTTTTCTTTTTTTATTATGTCAATATGTATGAATTTTGGTAAAATTCCTTGAAAAACTTGACTGATATTGGTAAAATATTTTTCAAAAAGAATACTAAATTTTAGGTACAAAACTCAAATAAGGAAAGATTTAGTAACTAAATATCAATTAATTTTTAAATTTTAAAAATTATTAGAAAATAGAAAAAATATGATTTTGTCTATTGCAAAGTGTTTTAATGAAGGGTAAAAAATTCAAATCACTTTTCTAACGGTCTTCACACTTCTAATATAATATTATAGATTATAGATTACTAGACTAAAAAAATAATTGCAAGTTATAGCAACTTTTAAGAAAAATATTTTTTTTTAAATATTAGAAAATTATTTTTTGTCATATTTAATATTCATATTATATCCTTATTTATAGAATTTAACATTTATCACTCTTCATTAAATCATTTGATAATCATGGCAATTATTATTGTTGGTATCAAAAGCAATCTCTTTTTTAATTTTATTAAATAAGTTTTAAAATCCGTTCACAATTTAAAGAGTCCAATATGGTAAATATATTTTATTACATTGATACTTTATATTTGGAATTTTATTAACTTTGTTAATTAAGTTAGTAGTTCTATACTTATACGATTTCAGTATTACTTTACCGATAAAAGTTTTCCTTCTTTACCATAAATTATCTTTTTTATCTTCTTTTTCTCTTATTTTTTTTATATTCATGCGTATAAAGTTGGGTTTTCCATCACTCATTCCTTCGTTCGGATTAAAAATTTCTTCATTTTTAAGGATCAATAACTTTAATTGTAAGTCAGCAAACTTGTTATTTATCAAATTTTTAATCATATGTTGTTTATATTAAGGTGATACGTAGGTGGTTAAGAACAAAAGCACATGTACTAGTTGTAGTAAAACAATAATGATGACAAGAGACCAATCTTATTATGATTAGCAAGATAATTTTTCTAACTTATTAAAATAATCTCACTTTTCCTTTCTACTTTGTCAGTATCTCGTAATTAATTGATTCAATTTTTTAACTTTTACTCTATTTATTTTAGTTCGCACTGATGTGGTGTGCTTGATCCCATTCTTTCTAGACAAAATATAGATCTTCAAGTGCTTAGGGTTAATTAATCAGAGCCTGCCAGCTTGATAAATATTATGGGATAACACAAATAGGATGTTAAATAATCAAACTAATGTATAAATATTGATAGCTAATGAAATATACGAGATATTATAAAGGAGGTACATCAATATCAACTCAATTAAATATAGTAAACAATATATAATGTATGCAAAATACATATATACGAATAACTAAAGAGCACTGCAATATCTTATTAATACAAAATGCATGATAAAACATATGTGTTTGTGTGTGTTAATTGAGCATTACAAAGAAACTATACACAGTAATGAACATCGACTTAATAAGATGTTTTCAATATAGCATAACGATTGATATAAACATCAATGATAACGATCATGACATAAACCAAAAAACATTCATAAAATATTCAAATCGCGATACGAACTTTAACGAAAAACATACTTTATAAAAAGTTTAACAAAATCTTTCATGAACAAAAATAGTTTGAACCTATTACATTAAAAAAAACCATAACTAAACAAAAAATGCATGGTTGGACATAAACATCTACTGCATCCTTGATTTGTGACTTGTAGGGTTATGAATTTGAAATTTCAGAACAGCTCTCCTAGATTTTTGAGACCACCATGTTTGCTAGTAACATTCTAAAGTATTCGTTGCATCACCAATTATTTCAACACGTTCTTCTTCAACTTCTTCAAAATATGAACTTAAACCTATCAAACGAACACAATCATTTGAAAATAGATTTCTCCATTTCGAAATTCTTTCGTTAAAACTCTTTTTTCCAACACAAATAATTGCTCCTTTATTTGAATGTATTGGCTCGACCGATATATCCTTAATTGTAACGTACAATGGATATTTTACGAAAAAATCACCAATTATCTTCTTGTGTTTCAGATAGACCCTTACACTTGTGTCATGGTGTATGACCATTGACGGGCATCTATCACTTATGATGTACTTTATTTTAAATTGATTTAAAGTTATGTCTATCCTCAGCTGTGTTACAATTGCCTCTACTAATCCTTTGTAGTTTGTAGTTCATCATACATAATCCCGTCTACACCAAAGTCTCTTGAGAAAATTGAAGGAAAGGTGTCTTTTAAGTCTTGAATGACGCATTGGTGACATTGACCAACTTAAAGGGTCAAACATAATTAAAAAACATGATTAGGTTAATTGTGGACTTGATTAATATTTTTCAAACTTTTTAATCTTTTCAAAAATATAAATTAACCCACACCCACAAAACTTCCCTTTTTCTGCAAATCAATCTCTCTTCTCTCTTTCTCTCGATAATTTCTCTCTCTAACTTCTCCCAACCAACAATTTTCTAAATTTCTCCCTTCAATCTTGTGCCACTTCAACCTCTGGCAATAAATAGTTTTGAGTTCTTGCCCGTTTATTTTTTACTTTCAACCGTCAGTCGACGTGATAACATTCTTCGATGACAACAACTTTGAGTTCTTCATCGTTTCTTTTTTACTTTCACAGAAAAAAATTAGGACTTTTAAGTTATGACGAAAATGAGGAACTTGATTTGTTAGTGTTTGTTATTTTTCTATGTTTTTTGTTATTTTTTTAATGTTTGTTATTTTTTAGTTGAATTTCTCATCTGGATGTATCTGCTACTATTGTTTTTTAACAATGGATAAAACATGTAACATGAATCCAACAGATGAGTAATCTGTTGCAACATATATGAATAATTTATTGCACTGATTAGTAATCTGTTGTAACATATATGACTAATATGTTGTGCAGATTTGTAATCTGTTGCAACATATATGACTAATCTGCTGCGCAAATTAGTAATATGTTGCAACATATATGACTAATCTATTGCAATATATATGACTAATCTATTGCAATATATATGACTAATTTATTGCAACAAATGAGTAATCTATTGCAACATATATGGCTAATCTGTTGCAACATATTTAACTAATTTATTGCAACAGATGAGCAATCTGTTGCAACATATATGACTAATTTGTTGCAACAAATGAGTAATCTGTTGCAACATATATGACTAATCTATTGCAACAGATTACTCATCTGTTGGATTCGTTTTATAATGTTGTAACATTAATACAACAATGGGTCATCTGTTGCAACAGATTACTCACTTATTGCAATAGATGACCATATATTGGATTCAAGTTGCAGGTTCTATCCATTGTAGCAGTAGCACATACACCAAATAACAAATTCAACAAAAATCATAATTTTACTTATAAAATAAGCTATGAAGTAATATCCAAGTGATATACGAACAAAATTTGACCTAAAATTTTTTTCAAAAATTTCAACAGGGGCACAATGAATAAGTAAAATACATGAAAATTTTCATAAAATAGGTAAAGAAGACAAAAATAATATACCATACATCAAATGCAAAAGGATCAAGGGGACAAACGTTTGAGTTCTCTTAAAAACGTTTAAGTTCCCTAGTATTTTAATTATTTTCTAATAGTTGACCCATCTATTACAACAGATTTTCTATCTGTTTGATAATTTCCAACAGATAAATCATCTGATGCAGCATGTTAGTCATATGTTGATTCAAATTAAGTAATTATTAGTAATAATTAAATTTATTTAGCTAAAATTAAAGACGTCTCTACGACAATGGGACAAACATTTATGTTCTCCTAAAAATATTTGAGTTCCCTAGTATTTTAATTATTTTCCAACAGATTATCTATTTGTTGCAACAAGTTAGTCATCTATTGCAACAGATGTTTATAACAGGTTAGTCATTTGTTTATTCAAATTAAGCAATTATTAATAATAACTAAATTGATTTAATTAAAATTGAAGACAAGTCTTTAATACAAGACCTTAGACAAGGGGATAAATGTTTGAGTTCTCCTAAAAATATTTGAGCTTTAGCATTTTAAATTATTTTTCAACATATATCTTGTCTATTTAATAATTTCCAATAGATGAGTCATATTTTGCAATAATTTAGTCATCTGTTGCAATCGATGTCTATATTTTTTTGATAATTTTTAATAAATGAGTTAGTCATTGCAACGGGTTAATCATCGATTGCAACAGATGTTTATATCTGTTTGGTCATTTTCAATAAATGTCTTTAACTGTTTGATCTTTTCCAACAGATTACTCATCTATTGCAATATGTTATTCATCTATAAGCCATTATTAGTAATAACTAATTGACTTAACTAAAATAAAATATGAATTAATAAGTTCAATTACAGTTTCAATCAATCTCATGGTAATTACACGATCAGCTAAGTATGTTCGTCCTGAGTAGAGTGATCAATTGATCAATTTTATTTGAAATGATTCAAACTAATCCATCATTAGAAATAACTATATTGATTTAATTAAAATTAAAGATGAATTAGTAAGTTCAATTACGATTTCAATTAATCTCATGGTAAAAATGGTGTATTGATAAATGATGATATTTTATTATTTCTATTGAATAAATCTTGCTATTGATTTATTTTTTTAACAAATAAATAATTTGTTGCAACAAATGAACAATCTGTTGCAACAGATGAACCATATGTTGCAAAAATAAATCAATTACTCCAACAGATGAGTCATATGTTGCAACAGAAGGGTCATATGTTTTAACAGATGGACCATATGTTGCAACAAACAGATCATCTGTTGGAAGAACTCAAGGGTCATGACTTTTCGATCTTTAATTCAAAAAATAATTTGTAAATAAATAATATGAAAAAAATATGATTAACACAATTTTGAAGCTATTTAATTTAAATAACTAAAATACCAAAAAGATGAAAAGTTATGACTTTTCATCTTTTTTGTATTTAAATCTATTTTTTAAATTTAAATAATCGAAAAGTCACCAAGTTCGATTTAATTAAGAGATATAATTATTAAAAAAGAGGTGAACGGTAGTGATTTTTTGCCTAACACACTGCACTACTCACTCATTCAATCTTTTATAAATCGGTCTACTCAGCTCTATCTCTTTTATCTTGTCTTTCATAAAACCGTCATTATATCTTCAATCACTTCTCTTTCAAAATAAATTTCTTGTTCGTCCGTTGAGGTATGTTTTATTTTCTTGTTCTAATATGAAAATTATTAACATGCATCTATTTTCTAGTTAAGTTTCACATTTTTTTAAACTACCAATTGGTACAATATGTGGTTTGGTGCTTTACGTTATTTGTTCATGCATGTTCTAGATATGACTGATCTGATTTGGTACATGGCGATTCTGCTTGACACCATGTAGGTACTTGAAAGGCTGGTTCATGAACTCGAGTAAGAGTTGGGCGTCGCGACAGCAAGGGTGCTTCGTGGGATTCGAAGGCTAAGGGGTCTGCTGCCTAATGGATTTCCAATTGACAATTATAATAATAATAATAATTAGGTTATATATTTTTTTATCATTTGTAATTTATTTTATTGGATCTACCTAATGTTGTAAATATTTTTTATGTAATGACTGAGAAAATATTTATTTGATCGATTGAGTATATTTTTATTTTTTTCATTCTGCTTATTTTTTAAGATGTTGAGAGGTGTAGGTTTTTGAGCATTCGGGAGTGGAAAGAGTCAATTACAAGAAAGAAAGTGTTTGGTTGAGAGCAAGGTCATAGACTAAAATTAAATAACAACACAAAATTATTTACTATTACAACAAAATTAAAGATAGATTAATAATAGATGACCCATCTATTGCAACAGATGGGTAATCTATTGGAAAGGACTAAGTAGATAAAGACATGTATTGCAACAAATTGATCGTTTGTCACAATAAATTAGTAATATGTTGAAAATGACCAGATAGATAAAGACATCCGTTGCAATAGATTAGTCATCTATTGCAACAAATTAGTAATCTGTTGGAAATGACAAACAAATAAAGTCATATGTTGCAACAGATTGGTCATATGTTGGAAATGACCAATAGATAAAGACATTTGTTACAACAGATGACCAATCTATTGCAATATATGTGCATATCTGTTTGATAATTTTCAACAGATGACTCATCTGTTGCAACAGGTTATACACTTAAATGATCATCTAATTACTATGAGATTAATTGAAATTGTAATTATTAAATTAATTTAGCTATTATTAATAATGGCATAATTTGAACCATTTCAAATAAAATTAGTCATTTGATCACTATACTCAAAACGAACACACTAAGATGATCGTGTAATTAATATGAGAATAATTGAAATCATAATTGAACTTATCAATTCATCTTTAATTTTAGTTAAATCAGTGTTGTTATTACTAATAATGTCTTAATTTCAATCATTTCAAATAAAATTGGTCAATTAACACTTTACTCAAGACGAATACACTTAGATGATAATGTAATTACTATGAGATTAATTAAAATCATAATTAAATTATCAATTCATCTTTAGTTTTAGTTAAATCAATTTAGTTATTACTAATAATTGCTTAATTTTAATTATTTCAAATCAAATTGGTCAATTGATCATTCTACTTAATACGAAACACTTAGTTGATCATGTAATTACTATAAAATTAATTGAAATTGTAAGTGAACTTATTAACTCATCTTTAATTTTAGTTAAATCAATAGAGTTATTTCTAATTATGGCTTGGTTTGAATCATTTCAAATAAAATTGGTCAATTGATCACTCTACTCAAGACGAACACACTTAGTTGATTGTGTAATTGCAATGAGATTAATTGAAACAGTAATTGAACTTATTAATAATAGTTAAATCAATTTAGTTAATACTAATATAATGGCTTAATATGAATCAATATATGACTAAGATGTTGCAAAAGATGAGTAATCTGTTGAAAATGACCAAACAGATAAAGACATCTGTTGCAACAGATTAGTCATCTATTACAATAGATTAGTAATCTGTTGGAAATAACAAATAGATAAAGTCATATGTTGCAACAGATTGGTCATTTGTTGGAAATGACCAACAAATAAAGACATTTGTTACAACAGATGACTAATCTATTACAACATATGTGCATATCTGTTTGATAATTTTCAACAGATGACTCATCTATTACAATAGGTTATACACATAAATGATCATGTAATTACTATAAGATTAATTAAAATTATAATTATTAAATCAATTTAGCTATTATTATTAATGGCTTAATTTGAATCATTGCAAATAAAATTAGTCAATTGATCACTCTACTCAGAACGAACACACTAAGTTGATCGTGTAATTAACATGAGAATAGTTAAAATTGTAATTGAACTTATCAATTCATCTTTAATTTTAGTTAAATCAATGTAGTTATTACTAATAATATCTTAAATTTGAATCATTTCAAATAAAATTGGTCAATTAACACTTTACTCAAGACGAATATACTTAGATGATCATGTAATTACTATGAGATTAATTGAAATTGTAATTAAAATTATCAATTCATCTTTAATTTTAGTTAAATTAATTTAATTATTACTAATAATTGCTTGATTTTAATTATTTCAAATAAAATTGGTCAATTGATCATTCTACTTAAGACGAAACACTTAGTTGATCATGTAATTACTATAAAAATAATTGAAATTATAAATGAACTTACTAATTCATCTTTAATTTTAGTTAAATCAATATAGTTATTTCTAATTATGGTTTGGTTTTAATCATTTCAAATAAAATTGGTCAATTGATCTCTCTACTCAGGACGAACAAACTTAGTTGATAGTGTAATTACCATGAGATTAATTGAAACTGTAATTGAACTTATTAATTCACGTTTAATTCTAGTTAAATAAATTTAGTTATTACTAATATAATGGCTTAATATGAATCAATAGATGACTAACATGTTGCAAAAGATGAGTAATCTGTTGAAAATGACTAAACAGATAAAGACATATGTTGGAAATGATCAAATAAATAAAGACATCTATTGTAAATGACCAAACAAATATAGACATATGTTGCAACAGATGACTAACCTGTTGCAATAAATGACTCATCTATTGAAAATATCAAACAAATATAGACATCTGTTGCAATAGATGACTAAGTTATTGCAACAGATGACTCATTTGTTGAAAATTTTTAAACATATAGGATATATGTTGGAAATTAATTTAAAATATTAAAGCTCAGATGTTTTTAAGAGAACTCAAATGTTTGTCCCCTTGTCTAAGGTCTTGTCTTTAATTTTAGTTAAATCAATTTAATTATTACTAATAATTGCTTAAATTGAATCATTTTAAACAAAATTTATCAATTGATCATTTTATTAAGGACGAATACATTAATTAAAATTTTAAGTGGACTTATCAATTCATCTTTAATTTAGTCAAAATCAATTTAGTTATTACTAATAATGACTTAATTTGAATCATTTCAAATAAAATTGATCGATTGATCAATCTCCTCGAGACGAATACATATAGTTGATCATCTAATTACTATGAGATTAATAGAAATTATAAGTGAACTTATCAATTCATATTTAATTTTAGTTATATCGATTTAGTTATTACGAATAATGACTTAATTTGATTCATTTAAAATAAAATTGGTCAATTGATCACTCTACTCATGACAAATACATTTAGTTGATCATTTATTTACTATGAGATTAATTGCAATTGTAAGTTTATCTTTACTTTTAGTTAAATCAATTTAGTTATTACTAATAATGACTTAGTTTGAATTATTTCAAATAAAATTGGTTGATTGATCACTCTACTCGGGACGAATACACTTAGTTAATCATGTAATTACGATGAGATTAATTGAAATTGTAAGTGAACTAATTAATTCTTGTTTAATTTTAGTTAAATCAATATAGTTATTGCTTAATTTGAATCATTTAAAATAAAATTGGTCAATTAATTATTCTACTAAGGATGAAACACTTAATTGATCATGTAATTACTGAGATTAATTGAAATCGTAATTGAACTTACTAATTCATCTTTAATTTTAGTTAAATCAATATAATTATTTCTAATAATAGTTTGATTTGAATTATTTCACATAAAATTGGTCAATTTATCATTCTACTAAATACGAAACACTTAATTGATCATGTAATTATTATGAGATAAATTGAAATCATAATTGAACTTACTAATTCATCTTTAATTTTAGATAAATCAATATAATTATTTCTAATGATGACTTAGTTTGAATCATTTCAAATAAAATTGGTCAATTGATCACTCTACTCAGGACGAACATACTTAGTTGATCGTGTAATTATCATGAGATTAATTGAAACTGTAATTAAACTTATTAATTCATATTTTATTTTAGTAATCAATTTAGTTATTACTAATAATAACTTAATGTGAATCAATAGATGACTAACATGTTACAACAGATGAGTAATCTGTTGGAAATGACCAAACAAATAAAATATCTGTTGAAAATGACCAAACAGATATAGATATCTGTTGTAACAAATGACTCACTTGTTGCAACAACTAATTCATCTATAGAAAATTATCAAATAGATATAGTCATCTCTTGAATTCATCTATTGAAAATTATCAAACAAATATAGACATCTGTTGCAACAGATGACTAAGTTGTTGCAACATATGACTTATCTATTGGAAATTACTAAATAGATAAAATATGTGTTGAAAAAAATTTAAAATACTAAAGCTCTAATGTTTTTTAGGAGAACTCAAATGTTTTCCCCCTTGTCTAAGGTTTTGTCTTCAATTTTAGTTAAATCAATTTAATTATTATTAATAATTACTTAATTTGAATCAACAAATGACTAACTTGTTATAAGCATTTATCGCAACAGATGACTAACTTGTTGTAACAAATAGGTGATCTATTGGAAAATAATTAGAATACTCTGGAACTCAAATATTTTTAGGAGAACTCAAATGTTTGTCTCATTGTCTTAAAAATTTGTCTTTAATTTTAGATAAATCAATTTAGTTATTACTAATAATTTCTTAATTTGAATAAACAGATGACTAACATGTTACAACAGATGATTCATCTGTTGGAAATTATCAAACAGATAGAAAATCTGTTATAATGGATGGGTCATCCATTAGAAAAAAATTAAAATACTAGGGAACTTAAATGTTTTTAGGAGAACCCAAACGTTTGTCTCTTTGATCCTTTTGTATTTGATATATGATATACTATTTTTGTCTTCTTTACCTATTTCATGAAATTTTTCATGTGTTTCACTTATTCGTTGTGCCCTTGTTGAAATTTTTGGAATTCTTTTAGGTCAAATTTTGTTCGTATATCACTTAGACATTACTTCATAGGTGATTTTGTAAGTATAATTATGATTTTTGTTGAATTTCTTATTTGGTATATCTCCTACTGCTACAATGGATAAAACCTACAATATGAATCCAACATATGAATCATTTGTTGCAACAAGTGAGTAATCTATTGCAACATATGACTAATCTGTTGCAACAGATGACCCATATATTGGATTTATGTTACAACACTATAATACAAATTCAACAGATGAGTAATTTGTAACAACAGATTAGTCATATATGTTGTAATAGATTACTCATCTGTTGTAACAGATTAGTCAATATGTTACAACAAATTACTTACTTGTGCAATAAATTAGTCATATATTACAATAGATTACTCATCTGTGCAATATATTAATCATCTGTTGGATTCATATTACATGATTTATCTATTGTTGAAAAAACAGTAGTAGCAGATATACCCAGATAAGAAATTCAACTAAAAGTCATAGTTTTACTTACTAAAATCACCTATAAGTAATTCCTAAGTGATATACGAATAAAATTTGACCTAAAAAAATTTGATCAAGTAGCAATAGTAGTGGTAACAACAATGTTCAACAATAAGAAGATGATTATGATGAACAAGAAGAGATAATAATGAAGAACAAGATGATGATAATGAAGAAGAAGATGAAGAATAAAGCAACAACAATAGTGAACAACAAAAATCACAAAGAGAGAGAAATCTCCAATAAATGAGAAGAGAGAGAAACGTGCTTTTTTTCTCCTCCATTTCTAATTATATTAGGTTTTACATTGGATCAAAGTGTAAATTAAAAAACTTGTGGGTTATTTTCAAACTTTTCTTACTTTCTTAATCCTTAATAAAGTAATTATCATATCCACTCAATTATTAAGACTTGTATCACCCACGCCTCATTTTAAAACTCTTTTGTCACCTAGAGCCCAAAGCCCCAAGTCGCTTGGTATACCTATTGCAACAATAAATATTATATAAGTTTTGATTATATCATGCATCCCATAAAAATACACAATAACAACTACAATTAATCTTTCAAGAGTATTTCATCATCATATTATACAAATATCAACATTTTAACAATAAATAATTGAAGAAAACCATAAAAAAATACTTTAATTATTTTATCCCTAAATTATTTAAAATAAAAATATTTAATTATTTAAATACATTTGAATGCAAAATATCAATTTGCTAAATAATTTAACATACCTGATGATTTCCACCTCCCTCCATGACGTATCATGATTGAATGCAAATTATTACAATTCGTATTTGTATAAAACAACAATAACTTATGAAAGCTTTTCCTTCAATAAAAATTATCAAAAGTTGCATAAAACAACAATAACTTATGAAAGTTGTTTACTGAAACAATATAATCTTGTAGAAAAAAAAAAGAACGTGTATGAGGATGGACACAGAAACGGATGCTTTAAAAAAGGAGAAATAAAAATGGTTAGAGAGAAATTGAGGGGTGTGATTGATATCAATTATTAATTTTAACTATATTTAAGGAAGAATACTGTAGTTTAGTTATATTAAATCTATATTTTCCTTTTCTTCAATGATTTTGATATATTTTTTTTTTAAAATGAAAAATATTTTTTTATTTTCTTTAATGAAAGTTCCTATAACTTGAAAAGTAAAAATAGTTGTTATAACTTGCTATAAATAATCTAATAAGTTTATTTAGTTATTTTTTTCAAGATAAATAGTACCTTTGATAAAGCATTTAGCTGGCTCCTTCCATGTCATTTATGTCACTATTATCCAAGCTACTGACAAGTGTCGTTTCAATCCCTTCACATTGGGTATACAAGATAATGAAGGGTCCATTTTATGAGCTCAATATTATAATTTTAAATATATTTATCTATATTTAATTAATTTATTAAAAAATTAATATTTTTAAATAATACGAGAGAAAATAATAATAGAGATAACATTTTAAAAGCACCATACTTTTTTATTTTTATAAAATAAAATAATAGATTACAACTTATTTAAATTGCCTTAATTAAAATTAAAATATCTTATGATTCAATACTTATTTTAATATCACATCAAACACATTCTCTTGAATTAAGTGACTAATTTAAATATTTTATTTGTCAATTTTATTAGAAAATTATACAAGGGGATAAATTAAAATTATAAGTGTCAGTATATTAATATTTTTTTATAAAAATCTTACAGACAATATTTCCTTAAATTATGATCTTATTACCTAATATATATTTTATAAATAAAAGTAAGTAACGTATTTAGATTAAGGAGACAAGAGATTATTCTTATCTATATAAATATATCATATGTTCATTGTCATAATGAAATAATAAATAAAATACTAAAGATACATGAATGATAGTTGAAAATTATCTATAAGAAATAGAGCACAAATCAAATTAATATTGATTTGATATATGTGAAACTCAAGTAAATGGTGATGATATAATATATGGTAGAATTTACCAACAACAACAACATATCTAGTGTAATTCTATAAAGTAGGGCCTGTTGTTTCAGGTACACAATCTGTATTATGTCAAAACAACTTCAACACAAGTTCAAAATTAAATCAAGAACACTTACGAACTTTTTCAACACCTTCAACACAAGTTCAATATGAATTGTCAAAGAAGTGTGTTATTTTATTTTAAAGGAAAAAGATGAACTAGAATAAGCCAAGTTCTCCGAATCCACGGAGTGTCCTTAAGGAAATAACTCTCCTCAAGTACCCGAGGTTACAAAATTTTTCTCCCAGGATAAAATGGATTCACAACCAGAATGTAGTGGTACCTCAAACTTTCTGGTTTTCTTCGAACTCACTCAATGAGAGATGATCAAATGAAGTTTTTAGAAGCAAGAGAAATATATTTTCTATGCATAAATTTTCATACTAAACCTGTGGAAAAAATGTAGGTTTATATAGCCATGAAGTGCCTCTTCGAAAAGGAAAAAATGGTTTATTGGAAAGGTATATCATTTCGAAATAGTCATGTCTGTCCATTCCAATATAGCATATCTTTTCTGAACAGTCACATCCGATCGAACAGTCACTCCTTTTCCAAAATAATATGTTTTTTCCTTGAAGGGTTATGTTCATCCAATTTTCATTCACACCAATTGAGCCCGACAATCCCCCACATGAATGGAGAATGACTATTCTTTATAAAACTTTATGGACAAGTATGTAATCAGCAAGCAAAGACTGATTCCATCTGAATAAGTGGGTTTTCCTTTGAACTTTTCGTGTTGAACAGGCATCGGATGCACTCGAACAATTGGTAGATTTGATATCTTTGAATCGCCGAGCTTTAATGTAATCCTAGACAACACAGGTCATACAACCAACCTTTTACCATTTATGGTTCTCATGGTTTTGTTCGTTTCGGCCATGAACACATCCCGATTTCATGAGAGCTTTGAGAATAAGCCTTTACTAACATTTTTCTTGAAGCGGCTTCCACTGCGCCCTCACATAGGTGATTTCTAAATGTTCAATCCTATAGATTAAACTATTTGGTCAAATTTTTCAAATTTAGATAATCATTAAAGGACTTCACACTATAAGTCTCATCCTTGTTTACTAAACATTATCTACATCGTGAGAATGGGTTGGGTATATTGACAATATTAAACCTGTCAGACACAACTTTATTTAATCTCTTTGAACCTAGCTCTTGGGATCTCCAGTCTGCTAGGTAGAGTTACTACCATGCTGACTTGTCCTAGGACGTAAACCCATTCCCTTTGATGTTCTCTCAACTCCCTCTCTAGATAGGGCTTTTGTAAGTGGATTCGACACATTATCCTTTGACTTCACATAGTCAACAGTGATAATTCCATAAGAGAGAAGTTCTCTAATGGTACTATATCTCCATCTTATGTTATGAGATTTACCGTTGCACATCATGCTCCCTGTCCTACCTATTACTGCTTGACTATCACAGTGTATACATACTGGTGTCAATGGTTTGAGCCAATAAGGAATATCTTCCAAGAAGTTTTGGAGCCTTTCTGCTTCTTCACCGGCTTTATCTAATACGATAAATTCTGATTTCATTGTAGAGCAAGCAATACATGTCTATTTGGATGATTTCCAAGTGACTGCTCTTCCACCTATAGTACATATCTATTCGTGGATTTTACTTCATTCGATCCGGTGATCCAATTTGCATCACTATATCCTTCAAGTACCGCTGGATATTTATTATAATGTAAAGCATAGTCTTGAGTGTATTTAAGATACACCAAAACTCTTTTCATTACCATCCAATGAGTCTTATTGGGATTACTCGTGCACCGACTCAACTTACTAATAGCACATGTTATGTCTGGTCGTGTATAATTCATTATATGCATTAAACATCCCAACACTCTTGTGTATTCCAACTGTGAGTCACTTTTACCTTCATTTTGTTGAAGTGCAAAGCTCACGTCCAATGGAGTCTTGGCAATACCAAATTCCAAATACTTGAATTTGTCAAGTACCTTTTAAATATAATGAGACTGTGATAATGTCAACCCTTGTGAAGTTCTATGGATTCTTATTCCTAAGATCACATCCGCAATTCCAAGGTCTTTCATATCAAACTTTCTCTCAAGCATTCATTTTGTATCATTTATATCAGAAATGTCTCTACTGATGATTAACATAGCGTCCACATACAAACAAACAATGATCTTGTAATTTGGAGTGTCTTTGATGTAAATATATTTATCACATTCATTTATCTTAAACTCGTTTGCCAACATGGTTTGGTCAAACTTTTCATGCCATTATTTAGGTGCTTATTTTAGTCCATAGAGTGAGTTAACTAGTTTGCACACCTTTTTTTCTTTACCAAAATCACAAAACCCTTGGGTTGTTCCATGTAAATTTCTTCCTCTAATTCTCCATTTAGGAATGTTGTTTTCACATCCATTTGATGGATTTCAAGAACATATACCGTCGCCAAGACAATTAACATCTGAATTGATGTTATCCTTATTACTGGCGAGTATGTATCAAAGTAATCAAGACCTTTCTTCTGTTTGAAACCTTTTACTACAAGTCTTGCCTTATATTTGTTAATAGTACCATCCATTTTTATTTTTCTTTTGAAGAACCATTTAGAACCTAAAGGTTTATTTCCTGGAGGAAGATCAACCAATTCCCACATATGGTTGCTTAAGATTGAATCAATCTTATATTGACTGCCTCTTTTCCAAAGGATGAGTCTGAAGACGACATCGATTCTTTAAATGTTTGAGGCTCATTTTCTAAGAGAAATGTTACAAAATCTGATCCAAATGAGGTTGATGTTATTTTATGTGTAATACCTCTTGGATTCTTATTATTATGTACATCCTCACTTGGTTCATCTCGAGTTTGTTTAAACCCTCTACTAGACAGTTCATGTCTAGTTTTATGCGGATAAAAGTGTTCAAAGAATCTAGTATTATCTGATTCAATTAACATATTTTCATTGATAACCTGATATTCGGATTTATGAACCAAAAACCGATATGCTTTAATACTTTTATCATATCCTATGAACATGCAGTCCACTGTCTTAGGTCCTATCTTCACTCTTTTAGACATAAGAACTAGGACTTTCGCTAGAAACCTCCACACTTTGAAATATTTTAAGTTGGGTTTCCTTTCTTTTCATTTTTCATATGGAATTGATTGTGTCTTACTATGGGTAACTCTATTGAGTATTTGGTTGGCTGTAAGAATAGCTTTTCCTCATAAGTTTTGCAATAAACCTGAACTTATAAGTAATACATTCATCATTTCCTTTAAGATTTGATTTTTTCTTTCCACAATTTCATTAGATTGAGGTGAATACGGGGCCATAGTTTAATGGATAATTCCATTCTCTATACATATTTTTGCAAAGGAAGATTCATATTCTCCACCCCTATCATTTCTTATCGTTTTGATCTTTTCCTCTAACTGATTTTCAACTTCTATTTTATATTGCCTAAACACATCTATTGCTTCATTCTTACTGTTTAGCAAATAGACATAACAGTACCTAGTGCAATTGTCAATAAAAGTTATAATATACTTTTTCCACCACAAGATAGTGTTGACTTCATATCATAAATAACAGTATGAATTAAGTCTAAGGGATTGGAATTCCTTTCAATGGACTTATACGGATGCTTAGCATAATTTCATTCCACACACGTTTGACATTTTGATTTATCGCACTCAAAGTTTGGCAAAACTTCTAAGTTAATCAGTTTTCGCAATGTTTTGTAATTGACATGTCCTAATAGTTCATGCCACAAATCATTAGACTCAAGCAAGTAAGAAGAAACAAAATCTTTATTGATTTCAACATTCATTACATTCATCTTAAATAGGCCCTCAGTGAGGTAGCATTTTCCTACATACACTTATCCTTTACTAAGTATATTTTTTTAAAAAACAAAGACACATTTGATTTTGTTTTATCAAGAAGTGATACAAAAATCAAGTTCTTCCGTAACTCCGGTTTATACAAGATATTATTAAGAGTCAACACTTTCCATGATGTCATTTTCAGACAAAATTTTCCTGTTCCTTCAACTTTTGCATTTGCGGAGTTTTTCATATAGATCTTCTCTTCGCCTTAAGCCGGAGCAAATGTAACAAATAACTCTTTATTTGCACAAATGTGGCGGGTGAAACTAGAATCCATACACCATTCTCAAGGATTTCCCACCAAGTTACATTCCGAAAGCATGACACATAGATCATCCATTTTGTTCTTGGATTCAACCATATTTGTTTGATCCATCTTTTTGTCTTTCTTTATGGCACGACAATCTGTAAACTTGTGGCTAATATTATCATAATTAAAGCATTTCCCTTTGAATTTTTTTCTTAGGCTGGTTGCTTTGTTGTCCAGCTTTCTTCCGCTTCTTTAAGTTATTGGGGTTATCTTCTACAATGTTAGTTCCATTCATTGGAGAATTTCCTTTAGACCTCCTTTTTACGGCTTTATTATCTTCTTCAATGCGTAGCCTCACAATGAGGTCTTTGGCTGTCATCTCCTTTCGTTTGTATTTCAAGTAATTCTTGATGTCCTTCCACAAAGGTGGCAACTTCTCAATTATCGCAGCTACTTGAAATGCCTCATTCACAACCAAACCTACAACAAAGTTTATATGAACATTAAGAACATTTTTAACATGTTCAAATAAGGTATTCATTAAATTTATAACTTTTGCAAGGAGATCATGGATGATGACTTGCAACTCCTGTACTTGACAAACAACAATCTTGCTATCGATCATTTTGTACTCAAGGAATCGTGCAACATAGAACTTCTTGGTTGCCGTATCCTCAGTCTTATATTTTTTTCCAGCGCATTCCACAATTCTTTAGATGTCTTCATTATGCTGTAGACGTTGTTTAAGTCATCTTGGAGGCTGCTTAGGATGTAATTCCTATATAGGAAATCAGAATGTTTCCACGTCTCTGTTACAATGAATCACTCCTAGTCCGAAGTTCCTTCGGTCACTTCTGGAGCATCTTTTGAAATAAACCTTTGAAGACATAAGGTTGTTAAATAGAAGAACATCTTTTGCTGCCTCCTCTTGAAATCTACTCAAGAAAATTTTTTGGACTTTTCCGCTAGTGCCATAGCGGGTGGCGTATTTGTGCGACTGGTTGTGGCGACACTTGTTGCTGCCACACTTGTTGCTGCCACACTTGTCACACCTTCGACATGACCGACTGTAATCATTTTTTTCTGTTACAAAAAGACAGTCTACTTTAGTATAAAATTATACTTATTACAAGTTCATAGCAACTTATAAACACTACTTGTTTCTAGTTTAACGATGAAGTTTTTGTGTCTTTCAATCATTAACCAAATGAACTTTAACCTGTGATGAAGATTTTATTTCTTCTACTCACTTGTTAAGTTCAAATAGAGTAAAAAGCTTAAAGCTTTAATCTCCAGAAATCAAATAATATAAATTATGGGGAAAAAACTTTAGTGAAAAGAAAATTTCACCAAATAAGCAAACAAAAAAATATTTTTTTACAATTTATTTCCTTAAGATTGTTGTTTCGGGTACATAATCTGTATTATGTCAAAACAACTTCAACGCAAGTTTAAGATTAAACCAAGAACACTCGTGAAGCTTTTTAACACCTTCAACACAAGTTCAATATGAACTATCAACAAAGTGTGTTATTTTATTCTAAAGAAAAAAAATGAAGCAGAATAAGTCAAGTCCTCCAAATCCAAAAAGTGTCCCTAAGAAAATAATTCCCCTCAATTACCCGAGGTTGCAAAATTTTCCTCCTAAGAGAAAATGGCTTCACAAACAGAATGCAGTGGTACCTCAAACTTTCTGGTTTTCTTCGAACTCACTCAACGGGAGATGATCACACGGAGTTTTTAGAAGCAAGATAAATGCTTTTTCTATGCAAAAATTTTCATACTAAACCTGTGGAAAAAATACAGGTTTATATAGTCATGAAGTGCCTCTTCGAAAAGGAGGCAATAGTTCATCGGAAAGGTGTATATCATTTCGGAATAGTCATGTCTGTTCATTCCGAAACAACATGTCTTTTTTGAACAGTCACCCCATTTCCATAATAGTGTGTCTTTTCCTCGAAGGGTTGTGTCCCCCCATTTTCCATTGACACCAATTAAACCCAACAGGGCCTAGGAAAGATAGAGTATCCAAGGCCTTACCACTAACTCAGAGGTAAGGTAGAGATGGGATAGAGTCATGGAAAGGTTGTTTTCAATAGATTCCTGGCTTATCAATGCAAAAATAATTTTTAAGAAATGTTAAAATTTACCATTGATGAGAATATGTCTTAAGGTGCATGGTATTCACGAGTATCCCGTTTGTATTCCCTGTAAATAAATGAATAATCAGTAAAAATTAGCGGTAAACATGAATGAGTGAACAGATGAACATCCACCTTACAATGTTGGCGAAAGCGTAGTCATAGTCCAACGTCAATAATAAACTCAAATGATACAACCATCACTTTCAGTAATCAAATAAGTAGAGGATAGACACGACCTTTACAAAAATTTCTTTTTAGTAATAATGACAGAAGCTAGTTAATGTTAAAAGACCAACAGGTTCATGAGGGGAGAAAATATTTTTGATGTCTATTTAAGGGCCCGTTTAGCCATGTAAATTTTTTTTCCTTTTTCGAAATTTTTTTTCTGGAGTTGGAAATTATGGTGTTTGGCCATGAAACTTTAAAAAATAATTCTGGAATAAAATTTCAAAAATGGAAAACAACGTTTTGTTGTTTTCTCTTTTTTCCACTTCCAAATTCAACTTTCATTATTATTACATATAACCCCAATCTTTAAATTTTTACACAAACCCCTCTTATTAACTAAATTTCGTAATTTTTTTTAAAATGACCAAATTCAATAAAATAATTAATTTAAGTGAAAATAATTAAGAATTTTCATCAACAAATTTAAGAATATATAAAATATAATTATATCTATCAATCATATTTATCAAAATATATTTTTCTCTATATAATCGATTATGGTTAGATAAACTTATTTAGCTCGTGCTTGTGATATTTTTATTTAAATTTTAGAAGAACAACAATCATAATAATTAGTTTGTTGTTAATTATTTTATCAATTGAAGACATAAAAATTATTTTCTCAACATTTGGTCGTATGTTAGTAGATAAATTAGTAGTTGGGTGATTTTGATAATTTTTAAAAGTTGAGGGCATAAAATCATATTTAAAAAAGATTTTTCAAAAGTCTGAAAAAATTTTCAAAAAGACATGGTCAAATACAACTCCAACTCTAACTTCATCTTCAACTCCAACTCCAACTCCAACTCCGGAAAAAAGTAATTTTCATGGTCAAACGACTACTTATTAAACATAGTTGCAGATTTATAAACTGTGCACTATTTTTTTACTCAACCACTTTTTTATGTAAGAATGTGATAAAAGTTGTCACAATCCAGTTCCTCCATCATCCTCAGTATCATATTCCTCCTGTATTGAGAAAAATACAAGGGACATAGTGCTAACTATTAGAACTAAAAAAGGTTATAATAGGTGATGTCTAACAAATTCTTTATTAGAGATAAACCTGAAAGATGGTGCACTACCTTTTCAATTCTGTGAGTATAAGAGATATGTGAGATAGAAAATCCTATCCATAACAGATAACATATGAGTTTAACTTCTGTGTACTGTAAATATACTAAATTTCTTAGACCATCAGTTAATTTTAAAGATAATTAGTGACAATAACTTTGATAATTAATAGTTATTTCCTTATAATTGTACTTCATCATAAAAAGACATTAAAGCCAAGTAGAATTCTATTTATCTCCTTACCAAAATTATTTCAAATTTCAAATTTATTTCTATTTTTTGATAATTTAATTCTCAACATTATCATCTGAATCACTAATAAATTTTTTTGATCCTTTGTTTATCATGAAAATATAATTAGGTTCTAAAAACTTCTTGATTATAGGTTTTTCTTGGTTTGAATTAAATAGATCATTGTTATTTCTTAACTTCAGTTTAATCTAATTCAACAAACTTTATGAATATCTATTATGTAGAACTGCAGATTGAATATATGTGAATTTGGAGAAAAAGGATCAACTTAAAATCATATTATTAAGCTATGTAATTTGTTGGATCTTTACCAAAAACTAATCATAGAACAATTAGTACATCAATATTTCAGATAAACATTATATACATGAGGCACGTGATAGAAAAATAGATGGATGATTAAATCATTGTAATTTGAGAGAGTGAGGAACATGGAGGGTGTGAGAGAGGAATGGGGCGGGGGTGGGGGCAATGAGGGAAGAAGTAAGAAAAGATAGGGTTTGTGATTTTGAGAAGGAAAAAATTTTACTTTAGTAAAAAAATAATAACCTACTATAGCAGGTCACTATTACCCGATGGTGTATAAAATTTAGGAGATCTTTCAAAATAGCAGTATTTTGCTATAAAATCCACCTTACATAGCCACATTTTACATAATTATCACTTATAACTGATGTATTCGATTTATGCCCACTGTATTCAGTTTTACAGATACTATGTAGCCATATAAAATATGAATACAGTCCTGCCAAAAATGAAGATCACGCTTTTTGTTGAACTGAGTATCTCTGGTCTAATTAAACACGATTCTCTCAAAGGTAATAATTGTATTCTCCATTTTTATCAACAAATAGATCTAAATTCATACCTAAACAAAACACAAAATTTCAAAAAAAAAAATGATTGATCCTTCTTCTTCGAAACGTACACAGGTATGTCATAATGTATTTTCTTCTCTGTTTTTTCAAGTTTGAAACAAATATTAAGAATTCAAAATCATCAAAATCCCTAAAATTTTGATTGATACTTCTTCTTCAGAAAAAATTTTGTATGTCGTAATGTAGTTTTTCACTATTCTGTTCTTTGAGTTTGAAACAAATACTGAGAAATTCAAAATTCTCAAAATTTTGATTGATCCTTCTTCTTCGGAACAAATATTGTATGTCGTAATGTAGTTTTTTCATTATTATGTACTTCGAGTTTGAAACAAATACTGAAAAATTCAAAATCATCAAAATTCTCAAAATTTTGATTCATCCTTCTTCTTTAGAACAAGTATTTTATGTCATAATGTTATTTTTTCACTGTTCTGTACTTTGAGTTTGAAATAAATACTGAAGAATTCAAAATCATCAAAATTTTCAAAATTTTTGTTGATCCTCCTTCGAAGCAAATACAAAATGTTGTAATGTAGTTTTATTCACTGTTATACGAGGTTGAAAAAAATACAAAATAATTCGAATTATCAAAATATTAAAAATTTTGATTGATCCTTGGAATCAAATATGGCATGTCGTAATGTAGTTCTTAATTCATTTCTCGACTTTGAAATAAATACACTAGATTAAATGATATGATTCAGTAAATTGTAGTTTTGTGTATAATTATTTGTACTGCTTGGAGAGTTTTCAATTGATCGATACTTTAATTTTAATGACTGTATTCAATTATGAATTGTTATCAATGTCTAAATTATCTAATTAATTTTGTAATATACTATTGTATTCACTTTGTATGTCTGAATTATCGAATTAACTTTATAATATACTACTGTATTTACTTTGTATGTTTGAATTATCTAATTGACTTTGTAATATACTACTGTATTCACTTTGTATGTCTGAATTATCTAATTAACTTTGTAATATACTATTGTATTCACTTTGTAATATTCTACTGTATTCACTCTGTGCTACTGTATTTCTGACTTTTAACAGTTACATTAACGCTAACAGAAACAAAATGGCAAGCATAATGATCAGTAGACTGAAGACAATAAATACAATGATTATGAGACTGAAGGAATAGTCATAAATGAATATGCCTCTCACAGAGACTTGGTTGAGTTAATTGATAGCCAGCTAATGATAGACTTGAGAGTGAAAACTGTGAAAATTAAATACAGTATTGAGGGTGTCAATAAACCAATGGAGATGCACAATGACATGGGAGTCAAGGTGTATGTTCAATTGAAGAAATTAAACAATGTGTTTGCCAAGTATCCTCTGTGTATTAATTTTTTTTGATAATGAGATCAGCAAGGATGTATCAGTAGAAAATCTTATTGGAAATGAAGTTATGTTTGCAAATGATTGTGAACTTGATACAACAGCTTCAATTGATCCACTTCAAATGATGATGACAGACTATGGCAAGCCAATAATAGTGCAAAATTTTATTTTTGATACTAATAAAAAAGAAGTAGTTGTTGGCCAGATATACAAAGACAAGGCTACACTTCAGGCTGTAATGCATAACTATTCGATTAATCACTGATTTGCTATCAAAGTACCTAGGTCTAATTCTAGCAGGTATGTTTATTCTTTATACATTTGATTTCACTGAATGTTATTACTATCATAATGTATACAGTTTTGTAATGGCTTATGCATTCTCTATATATGTTGTATGCAGCTATTGGCTTAAATGTAAATCTAGAGAATGCAAGTGGTTTTTCAAGTCGTCAAGCATGAATGATTCTAAACTGTTTCAGACTTTTGTAAGCGAACATACATGTCCACTGAAGAACAAGATCTACAAAGACTCTCATACTACTAGCAAATTGATAGCAGGGATCATTAAATCAAAAATAGCCAATTTAAAGAGAAAATATACACCAACCGATAGTAGAGATGATATAAAGGAAGACATTAAACTGGATGTGACATACATGGTGGCTTGGCGTGCTAAGGAGAAGGCAGTAGATTCTATAATGGGGAAATCGACTTGATCTTACCAGAAGTTACCTGCATACTTATACATCATGAAAAAAATTTACCCTGGATCACATATTCGAATGAAGAAAACGCCTGAAAATCAATTTTTGTATCTGTTTATATCTTTTTATGCTTTTATCAAGGAATTTGAGCATTGTAGACCAATTGTTATAGTTGATGGAAGCCAACTCAAATCAACATACATAGGGACATTTGTCTATGCTAGTACTTTAGATGGTACAGATAAGTATACTACACTATTTAAATAAAAACTTAGAGATTATTCTGACATCTATCATGTATTTGTATTTATATTTTTGCACAGGTAACATATTACCATTAGCATACGGAGTGGTTGATTTATAAAATGATGCTTTATGGACTTGATTTTTTGAGCAATTTAAGAAACCTTATGGTCAGAGGCTAGAGATGTGCATTGTTTTTTTTATAGAAATGAGAGTATCATAAAAATTATTTTCAAAGTATACCCTGATGTAACACATTATGCATGCATATGGCACTTGTGAAAAAATATACATCAAAGATGCAGGAAGTCACAGGACCAGTTAAGCGAGGTGTACTATACCATGGCTAAAGCATACAGACAGTCTGATTTTAATAGCTTGATGGAAATAGTTCAAAATATAGATGTGAGAGTTAAGGAATATTTGGAGTTGGCAGGATATGACAAGTGGTCAAGGGTGTATATGCATAGTCACAGAGGATGAAAAATGACATTAAATATTGCAGAGTCTATTAATTCAGCACTGCTAATAGCAAGAGAGAAGCCAATTTATAATTTTCTTTAAGAAGTGAGAAAGATATTTGAACGTTGGAATTGCACTAATAGGTAAAATGCTTTCTTTTCATCCACAACTCTTAGCATGAAATTTCAGGAGATTCTTATAATGAACAATATCCTATCAGCACGTATGATGGTATATTAGGATACATATGTATTTAATCTATAGTATTTCATATTTAGATTTGAGTTGTATTTATGTATTGATTGCAGGTAACACCGTCAACAGACTACCTATATGCAGTAAATAACAAAGAAAAAACCGTTATTGTTTGCCTTGAAATCAAAAAATACAGTTGTGGACAGTTTCAATATGATAAAATACCATGCCTACATGCTTTGGCTGTTTTAAACAAGAAGAAATTCAAATCAGGTTCATATTCCTCAGATTATTACAAGTCAGAAACTGTGTTGAAAACGTATGAGATTCCAGTTTATTCTTTTTCGAACGTGACTGACTGGAAGATACCTGAAGAAGTTGGAAAAGAAGTGGTACTACCACCAAAATTTAAAAGGCCTCCTAGAAGATCAAAGAAAAAATGAAAAAAGTCATTCACTGAGCTGTATAAAAAGAAGAAGAAAATCTGCAGCACAAGTGGATTTCGTGGTCATAACAGGCGTTCATGTGGTAATGCACCACATGAGGAGATACATTGAAGTTGGCATTAGATAAAGGTTGCTGTAATAAATAGCTAGTTAAATTTCTTTTATACCATCAATTTGGGACACAGTTTAAAAATTACTTTAGTTGTTGCTGCATTAAAAATCTGCTTTAGTTTGAACAAATCTAAGTCTTGTATTATTGCTTTAGTTACTGCAATCTAATGTATTGTTCCACAGCTTCAACATTGTGTCCCTATAAAAGATGGATGAGTATGATGGACTAATATATTGTTCATATACTTCTATATTATAAGAAAACATAAATGCAAACGTACTTGAAAAAATTAATATATTGCATATATATATAATTATTAAATTTATTAATTTGATACCCGTTGTAGGTCAACCATGGATTATCACACTGATTTGGAACACTGAAACGAGTAGCATTAATATCTCGGGGTGACGATTGAGGGATAGTAGATATATCAGCCGCAACTTCAACATTAGGACCCTGTAAATGAAATTTGATATACTATAGTGTATGCACTAATTTATATATATCGAATAATGAAAGTAAATATTATTCAGCAATTTTGATTGATTTGATAGCTTCCATAACACTCTTGACGTTGTCAGTTATCAACTTGCGTAGATCACCAACCTCAACTTTCACCTTTTTACAAAAAATCAAGAAGAAACTTGTGAAAAAAAATACAAAAGATTTCAAAATAAAATAAAATTATATTTACCAATTTCTGAAACTGAAAAATTGTTTAGCCAAAATGGATTCTTCATCCGACTTGCTGCTGGAAGGTGCATCAGTAGGAACATTGGATGGTTTGGGTTTAACTGGAGTCTTGACAACGAATTTTATTTTCTCTAGGATAGGCGGCTGCTTAGGAAGTGTCCTTCGAGGAACTGTATTTTGAGTCACAACTTTCTTTGTCTGATATTTTGCAACAGGAGACAACGGTCTCTTTGATGCTTTTGAAACAGAAATGGAAGGGCTTACTGTATTCCTTAAGGATGATCTGCTAGGAATGTTTGAAGATGAAGGTACTGACTTTTCTTTTTTTTGTTTCTTATGTGGTGGAGAAGATGCAATATCAATTTTTTTTTTCTTTGTTTTTTTCAGTAGCTGGTGGAGCATATTGAAAATTATCAGAAAAGGAAACATCATCTAAGATTGTATCCTCTACTACATCTACAGAAGACAATTATAAAATTGTCATTTCTGTAGAAGTAGCTGTTATATTTTTGTATAAAACCTGCAAATAATAGATACATTAGTGTATTATTTTGAATACATATAAATAACTCAATTCTAAATGTAATAATGTAAGAATAATGTCATAGTTATCGGATTGTCAACATTAGCTAACATCCCTTTAAAGAAAGCCTCAAAATGAGGAGGTCTATTAGTGGTCTCCCAATTGAGTAATCTCAAAATTGTACTACCATGTTTGACAATAATTTTTGGATCAATAGTAGAGCAACACTCATAAAGCCAAACTTGTATAGTAAGTGGCATACCATGAATTCTATAGTACTATTTCTGCTCATCCATCTTTTTAAAAATAGACTTTACTAAGTCCTTAAAAGTTTTTTACCCAATGGGTAATCCTTGTATTTATCATTCTCAACCAAATGAAAGTGAATCTTAGGGACAGATACACAATGCTTCTCGCCAGAAAAAATGAAAGTATTACTGAAATACTATCTAGCAATCTTGACAGCATCATCATCATTAACCTCACCCCATTCTCAATTTTCAAAATACTTAATCAAAGCTGATTTTTTTACGGTCTTTTGACCTCTAAAATACTGAGAAACAATTCGGTTAGGCTCTTTATTTTCAATCATAAAATTATCTTCCTTAGCAACACAATTTAATCTGTTATGATTGCAAATTCTCTAAGCGTAAATCGAAGTGTCGATCCATTTACATATATCACTAGAGCATCTTTCGAACTTTCTTCCAACTCCAAAGACATAAAGCATCTAACTAGTTGTGCTTGAACAGAAAAATCATACATTTTCATATACACCCCAAAATAAGTCTTGCTAAACATTTGAAACTACGTAACAGAAATTTTTTCCTTCAAATATGCTATTATGTTATTGTTGGAATAACAACACATATGTGGTGATTCTGATGGAAGTTCCTTAACATAATATCGCACATTCTGTACATATAAACATACAGTAGTATATGAATATCATACAATGAATATAAATACAAATACAGTAGCATATGAATACAAGGTATATGTATACAGTAGAGATAACCATCATTCAGTACACATTAATGAGACAAATACACATACATAAATACATGCATACAGTACCAAATATGCATACAATAGAGATAACCATCTTTCAGTACGCATTACTAGGACAAAAACACATACATAAATACATGCATATAGTACCACATATGCATACAACAGATAATCATCATTCAATACACATTAATGAGACAAATACACATATATAAATACATGTATACAGTACCACATATGCATACAACAGATAACCATCATTTAGTATATATTAATGGGACAAATACACATATATAAATACATGCATACAGTACCACATATGCATACAACAGATAACCATCATTCGGTACACATTAATGGGATAAATACACATACATAACTACATGCATATAGTACCAAACATGCATACAACAAATAACCATCATTTAGTACACATTAATGGAACAAATACACATACATAACTATATACATACACTACAAATAACAGTCATTCAGTACAAAGTAAGAGATTGAAAAATAAAGTAAAATATTGAAAAACAAAATATCTCTTTCACCAACTCATCATCATCATTGTCCGAACTCAGAACATCATCTCTAACTTTTCTTTTATGCCCAATACCTCTAACTTCTTCCGAAGGCAATGCATCTTCTTCTTCGGATTGAGAATTCCCTAAGTCAAACGTTGGAACCGTATGTACATCAGGGTCACTACGTGATATACTTTTAGTAACCATATTCGTAGGAGTATTATCCACCATTGCTAAATCAAAATAAAGAATCTGCAAAAAAAAAAAAATTAACTATTCAAATTATAAATCAATCAAATACACACACAAGTAGGTTAAAACTAACCTAAAATATGAGTGTCAGTTGATAGATTATGAGGATTTATTGATTGTTATCGCGAGAGAGATGTGGATTAAAGAAGAAACCGCTTCTAAAATTGAGAATTTAAGGGTAAAGAGAGAGTGATTTGAGGGTAAAAGGAGAGTTTGAGTAAAGTGAAAAAAGTGTTGTTACTTTATTAGTTTAAAAACAAACGTATGTCAGGATCCGTAAATAACTTAAAACTTATTCACACTTCCGGCTACAAAATGTAATTATGACAAAATTAGACTTTAAGTGGTAATAAAAGCCCAATAATAGCTAATTTGGGTAATTTCTCCTAAAATTTATACACTGATAATGCATATAATTTAAACTCTTAAGGTATAAAATTAATTTCTTTTTACATATTTATTTTATTAGCATTATTTCCAAATAAAAAATTAAAAAGACAATAAGAACATAGAGTATAAAGTATTGATCTTTGTGATATTGTTCACCTTGTCTTTATCAACAAGAAGGAAAATCTTAGAGAAAAAAGACATTACCTTCTGACAAATCTCAAACTTGAACAACAAAAAAGAAATGAGATAGACTTCTAAAATTGTGTTATTGTTCTATTTAGAGAAAATGGCCAAAATCCCCCCAACCTTTACCCTAAATTTCAACTACACACCTATACTTTGCGGGGTCCTATGACCCCCCTGAACTATTTTAAAGTGGAATATTTACACCCCTAAAAGCTCATGCCCAGACATTGTTTAAGGCAGTGAGTTGCACTCGCTGCCACGCTATTTTTTTTTCTTTTTTTACTCTAAAAAACTAATTATTTAACTTTATTATTTCTTTACTCTTCCCCATTTTCTTCTCCAACCACATTTTATTTTTGTAGTTAATTTTTGAAATTTAATTTTGTATTAAATTATATATGGCATTGTGGGTTATATTGAAAATTATATATGACATTTTGGTTTAAAAACTTTGAGCATTGTGGAAATTATATACGTCGGAGTTGGAGTTCAAAGCTTTGAGCTCGCCATTAATGGTGGACCTTGAACAAAAAGAGAGAAAATTAAATAAATAGGTTATGAAACTTCGCCAAGAATTCACATACGAAAATGAATAAGAATCTAAATTTTGTTAAATCTTCTTACCTCCTTAGATCAAGTGTTTCTTGTTTCCGGTAATAACCTTTTCCAAATTATCAAAAAACACCATTAATGAGTTCAAGAAAGATGAGAAAATGAAATTGGAGATGAGGAAGATCATAAAACTCCATTAATGAGTTCTAGAATTTTTTGTTTTGAGAAAGAGAAGAAGAAGACAAGAGAAAATGAATAAGAAAAAATAATAATTAAAATTATTTATATAAAAAATATTTAAAATAAATTTTTAATAAATAAGTTCGTTCTCACTCTCTTTAAAGAGAGTGAAATACACTCTCTTTCCATGTCAGCTTTCGGAGGTGTAAATATTCCACTTTAAAATAATTCAGTGGGGTCCTATGACCCCGCAAAGTATAGGTGTGTCGTTGGAATTTGGGGTAAAGGTTGGGGGGGGGGGGGGAGGGGGGCTTTTGGCCATTTTTTCTTCTATTTATATAAAAGTTATCATATATTTGAGGACTCATTTTTCCTTTTCACTTTAAAAAGAAACAGAAAGAAAATTTATCAGTATTAATTCTCCATATTTTTTTATCTTATCATATATTTTAAGATTTTTTAATTTTTTAAATAATTATATAATAATTAAAAAAAATAAGTGAAAATAATTTAATCTAAAGCGAAACTTTTTAATGAAGGGAAAAAATTCAAACAATATTCATAATGACCTTCACATTTTTAATAGATTAGAGATTAGAGAGTAAAGATAGAGTCTAGAGACACCTTTAATATATTTGAGATAGAGATTAGAGATACTTGCCTTAGGTCATCAGTGTTGTAAGCTAAAATCAGCTCTACCAAATATTTCTATCTGAAGGATATCAGTGAGCTTAATCCAATAGAGGCTATATTTAATATAGGAAAAGTTTCACAAAATCACAATTTAAGATATCTAATTTACTAAAATTCTCTTCATTTAATAAAAATTATAAATATCGCTTATTTAACATTCCGTCTATTTAAATCTTTAAATACATAACTTCTATCCTAAAAATTAGGATATATTTATTGCCCCTAAATCATGTCAATTTTTTTTCCTTAAAAAAGACATTTACCATTTTAGAAACACAATACAATGGTATAACTTCTGAAAAACCTCTAACACCCTCCTTTTCCCTTTCTTCCGTTCTTCAACCCCTTTCGCATAAATCCTTTTTTTTTTTTTTTTAGACAAATCCAACTTTACATTGAGAATACAAATTTTAGGTCTTTTTCTAAAAACATATCCAAATTTACACAACACAATAAAATTTTGTAAACTTCGTTAATTCGTTCCATCGAAGAAAAGATAACCTAACACTTCTAGAAGAAAATGAGTTATTTTGAAAAGAAAAACTGTTGAAGTCATAACGAAAGACATCTTATCAAAGGTTTAGCAATTTTTGTATCTGGACATTTTAATTTGAGATATACTTTTTATTAGCTGAAGATACGTAATTAAGCTTAGTTCTATATGAATGTTTCAGGTTCATATTCTTGTATCTATATCACTAATATATTTTTTTGATGTATATCTTTTCATATACATGAATATAGTTTAGAAGTTTTGTGTATGTGTCTCTTTCAAAATATGTTTCTCTGCATCTGATGCATTTTTTGTATTGTGTATCTCTTATAGCTTTGTGTTTTAAATCTCATTTTTTTATACTGATACATCATGTCTTATCATAATATATTTTTAACCAATATTTGTATCTCTTTTTGCAGGGTTTGAAATTCATTGCAAAAAATTGAAAAATACATCAAGAAAAAAAAGAGAAAAGCTAAAAAAGAGTGAATGTGAAAGTTGAATATGAAGAAGAATATGGAGAAGAATATTTCAAACAAAATTGCATTAGTAACTAAATGCCTTTTTTTTTAGAATATTTAGATGTTAATTAGAAGATGAGTAAATTACTCCTTAAATGAGTTAATTATCATTATTTTTCTAATTACAATGAATTAGTTGTTTTTTAAGATGTAACATCAATCATATATCTCTTTAATATTATGTATGAGAAAAACTAAAAATTAAAATTTAATTTAATTTTTTAAAAATTAAAATATGATATAATTATGGATAAACTAGTCGATATTTATGTAAAACACCCTTTAATATATCATCTATTACAATTACTTTATTTTTCTTCTTATTTATAATATTGCTTATTTACTTATTTCACTGTATTCGATCAATTCGATCCAGATACTTTTTAAGTCTTATACATAAATTCAACTGTAAACTTTGAGGGTAAACAAATCAGACTTATTAACTTTTAAGAAAATAAGGATGTTTGGGGGAAAACAGAAAAACAAGAATCAAAGAACATGTTGCTTTGACCTATAAATTAATTATTATGCACAACCAATTGCAATATTACTACTATATATATATAAGGGGAGGATCTCCCTTTTTGGTAGTCCTTATAAATTTTTTAATGTAATTAAATAGCTACACATATTTACTTATTTTTAATACATGTTACATTTGTCCTCATTTATTATTTTGTGATATTTTTATTTGAAATTTTGTAATTTCTTTTATACTCTTTTTTTTATAAATCTCTTCTTGATTCTTATTAGATTACTTGTTCCTTTTTACTTATTTTTTCTATTAAAAATTAATTACTTTTCTTTCTTATTTATTTTAGTAAATCACGAAATATTTATAACTTTTTTCATATTATTATTATTATTATCAAGTAATTGAGTAAAGTTTGAATAGCTAAATTTAAATTTTTAAAACTTAATTAATAAGGATAATTTCATATATTTTACCCTTAATATATTAAATTCTTAAGTTATTTGTCAAGTCAAAGAAACAAATAAAAAGGAATTGAGAGAATATCCTATTCTCTCTCTTTTTTTTTTTTATTTTGCTTCATCCTTGTACTAAAAATAATTTTTTTTTGCTTATTGTTTTAGAAAATAAATAAAAGTGTATTATTTTCTTTCAATATTACTCTTATCACTAAGTAACTATACAACATAATAGCTGTCAATTATATACTTTCAAATCATAATTATCGAGATAAATAAGCAAATTTCTAGTAAATAGCTTCTTATTAATAGGAGTACCGAGTTATCAAATGTAAAATAAAATGAAACAGATAGAGTGCATATTTATTGTTTTACATTTTAGTAAAATTCATGCAACTTTGCAGTTACAATCTCATTTTCAGAGCATTTTATTATTTTTTAATAATACTTATTCTCTTTTTGAGTGTGTTTGGTACAAACATGAATTTTTCAACTAAAAGCATTACTTTAAAAATATTTTTTAAAAAATATTGCTACATTTCTGACTTATTTTGTTATATTCGATATGTAAGTAAAATATTATTTAATAATTATTTCTATATAATTTAGATAAGTACTATGCAGGATGGGGTATGGAGTGGCAGGGATGCGAGCTATGGTGAGGTGAAGACAAAGTGTATTGAAGAGTGAAGGGCTCAATGAATGTTAAATATAGAATATAATTTTTCTACTTTCACGAAATTATTTTTATAAGTCTAAAAAGACTTATTTTCTAGAAAAAATGTTTATTCCAATAATCTATCAACTATAACTTTTTTTTTAAAACATGTTGAACACACCACTTATTTATTTTAAAATTAAATTTTATGTCTATTCATATTTGCTAGTTATCCTTCATACTTTCTTTTTAATAAATAAAGTCCTTTAAAAGTTATTCAAATATGACGACGGGACTTTAATAATCATAGTAGTTTATTAGACAAGACACAATCAACGTATCACTAAATTAATTTAATTATGTAATAGAAAAATGTGATTTAAGTTATATCTTTTCAAAAGTTAAATTTTATTTTCTTTATCATGAGCTTGGATCCGGGCTTAATACGGGCCTTATGCAACTAGTTACTACTATATATAAGAGAAAATATCAATTTTGGTAGTCCTCAAAATGGATATTTTTAGATATTTTACTTTTTTTTGTTGTGAAAAATTATTACACATGGCAATTAATGATGTCTTTTTCTAATATATTTTCATTTATGCCCTTATTATTTTTGTTAAGACTATTTCAATTTGAACTTTTATTATCTAAAAATTACACAAATACACTTTTATTATCTAAAAATTATACAAATACACAACTTATATTTTTCAATATTACAAAAAATCTCAACTCCATAAATATATTATAAAAATTCCAACATATACACAGAATGCTATGTATATGTCGGCTATGTTAGATATATTAATATGGAGAGAGAGTAAAATAATTTAAAAAATGGGAGAGAGTAAAATTACTTTCAAAATGATTGGTATTTATGTTATTTATACTTTTGTTATTGGTCTCTTCTTATCATTTATTAAATTACCTTTAGTTAAAACTTTATTTATCTTTAATTAAAAATCATTATCTCAAAAAAAATCAATCCAAATAATTTTTAATACAAAATTAAAGTTTACATTGATTTTCAACGACACTCTTATAATTCTTATTGATATTGTACTATTCTCAAGAGACATATAATAAATAGGATAACTTAGTCAATAATATCTTGTACATATTATTTTACTTAGCAACATGAAGAACGATGCAATAATAATTAAAATGGGATGATAAGATATTCTTTAAGGGGTGTGTAAAACATAAATACGACAAGCAAATGAACTGAATGGAGTAATCTACTAATGGAGCTTAATTATTATTTAGTATCCTCATAGATTATTATGAAGTTAATTCGTGTAAAAGCTCTAAATTAAAGTTATAAAATATATAATATAAACTTGAAGTCATTTAAATATTTTATTGTATTAGATGATTTTATAAGATGAAAAAAAAATGAATTATGCAAAAAGTCTTGCTACATGAAATAAAGAATGAAATTAAATTTAATAAATATAAAAAAAATTATTTCTGTATATAAGTAAACAATTAGATACTCACAAAATCATAAAAATATAAATAGTTTTTATTTATGATCTTGGTCAAATTATAATTATTTAATTATTTTAAATCTTGTTATTTTACAAAATATTAAATTACTTTTGACTTTTGACATATTTTAATTCTGTGGTAATACTTTCTTATTCACAAACATTTTTTTCCTTAAAAGTGACCTAGCTACGTTATTAAAAAACTTTAACAATTAGAAAAACTTATTAACAAGACATGTTTATTGTTTGTTATATCATTAGATAATATTATTTACAAAAACAAAAAATATATAATGAATTATATTTTAAATTAAAATTAATTATTTTATATCTTGAGTTTGAACCGGGGCTTAGCAAACACGGGTCGCGTAGAACTAGTGATACTATATTGTAATATGTCGTCCACCTCATCTCATGTGCACAAAGCTCAAGAATAATGAAAGCAAATTGTACTCGAACGTGGTTATATAATATTCTGACAAAATTGTTGATTTGGATAAATTATAGTGTAATTAAACACCATGTTATGATTTAAAAATTTAAAGTAGATATATTCTTTGTATTTCGAAATTTAACACATAGTACATCTTATATTATGAAAATTTTACGCATGTATAAACCTTGTCAATCCTTCTTTTGGAAATCCAATAATAAACCTAAATCTTACACAAAAGAGTACCCAGCCAACTAAGTAAATTTAAATATTTGAAGAGGAACAACAAAAAATCAAAATAAATTAAAATTTGAGAATTTACTATATAAGTAGTTTTTTTTTA
Organism: Capsicum baccatum var. pendulum; assembly: GCA_030864225.1. Classification (NCBI taxonomy): domain Eukaryota; kingdom Viridiplantae; phylum Streptophyta; class Magnoliopsida; order Solanales; family Solanaceae; genus Capsicum; species Capsicum baccatum. The sequence goes on from CM061550.1 coordinate 235,814,439, forward strand.
AGGAAAAATACGTATATAATGTCCAACTGTATAAAATTTGTTAATATTAATTAATAACTTATTAAATATTTTGTGATTATTTACTATTTAAAATTCTTGAAAGATACATGTTCCAAAAGGATATAATTAAGATAATCAATCAAGAGTTATTAGGATTCCCCAAATTGATTCAATTTTTCTTTTCATTTGCTTTCAAAAAATATTGGAAAATCAAATGATAAATTAAGGGTATATAAAAGAAATAATGTTGTGGTTAGATTTTCTTTAAATGAATAACTGTTTCTTTTTCTTAAAAGAAGTTTGTCTAATAATAGCATATGACAAGAGAGTTTTTTTTTTTTTTTTGGGCAAACAGGAGATAATATATATATATATATATATATATATATATATATATGCTTTTCATATATTATAAGGTAGTTATATTTGGGCTAGCCACTGTACAAGCACTGACAGTAGTACACGCATTCCTAGTACTCACAACTTGGCAACTATGATTAGTAGTATTAAACATAAATTGGTCAGCCATGTGTATCTTGATCCTACGACAACTCAAGACTCCATTTTTGTCATTGCTCAAAATATCCTTTACAGATGCAGGAGGTTCCTAAATAGTTGTGTAGTAGTAGCTACATTCATCCTTGCCAGTGCATGAGCCAACTTATTCTGTTTTATGTATACGTGCTCCAGTAGAGGGTTACCTAGTTTATGCATCAGGCATCTACAAATATTAAAGATGAATCATTAGATGATAGATTAGATATGGCTTGAATAATTTGAATTCAGTCTACATTTACTTGCAATGTCGTAAAATGATATTGAGTTGAAATGTTCAAACCTAAATGTAAGGCCAGGAGTTCCGCTTCCAAAGGATAAAGATCCTGCTAGTGAAACCTAGTAACCATTCATCATTTGAGTTTCTAACGACACCTGCTGTAGGAGCCATCTCCAACTTGAAAGTAAATGTTTCATCAGTATTAAGCATATTAAAGAAAGTGCAGGGGGCTTCTATTTAATATACACAGGTATGGTTTGCTTTGATGCTCTATGTTTACTAGATAACTATCAGTATTTTGTGCCGAACGACAGTACATTAGTAACAAAAATTTTAAAAGGAGTATTGTGGAAAACACATCTATTTCACACCAATCAGATTGCCCAAAGGCAGAAGGATAACAACACTTTGCTAGGAATTTGATGTGTAGCTTGTTAGGGAGGCACAAGATCGAGTACATATGAGAGCCATGACATTGGGTGTTGGTAGCATGAAATCATCTACCTGAGCCCTCGAATTTGATCTATGATGCCAAACTGAATCCATAATGGTTCAGTGGATTTAGAGTGAATGAAGACGTGGGCAATGGTTTTTTCCATTGCCAAGTTACAGATCCCTCAACTAGGGGAAGAGATACAGTAAATATGATGAAGGTAAGAAGCTATTGGGAGTCTGTTATGATTAATAAGTCAGAGGAAATACCTTAATTTAGGCGACACGTCTAATTTTCAAATCCATGAGAAGTTGGAGATACTCGTGCTGGGATAGATTGGGGAGAAGATGTCGCTATAACAAAAATTTACGCTAAAAGCTTTGGAGTTCGTCAAGCTTCATTTGATTTTATCTGACCTAAAGTATTGAAGAATGGAAAATGAACAAAATTTAAAAGAGAAATAATATTAGCAGGGAGGTCAAATGACAACTGTGAAAAGGACCAACTATTTGCTACTCTATACATGGGAAACTTTAGACCTGAATTTATGCTTAAGAAACAGTCTATGAATCAGATTTCAGAGAGGCGTATTAGGCGCTATCCAAGCATCCGTAAAGAAGTTGATATGCTTTCGATTATCATGCTGCCATTGGAGACCTATTTGACACTGAGCCCAGTCCAGGGTTAAAGCCTTCTAGCTTAGAGAGATGCCAGTATGTCGTCCTAGATATTTGCTACGTAATACTCGGGCCCAAAGGGAATTTGAGTGAAAATCTTGCTAGGCTGAAGACGCTATAAGTGCCAAATTTTTTATTTTAAGTTGTTGTATTCTTAGTCCTCCAAGATCTTTAGGCTTTCAAATAGAGGCCCACTTCAAGAGATGAATTTTTTTGCGTTCAGGGGTGGTGCCCCAAAGGAAATTATGTTGCTAAGCCTCCATTTATTTAATAACATAAGTAGGAATCTTAATAAGGTACATAACATGATTTGGAAGACTATTAAGGATAGATCGAATAAGGGTCATTCTCCCGACAGTTGTGAGAAAAGGAGCTTTCCAGCTTGCAAGTCGAGCAAGAGAGGGTTGCCGAAGTAGTATCAATTTTCCAATCTTCAACTTTAAAATTATAAGTTTTAGTTACCAAAATAGTAAAAAAGAAAAGCTCCTAAAAAGTGAAAAAAATAATATAATATTCCGACTCTTCTCTTTTCATACCGAACCTCTCACACCTAATATACCTCTTCTCTTCTCTATATGTAAATGTACAAGTAAAACAGACAGTTTACTGGTTAATATAGAATAATAAAATTTTCACATTTAGAACAGCAAATGTTTGGGGAAAGAAGTGTCTCGTTCTATGTTACTACTCCCTCCATTCCATCTCTCTCCCTTTATTTTTTAATCAATATTTACTTGTTAGTTACTTAAGAAAATATTTATTATGAATTTATTTTAATAAATTAATTTTATTAATTATATTTTGAAAAATTAAATTTGATTATTAATACTTTATATAATCATTAAATGATATGAATAATATTGAAAGAATATAATAAATTTCTCTTAATTTTATAAATTGAACAGGTAAATTAAAATAACTATTTTTAGAAAGAGATCAAGTAAAACTAAACGAGCATTACACATATTTTCTATCCTCTCCGTTCATTTTTACTTTTCACTAATTCCTTGATTGAGTTTCTACTTTTACTTATCATGTTTGACATATCAAGAGAAGACAACTTTTGTTTTTTCTTATTTTACCCTTAACATTAATTACTTTTTTTCAAATTAATTTCAAGATACAATGTAAGCATTATTTAATAGAAGTACTATAGTAAAATAGTCATGTTATTACTTATTTTTCTTAATAGGTGTGCCAATTCAAAACGTGACAAGTAAAACTGAATGGAGAAATACTTTCTCCATTCAGTTTTAATTGACCCATATTGACTTAACACTCTCCTTAAAAAATATTTCATATAGATTTATTTTACTAAGGTACCTATATTAATTATGCATTGAAAATATAGATTTGATTATATATACTTTATATAGTCATTTAATGATAGGAATAATAATAAAAAATATAATAATTTTTTTTTATTTTATAATTTAAATAAATAAAATAAAATAAATATTTTTAATAAGAGAATCAACTAGATATAAAATGGAGAGATTAGATGACAATTTTTCTAAATTGTATGGGGCGAGTGATTCTGCGTCATAATTTTCTCATACATTTTTTCAGCAGAATTTATTGAATTAGTGGTGGTTCAAAAAATCCTCTTACCTACCCTGCCTAGAAAAAGGAAAAGGAAAAACAATATGAAATTTCCTTTTCAAAGGAATCCACCCAACCCCTCCAAACTCAGGAAAAATTATTTTAGCTTATTAGTTGTTATTATTATTACTTATGACTTATAGACTTATAGTAATTTTTATATTATTTTTTAAATATATATATTTTATTTTAAAAATTAAAATTTTAAGATTTTATATCCGAACTTACATGAAAATTAAAACGTCATAACACTCGAAGTTCAAATGATGTTGCATAATTGAGACGGAAAAAAGGATACAACAGATTTTGCAGCCATTTATGACTTTTTCTTTTAATTTGTGACATTTTATAAGATATCTAAAAGAAATATTTTTCTTTTATTTATTTAATAAAACTTTAAGATTTTATATCCAATCTCACGTTAAAATTAAAAAGTTTCATTAAATTTATGTCATATAAATTGAGCCAGAACAAAAAGAATTAATTTTATAACCATTTACAATTTAAAAAGAAATTGTGACAATTTTATATGAGAGCTAAAAAAAATATTTTCCTTCTATTTATAAATGACCAATTGATTTCATTTACTAGAAGCGAATATTTTTTTAGAGTTTTACAAAGGAACTTTCTTGTTTAAGGGCCAAATGGTTGACCAAAACAACTCGTATAAGATGTGAACGGATCTCCTAAGAAAAACAACTCTTATTTAAATAATTTTCTTTCATTTTTATTCTTCTTTATTTTTTTTTTTTCAAGTTTTCTTTCATAATGGTTTCTGCAGAAACCAATGGTAATAATTCAGCAAGTATGAAATTAATTGATGGAAGGAAATTGGCTTACAAAGAAAGAGGTGTTCCTAAGGAAAAATCAAATTACAGAATTATTTTTGTTCATGGATTTGACAGTTCCAAAGAAAGAGATTTTCTTGCACCCCAGGTAATTATTTCCCTGTTTTGTTCTTGAATAGTGGTGACAAATTGACGGGTTGGATTGAATTTGAACGAAAACAGGTCAAATTAAACGAGTGTTGAATAACGTCATAATTCAACCCATTCAATATAACTTGAATTTTCTTTTCTTTTCTGTTTTTCATTTTGAAAAGAAAAGTAATGTGATAGTGTATTACTATGTCTTTCTCTTAAATTATTAGTTTAAATTATTCCAAATTTAGACAATTATGTTCTGGAAAATGTGTTGGTTGGATTATATTTGAGTTGAAAACAGGTCAAATCAACAATGGATCATAACTCAACTCGCTTAAAATTTGTTTGAGTGAAAATATGTTGAATAACGGTCATAATTCAAGCACCCCAATATAACCTAAATATTCACTTCTTGCCTGTTTCTCTTTTTGAAAAGAAACGAAGTGTGAAAGTGTGTTAGTATGTTTTTCTCTTAAAATAATTTAAGTATTATGAATTCTCAAATATGATTTCGGATGTTCTGAGTTTTAAGTTGCATTTTTATCCAATAGTTTGATGGATCGCTTTGCACCGTTTTCCCTTTAGTCGAAGGCCTAGTGACGAATACTGTATCCTCTCCAGATTCCACTTCATGGGACTGCACTAAATATGTTGTTAGTCAGTGTGATGGATTTTGACATATTTGTTCATGTCAACGAACGGGATATAATCCAACCTGTATGCACATATTTTGTTAATTTGTGACAGGAACTCATGAACACACTGGGAATATATATAGTTCAATTTGATCGAGCTGGATATGGTGGAAGTGATCCAAATCCAAAACGATCACTAAGGAGTGAAGCATCTGACATTGAGGAATTGGCTAATCACTTGGAATTAGGATCCAAATTCCACATAATTGGTTTTTCAATGGGATCTTACCCAACCTGGAGTTGCATCAAACATCTATCACATAGGTAACATCCAATTTCTTGTTTCTTTCTTGCAGTGTTTTTATTTTCTATTGGAAACAGTTTCTCTACATTGGCAAGGTAGGGGCAAGACTGTACACACCAAACTCCACTTGTGTAATTACATGGGATATGTTGTTGTAGCACTCTCTTTGTCTACTGATCAATATCAGCAATGCAGTTCATTTAGCAATAAACTTAAAAGAGATAACATGAAAACCGAATGAAACTGAATGTCAAATAATTGAATCCTATGTTTGTGTCCACATTGTAAATTCATGTTTTTGCTTGAACTGAGATTCTATTGGAAACAGTCTCTCTACCTTCACAAGGTAAGGGCAAGGCTGCGTACACACCAACCACCCTCCCACACCTCACATCTGAGATTATGCTGGTTTGTTGTTGTAACTTCATTTCTTTTCCCAAACTTGTAGGTTAGCAGGGGTGGCATTTGTGGCTCCCATCGTCAATTACCAATGGTCTTCTCTGCCGAAATCTGTAACAAAGAATGACGGACGTACGAGGTGGTACAAAAGGATGACTTTGGTTGCAAGATATGCTCCTAAGTTATTGCATTGGTGGATGATCCGAAAAACATCTCGTACCACTCCTACTAATAATTCAAAACCTACATATTTTACTGACAAGGACTTGGAGCTTTTGAAGAATGCACCTGGATTTCAGTTTCTTACCGCGGTAAGGTTAATACCAGTAACTCTAGGCCTTAATCCGAAGCAAGTCGAGGTCAGCTATATGGATGCCCACTGGCCATGTCGCACCTTAGATCAATCCGACTTCATCATTTTCTGCAAATTTTCTTTATATATGAAACTAGCTGATACATCATAATTATTGTTTTAACTTGACACTTTCCATCTTCAGGAAAAGATAAAGAGCAGAAGTGTTTTCAACAACCTCCGCAGCGACTTCCTTGTGGCGTTTAGTAAATGGGATTTTGATCCTTTGGAGCTTAGTAATCCTTTTCCTGAAAATGATAAACGTCTTGTTCACATCTGGCATGGGTGTGAAGACAGATTTATTAATTTGAAACGACAAAGACATGTCTCAGAAAGATTACCTTGGATTCAATATCATGAAGTTCGTGATGGCGGACATTTGTTGATCTACGATACCATTGTCTGTGAAGCCATCTTAAAGTCTCTTTTGCTTGGAGAGGACACACCACTTTATACACCTAAATTTTCTTCCTGACTGTCACATCCCCTTTTTGCCGAAATCTTTTGGGTCTCTGAAAAATGCTAGAAATAGCTTTTTTTGTAAAAATTAAACCATTTTTGTCACTTCGATTTTTCAAGCCACTTCCTGTTTCACTTTTCCAAATACTCAAAAGAAGATTAAGTTCTCGATCTCTTTTATCTTGCCACGTTTTCCTTAGCCTAACAATCTTTTACTCCACTGGCATTAGGACTCAACAGCTGGAAGTTTTGCACAATTTTCTATGTAACCTTGTGGCTAGCAATTCGTCGTGTGTTCTGGAGAAGATGCAGGCACCATCTATGTCAAAGGTTTCCAAGAGTTATATTTTTTTATTGCATTCCTGCAACTATAAGTAGCATTGCAGCAATTTGTATTTGAGAGAAAAAGATAAGGTTAAAGAAAAGTATAATTGATAGAGATTTATATATTGCTCTAAGCATATTTTTGATGAAGTGAGACAAGTGAAAAGGGAAGAAGTATGACTGGCACAATACTTAAAGCGGGGCTGTTGGAGTCTGTTATGTGAAGCCATTAGTGATTATATTGCATACTTATGGCTCTTATTATATTCTTGATCGATAATTACAAACTGCTGTACGCTGCATAAAAGCTCAACATGTTCCAACTTTTGCATTTCACATTACTTGTGAGGCAAAATCTTAATCAAAAGTAAAGAATTAAGCACCTAGAGGTGTTTGAATTGACTTATTTTTAAGAGCTTTTGACTTTAAAGTATTTTTTTTTAAAATTTTTTTGATGGTATTTGGCAAAAACAAAAAGTATTTTTAAGCACTTTACTTCAAGTTTAAAAATTACAAAAAAAGAAGAAGTCAAAAGCTACTCTGGCTTAGTCCCGCTTAACCGAAATCCCTTAGACTCTCTGTTTCCAAATCTCCAATTTATCATTAACTCCTCTCCGAGTCTCGTCATTTAGTACCACATAATCAACAAATAACATACATCAAGGCACCTCCCCTTGAATATGTCGCGTCAACACATCCATCACCAAAGCAAATCAAAAGGGGCTAAGAGTTGATCCCTGATGCAACCCTATCAAAACCGAAAAGTGCTCTAAATCTCCCCTACCATCCTCACCTGAGTCTTCGCGTTATCATACATGTCCTGAATTGACCTAGTGTACGCCACGGGCACCCCTCTAGCCTCCAAGCACCTCCACAAAATCTCCTTGGGACTTTGTCATATGCCTTCTCAAGATCAATAAACACCATGTTCAAGTCCTTCTTCCTCTCCCAAAACTGCTCCTCTAATCTCCTCATAAGGTGAATGGCCTCAGTAGTCGAGCAACCTGGCATAAAACCGAACTGATTCTCAGCGATAATCACGCTCCTTCTTAGCCTCAACTCTACCACCTTTTCCCAAAATTTCATAGTAGGACTCAACGACTTAATACCTCTATAGTTGTTGCAATTCTGGATGTCTTCCTTGTTCTTATACAATGGAATCATCGTACTCTACCTCCACTCTTCAGGCATCTTCACTGCCACCGCCCTTGTTCTTTTTGAGAAAGATTTCGGTAAAATCATTAAAGACGACCAAAAGATTTTTTTTTTTTTAAAATCATTTCATGTAAATGAAAATTGGAGTGTTTGACCAATAGAATTCCAAATCCAATTTCAAATTATTTTTGAAAAAGTGAAAACAATCTAATGCGAAATAAAAAAATACAATGATGAAAAACTATCCTAGTAATAGGTGCGTCTGAATTCACATGTTAATGTGCTAATGGCAGCGATATGCCTAACCCATCCTACTAAGATTATGGGCATACTACTATTATATTAGTATTCTATTTAATTTTTACTTTTGTCACTTTTTTCCAACTTTAATTTTTCAACTTTATTTATTGTTACAAATGACCTTATTTTTTTAATTTTTATAAAACACCCTATTAGTTTTTATCCAACAATCAAGGGGCTTTGGGCTGTAGGTGACAAAAGAGTTTTAAAATGAAGTGTGGGTGACACAAGTCTTAATAATTGAGTGGAGGTGACAATTACTTTATTAAGGATTAAGAAATTAAGAAAAATTTGAAAATAACCCACAAGTTTTTTAATTTACACTTTGATCCAATGTAAAACATAATATAACTAGAAATGGAGGGAAAAAATAGTACGTTTCTCTCTCTTCTCATTTATTGGATTTTTCTCTCTCTTCGTGATTTTTGTTGTTCATTGTTGGTATTGCTTTATTCATCATCTTCTTCTTCATTATCATCATCTTGTTCTTCATTATCATCTCTTCTTGTTCATCATCATCATCTTCTTATTGTTGAACATTGTTGTTACCGCTACTATTACTACTTGATCAAATTTTTTTAGGTCAAATTTTATTCGTATATCACTTGGGAATTACTTATAGGTGATTTTAGTAAGTAAAATTATAATTTTTAGTTGAATTTCTCATCTGGGTATATTTGCTACCACTGTTTTTTCAACAGTAGATAAAACATGTAACGTGAATCCAACAGATGAGTAATCTGTTGCACAAATGAGTAATCTGTTGCAACATATTGACTAATCTATTACAACATATTGACTAATCTGTTGCAGCATATGAGTAATCTATTGCAACATATATGACTAATCTGTTGGATTTGTATTATAGTGTTGTAACATGAATCCAACATATTGGTCATCTATTGCAACATATTAGTCATATATTGCAACAGATTACTCACTTGTTGCAATAAATGACTTATATATTGGATTCATGTTGCAGGTTCTGTCCATTGTAGCAGTAGCAAATATACCAAATAAAAAATTCAACAAAAATCATAATTATACTTACAAAATCACCTATGAAGTAATGTCCAAGTGATATACGAACAAAATTTGACCTAATTTTTTTTTAACAAATTTCAACAAGGGCATAACGAATAAGTGAAACACATGAAAAATTTCATTAAACAAGTAAAGAAGACAAAAATAGTGTATCATACATCAAATACAAAAGCATTGGGGGGACAAACATTTGAGTTCTCTTAAAAACATTTAAGTTCCCTAGTATTTTAATTGCTTTCTAATGGATAACCCATCTATTATAATAGATTTTCTATCTGTTTGATAATTTCCAACAGATGAATCATCTGTTGCAATATGTTAGTCATCTGTTGATTCAAATTAAACAATTATTAGTAATAACTAAATTGATTTAGCTAAAGTTAAAGATAAGTCTTTAAGACAATGGGACAAACATTTCAGTTCTCCTAAAAATGTTTGAGTTCCCTAGTATTTTAATTATTTTCCAACAGATCACCTATTTGTTGCAACAAGTTAATCATCTGTTGCAATAAATGCTTATAACAGGTTAGTCATTTGTTGATTCAAATTAAGCAATTATTAATAATAATTAAATTGATTTAACTAAAATTGAAGACAAGACCTTAGACAAGGGGGGAAAACGTTTGAGTTCTCCTAAAAAATATTTAAGCTTTAATATTTTAAATTGCTTTTCAACACATATTTTGTCTATTTGGTAATTTCTAACAGATGAGTCATATGTTGCAACAACTTAGTCATCTGTTGCAACAGATGTCTATATCTGTTTGATAATTTCAATAGATGAATTAGTTGTTGCAACAAGTGAGTCATTTGTTGCAATAGATGTCTATATCTGTTTGGTCATTTTCAACAGATGTTTTTATTTGTTTGGTCATTTCCAATAGATTACTCATTTGTTGTAACATGTTAGTCATCTATTGATTCACATTAAGTCATTATTAGTAATAACTAAATTGATTACTAAAATAAAATATGAATTAATAAGTTCAATTACAATTTTAATTAATCTCATGGTAATTACACGATCAACTAAGTATGCTCGTCCTGAGTAGAGTGATCAATTGACCAATTTTATTTGAAATGATTCAAACTAAGTCATCATTAGAAATAACTATATTGATTTAACTAAAACTAAAGATGAATTAGTAAGTTCAATTACGATTTCAATAAATTTAATAGTAATTACATGATCAATTAAGTGTTTCGTACTGAGTAGAATGATTAATTGACAAATTTTATGTGAAATAATTCAAATTAAACCATTATTCGAAATAACTATATTGATTTAACTAAAATTAAAGATGAATTAGTAAGTTCAATTATGATTTCAATTAATCTCAGTAATTAAATGATCAATAAAGTGTTTCATCCTTAGTAGAATAATTAATTGACCAATTTTATTTTAAATGATTCAAATTAAGCCATTATTAGTAATAACTATGTTGATTTAACTAAAATTAAACATGAATTAATGAGTTCACTGACAATTTCAATTAATCTCATCGTAATTACATGATTAACTAAGTGTATTCGTCCTGAGTAGATCAATCGACCAATTTTATTTGAAATAATTTAAATTAAGATATTATTAGTAATAACTAAATTGATTTAACTAAAATTAAAGATAAACTTACAATTTCAATTAATCTCATAGTAATTAAATTATCAACTAAGTGCATTCGTCATGATTAGAGTGATCAATTGACCAATTTTATTTGAAATGAATCAAATTAAGCCATTATTCGTAATAACTAAATTGATATAACTAAAATTAAAGATGAATTGATAAGTTTACTTACAATTTCAATTAATCTCATAGTAATTACATGATCAACTATGTGTATTCGTCTCAAGGAGAGTGATCGATCGATCAATTTTATTTCAAATGATTCAAATTAAGTCATTATTAGTAATAAATAAATTGATTTTGACTAAATTAAAGATGAATTGATAAGTCCACTTACAATTTCAATTAATGTATTCGTCCTTAATAAAATGATCAATTGATAAATTTTATTTAAAATGATTCAAATTAAGCAATTATTAGTAATAACTAAATTGATTTAACTAAAATTAAAGACAAGACCTTAGACAAGGGGACAAACATTTGAGTTATCTTAAAAACATCTGAGCTTTAGTATTTTAAATTATTTTCCAACATATATCCTATATGTTTGATAATTTTCAATAGATGAGTCATCTGTTGCAACAACTTAGTTATCTGTTGTAACAGAAGTCTATTTGTTTGATAATTTTCAATAGATGAGTCATTTATTACAACAGGTTAGTCATCTCTTACAACATATGTCTATATTTGTTTGGTCATTTCCAATAGATGTCTTTATCTGTTTGGTCAATTCCAACAGATGTCTTTATCTGTTTAGTTATTTTCAACAGATTACTTATCTTTTGAAACATGTTAGTCATCTATTGATTCATATTAAGCCATTACATTAGTAATAACTAAATTTATTTAACTAGAATTAAACATGAATTAATAAGTTTAATTACAGTTTTAATTAATCTCATGGTAATTACACTATCAACAAAGTGTGTTCGTCCTGAGTAGAGTGATCAATTGACAAATTTTATTTGAAATGATTAAAACCAAACCATAATTAGAAATAACGCTATTAATTTAACTAAAATTAAAGATGAATTAATAAGTTGACTTACAATTTCAATTAATTTTATAGTAATTACATGATCAACTAAGTGTTTCGTCTTAAGTAGAATGATCAATTGACCAATTTTATTTGAAATAATTAAAATCAAGAAATTATTAGTAATAATTTAATTAAAATTAAAGATGAATTGATAATTTTAATTATGATTTTAATTAATCTCATAGTAATTACATGATCATCTAAGTGTATTCGCCTTGAGTAAAGTATTAATTGACCAATTTTATTTGAAATAATTCAAATTAAGATATTATTAGTAATAACTACATTGATATAACTAAAATTAAAGATGAATCAATAAGTTCAATTATGATTTCAATTATTCTCATATTAATTACACGATCATCTTAGTGTGTTCATTCTGAGTAGAGTGATCAATTGACTAATTTTATTTGAAATGATTCAAATTAAGCCATTATTAGTAATAGCTAAATTGATTTTATAATTATAATTTTAATTAATCTCATAGTAATTACATGATCATTTAAGTGTATAACCTATTGTAACAGATTTAATCTGTTGCAATAGATGAGTCATTTGTTGAAAATTATCAAATAGATATATACATATGTTGCAATAGATTAGTCATCTATTGTAACAAATGTCTTTATCTGTTGGTCATTTCCAACAGATGACCAATCTGTTGCAACATATGCCTTTATCTGTTTGTTATTTCCAACAGATTACTAATCTGTTGCAATAGGTGACTAATCTGTTGCAACAAATGTCTTTATCTATTTGGTTATTTTCAACAGATTACTCATCTTTTGCAACATATTAGTCATCTATTGATTCATATTAAGCCATTATATTAGTAATAACTAAATTGATTTAACTAGTATTAATAAGTTTAATTACTGTTTCAATTAATCTCATGGTAATTACAAGATCAACTAAGTGTGTTTTAGTAGAGTGATCAATTGACAATTTTAGTTGAAATGATTCAAACCAAGCCATAATTAGAAATAACTATATTGATTTAACTAAAATTAAAGATGAATTAGTAAGTTCACTTACAATTTCAATTAATTTTATAGTAATTACATGATCAACTAAGTGTTTCGTCTTAAGTAGAATGACCAATTGACCAATTTGATTTGAAGTAATTAAAATTAAGTAATTATTAGTAATAACTAAATTGATTTAACTAAAAAGATGAATTGATAATTTAATTAAAATTTCAATTAATCTCGTAGTAATTACATGATCATCTAAGTGTATTCGTCTTGAGTAAAGTGTTTATTGCCCAATTTTATTTAAAATGATTCAAATTAAGACATTATTAGTAATAACAACATTGATTTAATTACAATTAAAGATGAATTGATAAGTTCAATTACGATTTCAATTAACATGTTGCAATAGATGAGTAATCTGTTGGAAAAGACCAAACAGTTAAAGACATTTGTTGAAAATGATCAAACATATATAGATATCTGTTGCAACAGATGACTAACCTGTTGCAATAGCTAACTCATCTATTGAAAATTATCCAACAAATATAGACTTCTATTGCAACAGATGACTAAATTGTTGCAACATATGACTCATCTATTGGAAATTATTAAATGGATAAGATATATGTGAACTCAGAATCAAAATGAGCCACAAAATTTAAAAAGTGACCAAAATAGGTCACCTATTTAAAAAGTTACCAAAATAGGCTAAACGTAATAATTTATTACGTTTTCTATTTTTTTCTTAACGGTCAACTTACGGAGTTGACTTTTACATAAACGTAAGAATTTCTTACGTTTTACATTCTTTTTTGTAAAACGTAAGAAATTCTTACATTTTATAAAAAAAATATAAAATGTAAGAATTTCTTACGTTTTATACGTGATCAAGGAAAAAAATGCAGTGAATTATCAAATCAATTAAAAAGATACTAAAAAATGAGTTGTTCAACATAACCAAAAGTTACGTTCTTAACTTTTTTATAGCAGTGGTCCCCCACCTACAATTTCTTTTTCCACAAATGTCCCCTCACTTCTACTTTTTCCTCTTTTTACATATGATAATTATGAATTTTTTGATTAGTTAAATTTATTTATATTTTACATGTAGTTCAAATAATTTATTTTTTCCTCTATGTAATAAATTTTTACGTTTTACATAAAAATTTAAAAAATAGAAGTATCAATTACTTCATTAACTTAATAATTTTCTTATATTTATTCTATATCAAAAAATGATCACTTCTATCCTTAATTATCCGATTTCTCTCTACAAAAAATTATACTTTTGAGTTTTCCTCTACTCCAAAATAGTAAAATGTTTAATTATCGTCGATCAAATATGCTACTATATACAAGAATTATATTTTTTTAGTGTGTGAAAAATATGAAATTAATTTTTTCGGATAGTGATTCATCATAGTTTTCGATTAGTGTTTCAATTAGGATATTGAGGAGACTCACATGCACAAATACGTTTCATATTATAATTAATGGAGTAAAAAATCACAATTTAATTTAGGAACACTCCTAAATTAATATAAGAAAATATATTTTTTTAGGAACACTCCTAAAAAAATATAATTCTTGTATATAGTAGCATATTTGATCGACGATAATTCAACATTTCTCTATTTTGGAGTAGAGGAAAACTCAAAAGTATAATTTTTTTTATGAGAAATCGGATAATTAAGGATAGAAGTGATTATTTTTTGATATAAAATAAATATAAGAAAATTGTTAAGTTAATTAGGTAATTGATACTTCTTTTTTATTTTCTTTTATGTAAAACGTAAAAAATTATTAGAAAAAATAAATTATTTGAACTACATGTAAAATATGCATAAATTTAACTAATAAAAAAATTCATAATTATCATATGTAAAAAGAGAAAAAAGTAAAAGTGATGGGACATTTGTAGAAAAAGGAATTATGGGTGGGGGACCACTGCTATAAAAAAGTTAAGAACGTAACTTTTTGTTACATTGAACAACTCTTTTTTAGTACCTTTTTAATTGATTTGACAATTTATTATATTTTTTTCCTCAGTTATCGTGTAAAACGTAAGAAATTCTTACGTTTTAGTAAAAGTCAACTCCGTTAGTTGTCCGTTAAGAAAAAAGTAGAAAACATAATAAATTATTACGTTTAGCCTATTTTGGTTACTTTTTATATAGATGGCCTATCTTGGTAACTTTTTAATATCGTGACTCATTTTGATTCCTAGTTCTATATATGTTGAAAAGCAATTTAAAATACTAAAGCTCAAATATTTTTAGGAGAACTCAAACATTTGTCCCCTTGTCTAAGGTCTTGTATTAAAGACTTGTCTTCAATTTTAATTAAATTAATTTAGTTATTATTAATAATTGCTTAATTTGAATAAGCAAATGACTAACCTGTTAGAAACATCTGTTGCAATAGATGACTAACTTGTTGCAACAAATAGATAATCTGTTGGAAAATAATTAAAATACTAGGGAACTCAAATATTTTTAGGAGAACACAAATGTTCGTCCCATTGTTGTAGAGAGGTCTTTAATTTTAGCTAAATCAATTTAGTTATTACTAATAATTACTTAATTTGAATCAACAGATGACTAGCATGTTGCATCATATGATTCATCTGTTGAAAAGTATCAAACAGATAGAAAATCTGTTGTAACAGATGGGTCAACTATTAGAAAGCAATTAAAATATTAGGGAGCTTAAACGTTTTTAGGAGAACTCAAATGTTTTTCCCCTTGATCCTTTTGCATTTAATGTATGTTATATTATTTTTGTCTTCTTTACCTGTTTCATGAAATTTTTCATGTGTTTACTTATTCATTGTGCCCCTGTTGAAATTATTTAAAAATTTTTAGGTCAAATTTTGTTCGTATATCACTTGGACATTACTTCATAGCTTATTTTGTAAGTAAAATTATAATTTTTGTTGAATTTCATATTTGGTGTATCTGTTACTGCTACAATGGATAGAACCTGCAACATGAATCCAACATATGAGTCATCTATTGCAACAAGTGAGTAATCTGTTGTCATATATGACTAATCTGTTGCAACAAATAACCCATATGTTGGATTCGTATTACAACACTATAAAATGAATCCAACAGATAAGTAATTTTTTGCAATAAATTAGTCATATATGTTGCAACAATTACTCACTTGTTGCAACAAATTAGTCATATGTGTTGCAATAGATTACTCATTTATTGCAACAAATTAGTCATATATGTTGCAATAGATTAGTTATATATGTTGCAACAGATTACTCATTTGTTGCAACAGATTAGTCATATATGTTGCAACAGATTAGTCATATATGTTGCAATAGATTACTAATCTGTGCAACAGATTAGTCATATATGTTGCAACAGATTACTAATTTGTGCAACGTATTAGTCATATATGTTGCAACAGATTACTAATCTGGGCAACAAATTAGTCATATATGTTGCAACAAATGCTCATCTGTTGGATTCACGTTACATGTTTTATCCATTATTAAAAAACAGCAGTAGTAGATATATCCAGATGAGAAATTCAACTAAAAAATAACACACATTAAAAAAAATAATAAAAAATATAAAAAAATAACAAACACCAACAAATCAAGTTTCTTATTTTCGTCATAACTTAAAAGCCCTAATTTTTTACTTGTGAAAATCGAAAAGAAACGATGAAGGACTCAAAGTTGTTGTCGCCGGAGAATGTTGTCACGTCGACTGACGGTTGAAAGTAAAAAAGGAACGGACAAGAACTCAAAACTATTTATTTTCATAGGTTGAAGTTGCACAAGATTGACGGGAGAAATTTGAAAAGTTGTTTGTTGGGAGAAGTTAAAGAGAGAAACTATCGAGAGAAAGAGAGAAGAGAGAGAGATTGATTTACAGAGGGAGGGAAGTTTTGTAGGTGTGGGTTAATTTATATTTTTGAAAAGATTAAAAAGTTTAAAAAATATTAATCAAGTCCACAATTAATCTAATCAAGTTTTTTAATTATGTTTGACCCATTAAATTGGTCAATGTCACCAATCCTTCATTCAAGACTTAAAAGACACCTTTCTTCAATTTTCTCAACAATCAGAGTTAAATGTCTAACTACCACATTGCCCACTTCTTCCTACTTCCATCGATAAAAAGCCTCAAAATTGAAGGCAACTTCAATTTTTTTCTTATTCCTCAAAATCTCCCATAATATAACGAAACCTTAATCCGTCCATTCTTGAGACTCTTTATGCAACACTAGCAATAAAGACAATATTATTATTGCCTCTGACATTTAGTTGTATCTTATATATAAATTATTTAAGTTGAGTGACTTTGATAGTTTTTTAAAAATTGGGGGTATAAAATTATATTTTAAAAAGTCTTTTCAAAAGTCTAAGAAAAATTTCAAAAAGATATGGTCAAACATAACTCCAACTTCAAATTTTTTTAGTTTTCATGGACAAACACCTACTGAATATTCCGCAATGAAATTGAACAACAGAGAAGGTCAAGGGTTCACAAAAAGTCCTAATAGGATTTTCTGCGCCTTTTTTGTCTTTTTTCTTCTTCAATAAATCAGTCAAGACCAACTTTCCTATATGGTAAATATAATTATACTGAACATTATTCAAAAAGATAACAATCTAAAAATCACTTTGTTAACTCTTCAACAATAATAAAACCAGTGTAATCCCACCCATAGGTGGGTCTGAGAAGGGTGGAGTGTATATAAACCTTACATCTACCTCCGAGGCAGAGAGGTTGTTTCTGATAGACCCTCGACTCAGGGAAAAACATATCAAAGTAGACTGAAAAAAGAAATAACTACAGTGAAGGGATCATGGCAAGATCCTATAGAAAGTATGACATTTTCCAAGGGCTTTTACCTCTCTGAATAACCAATGGTTAATTCTTCTGCTCCCCTTTTCAACAAAATCGGTGTCTTGCATTATTGCTACAAATTCTTTGTAATTGATGCTCCAATCATTATCTTTATCAACTCTTCAACAGTTGCATGAAGTATTCCTATCTAGAGGTATTAGATGTTGCATCCTAGCATACACACAAGTGTACATGATCACATAAGTAGTAAAGTGACCTTTAAAAGCCAAGTATCGATCCCACAGAGACTTATATTCAGAAATAATCTAAATCTAGAATTACTACGATGATTAAGCAAATGTAAAAGTAACTGATAAATTTATAGGTTTGAATCGTAAATTACCCATAACCAAAGTGATAATATAAAGTGCTTGAACAATAATTGGGAGCAAGTCAGGGTTAAGGCACTTCAAATAATCCTACTTAGCTATATACTTTCGTCAGTTTAGTTCATTATCATGGTTGTTGATTCACGAGGTTGATAACATAATTAAGGAGTTTCCATCCTCTAACCATCAATCTAACTTAGACTTACAACTACATCATTGAACGGGGATGTGAGAACCAAGTTAAATGCATTTATATTTTATCCCGTATATGAACCAAGTTGGGCGAATTAGGTATATTACTATCCTAACCACAAATCTTAAATTTTACCCTCTCTATTTGAGATCCCACTCCATACATACCACATTCTAATCTACTGTTCCTCCATCCCTGCTCACAATAGAAATATAGGTTTATCCTAAGGGTAGCGAATCTGTAGAATAGTAAATACAAGGATATATGAACAAAGTAATGATAATAAGCATAAACAAACTCAAACATAAGCTTAAGAATTCATATTATTGGCCTTAACCCTAGAATAGGGTGTTTAGCCACTCATGGAATTACAATGAATCATAATAATAAAATTCATGTGTAATTCCAAAAGTAAACTAAAGTAAAGTATTAAAAACCCTAAGAGAATCCTCTTCACGTGTATTACATCCTCAAAGGTCATCAAGGTGTGTACAATAATATAGGAGTGTCCTATTTATAATGGGAGCCAGGTTGAAACACCCAAGAATGTGGCCTTGCAAAAATTTTGGTTTAACCAAAAACTTCGGCTCAGATTTATGATAATCATGATATGTGTTATGTTGTATTCTAGTTGTATTCTTATTTCTAACTTGTGTAAGGGTTGGTTGATGCATGATTGGTGTGTTAACTTATGTGTATCCTTGCCTCACCACTCATTTGAGGATACATTTTCCAAGTGGAAAAAGAATTAGAACACCTAGACTTGAACCCTTGAAAAGACAACTCCTTTGATGTCTTGGGGGTGGGTACGGTTGAAGGGCTTGAGTCATACCCTTATACACCTCCCTTATAATACCTTGGACAATATTTTAAGGTGGCATACTATATTCTATATGAAATGACCATCCATTGGTCGTAACCAATGCATACGAGTCATATGCTACTCAACCATATAGAGTAAAGTCTCAAAATTGAGTAGACTATTTTGGTCACGAGTGAAGCTTATGATTGGAGGGTGAGTCTTACCATTTGTTTAAGACTCAATGGTTACCTACCATACCCAAAATAGTATGGTTGACCTAGGATAAGACTATGGTATGAGTTAGGGTACCACTCGTACCCTAGGTCACAATTGCTGCAAGATTCATATGGGGAGTCATACCTTTGCACGTGTGGACTGTCCAAATTTTAACCAAGGACCTTTTAGTTATTTACCATGCCTAAAAACCTAAAACCTCTCCCTATATAAGGTATTTTAGCCTCCTAAGTATTCATTTTACAATAAACACTCTAATCACTCTAAAGGTTTCTTGGAGAAAGTTTGGAGGCTAGGGTTTGGAGGTGTTCATCTTGTGTCAAGATTTTTAGTGTTTCATATTGTTTAAGGAATGTAAATCTTACCCTATATAAATATTACTAAAACCCATGTATTTCACACTTTGATTAGTAAGTGTACATGGTGGTTTTGAATCAAATGAAAAAGGGTTTTGTTACCTAACAATGAATAATGATGATTCTTGCTTATATGTGTGTTGGTACATGTTACTGATGGTAGATTATATATGCTGGTTCTTTTTGTATGTTTTTAACATGAAGGTCTTGGGGAGCCCTAGTATTGATGATTTCTACCATGAAAATGGCCTAGTTGAAGGTATGCACCCAAGGTGTTTGTGAAAATATCTAAGTGAGTGGTCTAGTCATTTGTTATTGATGTATTGAACTAGGGCAATGGAACAAAGAATATGAATGAGTGATAAATGGTGTTTTGAAGGAATTGTTAACCATGTGTGATGAAATTTATGACCTTTGTGGTTGGCTAACGAAAGGGTAAAGTCCCTAGATAAAAAGATGAACTCAAATTATGGGTTGAATTCGAGTGTGGTGAGAATATGGCATAGAGTTATTGTAAGGGTCTTGATGACCATATCTTATTTTGTATGATGAATTGAATGAAGGCATTGGCCTATTGCAATAGTTGAGCAATAAAAGCTCCTATAAGGACCTAGTGGTCATGTATGGTGTTGAATTGGCTAAATGGTTAAAGTCCTAAGTGTTGTATTAAACGTATGATTGATCCATGAGTAAAGAGGGATAAAGTCCCTTTGTCAACTAAGAATAGTATGATGTCTTGAGGTTGAAGTCCCTTTCCTTATGAATGGCTTGAGATAAAAGTGTCTCACCCAATGAAATTGCTTGTGGTTAAAGTATCTTGCTCACAGAGATCTCTTGAGATGATAGACCTCGCCCAATATATGGGCACGTGGTTAAATTTCCTTGATTAAATAAATATGATCATGGATAGAGTCCCTTGTGGAATGAATGTTATGTGGTTGAAGTCCTTGGTTAATGGATGGGTGAGCATGGTTGAAGTTCTTTTTCTAAGTATATATTATTGTGGTTAGAGTCCTATGGATAGTGTGAAATGTTGAACCTATAAGTGTGGAGGGTCGGAGTTCCTCATTTCATGCCTATTAAATGAATGCTTGAGAATGTTGATGAGCCTTGATATCTTGATTGGCATGTAACATATCTATATGTATGATTAAGTGTATGAATATGTCAAAATATGATATATATTAATTTGTTGTTGTTTGATGATGTAATTTATCAGTTATGCTTGAGTTACATGTTAGCGTTCCAACCGCTAACCATCTCTAAACGCTATGTCCCCACGTGATGTAGGGTCTGTATCATCTTCTTATTTACCTGCACAGTAACTAGACGATCAGGTGGTTTGTACATTGACTTAAAGGGGTGAGCTTCCTTATATCCATAAGTCATTCATCTCTTAGTCCTTATCTTTAGACGTAGTCTCTTTAAGACTTGGTTTGGTTATAGTCGGGGGCTTGTCCTGATATATATACTTATTTACTTTGCATTGTTCAGTGGTATTGTGAACAACTGTGAACTTGGGCGTAGTTATTACAATGAATCTATTGTTGTATTTTGATATTATTTTGAGATCTTAACTTGTGAATTGGAGTTCCTTCGACTTCTATGATATGATGAAGTATTTAGGTTATGTTACAATGTGACCTCCGGTACATGTGTACTTGAGGTTCCCATGTGACATGGTCCAAAGTTTGGTGTGTGTCAAGTTGGTATCAGAGCCTAGGTTCATGGTTAGTTGGGTGTTCATAATGCCGTGTCAAGTAGAGTCTCTTTTATGGGTCTAAAGCACGCCACACTTATAAAAGAGAAGCTATGAGACATTTTTGGAAATATTTCACTTTCTTGTGTTTCAGTCTTAAGATATAAAGTCTAGGGTTTTGAATTCCTCTAATTCTATTTGGTATCTCTAGATCATGCCTCAAAGGAGATAGGAGACTTTGGAAAACACTATTGAGGGTCCTATGGATGAAGCTCGTGTAACTTTGGAGTTCAGACTCGGGCTAGGGCTACGACATCTGTCCATCCTCGTAGGGTTCCACCCACCAACCCTGCTCATGAGAGTGGTATTCCTCCTTAGTCACCTAAAAGGGATGCTACTAATGCAGTGTTTCATTGATCTATAACCTCTTTACTTAATTGGTAGCCTCTCAAGCGGAGCGTGGCGCTCCAGCTACAGTTCCTTCTGAGGCCACAAGAATCATTTAATTTATGAGGTTAATCCTTCGTATGTTCTCCGGTACGAAGGTTGAGGAAGACCCTCAAGGCTTGATTGATGAAATGCAGAAGATATTCTAAATCATGCATGCCACGGATATTGAGATTGTTAAATTTACTTCCTACCAGTTGAAAAAATGTAGCATACCAATAGTACAAAAGGTGGGAGTTGTCTAGGGGTGTTGATGCTAGCCTCACTATGTGGGAGGATTTCTTCAATGATTTCCTTGACTGCTTTTTCCTTAAGAGTTGAGAGAGGCTAAGGCAAAAGATTTTATAAACTTGAAGCAAAGAAGGATGTCCGTTCAATAGTATGCCTTGAAATTCCATCAATTGTCAAGGTATGCTCCCGAGTTGGTTGCTAGCATGAAGGCTAGAATGCGTAAGTTTGTCTCGGAATTGTCCCATGAGCTAGTTCTTGAAATCAAGGTGGCTTTGTTGATTTAGAAAATAGACATATCTAGGTTGATTTTGTATTTGCAACAAGAAGAGGATGAGAGAAAGAAGCAAGTCGAGCTTAGTGAGACTCAAGAAAGAAGTTTAGGCTTTATGAGAATAGTGGTGGAGATGGTGGCAAATAGCCACGAAAGAAGTGGAGGAGTTCGGTTGTTCTCCTCGACTAGTGTTCGCCCTCCTTACCTAAAGTTTTTGAATGGTTGTCACCCCCAGTTTAGTGAAGGGTCTCAAGTACAGGGTGCCCAATTTTAGACTAGTGGTGCCCAGTCAGCTCTACCCCATCCTCCTTGCAGATTCTGTAGTCAAAGTCATCATGGTCAGTGTGAGCAAGGGAAAAATAGATGTTCTTATTGTGGTCAGTTTGGGATCATGCAGTGTGAGTGCCTCATTCTAGCAGCTTCTTAGGCCAACAGGGCGTCTGTTGCTACCCCCTCTACTCCTATACCAAAGGGTGCTGTGTTTGCATGTAACACCCCGAAAATGGGTCCTGAAGCGTCATACGGTGCTTAAGGCTACAAGTATCCCCAAGCTAACCCTTTGAGCCTGCTACTTCACATAATAATAGGGTTAGAGATGAAATAGACAAATCACGAGCACTATTTTATCAAATCATAAGAAATATTGTGAAAATACTTCGTCCGAACAACCATAACACTAGAAATCTCGACATAAGAACAATCTGACAACTAGTTTGACAAAGCCTTTACAACTCAAGAACTAGAGAGCCATTTGGACAGGTCCCAAACTGACTCATACTCAAACATAAAAGAAATGAAAAACTACTAGATAAAATGAATATCTTAATATAACTAGTCCTCGAACCATGAGGACTCACCACTGTGGAGATGTAGATAAAGGCACTCGAGGATCACTGACGATGCTGGGACGGAGCACCTGAACCTCTATTATGAGATAATTTAGCACACAGACGTATATATGGAATAATACTTTGGGAATGTGCTGAGCATCTGGGGGTGTATGCACATAAATAATCAGTATCACAAGTCTTAGTAGAAAACATGCATGCAATAATAGACGACTCACATAGCTTGACTAAAATTCTCATAAGTTGTGGTTAGGAAATAGATAATAGAAATCACGTGAGTCATTTCACTTTATTCTGGATCTGTATTATTTCTTTGTTCTCAACTTGTAAATTAGATGAAATCTTAAAATATCAACTTTCAGGACATAAGCTATAATCTCATAAAAGCAAAAAACTTCTTGGGAACTTAATAATCATGACAGTTGAAAACTTTAGGAGTCATAAGGTCATAGCCTTCAAAATCAATATACCTGCAAACTTATACTTTTAGCTTAAGGATAGTAAAACTTCTTTAAAAATCAATAACTTGATACTTTAGGAACTTTAAGACTTGAGATTCTAGAAAACTTAAGAGACTTTGGGACACTTGGGACTCGGGATTATATAACTTTGGGAGTTTCTTCTAACCTACATAAACCATGTGAGCTGACGTGGAATCCAACATATTGCCCACTTGGGGAGAGATGTTCTATCCTTGCCATCTTGGAGTATCAATAATTCATCCTCAAAGACTCACAATTTGACAATAAAGTTCAAATCATGACAACAACTCTTGGAAATTCTTGGAAACATGATATCAATATAGGAATGTGCAATTTATATCATGAACTCTCAATTTAGATCCTAATTGAACAAAATAATCATGCAATTCAAGACTTGAACAATTCCATAATCTCATAAACTTGAAATATAGCAAAATAATATGAATTCATCTTGGAAATACGAAATTCTTTAGAAAATCTAAAACTTTTGGGCACTAGAACGAAAGAGTATTCTTGTTCAAACCCCACATACCTTTAAATTAAAACTTTGAGTGAGTTCTTGACTTTGGGTTGCTATTCTTGAAATTAATGGGTGCTTCTTGTAGCCTCGGAATGGGGATTCCAATTCTCAAAAAATTATTGAAAACTGACGGTGAACTTTTGAGTTCTCTTGAAGTTTGTGTAGAAACCTTAAGCAATGTTCTTGGTGTTTTTTGATGAGAGTTTGAATAATATGGTATTTTTGGGGTGTAATCTCGTGTTAAGGATGATAAAGGAGTAGGAAAATACCAATTTTACCCTTGATGGGATGGAGAAAAAAATCTGAAAAATAGAGCACAAAGGCTATGGCTTGGGTGGCGCCTTGCCCAAAGCCTTTGCTAAGGTGGACGGTGCCTTTCCCAGAGCCTTAGCTAAGCTGGGCGGCGCCCCTTAATAGCCTTTAGCTACTGGTTTGGCACTCCAAATGTGCCCTAAATGGATTCCAAAAATTCTGAAACTCACTCGAGATACCTTACGATCTTTCCCCATCGCAACACAACAACAAAATCAAGAAACGGAGGTTGGGAAAGTCGCGAAATAATTAATTGAAGTTCGAGGGATCAAAAATGAACTAAGTGTTGGAACACTTAGCTAAAATTCTAAGTGTTAAGTTTTTTTTTAACTTGCTTCGAATGCTTTGACAACGAGAAAACTTTATGGGGTCTTACAATATCTCCCCCTTGGAAAAATTCATAGATAGATATGTTCAAAATGTAGAGAAAATGAAGGATACACAACTGAAATATTTGGCTAATCTGACTTTACTTCATTCTAAACCTTCGGATACTTCATAGAATACATAAGCTTATGATAAGAATGGCTATACAGCTGCAACTTTGATTAGAAGGTGACTAAATTAAGAAAGAATAGTACCTTCAGCTTGATTTGAACTTGCGGAGAAGAGGTATGGGTACTTGGATTGCATAACTGCTTTTGCTTCCCATGCAACACCCTCAACTGATTGGTTCCACCACAAAACTTTGACTAAGGGAACTTTTTTTTCCTTAGTCTCCGGACTTGGTAGTCTAGGATTTCAACTAGAACCTCATCAAAAGAAAGACTGTCCAGAACATCACTGCTTTCCAAAGGATCTATAATAATAGAATCACCAATACACTTCTTAAGCATAGAGACATGGAAGATAGAATGAATAGCTGATAGTTCTGCAGGTAACTCTACTTCATAAGCTACTTTCCCAACACGGTTAAGAACTCTATAAGGGATAACATACCAGGGACTAAGCTTCCTCTTTTTCCCAAACTGTTTCACCCCTTTCATTGGTGAAATTTTTAGATACACCAAATCATTAACTTCAAACTCAAGGTCTCTTCTCCTCACATCTGCATATGACTTTTGATGACTCTGAGTTGTTTTCAACCTTTCTCTAATCAACTTTACCTTCTCCATAGCCTCAAACACTAAATCAGGTCCAATCATAGCAGCTTTGCCTACTTCAAACCAACCTATGGGTGACCTACACCTTCTACCATACAAAGCCTTAAATGGTGCTATCCGGATGCTAGAGTGATAACTATTGTTATAAGAAAACTCAATCAATGGTAGATGCTCATCCCAAATGCCTTTGAAATCAAGAGCACATTCTCTCAACATATCTTCTAAAGTTTAGATGGTTCTCTCAGCCTGACCATCTATCTGCAGATGAAAAATGGAACTCAAATGCACTTGGGTACGAAGACCCCTCTGAAAAGCTCTCCAAATCTGCAAAGTGAACTGAGTACCCCTAGCCAAAATAATAGACAAGGGAACTCCATGCAATCTGACTAACTCCCAAATATACAATCTAGCATAGTCCTCAGCTGCATAAGATGTGTGCACAAGCAAGAAATACACTGACTTAGTCAGCCTATCCACAATCACCCAAATAGAATTATGATGATGATGCGAAAGAGGTAAACCAGTCACAAAGTCTATATTTATCTCTTCCCACTTCCACGTGGGAATACTAAAATCTTGCATCACACCATCAGTCCTTTGATGATCTATATTAACCTGTTGCCAAGTTTCATACTTCGACACAAACTCTGCTATATCCTTCTTCATACCACTCCACTAATAGATTTCTCGCAAGTCACGGTACATCTTGGTAGCACCGGGATGAATAGAACATCATGCACCATGTGTCTCTATCATAATCCTCTGTCTCTGATCATCAACACAAGGAACACACAATCTACCCTTTAATCTCAACACACAATCTCTTCCTTAGGAGAAAACCTCTACTCTTTGGTCCTTAGCTGACTCCTTCAGTCTGACCAAACTAGCATCTAAGTCTTGCTTATCCTTTACTTCCAAAACTAAAGAGGATTTGGAACTACTTTGTACCAAGACATTCCCCTCAGCGGAATCAAGTAGTCTAACCCTTAATCTTGCTAAACGATGCATATCATAAGCTAACTCTTCTTTACCCTTCTCTACATGAGCAACCCTGCCCATAGACAACCTGCTAAGGGTGTCTGCCACTATGTTAGCCTTGCCCAGATGATACAACACACTCATATCATAATATTTTAGCAACTCTAACCATCGCCTCTGCCTAAAATTCAACTCCTTTTGAGATAACACATACTGCAGACATTTGTGATTAGTGAACACATTAACATAAACACCATACAAATAGTCTCCAGATTTTCAAAGAGAAAACCACAACAGCTAGTTCAAGATCATGAGTTAGGTAATTATTTTTATGGGATTTCAACTGTCTAGAGGCATAGGCTATAACCTTACCTCTATGCATCAACACACAACCCAAGCCAACTCTAGAAGCATCACAATACACCACAAAACCATCAACACCATTAGGCAAAGTCAACACAGGGGCTGAGGTGAGTTGAGTCTTCAACTCCTAAAATCTCTTCTCACAGGAATCTGACCAAAGGAACTTATCTTTCTTTTGGGTCAACCAGGTCATGAGAGATGCAATAGAAGAGAAACCCTCAATAAAATGGTGGTAATAGCCAGTTAGACCCAAGAAACTCCTAATGTCAGTCAGAGAGATAGGTCTAGGACAACTTTTTACAGCTTCTATCTTTTGGGGATCAACTCTAATGCCTTCGATTGAAATAATATGACCCAGAAAAGCTACAGACCTTAGCCAAAACTCACACTTGCTGCATTTAGCGAACAACTGGAGATCTCTAAGAGTTTGCAAGATAATTCTAAGATGATCTGCATGCCAACCTCACTTCGGGAATACAAAAGAATATCATCTATGAAAACAATGACAAACATATCAAGATACTGCTTGAATACTGATTCATGAGGTCCATGAAGGCTGCGGAAGCATTAGTTAGTCTGAAAAACATAACAAGAAACTCAAAGTGACCATAACGGGTTCTAAAGGCTGTCATTGGGATGTCACACTCCCTTACTTTGAGTTGGTGATAACCGAATCTAAGGTCTATATTGGAGAAATAACTTGCACCCTAGAGTTGGTAAAATAAGTTGTCAATTCTAGGAAGAGGGTACTTGTTCTTGACTGTGAATTTATTAAGCTGACGATAGTCAATGTACATATGCAAAGAACCATCTTTCTTCCGCACAAATAGGATGGGTGCGCCCCAAGAAGATATACTGGGTCTTATGAAACCTTTGTCTAAAAGATCTTTGAGTTGTTCTTTCAACTTCTTAAGCTCTGTGGGTGCCATACGGTAGGGAGAAAAAAAAATAGGTTGAGTGTCGGGAAGAAAATCAATTCCAAATTCTATCTCTCTATTGGGAGGTACCTCTAGGAGATCTTCCAAAAAATATCAGGAAACTCATTAACAATGTTGACTGACTGAATAGTAGAAATCTCAGACTTTATGTCTTTAACTTTGACTAAATGATAGATGTAACCTTAGGATATAAGCTTTCTGGCTTTGAGATAAGAAATAAAATGACTTTTGGGAGATACTGAGCTTCCGGACCACTCAAAGACTAGCTCATCAGGAAACTAAAACTTAACCACATGGGTACGGTAGTCTATAGATACATAACAAGAGTGAAGCCAGTCCATACCCAGAATGAGATCAAAATCAACCATATCCAACTCTTTCAGATCAGCAAATATAACGCTATGAAGGATAATAATAGGACACTCTTTATACACTTACCAAGCAACAATGGGCTCCCCTACTGGAGTAGATACTAGAACAGGCTTAGGGATATATTCAGGACTCATTTCAAAATTCACAGCAACCAATGGTGTCACATAAGAAAAACTTGACCCGGGGTCCAACAACACATAAACATCAAAGTAAAATACGCAGAGCATACCAGTAACAACGTCGGGAGAACCCTTCAGCTTATGACAGGAATGTAAGGCATAGAATCTATTTTAGTGCTGACCGCCAGCAGTGCTAGAATAAGCACCCTATGGAGGAGATGGACGGGCTATGAAAGTTGGTGCATTGGTGGCCTGTGCCTGTGGTCGGGTATCTCTGCTCCCTTGTCTGGCTTATGGGTACTCTCTAAGTCTGTGTCCTATCTTACCACAACTGAAACATCCTTTCTGATCAGCCAAACACTCACCAGGATGGGTCCTACCACACTTAGCAATGGGTGGAAAATTAGGCCTGTTACTCACACTATTTTGGGATCTAGACACAACAGGCTTGTTCTCTTGCTCCTGCCTACCTCTGGGTGTGGGAGCACTAGCGGATAAAGGTATTGGTATGGATGGATAACTCTGGAATAAAGGGAGGTTCCCTCCATGGGACCTAGCCTGACCATACTTATGCTGCTCGAATCTAGCTCTCTTATTTCCCCTTACCCTATCTCTTTCCCTTATCTTATCCACCTCTATCTACTGTGCATGTATTATCAATCTGTACAGATCCATATCCTTATTTAAAATAGAAGTCCTGCACTCTTTCAATACCAAACTAGATACACCTGTCACAAACTTGCTCATGCTAGAGCGGGCATCAACAATCAAGTCAGGAGCATATTTTGTTAACTGGTTAAACTTCAGGCAGTACTCCTTAATAGTCATGGAGCCCTGCCTTAAGTTTATAAACTTCTCTACTTTCCCCTCCCTTATTTCTAACAGAAAGAACTTATCCAAGAACGCATCTTGGAACGCCTGCTAACTAATAGGGGCATCATCTTTTCCTTTATTCTTTTTCCATGTACCAACCCAGTCATAAGCAATGTCCTACAACCTGTAAGATGCTAAATCTACACTTTCTTTCTCAGACACATGCATCACCTGCGTGATCTTTCTTACCTCTTCAAGATATAATTATGGGTCCTTACCTACCTTAGACCCATAGAACTTTGGTGGATTAATCTGTATGAAATCACTAATCCTGGTAGTAGCTAAATTATATCCCTACTGCTGCAAAGCTATGGCCTAGTTATTGGCTTGAACATTCATAGTGACTGTTTGGGCTAGCACCTGAAAAGGTGCCTAAAACTCGGCAGGGGACACATTTTTGTTCAAGGGATCAGCAGGCCAAGGTTGCTGATCATTGTTGTTTCTGTGGGATCGACGAGGAGGCATTTTTTGAAATAAGAGAGCACGAATTAATAGCTGTGAGAGACATCTTTAAGCATGATAGACTCTGAAAGAAAGAAATGATTTTTTCCTAAATGTTTCATAGCCCTTTGTTCATACATGTGGCACGCTACATACCGATGATTAAGACTCTACTTAATTCGGATTGTCAAACTCCCTAGGACTCCTTAAACCTTAGGCTCTGATACCAAGTTTGTATACCCTAAAAATGGGTCTCAAAGCATCACACGGTGCTTAAGGATACAAGTAGCCCCAAACTAACCCTTTGAGCCTACTACTTTACATAATAACTTGCTTAGAGATGAAATAGAAAAATCACGGGCACTGTTATATCAAATCATAAGAAATACTATGAAAATACTTCGTCCAAACAACCATAACACTAGAAATCTTGACATACTAATAATTTGACAACTAGTCTGACAAAGCCTCTACTACTTAGGAACTAGAGAGCCATTAGGATTGGTCCCCAACTGACTCATACTCAACTGAAAAGAAATGAACAACTATAAGATAAATTGAATATATGAATATAATTGGTCACTGACGAGGCTGGGATGGAGCAGTTGAACCTACATTATGAGATAATGTAGCACACAAACATATATGTGGATCAATATTTTGGGAATGTACTGAGCATGTGGGGATGTATGTAAATAAATAATCAGTATCATAAGTCTTATAAGAAAACATGCATGCAATAATAGATGACTCACATAGCTTGAATAAAATTCTCATAAGTTGTGGCTAGGAAATAGATAATATAAATCACGTAAGTCATTTCACTTTATTCTGGATCTGTATTCTTTCTTTGTTCTCAACTTGTAAATTAGATGAAATCTTAAAATATCAACTTTTAGGACATAAGCTATAATCTCATGAAAGCAAGAAACTTCTTGGGAACTTAATAATAATGATACTTTAAAACTTTAGGAATCATAGGGTTAACTTTAGGAATCATAGGGTTATAGACTTTAAAATCAATATACCTTCAAACTTACACTTTTAGCTTAAGGATAGTAAAACTTTCTTAAAACTCAAGAACTTGATACTTTAGGAACTTTAAGACTTAAGACTCTAGAAAACGTAAGAGACTTTGGACACTTGGGACTCGGGATGGAAGTATAAGTACACTTCTTAGAGTATCAATAATTCATCCTCAAAGACTCACAATTTCACAATAAAGTTCAACTCATGACAACAACTCTTGGAAATTCTTGGAAACATGATATCAATATAGGAATGTGCAATTTATATCACGAACTCTCAATTTAGATCATAATTGAACAAAATAATCATCCAATTCAAGACTTGAATAATTCCATAATCTCATAAACTTGAAATATAGCAAAATAATATGAATTCATCTTGGAAATACAAAATTCTTTAAGAAAATCTAAAATTTTTGGGCACAAGAACGAAAGAGTGTTCTTGGTCAAACCCTACATGCCTTGAAATTAAAACTTTAAGTGAGTTCTTGACTTTGGGTTGCTATTCTTGAAATTAATGGGTGCTTCTTGTAGCCCTCGAAATGGGGATTCCAATTCTCAAAAAATTATTTAAAACTGACGGTTAACTTTTGAGTTCTCTTGAAGTATATGTAGAAACTGTAAGATATGTTCTTGGTGGTTTTTGATGAAAGTATGAATAATATGGTATTTTTGGGGTGTAATATCATGTTAAAAATGATAAAAGAGTGGGAAAATACCAATTTTACCCTTAATGAGACAGAGAAAAGAAGCTGAAACTGGGCACAAAGGCTATGATCTGGGCGGTGCCTTTCCCAAAGCCTTTTCTAAGGTGGGCGGCACCTTGCCCAGAGCCTTAGCTAAGCTGGGTGGTGCCCCTTAATAGCCTTTAGCTACTGATTTGACACCCTAAACGTTCCCTAAATAGATTTCACAAATTCCAAAACTTATCCCAGATACCTTACGACCTTGACCCATCACAACGCAACAACAAAATCAAGAAAAAGAGGCTGGGAAGGTCATGAAATAATTCATCAAAGTTTGAGGGCTAAAAAATAAACTAAGTGTTGGAACACTTAGCTAAAATTCTAAATGTTAAGCTTATTTTAACTTGATTAGAAGGATTTGACGATGAGGAAACTTTACAGGGTCTTACATTGTAGTTGCTTCTATTTTTGGCACCAGCACTGGCCAAAACCGCTTGTATGCACTTGCTACTCGCCAGGATTTTGATGCATATCCCAATATTGTCATGGGTATGTTGAGAATTTTCTCCTGTGATGTATATTAATTGCTTGATCCAGGGTCTTCCAATGTGACCCCATATGTGGCTGTGTGTCCTGATTGTGGTCCCGAGAGTATGTCATTTCTTTTTCTATTTCTACCCCGATAGGGGACTCGGTGGTTTTTGAAAGAGTCTACAGGGGATGTTTGATATTTATTGGCGGTAGAGATACTCTTATTGACTTGATAAAGTTAGGCATGGTTGATTTTGATGTTATCCTGTGAATGGATTGGTTACATTCATGTTATGCTTCCTTGTATTATCGGACCCGTAGGGTCATGTTCAAATTTTCTAATGAGTCGGTCATTGTACGGGAGGGTGGTTCTTTGGTGCCTAAGGGAAGGTTTATTTCTTCTCTTAAAGCCTGAAGGTTGATTTCAAAGGGGTGTTTGTACTATTTGGTCCGAGTTAAAGATCCTAACTCAGAAAATTAAAGCCTTCTCTAAAATCTATTTCTGTGGTTAATGAGTTTCTCGAGGTATTTTACAATGGTCTTCACGGTGTTCCTCCCGATAGGGAAAGTGACTTTGAAATTGATCTTATTTTGAACACCCATCTGGTCTCTATCCCTTCTTGTAGAATGAGTCCAACGAAGTTAAAAATACTTAAGAAGCAATTGAAGGAACTCTTAGATAAAGGTTTTATCTATCCTAGTATGTCTCCTTAGGGTGCTCCCATGTTGTTCATGCACAAGAAGGATTGTTTTTTTCATATGTGCATTGATTATCGTCAGTTGAACAAAGTGATCGTAAAGAACAAATATCCTCTTCCCAGGATCGATAATTTATTTGATTAACTTCAAGGTGCGAAGTGTTTCTCTAAGATTGATCTTAGATCGGGTTATCATCAAATTAAGATTAGACTACCTTTAGAACCAGGTATAGTCACTATGAGTTTTTTGTCATGTCTTTCGGGTTGACCAATGCCTCGATAAAATTCATCGATTTGATGAATAGGGTCTTCCATTAGTTCTTGGACATGTTTGTCATTTTCTTTAATGATGATATCTTAGTGTACTCTAAGAGTGAGTCGGATCATGTAGATCACCTCCGTGCCGTATTGCAAACTTTGAAGGATCATCATTTGTACGCCAAGTTCTCAAAGTGTGAGTTTTGGATGAAATCCATTTCTTTTCAAGATCATGTCATCTCTAGTGAAGGGATCATGGTGTATCCCCAAAATATTATGGCGGTTAAGAAGTGGCCTATACCTGCGATTCCAACAATTATTTGGAGTTTCTTGGATCTAGAATATTATTATAGAAAGTTTGTGGAGAGTTCTTACACTATAGCTACCCAATTGACCAAATTAACCTAAAAGAAGGTCAAGTTCTTATGGTCTGATGCGTGTAAGGATAGTTTTGAGAAAATGAAAGACAAATTGATTTTGGCTTTGATTTTGACCTTATTTAAGGGTATTAATGGTTTTGTCATTTATTATGATGCTTCTCGAGTCGGTCTTGGTTGCGTGTTGATGCAACATGGTAGTGTGGTAGCCTATGCTTTAAGGCAATTGAATTTTCATGAAAAGAACTACCCCACCCATGACTTAGAAGTGTTAGTCGTGGTCTTTGCTTTGAAAATTTGGCGGAATTACCTCTATGGTGTTCACGTTGATATATTTTTGATCATAAAAGCTGTTAATATGTGTTTACCCAAATTTAGTTAAATCTATGGATAAGAAGGTGGCTTGATCTATTGAAAGACTATGATATGAGTCTTCTTTACCATCCCCATAAGGAGAATATAGTCGCTAATGCTCTTAGTAGATTGTCTATGGGGGAGTTTGGCCCATGTTGATGAGGATAAGTGGGAGTTGGTGAAAGATATTCACTGTTTTGAGAATCATGGAGTTCTACTTGCGGACTCCAAGGATGGAGGTAGGTTTGTGCATTCGGTATCTCAATCATCTCTTGTTGTTGAGATAAAGAAAAAACAAGTATTGGACCCCGACTTGATGAAGGTCAAGGGTAATATGGGTCAACATAAAGCCGCAGACTTTGTGATTGGTGGTGATTGTATCTTGAGGTACCAAGGTAGGCTATATGATCCTAAAATTGATGGATTGAGGGAAAGAGTCACGGCCGAGGCTCATGGAGCCCGTTATGCTATTCATCCCTATTCCACCAAGATGTATCATGACCTTAGAGAGTTCTATTGGTGGAATAATATGACGCGTTATGTTGCTATCCATATGGCTAAGTGTATGGAGTTCCAACAAGTAAAGCTTGAGAACTTGAGCCCCGGTACCCTATACTTAGATATTGTATGGCCCAAGTGAAAGTGGGAGGCAATTAATATGGATTTTGTTACCCATCTTCCTAGATCCTAGAACTAATGTGATTCTATTTGGACCATTGTTCATAGAATGACCAAGTTCTCTCATTTCTTTCCCGTGAGAACCAATTTCTTAGTGAAAGATTATGCTAAGATATATCTAGTGGAGATCATGAAATTGCATGGTGCTCCGATGACTATTATTTTGGATCCTGGTCATCCATTTTCATCCTAATTTTGGAAGTCATTCCAAAAGGGTTTGGGTACTAGAGTGTTCATTAGTACCGCTTCTCACCCACAAATGGATGATCAAGTTGAGAGAACTATCTAAAAATTGGAGGATATGTTGCAGCCTTGTGTTTTTTATTATGGTGGTAGTTGGTATGACCACTTGCCTTTGATTGAATTTACCTATAATAATAGCTACTACTCTAGCATTATCATGGTACCTTTCGAGGCATTATATGGTAGGAGATGTCGATCTCCTATTAGGTGATATGAAGTTGGAAAGGGTAAGTTTCTTGGGCCCGATTTAGTTCACCAATCCTTAGAGAAGGTAAAGGTGATTCATGATAGATTGAAAACCATTCAAAGTCGCTAAAAGTCCTATGTGGATGTAAGGCATAGAGACTTAGAGTTTAATATGGGTGATTGGGTATTCTTGAAAGTGTCTGCCATGAAGGGAGTGATGTGGTTCGGTAAAAAGTGAAACCTTAGTCCCCGTTATGTTGGTCCTTACTTAATTAAGAAGAAGGTTGGAAATGTTGCCTACGAGTTAGAGTTTCCTCCTAGTATAACTCCTTTCACCTGGTTTTCCATGTGTCTATGTTGCAGAAATATATGGGTGACCCTTTCTTGGTTGTTCTCTCAGAAGATTTGTATCTCGAACTCTTTATCATATGAGGAGATCCTCGTAAGGATCTTGGATCAGCAAGTTCTCCCATTTCGAACAATAAAAATGGCTTTGGTGAAGGTTGTATAGAGGAACCAGAAGTTCGAGAAAGGTACTTGGGAGGCGGAGGAGGACATAAAGTCCAAGTATCTACATTTATTTCCCATTCTGGAAGCTTGTGATGGAGGTATGTGTTAATCTCTTTACCTTGATGTATGCCTTGATAGGCAATGGTTGAAGTCCCTAAGCTTTAAATTGATTTATGTTTTTGTTAGACAATGGATTAAAGTTCCCAATGTGTGAATTAATTTGTGTCTTGTTGGACCATGGTTTTAAGACCCTAATGCTTTGAAATCGTGTGTGTTGTGTTATGATGAGTTTAAGTCTCTAGTACCTTGAGTTGATTTATGTTATTGATAGATGAAGGGGTAAAGTCCCTAATGCTTTGAGTTGCTGTATATATTTGATAAGTTGATGGGTTGGATTCCCTAAATAGTGAGATGAGTAAGTGTTGGATATGTAATGGGTTGTAGTCCTAAGACCAATGAAATAAAATGGTTGATCGATGATGATCATGACATATGTTGTGTTGCAACATTGTTGTGTCTTGCTCTTAATTTTTGTTTAAAGGTTGTTTGTGATGTGTGCTAATGTGTTGACTTGTGTTCATGCTTTCCTTAGCCGTCATTCATGGACGAATGATCTTAAGTGGGGCAAATGAAACACCCAAGAATCTGGCCTTGCAAAAATTTTGGTTTAAGTAAAAAACTTCATCCTTGATTTATGATGATCATGATATGTGTTGTGTTGTATTCTTGTTGTGTGCTTGTTTCTAACTTGTGTAAAGCTTTGTTGATGCATGATTGGTGTGTTAGCTTGTGTGTATGCTTGTCTCACCCCTCATTCAACGATACATGGTCCAAGTGGAAAAAGAATTGGAATACCTAGATTTGAACCGTTGAAAAGACAACTCCTTTTGATGTCTTGGGGGTTGGTACAATTGAAGGGCTTGAGTCATACCCTTGGTCATGACTCATATTTTTTTGCCCTTCCCCTATTGTACCATGGAAAACATGTTAAGGTAGAATACTATCTTCTATACGAAATGACCATCCATTAGTCGTAACCAATGCATACGAGTCGTATGTTACTCAACCGTATAGAGTAAAGTCTCAAAACTGAGTAGACTGTATTGGTCACAAGTGAAGCTTATGATTGGAGGGTGAGTATGCCCTTTGGTTATGAATCAATGGTTCCCTCTCGTACCCATAATAGTGTGGTTGACTTAGGAGAATCCTAGGGTACGAGTTAGGGTACCACTCGTACCCTAGGTCACGATTGCCATAGAATTCGTATAGGGGAGTCGTACCCCTCCACATTTGGACTGTCCATATTTTAACCAAGGAAAATTTGGTAATTTCCCATGCCTAAAACTCTAAACTCTCTCCATATATAAGGTATTGTAGCCTCCTAAGTCTTCATTTTACAATAAACACTCTAATCACTCTAAAGACTGTTTGGAGCAAGATTGGAGGCTAGGGTTTGGAGGTGTTCATTTTGTGTCAAGGAAGAGTCAAGATTGTTGGTGTGTCATCTTGTTTAAGGAATGTACCTCTTCCCCTCTTTAAATATCTCTAAAACCCATGTATTTCACACTTGGATTAGTAAGTGTACATGGTGGTTTTGAATAAAATGAAAAGTGATTTGTTACCTAATAATGAATAAGTTTTTTCCTTTAAACACTGAATGTCCCCCCAAAGAAACACTTTCCACCTTGATGGATGTGGCTTGCTAACTACAATACTAGTCACCAAAATAGTGAAAGATGTTTAGTTGATTAATAATTATTACTAACATAGTTTAGGAAAAGCGAAACAAGCTGCAAAATCATGATGCTTTTGGATCCCAGGTTGTTTGCCCTGATTGGGAGAAAAGTTAAGTTGGCCAATAGGTTGGGGAGTAAAAGACTTTTTGAAAAATAATAAAGTATGATGGGCCTATAAATAGTGGAAAAGGAAATGTATGATTATTGAGTATTTGAGTTGAGGCCATTTGGTTCAAAATGTTATTTTTGTGGGGAATATAATGCATTGAGATTTTATGAGAGTGATTAATAATGAGAGAATCAATGTCATACAATAATTAAAAACAAATAGATTATTAGATATAAATTACTTAATTTAAAAGTATATTCTATCTTCAGTTTGTATAATCATCGCTTTCCTAATATGCATATTTTAATAGAGACTGATTAACTTTATGGATTCACGATCATTTATGAATATTTAGTGATTTCTTATTACATATATAAGATTGAGGAATTAAAATTTCTTAGTCATTATATTAGGGTAAAGACTACTAAATTCACCTAAACTGTACATTGTAGTGTAGATCGGCCATCACTTGTATTCTTATTTCACATTTCACTCATAATTTAATACTTATATTATTTATAACATCAATCAAACACTATATTAGTTATGCAATAATTTATTCTTTTGATACTATCAATTAAATTTTAAATTTTCTTATGTTAGAATTAATTATCTTA
This sequence comes from Capsicum baccatum var. pendulum, assembly GCA_030864225.1. Lineage (NCBI taxonomy): Eukaryota > Viridiplantae > Streptophyta > Magnoliopsida > Solanales > Solanaceae > Capsicum > Capsicum baccatum. Next base: position 235,852,257 of record CM061550.1, read on the forward strand.
TTACCATTAATCAAGTGACCGCCAAAGGTAGGTTGGAATTGTATGTTTACGTACAATTTGGTGACACGGCTATATCCACATTAATCACCATGTCAATTCAAAAGATTTATTAAATGAAGAAAACAAGATTAGATTCTTCAGAGTTAATGCCCGATTAGATATTTTGTTTTATAACCACTAAATGATTGAATCATTTTTCAATTTAGATTTGGACTTAAAATAGTAGTTATTGTTTGTCATTTCCAAATCCTAAATTCAGTATGTTACACATTTGGGTTTTCCACTAACAATATTTATATCCGATAGTTATTGTATATAAATAGTATCCAGACATGTAGTATTTCCTCCGTCCAACAATAATTGCCACTATTGACTGGACATATTAAAAAAAAATACTAGAGGTAGTTTTACTTTATCACCCTATGAATATAATAAATTTTATATCTTAGAAAATACATTGAGTGATGAGTATTATTTAAGAGCAAGGATAAAATGAGTAAATTATGTATTTTTTTGTCTAATCTCGATAAGCATTGTTGTATTTAAAAATAATATAGTGGTCAACTACTGATGAACGAAGGGAGTACATCTGTGTAATTAGAAAATTTCTTGTAATGGAAAGCAAATGGATTTTGTGGACTTAATTATCTTTGTCTAGTAGTGGCCAGAAGGATTAATAATAGTCAATAATCACCATAATCAAACTTGACTTCAATTTTCCAAGAAGAGAAAAGTCATGTAGCACAAGGTTTGAATTTTCTTTGTGGCCTGTTGGTTTGGGCTTCACTAGGACTTGGTTTACACGACTGGAATCAATTTCCACTCTACACGTATATGTATGTTAGTACACGTTATTGATGGTATATTGTATATGTGGATGCTTGTTGTATGTTGTTTAACATGAGGGTCTTGAGAAACCATAGTCTTTATGATATCTACCATGAAAATGGCCTTGTTGAAGGTATGCACCCAAGGTGTTTGTGAAAATGTCAGAGTGGTCTAGTCATATGTTATTGATGTATTGAACTAGGGCAATCACCCAAAGAATATGAATGAGTGATAAATGGTGTGTTGAAAGAATTATGAACCATGTGTGATGAATTTGATAACCTTGGTGGTTGGCTAATGAAAGGGTAAAGTTCCTAGATATAAGATGAACTCAAATTGTGGGTTAAATTTGAGTGTGGTAAGAATGTGGCATAGAATTGTTGTAAGGGTCTTGATGACCATATTTTATTTTGTAGGATGAATTGATTGAAGGAATTGTCCTATTGAAATGGCTGAGCAATGAAGGCTCCCATAAGGACCAAGTGGTCATGTATGATGTTGAATTGGCTAAATGGTTAAAATCCTTAAGTATTGTATTGAACGTATGATTGATCCATGAGTAAAGGGGGCTAAAGCCCCATTATAAACTAAGGATAGTGTGATGGCTTGAGGTTGTAGTCCTTTTCCTTATGAATGGCTTGAGGTTAAAGTCTCTCGCCCAATGATATTGCTTGTGGTTAAAGTCCCTTGCTCGAAGAGATCTCTTGAGGTGATAGTACCTCTCCTAATGTATGAGCATATGGTTAAAGTCCCTTTCTTAAATGAATATGAGTATGGATAGAGTCCCTTGTGGAATAAATGTGTATGTGGTTGAAGTTCTTGGTTAATGAATAGGTGAGCATGGTTGAAGTCCTTTGTCTAAGTGTATGTGATTGTGGTTAGAGTCCTATACATAGTGTAAAATGTTGAACCTATAATTGTGGAGGGTCGGAGTTCCCCCATTTCATGCCTAATGAATGAATGTTCGAGAATGTTGATGAGACTTGATATCTTGATTAGCATGTAACATATATATATGTATGATTAAATGTATGAATGTGACACACTGCAATATATATTTATTTGTTGTTGCTTGATTATGTACTTTATCACTTATCCTTGAGTTACATGCTAGCATTCCAACTGCTAACCATCTCCGGATGCTACATGTCCATACGACATAGGGGCCGGAGAATCTTCTTATTTACCTGCACAGTGATTAGACGATCAGGACAGTTTGTGCATTGACTTGAAGGGGTGAGCTTCCTTACATCCGAAAGATATTCATCTCTTGGTCCTTATATTTAGACTTAGTCTCTTTAAGACTTGGTTTGGATATAATCGAGGGCTTGTCCTGAATATATACTTATTGACTTCGATTTGTATAGAGGTATTGTGAACAACTGTGAACTTGGGCATAGTTCTTATAATGAATCTATTGTTGCCTTATGATATTATTTTGCGATCTTAACTTGTGTATTGGAGTTCCTTCAAATCCTATGATATGATGAAGTGTTTAGGTTGGGTTACGGGGTGCCTCCGGTACATGTGCGCTTGAGGTGCCCATATGACATGGCCCAAAGTTTGGGGCGAGTCACAAGTGTCAATTTTTAATATATAGGCCTACCACGCTAAGGAATTGGCGCAATAAGGGAGTGACACACCCTTATCATGGATGCACACTAGAAATTACAATTCTAGTTTTTGTCGAAGGGCGTGTCACACCCTTATCTCGGAGGCTAGAGGGCACGACACGCCCTAGTGCTCAGAATTTTCAGATTTTGTTCATGTTTGCTCCATCCATTTGACTTTAAGTTCCTGACTTCGTGATTGCTTTTCCTTTTCAATTTAGCCTGCATATTATTCCATAATTGATTTTAATATCTCATAAAGCTACTATATCAACAAAAACCATTAATTAGAGCTTAATTACTACACAATAGAATTTAACAAAATAAACTAGAACAACACATAACTCAAGCTATCAACACTACTCTTCTCGTCTAAACTGTAAGTGATCATTTTAGTTATGAATTTATTTTTAACACACCTTAAACATTATCAACAAGTAGGTCAATACTTAGATACTTAATTATATGAATATTAACTCATTATACACACAAAGGTCCTCAAAACTAGGCTAAATAAGGCTAGATAATGACACTTAGGTGCATAATTCCACCTAATATCATCACCCTACACTTAAAGCCTTGTTCTTCCTAGAACAACTTTTTACATTAAGCATCATCTAAGGAAGACTCTAACATTACTCCTACAAGTAAGACACTGAAGTTAGAACTATAATTGTCATGACCTAAACCAGGGCCTAGTCGTGACTGGTCTCTCAAGTCCAATAAGGACCAAAGACCAACCCCAACATGAAACACCGCAGTGTTGGTCCCTAAAAAAATTCTGAGTTATGAGCTAATTACTCTAACTATGACTCTCCTTGCGAGTCGTAGGGAGTCATTACGGGTCATAGGACCAGTCGTAATGTGCCCAGTGAGAATTTTCTAAGTTAGTATATTGAGTAGGACTACCATTTTATGAGTTGTAAGGACTTTAAAAGACTCGTATGGTACTTTTCAGGAGAAAACTATCGTGATGCCCAAAATATTTTGTCTTGAGTACGACTAGGATGTAATGAATTGTATGGACTCATTACGAGTTGAATGGACTCATTAAGAGTCATAAGGTCCCTTCCTTAACCAGACCAGTATCGGTGGTCCGAGACACTGTCAAAATTATGAGTGATGAGAAATAAGTCATAGGGTGACCCTACGAGTCATAAGATCACCCATAATGACTGGTGGTTTATTTTACAGCTTTTCAATGAGGGTATTTTAGACATTTTCCTCTTATTTTAATAATAACCCATGACCTATCAACATACTTGGAACCCTATTTTCATCCATAATACACATCAAATACACTTTCTTCTCACTCAACTCCTCTCAAGCATCAATACTTAGGGTTTCCAAGAAGTGGGTTAAGTAGATCTTCACGGGTTGAATTCTCTCCATAATCTTGGGTATTTTAGGCATGTGAATCTACCCTTCAACTCGTTTTATCTAATGCATTAATTTACATGGTTAATTATATGGATTTGAAATAAGTTTTTTTACATGGTTGAGGGCTTTGACATGAATGGTTCATTAATTGATTTACCATGCATTATTATGCATTATTCATGATTTGTTAATGGTTTTAAACGTGTGGGATGCATGTGATTGGAGAATAATCAAAGGGGTTATGTTTTCCCCTATTGTGATGAATTTTGTTTTGACATATGATTTTGGAAATTGAGTTCCCTCAACCAAAATGTGAATTTGACAATGATACATGGTTTTTTCACATGTTTTGACTTGCTCACTTGACCTAATGCATTGACATAAAAGGTTAATAAACTGTGGTATGATTTTATTAAACTTTAGGGTATGTGAATTTTCTGTGTGAATGCTAATTGAACCTAAGGGGTCATGATTTTTCCCCATGTGATGGTTAATGGATTGTGGCATGTTAATGAACTTGAAAATAGGGTTGGTCTGACGATACCAATGGGATGCAACAAAAATAACAAACCCAGTGTTTCCTACATAGTGGGGTATGGGGAGGGTAAGATGTACACAGTCTATACCACTACCTCCTAGGAAGTAGAGAGGCTATTTTTGACAGACCCCCAACTCAAGACGATACCAATGGGATGCCTAAATACATAATCGGTTCAATAAATTAGGAATGTTATTAAATATTTTAATTAGTCTTAAAAGAGGATTATGTAGTCGGGCCGTGAAAGTGAAGGTCCCGAGGGACCAACATCGAAAATCGCTCTAGCTGGTGTGGGGTCTAAATGATCGAGAGGTTTGAGTCCCCCTTATTATTTTTATATGATTGGGAGGTTTGAGTCCCCCATGTTATATAAATTAGTGCTTAAGTCACCTTTGATTTATGTCGGGAGGTTTGAATCCCTTACCAGGCATATGAAATATGATTATCCTCTGGTTTGTACGGCTATATGCATTGTGGCCCTTCCAGCAGGGGGAGAGATGGGCCCATATAGACCGTGGTTTCATTTTTGCTTAAGCATCCATGGTTTCACTACAACAAAATTGATATATAGCTACGAAATTATTAGCTATGAGATGAAATTCGTCACTAATTGTTCACTTTTTAAGACGAAAATTACATTTCGTATCTAATACACGAAACACATACTTTTAGTGACGAAACATAAAAATTCGTAGCAAAGTTTTTTCCTCTAAACTTTCCCACCAAAAAATATTTTGGCGCTATTTTATTGAGTATCATTAGTGACGAATTTTAAGTTTTCAGTGACACATTTTTTTATCACCAATAATAGATCCAATTCTTGACAAACTATTTTTTGTCTTGAATTAGGTATAAGTTTAGACACAAAAAAAATTCATCATAAAAAATATGTTGTCGCAATAGCGACTAATTAGAGTTCGTAGTTAAATATTGTAAGTTTTAGCTACAAAATTTGATATTTAATTGTGACCACAATTTTTGTCACTAATACTATAAACAAATTTGTGACGCTCATTTTATTGTCTCTAATAATGGATCCAATTCGTGACAAACTATTTTTTTTCTTGAATTAGTTGTAGTTTTAGACACAAAAAAATCATCATAAAAAATACGTTGTCGCAATAGCGACAAATTAGAGTTCGTAGTTAAATATTGTATGTTTTAGCTACAAAATTTGATATTTAATTGTGACCTCAATTTTTGTCACTATACCATTAACAATTAGTGGCGCTCATTTTATTGTCTCTAATTACTCTATGATTCAGTGACAACATAATTTTGTTACAAAATATGAAGTAGTGATGATTTGGAATTTGTAGCTGAATCATTTAGTTATTTTTTTCTACGAAAAATTTTTTGTAGCTAAATGTAAATTGATCTTTGGCTATTTTTGTTTATGATTATAAAAAATTAATTGTATATTGATATAGCTATAGAAAACAAGACTCAATCTAATTGTGTGAAGGTTGAAGTAAACTTATTGAATGAATTTTTTGGAAGGTATAAAGTTAATGGGTTAATCTTGTACATGTGAGAAATATTTTAAGTAGACCGAAGTTGAATATTAACGGGTCAATGAAGGCTTATTGCATTATCTAATAAGCTCAGTATCATGTCACCATCGGCCATGTAAAGATAGGAGAGATTAACAATCAGAAAGCATAACAGTTTTGACAAGTGTAAATTTATGACACCAAAAAGTCCTATTTTCATTCTTTAAAGAAACATTAATTCACGTGTTACATTGAGAAGCTCAAAGCCTTGCAGTACAACTCATACATGGAAAGAATACAAAGAAACGCAAGTTCATCCCGTTTAACTTAGAACTTATAGCTGCGAAGTCAAGGCTCACGACCAATAAACGTTTGCATTCAATCTGCAGAGGCATTGTTTTCAGTATGTTTCCTGATAGGTACCCTACAAGTCCAACAAGCTAGTGAGTAGTAAATGACTTTCTTAAATACAATCCCATCTCCAAAAAAGGACCTAACCAATTAGATCGAATCACTAAAACTCAATAGCAATATATGTTTCAGTGACATCTGGAATTTCAGAAATTAGAATTTCTAGAAGGGGGCCAAAAGTTGAAACTCACTGATATTTTTAGTGTAACATATTCATTATTGTGCTAGTAAAAATAGAGAACTTAATATTTAAAAGAGAGCACAAACTTACACATATTTGTCCTTAAGCAATCTCTACAATGATCAACGAGCATATATTGACTTTTCTTTTCTGGACGATCATCGTGATCCACATCCTATCTATCATCTATTGTTGAAGATTTATTCTAGTAAATTGTTCAACAAGAAAAAAGTTTAGATGATAAATAATCCACCTCATTGTGAAGGTAGTGTGTATCTGAAATTGACAATAGAAGTGGCTTTTTGTAGAAAAACTCGTGATGAGGCAATAACTTGAAGTGAGTAATAAGATCCACAACACCTGTAAGTTCTCTGGGCCATAATAATGTATTTAGACCAATCAACCACAGTAAGCAAATGATGTCTTGATTAAAATGAATATATTTCAAGAAGAAGAAGACCAGATCATTAACGACAACATAATACCCAGTGCAATCCCACAAGTGGGATCTAGGGAGGTTAGAGCATACGCAGATCGTACCCCTACCTCATAAATATAGAGAGGTTGTTTTTGATAGAACATCAGCTTAAAATAAAAGATAAGAGTTCCAAATGCTTTAATTTAAAATTCTTCTCCCAAATTTTTTCTAAAGGAAAATAATACTCTTTATAAGAATTATGAGAAATGGGTTAAAAGATTTTTAGGAATAAATATATCTTCAAACGAACATGCAACGTAAGACAAAGGATTCACTACTATTAAATGTTAGGTCTCATTTTCTATTTTAACATTCTTGCAGATGATAATCCAACCTCACACCCCTGGGATCCCTTTGGGCATGACATTTTTGCTTCTACTGTTTGATATTGCAGTTAAACAAAATCCAATTTTATGATTGAACAATCTGACAAACCTGAAATTAAGGGCAAGCACCTAGTAATATTTCAAGAGTTTGTAAATGGTACTCATCAGGGAAGACGTTAATGTAGCCCATCAAATATCTCTATGCAATCTCATATTTACAATTGATAACCTAAACATTACATGAGATAACAACGAGTTGGAATATTGAAACTAAAAGACAGCAAGAATGCACTCTATTTGTCACCAATTTTCTCCCCTAAGCCCACCGAGAAAACGAGCCTAGTTGAAACAAGGAAAGATGAACTAGAGACATAAGTTTTAACAGCTCCAATAATACCGAAGTAATAGTCAATACCAATGAGTAAACCAGCTATGAAATGGGCCATAAATATTTGACAAGTAATAAATATGATTAGTATCCAGTCCTTCAAATTTGCGACTATGGAAGTAAACTACGATTAGCAGAATAATAGCTAACCAATAACTATAGATATATCTAGCAGCAGGGGCAAGGATCATGCCTAGACTTGCAGTAACAGTAACCTTGACCATACACATCTCCAAGGGCACTCCCTTGTTTCAAGAATTAAGAGGAAACCCAGCTATGATTTTTATATATCTCGGCATTTTGGTGCAACAACAGTACTGTATTATCTCCCAATTCATGGGTGACTCTCAATTTTCACCAGCATATCTGCCAATATCAGGAATTCTGCCAATTAGTACTCTACAACAACAACAAACAACCCAGTATATTCCCACATAGTAGGGTCTGGGGAGGGTAAGATGTTCGCAGTCCATACCACTACCTTCGAAGAAGTAGAAAGGTTGTTTTCGATCTGCCAATTAGTACTCTAAACCAGTTAAATCAGCCCTGTATATGGCTACTTCATTTAACAGTGAGAGATTGTATTTACAACTTGTATAGACATAACTCAGCAACAATTTTGACAATGGTTTCATTGTCACTTCAAGAATAGTACCCTTAAGGTTTTCCCATCTAGAAAAAGGAAAAAGTAATTACGCACGTGGATCATACATTGGAATGAAAATCTTCAAGATATTTCTGCAAGAAAATTACGCACGTGGATCATACATTGGAACACAGTTAACTCTATAAGTTTGAGCTAGTCATCCATTTAAAATTTTTAGAAATCAGAACGTTAGTTGATCTTTAAAAAATATCTAAACAGAAATAATACTGCAATTTGGTCTTTGAGATCAACCTCTTTCATCATACTTGACTGTACAACAGCTGCGTTCCATTATAAATTATTAATGGTGTTAGTTTTGAATTAGAAAGTAGAGAATGTCATGACAAGTTGACCAATGTAAACCACCTTGATCAATTTCAGGGCAGCAGTTCATCAAGAAGGATGTGAAACTAGGAGGAAAAAACCTCCTCAATTTTGCTACTTAGTTTCATTTCTTCTGTATTATAAAGATATTGAGAAAATTCAGGTGGCAAGGTCGTCAGAGGTATAAGATCGAGAGTAGAGGTCACCTGAAGCTACACATATCCATAGCTTTTGCATAGAACCTTTACATATAATTCCCCTTAAAAGGATTAGGTGATAAGAAGACTCTAAAACTATCTAGTATGACAAAGCCTCAACAGAATAATATCCTAAATTTTCAAGTTAAAACACACATTACTACTAGAACTAGAGTGAAGATTCAACACCTCTAACAGTTCAACGAACTTAATTGCCCAGGCTATGTGATTTCTGAAGAAGTTTGTCGACTGTAAGTCTTAGATGGTGCAGACTCATCATTGTGTTCATATTAACTGACAGAAATTTTAACATAAATAAAATCAAGTGAAATAAAATACTCCCCCAAAAAAATTGCTTCTTCAGTGCAAACATATGACACAATCCCAAAAATATACATATGGGCAGGAAGTAGAAAATGGCACTGCGCTGCAAACTGCTTTTACCAGTCTAGCTCTGATTCAGAGCCTAAACACTTTCTATCGTTATCATTACTATTAATTACTCAGTGTCCCGGCCCAAAAAATAATTAAATCAATCCGTGAAAGAGAAATGAAAACTACTTCTCGCAGAAAGTCTACAAAATTAATTAATCATAACTTGGAGTTGATTTCCCAGATGGTTACTCAATTAATTGTTATTATCTCAGAAAATCACATTTAAATCTAGAAGTAATATGGCTTTATGAGATACTAATTGTTAGTTGAGTGGCCACAGGAAAAATCAACACCCTAAATATGTTACACCTTGTAGTTTCTAAACTACTTGTCCAAAACAACCCAATTATCCTGCGACTTCATTGCCTCACCAGCCATAGCTCCATGCAGTGTACCAAGAACAATTTTAATCTTGACATTTATCTGAGGAGAACAAGACCTGATTCAAAATATTGCCTAAAATGTCATATTCACCATGTAACAGATTCTTATAGTTGAAAATACCAGAAAAATATTTTTCACCAATTTGCTTCCCTAAACCCTCCGAGAAAATGAGCCTAGTTGAAACAAGGAAAGATGACCTAGAGATATGAGTTTTAGCAGCTCCAACAGCACAGAAGTAATCGTCAATGCCAATGAGTAGACTTGATATGAAGCGGGGTGTAAATATTTGACAAGAAATGAATGTGATCTTAGTGTCCAGTCCTTCAGATTTGCGACTATGGAAGTAAACTAAGATTACAGAATACCAGCTAACTGAAAATTACAGATATATCTAGCAACAGAGGCAATGATCATGCCCCTACTTGTGTTAACAGTAAACTTGAGCAAGCACGTCTCTAAAGAATCCATATCCACGTATGCGCCTTAATTTCAGCTGGCCACGCTAACAAAAAAATAAGAAACTTTGTTCCAAGTTGTTTGTTTTTCTATGCTCCTATAGTGCATAAATATGATTAGATCAACTGATAAAATTCTTGAAACATAAATAATAGAAAGTGAGAGAAGGGAGGGAGGACATCAATTATTTTAAGATAATTGACACAAATTAGGGTGAAAAAAGAAGTAGGGAAGACTGAGCATAATAATATATTGAATTGATTTTTATAAGAGAAATCTTTAATTTGGTGTTGATGATTATTCCTGCTATAGTTTTTGTTTTTGTTTTTTAAAATTTTGTTTCTCATTCATGTTGGTCCTATTTAATTCCTTTACGTTTCTTACTACATATTTGTACATACAATATGTTCGAGCTAATATTTCTTTTGTCGGAATTATGTATATCTATAATCTCTCTCTCTCTCTCTCTCTCTCTCTCTCTCTCTCTATATATATATATATATATATATATATATATATATATATATATATATAATCTATAATATATTAAATATGTGAAGGGCCCTAGAAATATTGGTTGAACTTTTTGCCCTTTATTAAAAGTCTTTACTTTAGAACAAATCGTCTTTTCACTATTTTTTTCTAATATTTAAGATTTGAAAATTAATTAACATATTTATGATAAAATATTTTCTTATTACAAGTCATCAGAATTAATGATAACTAATACGTTTTTCATTAATTTAAGAATTATAAATCAATTAAATTTGATTTTAAGAAGATTTAAAAAATCTAGAAATAAAAATAAAAGAGTTAGAATAAGAATGAATTAAGAATTATCAAATTTTTAAAAGTTTTAAGTACGTAATAAGAATGCAATCAGTAATTTTGTAAAGAATTAACTTTTAAAACATGGAATGATTTTAAATATAGAAAAAAAGAAAAATAATTCTACCACAAATATGGTTCAAATTGATGAGTCTCTCTTAGCTTCTTAAAACAAATATGACTACTTGTGCTTGAATTCTAGGTTTTTTAGGCTTGTTCTTGAATCTTACGGTCCTGGTCTTGATCTTGATTTTTCAAACTGGCTAAGTATTATTGGACATTTATTTTTCGTAGTATAGTAGATAAGTAAAAATGGACGGATGGAGTAACGTCTTTGTCCCAATTTATGTGACACAAATATAATTTGAAATTAACTAAATTATCTATGTGTTTTTAAAAATATTTAAATTGCTAATTATTGTAATTTATAAAATTTTAAAATATTATATTACATGTGTTCATTCATTACTTTAAAATTATAGATTTCTCACAAAATATATTTTTTGTCCGATTCTAAAATGAAATTTTACCAGTTACATCAAATTTTTGTTATTTTAGTTTTATTGCTATTTTAGATCCTTTCCCTTCACATGAAATTCAAATTTAATCAATTCAATTTATTAAACTAAACAATGTATTTTTTTCATATATATATATATATATATATATATATATATATATATATATATATATATATATATATATTTAAATATTGTTTAGCTATAAACTACTTTCAATTTTGAGTTCTGATGGATACAGGATTGAGACATCAACATTTCAGGAATTTCCTCTATTTTAGATTGGAACTATGGTCTTATTGTTAAGATATGTGAAAATGATTTCAACATAAGCTTTTAGTTATGTATTTCATGATATGTTGTTATGTTTATTTTTTATTTTATTTTTTAGAGATATTTTATGTGTCTTGTTTGTTGTATTACAAACTTCCTTAGGCGACTTCTTTTAAACAAAAGTGCTTATAAGAATTTTATTAGTTTTAAAAGTTAATTTTTGACACTAGATAAAGTTGAGGTCTATTTGGATTCTATTTACAATAAAAGATTCCTTCTTCTATCCCTTATTAATACCGTAATTTAAAATGTAGTAAGTACTCAATTGCTTTTACTTGTCACAGTTTTACTTGACACATCTATTGAGAGGAAGAATTAATAACATAATTATTTTACTATAGTATCTTTATTCAATGGTGTTTATATTGTGTCTTGAAAACATACAAAAACTAGATTAATATTCCCTTAAGACCAATCATATATGCTTCATTTTATTTGAAATGTTCCACATGTTGAAGGTAGTAGAAAAAATATATATTAAATGTGTGCTCATTTTCATTTATATACTATAGGGGATAGTTTTCTCTAAAAAATGTATATAGCAATTATTAGATAGGAAATTACAACTTATAGAATAACTTTTATTTTTTCAAGTTGTAGCAAATTTTATAAAAAAAATAAAAAATAAAAATATTTTTTTCTTTTTTAAAAAAAATACAAAAAAAAAATTACTGAAAAGAAAAATAAAAATTTAATACAACTAATATGCAATAATCCTTCCTTAAATATAGTTATACTTAATTATTGATATCAATTCACCCCAAATTCCTATAACCGTTTTTCTTTTCTCCTATTTTAATGATTTCATTAAGAGTTTTCATCTTCACACACTATCTTCTTTTTATACACTATTTAGTTGTTTCCGTCACAAACGCTTTAATGGACAACCCTATAAATATGAAACTGATTTTAAATTATATAATTAAAAATGAATTTTGAAAATACAATTAAAATGATAAATATCTTTAAATAAGTTGCTATAACTTGCAATTAAGTGCTATTAATGCAATTATCTAGAACTGTTGCTAAAATTTGTTATTTTAGATCTAATAATACTATAGGGAATAATTTTCTCTTATACTTATAATACTAGATTATCGAAACGCCCGCGCTAGTACGAGCCCAATATATGTTAATCCTTCGGCCCATTAATAGTTGTTCACTATTCACTTTTACACATATGTTTAAAAATAGTAAATGACAGGGATAATGTTACTATGTTATCTTTTGAATATAATAAATTTAATGTCTTGAAAAATTTATTGAATAATGAACCATATTTTAAAAAAAATGATAAAATCGGCAAAAATGAAAAACTGTCCATTGATTTTTCAAATTGAACAACATTATTGCACATCTATTTTTCATAAAACGGACAAGTAAATATGGATAGAGGAAGTAATATTTAGTCCACATTATGTGGCACAGATGTAATTTGACGTTAACCAAATTTTTTATATATTTTTTTAAAAATTTAATTATTAATTATTATAGTTTATAGTACTTTTAAAATGGCTTCTATATTATATACGTGACTTTCTCTATCCTTATCTTTTTACACATATAAAAGTTTATCATATTTAATTTCGAGAATATCAAACATTAAAATATTATCGACCAAATAATATTTTCAAATTAAGAGTTTTATAATATATTATTTTTTAAAAAGAGATTATGAGTGACCATGTAAAAATAGTAAAAATATACTTTTTAGAAGTTATGCAATTATTTTTTACACCAAACAAAAATCTGCCTAAATAATATGCAACTATAACTATTCAAGCATTAGTAATACACCATATTTTGTATAATTTGTATACACCCTACCAAAGGACCCCTTAATTTATCCATAGTTTTTTTTAAGAAAAAATATTTATTTATAACTAATCATATTTAATTATAATTAAATAAAAAATTTTGTATCTTAATTAATTATAATTTTGTGATAATTTATTTGTGAATACACTGTAATATGTTTATTAAATCGGTGTAACCATTTGGTGCAAAAATAAATATTCAATTTTTCTTGTATATACTTTTTGGTTTACAGCTCTCTTTGTATATATAAGTTGTTTTTAGATGTAAACCACAAAAATACATAAAAAAAAATATAAATACTTTTTTAACCCATAGTACATACCAAATATATGCGAGCAAATTTATTATTTTAACCTAAAGTACATACCAAAAGTACATTACCAACTAAAGTTTGCTGGAAACTTCAACATTTCCAAATATGCGACCTCCCAAAATTTTTTTTCAACATTTCTGAATATTTTCAACAGATGTTGCAGCTACTACAATTCAGCTACAACAATTCATACAACATTCATGAAATGTTGAAAGAATTGAGATGGAATACTATTCAGGTATTTTTAGGGTTAGAATAGAATTTTTAGTTGTAATTTATTTGTGTGTAATTATAATTAGGTGGGGAAGGATAAAATTGGTCAAGCACTAGTCAGGTTCCCAACTTTTCTGGGTTGATTTGAGGCACTACGACACTTTTTCTTCACTATCGCACCAAAGAGAAATACAGAAAGAGGGAAAATGGAGAAAAAACTATTTTCTGGCGCTAATTTTTTTGTAAGATTTTTGGCTCCAAAACAATTTCAGGAAAACCATCATATATGTGAGAAAACAAACGAAGGAGTTTCATTGCAAAGTGAAGCAAAATTTCTGAATCCGAACAAGAAGACCAGGTATGTATTAGTCATCACACTTTATCTTTGAACGAAATTAGATAGATATTTGCTTGCAACAATCATATATCGAATACTTTGTTAATTGGTGTCTAACACATACTTGTGAATCCTATTTAGGAACGGATTACTAGAAGATCCTATTAGTTATGAGTTACTTAGCAATGGATTAGCCAAAGATGTGTAGCTAGTTCGTTGTTTCTGTGGTTTTTCTAACTTGAAGAGATCTCTAAAAGGAGAAACTTGCGTATCAAAGTTCTTCAGCATTTCCAAGTTGCAAAACTCTCAACATTGTGAAATTATTGTAGAGACATTGAAATATAGGTTTTTTTTCACAGTTAAATGCCCATTTTTCCTGATTAAACGTACTTGAACAGGAGATGGAAAGACAAAATACTAGTGATAAAGTAACACAACTCAAAAATAGTAAAATTACAACCTTACAAGGCTCGAGACGTAGAAAATTCCCTGGTATGTTGACCTTAAATTTTGTTGAAGGTAACAATATCACAGCTCTGCAGGTATTCCTTGATAGGCTGTACTGTTAGACGTTCCTCAATTAGAGTATCAATCGAGACAAGTTCATCAATGATGTTAAGCATAATCTGCTTTTTAGTAAACCCGTAGCCAACTAGGACCAATTTGGATGTTGCCCAGAGAAGACCTTCCACCTCAATACTGGGAACAACCTTCTAAGGTTTCTTCATGTCAGTTTCGTTATCCTAAGGCTTAACGTCCATAAGAAAGGATGACTTTACACTCACTTTCTTCTTGGTAGATGCCTTAGCAACCTCCCTTGCTTCTGCTGTCTTCTTTTCTTCCTTTGTCTCTTTTCCAAATTGATCGATGACATCATTGTTATCGTTATCATCGGAAGGTTTAGCAGCTTCCTTAGTAGGTACAACTATAGAAGGAGCATTTTGGCTTCCAAATCTCATACCAAAAGCTTTCTCAGGAAAACTTGATACAAGTTTTGCAAAAACAGCATGGTACCATTTACTAGCATTGGGATAAATATCTGAACAAGGTTGCTCCAAGATTTCCCCATACACCTTAATATCATTCTCTGTCAATTGATCTCTAGAGATACAAGTTTTTCCAGAAATATGGTCATTAACATACTTGAAACCAGATTCAGTGTGGAGATTTGAGAACGCTACAACCATTGTTAGGAATTTGAGTAGTATGAGAGAGTAAAAGATCATTGGATATAGGTAGGGGATTGCAATGCTCTAGTTTTTATGTCACAGACCACATAAAGCAATAAGAGAATCACTGGTACTTTCTTGTCATTTGTGTTTGATTACTATCTGTTATTATTGTACTTCATTTATCAAATTATCTTGTTGTGATTACTTTTCATGATAATTTGTTAGGTTGTTTATACTTTATAGTACTTTTCCATGACTCATTCATTTTTTATTATTTTTTTCTGTATTGCCTTGGATGATCTTTCTTCTAGAACTGAGGTCTATAAAAAACAACCTCTCTACCTCCATGAACACTGAATGCGTCACAAGGAAAATATGGTTAGCTATGTGATACAATCCGTTAGCTACTAAGTTTAGTTTTAAGTGACATTGTTATGCAGAAGGGTTACCGTCTCTAATGTCGTTTATAGTTGGAGTTATATAACTCAGTGACCAAGCTATTAGCTTTAGGTGATGAGTTGGATAGCCCTATCAAATATAAAATCCATGGAAAGGTAGTTCTTCAGAATTTCCAAGTAGCAAAACCCTCAACACTGTCAAATTATTGCAGAGACATTGGAATATAGTTTTTTCCCACAGTTGAATGCCCATTTTTCATGACTAAACGTACTTAAACCGAAGATGGAAAGACAAAACACTAGTTAAAGTATCACAACTTGAAAACTAGTAAAATTACAGCCTTACAAGGCTCGAGACTTAGAAAATTCCCTGGTATGTTGACCTTAATTTTTTTTCAAGGCAATAATATCACAACTCTGCACATATTCGTTGATAGGCTCCACTGTTAGACGTTCCTCCATTAGAGTATCTGCGAGACAAGTTCATCAATGATGGTAAGCATGATCTGCTTCCCGTAGCCAACTAGGACCAATTTGGATGCTCCCTAGAGAAGACCTTCCACATCAAAACTGCGAACAGCCTCCTCAATTTTATTCATGCCAGTTTTGTCATCCCAAGTCTTAACGTCCTTAAAAATGGGTGACTTTCCATTCTCTTTATTCTTGGTAAATGCCTCAGCAGCCTCACTTGCTTCTGCTGCCTTCTTTGCTTTATTTTTTTCTTCTTCAAAGAGATCTATGTAATCATCATCATCGTTATCATTGGAAGGCTTAGCAGCTTCCTTAGCTGGTGCAGCTATAGCAGTAGCAGCTTGGCTTCCAAATCTCACACCAACGGCTTTCCCGAGAAAACTTGATGCAAGTTTAGCAGAAACAACTCTCTACCATTTACTAGCATTAGGATAAATATCTGAACTAGGTTGCTCCAATATTGCCCCATACACCTTAATTATCCTTTGTCAATTGATCTCCAAAGACATAAGTTTTTCCAGAAAGATAACAGACTTGAGACCAGATTCAGTGTGGAAATTTGAGAAAGCTACAACTATTGTTAGGAATTTGAGTTATGTAAGAGAGTCTGTAAGCTTTATTGGGTTGGAGAAAGAGTATTGTTTATAGGCAAGGGATTGCAATGCTCTAGTTTTTTTGTCGCAGATAGTTATTTTTGTATGAAAAAGAGATTGAAAATTCTGCTGTGAACTAGCACAAAATGTGAACTTCGATATGATTATCTAAACCATTATAATTTAAAAGTCAAAAGTTTCTTTTCGATTCTGTAAATCTTTCATTATTTCTGTTTAGGTTAGTTAACATTGATGGTGTTTGCTTATAGCTATTTACAGGCAATCTAATACTGGGTTATGCTCGTTATTCACATATCTATTCAAAATTTCATGTTGCAACCAACATTAGGCTAGGATCAAACAATAGGAGTTGGTATGCGTCAATAGGCTCAACATAATGCAAAAAGAGAAAGCTGCAAAAGAATAAAAGTTAAAAAAAGTGCAGCCCATTCGCTGGAGCGAACTGAAACACTATGTGCAATTATATTGGTATATATGTTCACATGTAAGTTCACACATTTATGACAAGGAACTTCAGTTTTCTGGTAATAAACGATAGTATTTGAGGCTTCAAATAGAAAAACTATTGTTAGTAGTATTACAATACAAAAACATATAAAATGGTTATAAAGCATATATAAATGTTTTACAGTATATGTAAGCATATGTACTTGGCTTAATTCTTATGTTATGAATATACTATAATTACATAGTGCGTTTGAGCAAAATTTTGCAAATCAATGGCACCGGGAGGAGGTATCTTTAGGCAAACTACACTTACCGGGGGAACTATTCAAGCAACTCAATCACCGGATGAATCAAATAGCCCTACTCCCGTTGTTAATACAAGTAATACATTCAACTCAACTCTCTCTCTCTCTCTCTCTCTCTATATATATATATATATATATATATATATATATATATATATATATATATATAAATATAAATATAAATATATTAAGTAGGTAAGAATTAGTTTTCTATTTTAAAACAATCAAACCTGCCACAACATGTTACAGGTTTCCATAATTACAATTGTAAGAGAGTAATGGGAAGATCTTCAACCCTATAGCAAAAACTTATAATGAGCCTAAAATATCCATAACTGATTCTAGATCTTTCATGTACTCCGGTTTACACCAAAAATGAAATAAAACTATGCAATTCATCTTCATCTTCTGAATGTTATTGCACTTGTTCTGGAAGCATCTTCATCTCCTCCAAGTAAAAACTTCACCTGCTAGCTGTGGACCTGGATCAGTTCCTTTCTTTTGAGGGAAATCTGATAGTATTAAAATCACCCCCCACCACCCATGAACCTGATAAAATTCCTCTCATTGAAGCAAGTTCCCACCACACCTTCTCTCTCACTACTTTACTATGAGAAGCATAAACTCCAAATATATACCCACTGAAATCCATAGATCTCCCCTTGAATTTGCAAGTAATACAATACACACCTATTTCACATATTTCCCCCTCCCATACTCTACTATCCCATATGTTATCTCATATGTATATTTATTATGATTTTATTATTTAGTTATTTGTCAAAGTTGAAACTGAAAATATTTAACTTTTTAAATTTTCGTTTATGTTAAACTTGTAAAGAGACACCATATGCACTCGAAATTGATATTTTAAATAGTAAAACTACTAAATCTGTAACAGTAATTGTTCTATGTGCTTATCAATCTTCTAATAGTTCAAAGAAATGTTATTAGCTCTCATATGTTTTCTTTGTTTTGTCGATGCATTTCTTGACTTAGTTGGTTATTAAGACACAGTAAAATAAAGAAAAATTTTGAAGATGTCAATCTTTATATTGTGTATTATTACTATATGTGTAAATATATCTACATATATACTCTGTCATATTTAGATTTCGATGGTATTATTAACTGATGTTTTTTCATTAGATGATTCTGCTCGACTCAGGAAAGGTCGTGGCAAGACTAGAAGGAAAGGTCTTGAAAAAATGAAGAAGGCTATGGGAAGCAAGATGAAAATAGAGATTCCAATTGGTAAAGGAAGGCCAACTTAGCCAATTCAATCAGCCAAACTATCCAATGAATTAGGGATAATTGCTCAGAATTTTCTTCCACTTCCAAACAAGTGGAAGGAACTTACAAAAGAGGGCAAAGACGCAGCACTAATTAGATGCCACGTAAGGATTCTATACTCTCTTAAAATATATTACATGAAAAACTACAATCTATACTTTTAAGGGTTTTAAAGTTTTAAGGTATTAAGCATGTTAGCAGATGTTATGGTTATATTTTTAAATTAAAAGGGATTTCGATTGTTTTGTGTTTGTTCAATTATCATATATTTTGTAGGAGAGATTTGACATTAATTTGGACGAGCATTATGTGAAAGATAGTTGTGAAGATATTCTAAAAAATAGAAGCCAACAATGGCGCTACAAGTTAAAACAAAAATTTGAAAGTGCGCGTTCCATGGAAGAGACTCATAAAATGGAAGTCGAGCAATTGACCTCAAAAAATTAGAAGAAGCTTTGTGACATGTGGAACGATCCAGAACACAAGGTAATTTATATTCATGTAATTCTCATTGTTATTTAAGTTATGATGTTTATATTTTCTTTGTAGAAACGATGCGAAATAAATAAGGCCAACCAAACTAAGCTTAAATCTAATTATTTCATGGGATCAAAAGCGTTTGTAGCAGCTCGTGCTGAAATTGTAAGTTATACCATTTTAATTCTCTTTACTCATGACACTTTGGTACTATTTAATATTGTGTTGTTTGGTAAAAAAGAGAATAGGCATGTAAGTTGTATCCTATTTCAGTACAATACCTATAGACACTATTTAATATTGTTTTCTTGTTACATAGGGTGAAAAGAAACATAAAGGTGTAGAGCCTGACAGAATTGAGTTCTACAAGCATACTCATTACACGAGTGAAAAAGGATGGTCATCTAAAGAAGCTGAGAATAACTATGTAAAAAATTAATATTTTAGTAACATATCATTGCATTTTTCTGATTAATATTCTTCATGTATTCTCTTTTTTGTGTTATTATTTTATGCATAATAACATGATAGATTTGAAAGATCTATATACTTTTGGAGAGTCTTCCATGACTATTGATGAAATTGTGGATGCTGTACTTGGTATAAAATTGGGGTATATAAAAGGTCTTGGTTATGGTCCTAAACCTAATACTACAAGGGCAAGACAAAGGAGAACGACAGAGTTACAAGACTCCCTAAAAAAGGCAAAACAGGAAGCTTCTAGAGCCCAAAATGAGTTACAGAACTGATTAAATGTAGCTGAAATTGTGGTAGAAAGCCAGCAATCACAGATACAAGACCAGCAGTCGCAAATTAAAGCATTAAATTTTCAGTTGAATACTATAGCAGCACTC
Source organism: Capsicum baccatum var. pendulum (assembly GCA_030864225.1). Lineage (NCBI taxonomy): Eukaryota > Viridiplantae > Streptophyta > Magnoliopsida > Solanales > Solanaceae > Capsicum > Capsicum baccatum. The sequence goes on from CM061550.1 coordinate 235,872,723, forward strand.
CAAGAGGAAATTCTTAAGAAAATGCAACTTCTTGTTAGCCCATCGCTGTCAAGGTTAGAACTTAGAAGTAACAAAAATTTATAGGATAAGTTTTATTTAATTTCTCTTAATTAAATATATAAATTATGTAGCATTTACTAACTTTGTATTTTTTTTTAATGATTCAGTAGAGACAGAACTCCATCAGAATGTCAACTTAAGATATATTTCTATTTTTATTTCACCAACTAAAACTTCATGTTTAACGAGAATTTAGTAGCTTTGAACCAATTCACATATATGTGTGCACGTTAGTAAAAAATTTGTTAACTACTACTTATGTACATAAAATAAATTTAGAACTCAATTACTAGAGGTTGCCTCTTAGACTTCATAAAATTCAAATTATGGACCGATTTAGGTAAATTGAGTTATATTTGAAGAAATAAAAAGTACTTTAGGTACTTATCAGTAGTAGTTGAAGTTTAACGTTGAGTAACTGATATTTGAAAGCTGAAGTTTGATAGATTCATTTTTTTCTAGTTGAAAAGTCTGTGTTTGCAGGATTGTTTTTATCTTGTTTGTGACATTAAGGGTGTTATGTGATGTTGTATGTTTCCTGTTGAATAATTATGATCATGGCACCAAAAGTAAATAAAAAATACTTCATTCTAGGTAGTTAATGTCGTCAGTAGTTAATGCCATCAGATTCCACCCTTTTCTTTTTTGATAAACGTGGTGTTCAGGCCAGCTTTCGCCTTCCTTGACTAAATTCACGAGATACCAGCCACCTTCCATTGATAATAGACACCCTTGGGTGTGATTCTTCTTTTCTACTTTAAGAGTTAGAAAAATAGGTAAAAATCTGATGGATATGCATTTAAGACCATTACAGTGTGTTTTGGAGCACCCTATATCTTGACACACCCCTCAAGTAACAAAAAGAATAACTTGAGTTTGAGTTGGAGGAGATTTTTATAACAGCCATATGATAATGGGCTCAAGCTTCAGTATTTTTAACTATTTTCTTTAATTTTCTTGGTTAAATTGCTTTTGTGATCCTTTGGTAGAGGAACTGGTTTGTGTATTACATTTAGTGTGTGGGAGATCTCAACTCCCTCTATTTTCTTGTGAATAATAATTTTTATGCTCTTTGGTGACGGAACGAGTATGTATTTGATTTAATTTTCTTGGTGCAGTAATATACTGCCTAATTGGGTTTAATTGCCAACATTAGCTAGGGAGTTAATCAAAAGTTAAACTATGAATAAGCACTTTAGAGAGTATGAGTTTTGGAATAAGTAGAAGTAATACAGAATATATGCATTGCAAAATTAGCCTCTTTAAGAAAATGAATATGAAGTGATATTAGATGGATTATGAAGTCCAAATACGAATAATTTAGATTTATAGGTTCAATCTTCTAGGAAGAGGAGAATGACAAGTTACAAGAAGATGACATTTATTAAAATGGGATGTTTAAGATGGACGAGTGTTACATGAGTGTTCTGCAGTGAGGAGATAGTATTACCTAACAAAGTGAAAGATATTTTCTATAGAATAGTTACGAGACTAATAATGTCATACGACAGAAAATTTTGGGTGCATGCAAGATGGCTGGAACACCAGCTATTAAAAAAGTGAGCAAATGTTGAGCTTATATGATCAAACTTATCATACAATGTATGTAAGATTGAACATGATTAGAAATGATCACATCGGATAGAGGGTGTAAGTAGCACACATAGAGGATTATATAAAGAGAAGTCACTTGAGATGGTTTGTTTATGTGCTACGTAGACCTCCATATGCACAAGTCCGTAGGTGCACTACTTTTGGGGTTCAAGGTTGTAAGAGAAAAAGTGAGGTACACCTCAAACCCTATGGAGGGAAGTCTGAGAAGAATAAAGATCTAGTGAAATGTAACATGCGTGTCTTAACTAATTTGGATTGAGGTATAATAGTTGTTATTCTTGTAGGCTGCATATTTACTTGATCACCTAAGCTGGTAGTAAGTACTAAGTAGAAAGGGCCTAGTCTTCACGCTCTTTGTTATATATAATTCAGATAAATCACGTGCAAAGCCAAAACTGAATGAATCTGTTTGATCAGTGCCATTTGGGACCTGGATGTTATTACCTCTGGTTTTGTGTATCAGGACTTCAAGCCATCTATCAGATATAGAATCCTAAAATATTCTAAAATCCTTGAATTTAAAATTCTTGTGAATTTATTCTTTCTCTGAAGATAATAGATTTCTTGAGAAGGATTTATTTATTTGATAAAAAGCATCGCAAGGACATAACATAGAGAGTTTTGTTTTTCTTGCCAACCTTTCTATACCCCTCAACACTTCCCAGAAAATAGTACAGCTCCCTCTACCTGTTTGTGTATCCTTCAGCTCTTCATGCTCTTATTCTTGTATTGTTTTGGGTAAATGGTCGGGTCAAAATTGTAAAGATCTGAAGTTGGAGAATTTTAGTAGTAGTTATCCCCCACCCACAAAAAAAGGAAGAAGAAAGAGTATAGCGAGGATTTGCGGATAAGAGTTCTAGATTATGTACATTTTGAGGTTATGGTATAATAAGAATGTGGTTCTAAGGGATTTATTTTACTTTACGCCTTCCTTTTTTGTATGTTCTAACTCAGTCGCCTTACATTATTATTTGAGTATATTGTCTGCTGTGAGTTGTTTTTTTACTACGCATTACTTGGTGATGTGATTAAAGAAAAATTCACTATAATTTGAGATTTTATTGCTATAATTGGTTAATTTGTTTGTTTTGCGGTATGAGTCATCTGTGTAGTTCTTAAAGTGAATTCCATCATTGAGTAGTGTTGTCTTTTGATGAACTATTACATCAGCCTAGATGTTTTATGAACCAATAGTGTATTCACTAAATGGAGGTTATTTGACTGATTTGTCTTGGTCTTCTTTCACATAGATCTGTGTTTAGGAAAGGCCTTTTTCCTCTTTTTCTTTGATTTTGTCGTTGTTTGTCGTGCCGCACTTGCACATTTTTTTCATTTGATTTGTGCTCTTTAGTTCAGGTGTAATTTGATTTAGTTGACTAGTGTCTCATTGTTGTTGTTCCAATTGCCTTGCATTTGATCATTACTGTGTTTGGCAGCTTCTTCCAGCTCCTTTATTCTTTTAAATTCAGCTTCTTCCGATTCCTTTCTTCTTTTAAATTCATCATTCCTTTTTTTGATGGTACAGTGCAGGACATTGTGTTTAATAATACCCAAAGGTGCTTCAATTTTTTCCACGTATTTTGGGTAGCCTCATATTCCATAATTACATGTTTAATGGATTCTAATTGTGGCTTAGAGCAGCAGTAGCATGTAGAGTCATTTTGATTGCCAAATCTATAAGCATCATTATCAATCCTAATTTTCTTCTTTTTTTCACAAGTATAAAATTGAGAATTGAATGAAGTGAAAGCTCAACAAATTGTTGGTACTTTGGAAGAAATCTCTACATATCTGTCTTAGTCTAGGATACAAGTAATATTTAGTACTATATTTCAGTTAGATTTTCTATGTGACTGGACTTGGTTTACTTTAATTTGCCCTGTAAGGTGATATTACCTCAATACAATTTTAGGTTTCTTAATTTGTATGATTGTGGATGATTTTATTATTATCTGGCATGTTTTATAATTTTATTTTCAATTTATTCAATTCTAATTTAAAAAATAATATCAATATGAAATAATTAAGTGTTTTCTTGTAATTAGTGACAAAAGATTTTATTATCAAAAGTAACTTTTATCAACAATTAAATTAGACTTTTAATACAAATATTTTCATCACAAAATAAACTGTTTCATCATAAGTTTGATGATATTTAGTGACAAATACATTTGTCTTAAATTCTTCTTTCCTATGACTAGGATACTTGAGTCGTATCTTCCTCATACTTAGCTCCTCCATTTAGCTTTTGTTTCTGTTACTCATACTATTCAGTATACGCATTATATCAAATGGTTTAGAATCAAGATCTGACTCGTATACTGATTAGAGTTGGCCTTTTTCAGGTCTTTTGCTTCTCTTTTCATTCAAATACTGTTGTAAACTTGTTTTACCTGCAATTCACACCAAAGTGTATCATATCCAATAAAATATTCTAAATTCACGCATAAATTCGTGGTTTTAAGCATCAAAAGTGTCTTGTTTCCATGCCACATCATATGTTAACGATAAAATACAACCCCTTAAAGTGCTTTATGGATGTGGGGTTTTAATTGGGCAATGAGGGATTATCTAAAGTGACCTTACACTAAAAGCTGAATTTTAGTCATTAATGACTACGGGTAACTATACAACTCATATGGTCTCATTACAACTCATCACCCTAAGTCATAGCCAAGACAGTTTCTAGTACACTCACACACTATTGACCTTATGACTTAATTGGTACCACTCGTAATGGACCCTCCAACTCGTACGGTCCATTTAGAGTCAACAGTCAACATAGATCCCAATTAGTTAAACACTGGACATCCTACGATTTGCATCCAGCGACTCATAACAAGTGCTTATGGCTCATAGTGAGCCACTCATAGTCAGAGCAGAACTTAACCACTTAGTTTCTGATTTAGTTACGATTGGGTCCACAGGACCCATCACGATTCCCTATGACTCTTACCCCCAAGTCGTACTCAGGACAGTAACTCAAGCACTACTGGACACCTTAAGACTAGCGTCACTTGACCTGTTAAGACACCTTACGACTCATAGGATAAGTCGAAGTCAAGACGGTGTGGATAGAATTTCAAAAAAAAAAATCAAGGACCAAAAACACAGAACGTTACAGACATACACAACTACTAGAGAAGCAGAAAACTAATACGAACATATCATATTTAGGAATATGATCTTTGAACCCTATCTTGATAGAATCCTATTAAATTTCCAAACATAAATTTTAGTGAATTATTACTCATAATAATTCTCATCTTAAATTGCTTGTAAAAAATCTATGAACATTTACAAAGTAAGGAATAAGGCTGAGATCTAAAAAAAGAACTAACCTCTTTTTTCATTGTAATTTGACATTTTAAATAATTTTGAATGAACTTAAGAAAGGTTCTCAAATACCAGAGCAAAGCTATGAAATTGTTGGTCCACGGTTTTGCCTATGTATACTGCATTTGCAAGAAAGATTATTTACATTTAACTAGAAGCTCAGTTTTAGAAGATGAAGAGAAAGGCTTGAACCGGTGGAAGAGAATAGAGATATGGAGGCTTCTAGAGTTAGAAGTTTGTGTTGAGTATCAGTGTTAAAATTACAAAAATACCCTTGGTCATTCCTTTCTCATCTATTTATATAATCATATGATAACACTTTTTAAAATAAATAGATTTTAATAAATTTGATCAAACAAGTTGTTCTATAGGGAAAAGTGATACAAATCTCTTTGTTCATCATGTTTCAAATTTAAAAACCCACTGACAATAGGGCCTCAATTTGAGTTTTGACCCCAGGGGTACCTACTTTTAAGGTTTAGATGGGGAATACATAGACCCTAGAGCATGTCCAAAATGAAAGTTTACCGAGGGATTTATTTCAGATGAAGTTTTTAAAATTATATAGGAGATGCTTTCCCAGATGGAGCAAATCCCATGCAATCCTCTAGTTCTGCAGGGGCGGACTCTAATATTATACACAATTATTATACAAACCTACCATAACGCCAAAGATGATTTTTAAGAGGTTAAAAGTACCAAATATTTCAAACTGTGATAGAACCACTAATAAATAGTAATAAATAAAAGTGTATACAACCATAGTAAAAGGAAATGTTTACCGTAGTAAAAGAAAATGACTTGGCATCAGATGAGATCATGTCAATTCAAGTAAAGAAATCAAGTAAAACACTGACAAAATGGGCCTTGACCTAGTATTATTTATAATAAAAAACTTGATTGACTCTTTTATTATTCTGGAATATATGTATATTAAAGCCTACGTCAAGGATTAAAAGGTTCAATCAATGAAATTAGACTTTTTCAAGCTAATGCAAGGTAGTAAAGAGTTACTGAGGGGATCTTTGGCTAGATTCTAGTGGGAAAGGATCATGTTGTTCTCGCTTCAAGATGAATGGATCATAGAGACCTTTACTAATGGTTTAAACCCATCAAATTCACATGCACTTCAAAATTTTAAGGAGAATCTAATAGAGTTTTCATAAACAACGCGGGCAGGGGTCCACAGCCGATATAAATCAAATATTTGAAAAGATGACTATTGTAAAACTGATAATGATATATGCCCAGATCTACCGAGAAGTTTAATAAATAATAAAGATATAGCAGAAAAAGAAATAATAATAGGAGGAATTAGAAAAATAAAAATAGAATTTGAGGTAAAAGAAGAAATGCAAAAAGCAGATATAATATTAGGAATAAAATGGTTAGAACAAGTAAAACCATATAATATAGAACATACACAATTAGTCATAACATATAATAGGGAAAGATTATTCTTAAGAAGAGCCTTAACATAAAATGAAAATATATGTATTAATGAAGATAGTAGTGGAAGGGTATTACAGTAGATATTATACGCCTATGATAGATACAGGAGCAGAAGCTAATTTATGTAAATATAATTGCTTACCAGAAAGTAAATGGGATAAATTAAAAATACTAATAGTAGTTAAAGGATTTAATAATGAAGGAAACTTAATTACTTATAAAGCTAGGAACGTAAAAACACAAATATGGGTTTACTTCAAGCAACCATAACTAATTTCAGAAAAAATTTAAAGAGTCTTAGATCTTGCTTGTAGGGGGTGCGGATAACTAGATTATAAAATAGATTTATTATATTCAATGAATCTATTATTTTTTATGCGTGGATATTTTTTAGATTTTATTTCAATATTTTTTAATAATTTATTCCTTTTGTAAGATGTATCCATTGATTTATTTGGTTTATTATTTTATCCTGTAGTAACTGCAGAGTTACAAATTTCTGTAACTGCAGAGTTACAAATTTCTGTATATTAATTTATCCTATCTGTACTGTAGTATATATCTAATTCTAGATTTTCTATGTTATTTATTATCTTGTGTTGTTCTTCTCGTAGTGAGTTTTTTAAATTATATAAACTATCACATGTACTTTTTTCTAAATTTTCTAAGGTTTTTTCTATCCATATTAACTTTTCTTTTAGATTTTCCATTATTTTTCTAATTTAGTTTCTATAATTAATTTCATTATTTAGATTATCTTGATTTTCTCTAGTTTTTCTAATATATTCTAACATCCTTGATCTGAATAATATCCTTCTGGGTAAATTTCTTCGTATAACTGTTCTAGCCAATTTATGGTTTCAATTTCGTAGTCTATTACTTTTTCTAATATTATTTTCTTAATATCTATAATTTCTATATCTTTAAGTATATATAAGATTAAAACTTTAAGATAGTCTAAGTGATCTATTTTCTAAAATTGATATTTTATAGTTGTTTTGTTTTAGCCTTAGTAGTTTTTGCATATTTTTATTAAGAGATTTATTTTTATTTTTCATGTATTTGTTTATATTTGTTTTCATCCGTTTTTTCTAGTAACTGTATATTTCGCATATCTTTTTCTAAAAATTCTACATAATTTATCATGATAAGTATTTATAAGAGTAGTTAGGTAGGCATGGTATATAATTTACTCTAGCCATGTAATATTCACCAAATGCTTTTTCTAATATAATTTTTCTTATATCTGCTACTTTTATATCTCTAAGTGCATACAAAATAAGTATCTTAAATTTATCTACCATCACATCAGATAAATTATCATTCATTTTCATAAAATTGCTTTTTTCAAAATATTCCCTTCAACCATGTACATAACAAAATACGGTCATCTTAGATTACTATATACTAGATTATTCTTAAATAACATGTTCTTCGGTCACTATTAGCATGGTAATTTGGATACTTTTTCCCTTAAACAGCGCCTCGACTCTGGTTACTCCCCGCCACGGCTTCTTGCCTCATTGATTTCACCTTTAGGATGACATAGTTCTTAGGGATTTTTCTTCGTTTCCACTTTGCTAATAAACTTCTTAACATATTATTCTTCGAATAATTCTACTATAAAGTAACTAATATGAATTTATTTTATCATATCATGATTGTTGGGAACTATGAATTTAGCTATTCATAATCATAAATAAATATACCTGTTCGGGTAGCTTTGATATTTCTGAAGTTTGTTTCTCCATAGCTTTTTCCATTGAAGTATGTATGTTTTTAATTAACTGGGCAAAATATTTTTTATGAAATGGGGAGAGTTTTTTCTTTTACGTGAGAAGGCTTGCCCTTGCAATGCCTTCAGCTCTCTTTATTTATAAAACAAAAGAAAGAATTTTTACATTTGTGTACACGTTTTTTCTATGTCTACCAAATGCTAAAAAGGAACAAAAAAGTCAAAAAGCCTATAAGGCCTAAAAAGCTATCTAGGTCCTAAAAAGTCTACAAAGTCCAAACTACATTTAATGCTCAATAATGCTAACTTATCTTTTCAAACTTTACGTAAATACTTGAAAATTTATACAAATCTGTACAATATATGGCCAAATATCTTGATATCTTGTCTCCCGTTGGTGTTGTCGTATCTGTTATATCTCCATTATTGCTTCTTATCTTATTTTTCCAGCTGGCATTTTGTCTTCTTGATTATTCTAGATGTACCTCTGAAATAATATTATCTTCTCCATTACACCTCGAACATTGGTGATCTGAATATTTATGTCCAATTATTTTACAATATCTTGTTAGTAGTCCGTCAAAAATAAATCCTTTTTTAATAGCTCTTGCGGTAGATGGTTTCTCTGGGTTGAGTAGCGTCATTATCCATTGTCTGACATCCTCCATATCTGTTGGTCGTAGCTCTTTTGAATTTGAGTAAATCATTTGATGATCTCTTGAATAGTAGCTCTATATTGGGTTTCCGTTAGTATAATTATTTGCTAGTTCTTGTCTAATCGTAGCTAGTCCAATAAGTCTTTTATTTGCGTAGAACTCAGGTATCTCGATTCTGGTTATCTCTGGTTGCTGCGCAATATCTTCTGGTATAATCATATCTCTAGTCAGTCCTATCTTTACGACTTGTATAACTGATTTTATCTCGTCATATAATATCTCTGCGGGTGCAGTATAACACTTTATATAAAATAGAGTGCCTTTCGTTATTCTTTTATAGGTAGTGAATATCTTGTATAATTCTTCCATGGCTGTCAATTCTTCTCCGTCTTGGGTGTATATGGTGTTTAGTAGTCCGTAGTCAAAACAGGTTTTTACTAAGTTTGGGTTAGTTTTTTGTAGTGCGATTAGCTTGTTATATCCTTGTAATTTTTGGGTTATATAGTTGGTGTTTGGTTCTTTGATATTTGTAGCTCTTGGGTTATGGTTTAGAAAAGTTTGTACTTTATAGATGTTTTCTATATATTTCTGGGCTGTATAATTATAAACGTTTTTGTCTTGGTTTAAGCTATCTCGGTATGTGGTAATTTGTGGGGGTATGAATAAATGGTCTTTTTGTGTTTTTGGTGTAAATGGTTTTTCAAATATTTTATTCATGTTCGTGTTTTGGTATCTTGGTCGACTAACTCCTTTGCTTGTACCTGCAGAAGTAGATTGATAAATATTATGGGTTTTATGGAGTGTCCCAACGTCTCCTTCTAGCTCTGAAATTTTATTGTCTTCCGATCGACATAGCTCTGCACACTGCTGAGTTAGCTGATTTATAGCTATAGACTTCAGTTTCTCTTCATTAGTCTTTGGCTTTTCTATCTCAGTACCCATACTGTCCACTTTCAATGAAAGCGTAGTTAGGGTGTTGAGTATTTTTTCTAGAGTATCTTCTTCTATAATTTCAGTCTGTGTAGCTTTATCTTGATATGTAATCTGCAATAACATTTTTGTTAGTACTGATTACTTCTATTATAAATGTGAAATTTAATATATTTAAAACTAGTCTCCGAATCTCTTTCGTTGTAACTGAATTTTGTATTTTCTTTGTTAACCACCAGCGTACCTGTGTATTATCTGTTCGCACAATAAATTTGTTATATACAATATATGGCTCAAACGCTAACAAACATTTATATAATGAACATAATTCTTTTCTATTTATTTCCCATTTTATTTTTATCTCATTGAACGTACCTGAGTAGTATCTACAATGGTGTTCTATTTTTTCTGCTTCATATCGATATTTAAGTACTCCTCCATAACTATATTTACTAGCATCTGCTTCTACTATGTGTATAAATTTTGTATTTTCATCTGGAAATTGTAATTTTGGTAATTCTTTACAAAGTAATTTTATTTTTTGAACTTGTTTTTTTATCTTCTTGATTATAGTTATATTCTATATCCTTTTTTAATTTTTTCTGTAGTGGTTTTAAGTTTTCTGCTAACTTTGGAATATATTCTCTTACTTGGTTTACTAATCCTAAAAATGATTGTAATTTCTTTTTTGTATCTAATTCTTCTTTTGAATTTATTATTTTTTGTACTATATGTTGTTGCATTTTTACTCCACTTTTATCTATTTGTATTTCTAGAAATTCTATCTGGTTTTTCATAATTTCAGCTTTCTTTTCACTTAGACTTTTCATAAGTGAAAAGAAAGCTGAAAATATGAAAAATCAGATAGAATTTCTAGGAATACAAATAGATAAAAGTGGAGTAAAAATGCAACAACATATAGTACAAAAAATAATAAATTCAAAAGAAGAATTAGATACAAAAAAGAAATTACAATCATTTTTAGGATTAGTAAACCAAGTAAGAGAATATATTCCAAAGTTAGCAGAAAACTTAAAACCACTACAGAAAAAATTAAAAAAGGATATAGAATATAACTATAATGAAGAAGATAAAAAACAAGTTCAAAAAATAAAATTACTTTGTAAAGAATTACCAAAATTACAATTTTCAGATGAAAATAAAAAATTTATATACATAGTAGAAGCAGATGCTAGTGAATATAGTTATGGAGGAGTACTTAAATATCAATATGAAGCAGAAAAAATAGAACACCATTGTAGATACTACTCAGGTACGTTCAATGAGACAGAAATAAAATGGAAAATAAATAGAAAAGAATTATGTTCATTATATAAATGTTTGTTAGCGTTTGAGCCATATATTGTATATAACAAATTTATTGTGCGAACAGATAATACACAGGTACGCTGGTGGTTAACAAAGAAAATACAAAATTCAGTTACAACGAAAGAGATTCGGAGACTAGTTTTAAATATATTAAATTTCACATTTATAATAGAAGTAATCAATACTAACAAAAATGTTATTGCAGATTACATATCAAGACAAAGCTACACAGACTGAAATTATAGAAGAAGATACTCTAGAAAAAATACTCAACACCCTAACTACGCTTTCATTGAAAGTGGACAGTATGGGTACTGAGATAGAAAAGCTAAAGACTAATGAAGATAAACTGAAGTCTATAGCTATAAATCAGCTAACTCAGCAGTGTGCAGAGCTATGTCGATCGGAAGACAATAAAATTTCAGAGCTAGAAGGAGACGTTGGGACACTCCATAAAACCCATAACATTTATCAATCTACTTCTGCAGGTACAAGCAAAGGAGTTAGTCAACCAAGATACCAAAACACGAACATGAATAAAATATTTGAAAAACCATTTACACCAAAAACACAAAAAGACCATTTATTCATACCCCCACAAATTACCACATACCGAGATAGCTTAAACCAAGACAAAAACGTTTATAATTATACAGCCCAGAAATATATAGAAAACATCTATAGAGTACAAACTTTTCTAAACCATAACCCAAGAGCTACAAATATCAAAGAACCAAACACCAACTATATAACCCAAAAATTACAAGGATATAACAAGCTAATCGCACTACCAAAAACTAACCCAAGCTTAGTAAAAACCTGTTTTGACTACGGACTACTAAACACCATATACACCCTAGACGGAGAAGAATTGATAGCCATAGAAGAATTATACAAGATATTCACTACCTATAAAATAATAACTAAAGGCACTCTATTTTATATAAAGTGTTATACTGCACCCGCAGAGATATTATATGACGAGATAAAACCAGTTATACAAGTCGTAAAGATAGGACTGACTAGAGATATGATTATACCAGAAGATATTGCGCAACAACCAGAGATACCCAGAATCGAGATACCCGAGTTCTACGCAAATAAAAGACTTATTGGACTAGCTACGATTATACAAGAACTAGCAAATAATTATACTAACGGAAACTCAATATGGAGCTACTATTCGAGAGATCATCAAATGATTTACTCAAATTCAAAAGAGCTACGATCAACAGTTAGGACATTTAGCTAGAGATTGTAAATTACCTAAAAATCCAAAAAATAAACAAATATCAGAAATAAAAATAGATAATACAGAATATATGCAAATAGATTATATAGATTATGAATTAGAAAGTGAGGATAGTATATATGAAATTTCAGAAAACGAAACAGATACTGAAATAGATAGTGAAATAGATGAATCAAATGACTGAAGAAGATATAAAAATAATAACAAAGGAAGAATATTTAAATGATGAAGGAACGGAACAAAAAATAATATTTGACAGTAATATATTCGATGAAATAAAAGGAAAAGAATTAGATTTAAGTGTAGAAAAAATATTTAAAATACCAACAATAAAAATATTTTTACTAGGAAAAAAGACGAATATTATGTAGTATGCCAAAAAGAACATGTAATAGACTGCAGATATGCAAAAGGTAAAGCTAGTATACCACTAGTAACAAAAAAAATAATTAATAAAGAGATAAATGTTATAAAAAGTAAAGGAGATCCAATAAAATATGTACACCTTGGAGGTACAGAGATATTAATAAAAGCATGTTTTAGAGAAGGAATAGATACACCAATAGAATTATATTTAGCAGATGATAGAATTATAAAACCTATAGGAAAAAGCATAATAACTGTCGTAAAAGGAAATTTAATATACCAAAAATTCAAATTCATAATAAGTGCAAACTATTCAGTAGCGGTAACAGATAGAAATATAGATAAATCACTAGTATTGAATTGGAAAATATCAGGAATAGAATTAACCACAGGAAGTAAAATATTTATAGCAAGATGCAAAAATTTATATGTATTAACAACAAAATATAAAATAACAGGAAAAAATAAGATTAACAAGATACGAATAGAAAGCCCATTTGAACAAATTGTAAAAACAATAAATTATAATGATTATAGCTATAGAGACATAGATATAGAAAAAAATTTAGAAATAATAAATGATAGAATAAGTACAACAAAAAGAATAGCTAATGAAAAATCAGAATCATCAAGCTCATCAAAAAGAACAAGTTATGAAACAAATTCAATAAGTAATTTAAACCAATATTACATAACAGGAAAAATAAATGAAAAAGAATATTTAATACTCTTAAATACAGGACAAGAAGAAAATTATATAGCAAAATATCTAGTAAAAAATGAAGAAATAAAAACTGATAATGATATGTGCCCAGATCTACCAAGAAGTTTAATAAATAATAAAAATATAGTAGAAAAAGAAATAATAATAGGAGTTAGAAAAATAAAAATAGAATTTGAAGTAAAGGAAGAAATGCAAAAAGCAGATATAATATTAGGAATAAAATGGTTTGAACAAGTAAAACCATATAATATAGAACATACACAATTAACCTTAACATATAACAAAGAAAAATTATTCTTAAAAAGAGCCTTAACATAAAATGAAAATATATGTATTAATGAAAATAGTAGTAGAAGGATATTACAGTAGATATTATACGCCTATGATAGATACAGGAGCAGAAGCTAATTTATGTAGATATAATTGCTTACCAGAAAGTAAATGGGATAAATTAAAAACACCAATAATAGTTAAAGGATTTAATAATGAAGGAAGCTTAATCACTTATAAAGCTAGGAATGTAAAAGTACAAATATGGGATAAGATATTAACAATAGAAGAAATTTATAATTATGAATTAACGTCAAAAGATATACTTTTAGGAATGTCATTTTTAGATAAATTATACCCACATATAATAACTAGAAATGACTGGTGGGGATCGGAGCCAACCTTATACACCATTTGAAAGGTCGGGTAGGTGATCCGAGCAAGCATACAACAATCATAGCTAACAATTGTTCATATATTGGGTATGAAAAAATGATCTGATCACGGCCAAAACAGCAGGGTATTACAAAATAAAGAAACGTAAGGGTCTTCTCTATTACTGGCTAGGAGTAAGGAGCCCTTAAAACTTTTTGAAAAATAATTTCAATGTTATCCCCACAAATCTTATCACTACAATGAGGGATATAGATGAGGTGTGGCCAAATCTAAGTCAATCAGATACCAGTCAAAGATATGCGAGCTTATGGTGTGAGTTTCATCTACACATGGTTATAGAATCAGATGGGAGAAATCCTTGGGAGAAAGTAGAGAGTATGCTCAAAAATGGGCATCTAAGTGAGTTATTAAGAGACCATGCCAAAACTAACTGTGAAAAATAAGGGTCAAAGAAGAAGAACTGAAACTTACCTTATCGTGTCATACTATCAACATGATATTCGGGGGCCTAGATGTCAATAGTATATGCTCAATGGTTAAAAATATGAACTGTGATAGTTATTCATGATAAACATCATGGAGCATACCAGATAATGACATGACCACCTTTAACAATGAGGATCATGATGGCTTCATACTCTCGTATGATGATGCCTTGGTTTTTTCTTTGAATATTTTAGGTTTTAAGGGGAAATTGATTTAGGAATCTCAAACAATATCATATAATTGAGGTTCCTTTAACAAATTAAGATATTTGACAAAATAGTTTTTGCCACAAAGTTATTAACCAGATTCAATATGTTGAGTATAATAACTAGAGGTGAGATTACATACCAATCTAGGATAATGGTATAGTGAAGAAATCCTAGTTGAGGTAATAGGTGGGGATTTTACATATAATGTCATGATCAAGAGGCCCTAGATTCATAGCATAAAAAATAGTACAACCATCTACCTTCCATCAAGTATTAAAATTTTTAACTCTAGCTGGTATAAAGGAAATCAAAGGACAACACCTTATTGTATGGAATATTTTGGTTATATCCATAATAGTGGATCAAAAATAACATTGGATAGAACTACATGCAAAGGAAAAATTCATAGACCTGAGCCTCGAGAAAAATTAAACAGAGAAAAAGAGGTTGAGGAAGAGTTACCGGGTTAATTTGGTTCACAACAAGAGTAAATAGGAGTCGAGGGTGAATTACTGGATCATTATGGGTTCCTAGGTACAATATTTTTGAAGACATATATGCCTCCAAGTCAATAGAAAAAGAGCTTGAGAAATCATTCCTTTTCGATGACTTCCCAAACTTAGGCACAAGCTAGTTGAATTTCATAAATCTATCTCAAATTATTTTGCATTGTTTCACTTAGATATGATAGATATATAACTCAAGGTCGTGACTCACAAATTAACCTTGGATCACGAGTTTCTTAAGTGAAGCAAAAGAAGTATCCAATCGTTGTGATTAGAAAAAAATTCTATAAAAGAGGTATCAAATTTATTGAATATAGGATCAATTGACAGTATCTTACTCAAATTGTTTAGAAACATAGTTGTACTACCAATAAGGTAGCAAATAAAGAATGTGTATTGATTTAAAAGACCAAAATAAAGCATGCCCAAAGTATTTATTCCCACTTTGGTATATCGAACAAATGATCAGGGTTATGACTGGGAATTGAATTTTTGAGTTTTTTATATCTCTACTTTAGGTATAGCAACATACGAATGCACCTGAAGAATCAAGAAACAATTCCATTTATAATGCCGTTTGGAGTTAAAAGTACCATATCCATGTATCAAAGGCCTGTAAATCAAATGTTTGAAAAAATTAGTAAATCTATGAAGGTTTATACTGATGATATATTGGTTAAGTTTCTAGACATAGATAATCATTCAGGCTATGTTAAGGAAACAATTGACATCTTGAAAAAGTACAATATGAATCTCAATCTGCATTAATGTGCATTTGGTTTTGGATGATGCAAGTTTACTGGGTTTCTCTTACCAAATAGACGAATTGAGGTCAACCCCAAAAAATTTAAGGCTATTGAGAATGCTCTAAATGTTCTTGAAGATGCATAGGTAGTTCAGAGGTTAACCGATTTTGTAGGACCTCGCAAAATTTCTAAGCTTAATTCATCCTTTTAGGCTTGTCAAGGGGTCTCAGACTTAGAAAATTCTAGTTAAGTTCCCAGAGTAAGTTTATTTTTGGCCTTCATTTTTGGCCTTCGACAGTTGGCAATCTCATTTCGTAACCATAATATCCCTTAATGGTCCATATTTTTGTTAATTCATGATCAGAGAGGTCGATAGGTATTCCCGGACAAGTTTCAAATTTTTCAGAACTAGTTTAGACCATGTTTGGTATCCCAAAACAGTGGATCAACGCGATCTTAGCGCACCGCGTCACCTATTGCGTTGGTTAACATTGTTGAAGGTTGCCAGAGTCAAAACTACTGAGGCTTAGCGTGATAATGGCGAGACGCGTTGGGTATCACGTCGAAGCCATCGACGTGCCGCATCGCTCAACGCGTCGGTGCCCAGTTTTAGTCATTAAATGACCACATTCTTAAGGGTAATTAGGTCATTTTCCCCGTCCTTTAGCCCTCATAAACACGAAATTTAGCCCTCTTTTGGATAAATACATTCTTTATTCCACAATTGCTCAAGAACAAGAAACCCTAGGTGATTAATTCAAGTCAAAAATTCAAGTTTTCCTCTCTCAATCTCCAAGAAACTTCCATCTAAGGTATGTAAAGTGTTCACTAAGGATCCCTTTCATCCTTGGAGTCCAAGGATCCAATTTTAAATTATAAATTTTAATATTCATGTTGTGGATTAATTATGATCATGTTGATGTGTTGTATGATTCCCAAGTTGGAATCTTTAGTGTGTTTTCATGATATTGTGTTAGCATATGGATTGAATTTCATGAAATTGGGTTGATTAATGTAGCCATGATGTAATTGTTTAATGTTCATGCCTAAGCCTAAGTATATGTATTCCATATGTATGACAAATTGCCTAAGTGAGTAGAATTGTGTTTTATGAACCCTTACTATTTACATGATGAACTTAAGTAATAACTACATGTTCAAAATGACTCCCATGCCAATATTATATCTTGTGATGAATTGATGGAGTGTTCGTGAGACTAGATGGTGAACTTATGATATGTTGGAATGTATTCCTATTCATGTACAAGACTATGAGTATCAGGTGCATCATGAAATCCCTTAATGGTTGTATTATGAATTGTTAACAATTGTTATGAGCTTAAGAAGTGTCATGTCCTATTTATTTTCATGCTATCAATTCCTGGGGGTATTCAATACCTAAAACTTTAGTTGTGCGCCTAGAGCCAGTGTCAGTTTCATGATAATCTCAGTCACGCCATGATTAGTAGTATTCCCAGTCAATTTCAGAGCTCAGTAGAATTCAGCCAGTAACATAACTCAGGAAAACTCAGTAATCTCATGAACTCAGTCAGTTAACAGAATTCAGTAATATTCCGTCAGTCCACAGAATTCAGTGAACTCAGTCCAGTTCATCCCAGTATAATCAGTTCAGTGTCTATTCAATTGAGAGTAGGATACAGCACCAAGCGAACCCAAGGATGAGGACATACACTGATAGTAGAGGGTGTGATCCTTAGAAGAAATCCTTGCATTCCAGAACTATATAGCAAGCATAGGTTGAGACATTAACACTAATAGTTGAGGGTTGATGAGGTGGATT
The DNA here is from genome assembly GCA_030864225.1 of Capsicum baccatum var. pendulum. Lineage (NCBI taxonomy): Eukaryota > Viridiplantae > Streptophyta > Magnoliopsida > Solanales > Solanaceae > Capsicum > Capsicum baccatum. The sequence continues at coordinate 235,890,591 of CM061550.1, forward strand.
AACACTGCTAGATGAGGTTCCCACCATTCTCTTTTCGGGAAACTGCCAGATGAGGGTCACTCACAGCTTGTCCTTACCAGTGGCGCGGTATTGACACCTTTCAAATTGGGGCTACATATTGGACCCCAACTCTATAAAGAAAACGGGCATGTCAGTTAGATAACTACTTCCAAAGTCTCAGTCTTAGTCTCAGTAAAAGAACTCAGATAGTTCTTTAGATTTAGGACTGTCAAATACAGTCACTCAGTTCAGTAGGGAACTCAGCTAGTTCTATCAGAATCAGGACTGTCAGACACAGTCACTCATATAATAGTATATTAGTTATATGAAACTTATGTTATCAGTATTCAGACTTAGTAGTCAGTATTATCATGATCTCATTTACAGTTACGTATTCATGTATGTATTCTCACGTTCAAGTTATTCAGTTAGTTAGTACTGTTCATTCATATGAACCCCATGCATTCAGCCTACCTCACTTTGCATACTAGAATATTCAGACGTACTGACGCATACTTTTCTTCTGCGGTATGGTGTTTTATACCATAGGTTTGGACTCTCACATTCCCAATCGCACTTAGCTTCAGATTCAATCAGCAGTAGTAGATTTATAGTGAGTCCTCATCATTTGAGGATAACATGATTATTTCATTATTTCAGTTTTAGTAGATAGAGTTAGTTGGGGATATATCCCATCAACTCCACAGTTATCTAACAGTTTAGAGGCTTTCAGACTAATATGTTCAGACATTTTTTTTCAGTTTGGTACTAATATATCGTATTTCCAGATGTTATGTTTCATCATATATTTGAACCTTACGGTCTTTCAGACCTTTTATTCTGCATTTATACAGTAATTATGCAGAGCTCAGCTATAGATATCAGTCATGGGTTAGCTTGTGGTCCTTCAGGATTGCTAACATCATGTAGCATTCTGGGTATTAGATTTGGGGTATTACAAACTTGGTATCAGAGTCTAAGGTTCAATAGTGTCCTAGGAAGTCTGAAAAGCCGCATCTAGTAGAGTCTTATACATACGTGTGTTGCATGCCTCATTTATGTATAGGAGGCTATAAGATGTTTTAGAAATAGTTTCCCTTCTTTTAGTATTTATGTCGTGCCAGTGAGCATGAGCTCAAATTTAACTTTCAATCTAATCCGTTTCTTCCTTTTCTCTTACAGAACATGCCTCCCAAAAGAAGAAATAAAAATTAGTCAGCCCCTCACCTTGTCCAAGAAGATCCCTTGGACGAACATGTTTCTCATGCAGAGTTCAGAGCTACATTCACTACTCTTACTAATTTAGTTGCTACCCAGAATGAATGACCAATTGTTGTTTTGGCCAACCCAGTGGCTAATTTAGATGCAGACAGGATTTGAGACTTCACCTAAATGAATCCTCTATCCTTATTTAGGTCTAAGTCAGATAAGGACCCTCAGGAATTCCTTAATCAGGTTTAGAAGGTTACAGATATTATAGGGTTTACTGCTAGTGAGAGTGTGGAGCTAGCTGCATATCAGTTGCAGGATGTGGCTCACACATGTTTTAAGCAGTGGAAGGCAGAGAAAACTATAGATGCAGGGCCTTTTAAGTGGGAGGAGTTTGCCACTGTACTTCTAGATAGTTCTTTCCCATAGAGCTGAGGGAAGCTAAGGTGTTAGAATTTATTAACCTCAGGTAGGGTAATATGACAGTGAAAGAGTATTCTCTTACGTTTACTCAATTAGCTAGATACAATTTTTATGTAATGGCAGACAGTAGGGATAAGATGAGTAAGCTTTTTTTTGGAGTGAATGATAGTGTGGTCAATGAGTGCAAGTCTGTGATGTTGATTAGTGAGATGGACATAGTTAGGCTTATGATCCATGCTCAATAGATAGAAGAGTAGAAGATTAATATGAGAGAGAAGCAGAATAAGATAGCAAGGACAGGTAGTTTCAACTTTGCTCAGCCTAAGTTTGAGGGTGGGAATCGTTCTCAGTTCCGCCCAAAGTCATCCATTCCATCTCTATCCTCAGCCAGTGCTCTAGTGATGAAATTTAGAAACAGTAACAGAGATAGGGCGTCAAGCCCTAAACCTCAGGGCAGTGTTAGTAGTGCTTGTACTCATCCTCTTTGTCAGACTTGTGGTAAGAACAATCAAGGTATTTGCAGAGCTGACAGCGATATATGTTTTAGATGTGGCAAGCCAGGCCACATGGTCAGAGATTATCCCCAGTCAGGATTTTTGGGTCAGTATAACCGTTCCTCAGCTCAGTTCAGTCTTCTAAACTAACAGGTTGCCACTTCCAGTGCCACCAATGGGCAACGACCAAATAGAATTTATACTCTTCAGTCCCGACAAGATCAGGAAAATTCTCCTGATATAGTTACTGGTTCGTTATAGATCTTTCATATGCATGTTTATGCTTTTCTAGATCTATGAGCTTTTTTGTATTTTGTTACTCCTTATATAGCAGATGAGTTCAGAGTCAATCCCAAAATTCTAGCAGATCCCTTTTTAGTCTCTACCCCAGTGAGTAAAATTATCATAGCCTAGTGGGTATACAGGGACTGTCTGATTATGGTATCTCAGAAAGTTACATCAGCAAACTTAGTCGAATTAGAGATGACTGATTTTGATGTCATTCTCAGCATGGATTGGCTTCATTCCTGTTATGCCATAGTTGACTGCAAAAACAGAGTTATCTAGTTTCAGTTTCTGAATAAACCTATCCTAGAGTGAAGGGGTAGTACTTTAGCCTTCAGAGGTCATCTTGTTTCCTACCTTCAGGCATGGAAAATAATGTCTAAGGGATGTGTCTATCATCTTGTTTGAGTTAAGGACACTAGTTTCGAAACTCCTAGTCTTGAATCATTCCCAGTAGTGAGTGAATATTCATATGTATTTCCCAAAGATCTTCCAGGAATTCCTCTTAAAAGGATAATAGACTTCGGCATTGATCTTCTAATAGATACTCAGCCTATATTTATTCTGCCATACAAAATGGCACCAGCAGAACTCAGAGAATTGAAAGAACAGTTGAAGGATCTTTTAGATAAGGGATTCATCAGACCTAGTGTGTCCTCGTGGGGTGAACCAGTCTTATTCATGCGAAAGAAAGACGGTTCTCTTAGAATGTGCATTAATTACCGTTATCTCAATAAAGTCATAGTCAAGAACAAGTATCTACTTCCCAAAATCGATGATTTATTTAACCAACTTCAGGGTGACATCTATTTCTCTAAGATAGACCTCAGATCAGGCTATTATCAGCTCAGAGTTAGAAAATGTGACATTCCAAAATAGCCTTCCGTACTCATCATCAGTATGATTTAGTTTAGGTTATTGTAGACGGGATGACCAAATCAGCTCATTTTCTTCTACTCCATACCTCCTATTCAGTTGAGGATTATACCACACTCTATATTAGGTAGTTGGTCAGATTACATAGTGTTCCATTATCCATTATTTTAGATAGAGGTACCCAGTTCACCTCTTATTTCTGGAAAGTGTTCCAAAAGGGTCTTAGTACCCGAGTTCATCTCAGTACAGCCTTTTATCCTCAGACAGATAATCAAGCAGAAAGAACCATTAAGACTTTGGAAGATATACTAAGGGTGTGTGCAATTGATTTCAAGGGTAGTTGGGATGACCACTTGCCTTTAATTGAGTTTGCATACAATAATAGCTATTATTCCAGTTTAAGATGGCTCCATTAGAAGCTCTTTATGGTAGGAGATACAGATCTCCAATTGCTTGGTTTGAAGTGGGTGAGGCCGTAGTAGTAGGGCCTGATTTGGTATTCGATACCTTAGAAAAAGTCCAGTTGTTTATAGAAAGCCTCAAGACAGCTCAGAGCCGACAGAAATCATATAAAGATATGCACAGGAAAGATCTTGAGTTTGAGGTTGATGACCTTGTTTATTTGAAAATCTCTCTTATGAAGGGAGTGAAGCAGTTCGGCAAGAAGGGAAAGCTCAGCCCCTCGATATGTCGGTCCGTTCAAAATTCTCAGTCATTTTGGTAAGGTAGCTTATGAGCTCAAATTATCTTCAAATCTAGCCTCAGTCCATCCAGTGTTTCATGTCTCCTTGCTTAAGAAGTGCATAGGTGACCCAGCAGTTTTAGTCCCTATAGAGGGCATAGATATTCAGAACAACCTCTCTTATGAAGAGAGTCCAGTAGAAATCCTTGACTACTAGACTCGCTGACTGAGGAACAAAGAAGTTCCTATAGTCAAAGTACTTTGGCGGAATCAGTCCGTTGAGGGAGCTACTTGGGAAGCAGAAGCAGACATGTAGACTAAGTACCCTCACCTTTTCTCCACAAACTCAGACTCAGCCCAAGGTAATAGCTTTCCTTAAAGATCATTCATTTTTGTGCTCAAATTTCAATTTCAACTTTGTATTCATTTTAATACTCAGATTTCCATTATAAACTTGGTATCAACTACCATTAGATATTCAGTCATGTGTTCATGCATCATGCCAGTCATGTATTCGTGCATTAGATATGCATGAACAAGTGAATTAGTACTCTCTATCATGCATCAATGTATCATCTCAGTCATGAAATCATGCATCAGATATGCATGCTCAGTATGAATTTTAGTAAATCAGTAATGTCAGTCATGTACTCATGTTTCAGTTGTTCATGGTCAGTATATACTTTAGTTTATCATTTCTCCCATCTCAGTTAGTCTCATTCAAGGACGAATATTTCCAAGGGGGAGATATTGTAAGACCCCGCAAAATTTCTAAGCTTAATTCATCCTTTTAGGCTTGTCAAGGGGTCTTGGACATCCTAGATTTAGTTTATTTTTTGCCTTCAAAAGTTGGAAATCTCATTTTATGACCATAATGTCCCTTAATGGTCCATATCTTTGTTAATTCATGATCAGATAGGTCGATAGGTGTTCTTGGATGAGTTTTAGATTTTTCAAAACTTGTTTAGACCACGTTTGGTGTCCCAAAATAGTGGACCAACGCAATCTTAGCATGCCATATATCCTATCGTGTTGGTAACATTGTTGTAGGTTTTCAGAGTCAAAACTACTGAGGCTTGGTGCAACCATGGCGCGACGCATTGGGTATCGCGTCAAAGCCATCAACACGCTGCGTCGTTCAATGCATCAGTGCCCAGTTTTAGTCATTAAATGACCTCATCCTTAAGGTTAATTAGGTTATTTTCCCTGACCTTTAGCCCTCATAAACACGAAATTTAGCCTTTTTTGTCTAAATGCATTCTTTATTCCACAATTGCTCCAGAACAAGATACCCTAGGTGATTAAATTTAAGTCAAGAATTCAAGATTTCCTCCCTCAAACTCCAAGAAACTTCCATCGAGGGTATGTAAAGTGTTCATCCAAGGATCCGTTTTATCCTTAGAGTCCAAGGATCCAATTTTAAATTATAAATTTTGATATTCATGTTGTGGATTGATTATGGTCATGTTGATGTGTTGTATGATTCCCAAGTTGGAATTTTAGTGTATTTTCATGATATTGTGTTAGCATGTGGATTGAATTTTATGAAATTGGGTTGATTAATGTAGCCATGATGTAATTGCTTAATGTTCATGCTTAAGCCTAAGTATATGCATTCCATGTGCATGAAAAAATTCCTAAGTGAGTAGAATTGTGTTTTATGAATCCTTACTGATTTACATGATGAACTTAGGCTATAACTACATGTTCAAAATGACTCCCATGCTAATGTTATGCCTTGTGATGAATTGATGAAGTGTTCATGAGACTATATAGTGAACTTATGATATGTTGGAATGTATTCCTATTCATGTACAAGACTATGAGTATCAGATGCATCATGAAATCCCTTAATGGTTGTATTATGAATTGTTAAAAATTGTTATGAGCTCAAGAAGTGTCATGTCCTATTTATTTTCATGCTATCGAGTCCTAGGGGTATTCAATACCCGATAATTTAGCTGTGTGCCTAGAGCCAGTGTCAGTTTTATGATAATCTCAATAACGCCATGATCAGTAGTATTCCCAATCAGTTTCAGAACTAAGTAGAATTTAGCCAGTTACATGACTCAGAAAAACTCAGTAATCTCATGAACTCAGTCAGTTAACAGAATTTAGTAATATTCCGTCAGTCCATAGAATTCAGTGAACTCAGTCCAGTTCATCTTAGTATAATTATTTCAGTGTTTATTCAGTTGGGAGTAGGATACAACACCGAGCGAACCCTAGGATGAGGGCACACACTGACAGTAGAGGGTGTGATCCTTAGAAGAAATCCTTGCGTTCCAGAACTATATAGCCATCATAGGCTGAGATATCAACACTGACAGTTGAGGGTTAATGAGGTGGATTAACACTGCCAAATGAGAGTCCCACGGTTCACCTTTAGGGACACTGCCAGATGAGGGTCACTCACAGCTTTTCCTTACCAGTGGCGCGGTATTGATACCCTTCCAATTGGGGTTACAGATTGGACCCCAACTCTATACAGAAAAAGGACATGTCGGTTAGATGACTACTTTCCACAGTCTCAGTCTTAGTCTCAGTAAAAGAACTCAGATAGTTCTTCAGATTCAGGACTGTCAGATACAGTCACTCAGTTCAGTAGGAAACTCAGCTAGTTTCATCAAAATTAGGACTGTCAGACACAGTGACTCAGTTAACAGTATATCAGTTATACAAAACTCATGTTATCAGTATTTAGACACAGTAGTCAGTATTATCACGATTTTATTAATAGTCATGTATTCACGTATGTATTCTCAAGTTCATATTATTCAGTCAGTTAGTATTGTTCATGCATATGAACCCCATGTATTCAGTCTACCTCACTTTTCATACCAGTACATTCAGACGTACTGACGCATACTTTTCTTCTGTACTATGGTATTTTATACCACAGGTTTCGACGCTCACGTTCCCGATCGCACTTAGCTTCAGATTCAGCCAACAGCAGTAGATTTGCATTAAGTCCTCATCATTCAAGGATAGCATGATTAGTTAATTATTTCAATTTTAGTAAACGGAGTTAGTTGGTGGCATGTCCCATCAACTCCACAGTTATCAGACATTTTAGAGGCTTTCAGACTAATATGTTCAGACAGTTTATTTCAGTTTAGTATTGATATACCGTATTTCCAGATGTTATGTTTCATCAGATATTTGAACCTTACGACCTTTCAACCTTTTTATTTTACATTTATACATTATATTATGCAGTGCTCAGCTACAGATATCTGTTATGGGTAAGCTTGTGGTTCTTCGGGATTGCTAGCACCGTGTAGCATTCTGAGTGTCAAATTCGGGGCATTACAAATTTCTTGACAACACTTCATTCGATAACCACTCTCTTGAACAAACTAGGATAAGAAATTTAGATGTTATTATCACATTTTAAATTCTCTCAAAAAATAGGGAGGTAAAGAGATTATATTACTAAGGAATACTCACTGATAATTTTTTTGTGCTCCCTAATTTGCTTTGAGAATGGACCTGGGGGTGAAGATCCTTTTGGAAAGACTATTGGATTGGAAAATTATGTGAACGATGGGTTATCTATTGACCTTTGTGTTTGTTTTCTTATTTTTGGGATTTGTAGAGCCCTCACTAGAGAATGGTTTATGGAAAAAAATAGAAAGTGACTTCCCATGAAGAGTAACTAGGGGTTTTATGGTAGGAAATAGAAATTGACTTCCCACGAACAATAACCAGGACACCATGATAGGGAGAAGGAGGTGCAAATATGAGAAATATGATGGGAGAGTTATGAAAAGGTCTAAAAATAGAATTTCTCAATAAATTCATAAAGATAAAAGATGAGATGTAAGTGCAAAAAAATAATTCATGTAGGAAAGAACTAACAAAGTGCAGAGTGGAAGTTTATACAGACACAAAAAGTGAAGTCATAATTACAGCTAGTCAATTTTAGTTTTTCATGTAGAAGATGACATAAGGTCAGAACAATAAATACGAAAGAGTGCGTGTCTCAAATTATATCAGGAACCTTTTGCTTACTTTTTTGCCTAAAAATTGAAAACCACTTCCATTTTTCAGGTTAGTATCCAAAAAAGCATGGTTATATAAGAAAAGTGTATGCTGAATAGATGATCGAATCATGAAATGACATATGGAAAAAGTGACAAGTAAACACAAGATCATCTTACAGAAGTTGAAGAGAGCGGATTAGGTAAAAAGTCATATGGATCTAATGCCATGTGACTAGCTCCAGAGATGTGGTACTAGTTACAAAATGGATTCCAAATTACGAGCTCTAGAGACATGGTACTAGGTACAAAATGGATACTAAATTACATGTATTTAAGTGTTAAACTATTATGCAAGACTTTCATTGAGATTGATATTAATCATTACTATTATGATAATGATGAGCAATTAATGACCTTTAGTAGACTTTAAGATGACATATCTCTTGAGATTTGTCCCTTGATATTTATCTATAGATAGAGATTTAACTTCTTTTAAGAAATACATCTAAAACTTATTCTTATAATTGTATTATACTAAAGTTCTTAAAGTTATAAAATTTTAACCTGTCCAGTGTTTAGTATCACTATTTACAGTGGTGTTGTCAATCCACCTCTTCATAGTTCAGGCTAATATAATGTTATATTTCAATTTATATGATTTGATCTATTTTTTACTATGCATTTACTAATAGTTATCTCCTTACAATAAATCATTTGACTAATTTAGTTCAAATGTTCTTTAAACACATGTACAAATTCAACTATAATGTTTACAAGTAAACAACTATTAGTATATTAAATTATATTTCATGAATTTGGTACAACTAAATTTATAGGTGAATCAAGAATATACATTATGATTTAGTCTTGCTCGGGGTTTGATTTGTTAGGGGTTATAACAATTATTATTAGTAAAAATTAAAATTAAAACAAAGACAGTAATGAGTTAATAAAATAAATGAGCAAGAGTGAACTCAGGCCATCCACGAATGCTACTGAGAGTTATGATAATTATACCAATGAGACTTGATTAAACTATAAAACTATTGAATAACGTAAAAAGATAAATAAAGCTTAGAGACAATACAATTAATAATTTATTGAAAGAGAATATGAGAAGAAGGGAGACGATCTCTTTAAAAGTGAGCAGGGATGGCTATTTATAGTGTACAAACTTAGGCTTTAGTCAATTGAATTCTAATAGCAATATTGTTAAAGATTTAGGACTTGGTGAGAATTTCAATTGTCATAATTTGTTAGTGGGTTGGCTAGTATTCTCCTGGATCTATTCTATAAATGCTCATTTTTATTTCTGAGGGACCTGACACTCTTTTCCCTTGTTTGTCATTTTACGCTTTGTCACTGGTGGTGTCAGATGAAAGCTTCATTATCTCTTTATAGGATTACCTTGGTTCCTCCAAGTGCACTTTTTTGTAGTCGTGGTAATTGTTATGGTAATATCGTATTCGCGATATTCATTACACTAATTTTATCCTATATAGATAGTCCCTTTATCTTTTGAGGCACTATGCTATGTAGTTCTTGGGAGATAGAAAGTGAACTAATGATCATTATCTTAACATATTACTAGACAGTCAATTGTAATTGTAAATCATCCTTTCAACATGGATGAATGAGAAACTGCAGTTTTAGGTGTCTTTTAGGCTTGGTCACTTGTTTATTCCTTTATAAGCAGAGTATGCTCTGTCATTCTATGCATCATCTTTCTTTCTCAAACTATAAAGCTTCTTTCGAGCCTTTTCTGACTTTACCAAGTCTTACTTTACCAAGTCAGGTGTCTCTTCTAAGGGAAAAGTGTAACGACCTGAGTCTGTACCCCGGACGCTACACGATGCTCATAATCTAGAAGGACTACAAGCTAACCCATGACTGGTATCTGCTGCAATATCTAAATAGTAATACTACAAATATACAAAAATTAGGCGGAAACTTACCATAAGGTTCAATACTGAAATAAAACTGAATATGGTATACAATACCAAAACTAAAACATTTGTCTAAAAATACTCAAGTCTTAAAAGCCTCTACTATCTTAATAATGAAGTTGATGGGACAAGTCCTCAACTAACTCTGAACTACTAAAATAAGCTGAACAACTGAAATAATCATCATTTCCTCTAACTGAGAAGACTCACCACTACCTCTGTCAGCTGAATATTTGAACTGCTAAGTATGATCGGGAGCCCGTGCATCTGAACCTATGATATAAAACATCATAGCACAAAAGAAAGGTACGCATCAGTACTTTGAATGTATTGGTATGAAAACTGAGGTAGGCTGAAATGTATAAGTTCATATACATGAACAACAGTGACTGAATAACATGAATATAACTGAATAAGAGTACATGTATGAATACGTAAACTGTAACTGAGATCGCGTTAACATTGGATACTAAGTTTCTGAATTACTAATTTATTGATATCTGATTTTAATGATACTGTGTAGCTGATAATTGAGTGACTATATCTGACAGTCTTAATCTTATGGAACTATAGTGAGTTTTGTACTAAATTGAGTGACTTTGTCTGATAGTACTGAATCTGTAGAACTGAACTGAGTTCTATACTGAGACTGAGTCTGAAACTAAAACTGTGGGAGGTAATTATCTAACCGACATGCCTCTCTCTAAACTAATTGGGGTCCAACCTATAAACCCAGCTGGAAGGGTGTCAGTACCGTGCCATAGGTAAAGATAAGCTGAATCACCCTCATCTGGCAGGTGCTCTAAATGAGAACGGTGGTACCCTCAATTGGTAGGTAGATCACCTCATTAAACCTCAAATGGTAGGTTGATATCTCAAACTACGTTGGCTATATAGTTATGGAACATAAGGACTACTTCTAAGGATCACACCCTCTACTAGCAGGTGCCCGTCCATGGGTTCACTCGGTGCTAAATCCTGCTCCCAACTGAATAGACACTATACTGGATTCTAGCCTATTTTAGGTTGGACGGAACTCTTTTTGATTGTACTATATAACTGAACTGAACTAAGTTCACTGGGTTCCGTGGACTAACAGAATACTACTAAATTCTATTAATTGTCTGAATCTTACCGATCATGGCATGACTGATACTATCCTATGAATGACCATGGCTCTAGGTAAACAGCTAAATTATTGGGTATTGAATACCCCCAGGACTCGATAGCATAAATTATACGACATGGCATAATCTTGAAACATGATAAATAACTACTTGATCATCATTCATTCATAGGGATACTCTATCAAACACTTGCATGGCATGAACTTGAATACATGCTAACATGATATAATTTCATTATTTAATTCTCATGAACAATTCATCAAACACTTGAAGGACATAATCTATGCACATGACACTAACACAACATGTAAGAATCATAGTTCAATTCCACACTTACAACTTCAAGGGTTTTAACATGGTTTCGCATGATAATGCACACATATCAGTCAATTCCACATAAATCTTGTAGTAAATTATGAACTAGAAACCCCATTAACATGGTAATCATGAACACATTCAAATTCAACCATGAACTTTATCAAACTCATAAACTTGTAGTTAAAAGGGGTTCTTGAACTCCAAGGGTGGAAGGGAACCCTTGGATGAACACTTGACATAACTTGGTTGCTAAATTCTTGAAGAACTATGGTGGAAATCTTGAGCCTTGTCCTTGAAATTAAATCACCTAGGGTTCTTGTTCTTGAGTAATTTGAGAGAAAATAAGTATATTTTGCTCAATGAAGGCTGAATCTTGTGTTTTAGGGCTGAATAGGGGTGGGGAAAAGACCCTAATACCCCTGAAGACACGATTTTTTAATTACTAAAAACTGGACTGTCGACGCACAGGATGACACACCACATCAACGCGATAGCCAGCGCACCGCATCGAGTCTGCGTCGGTTCACTGGTATTGCTACTGGGAGCAAAGGAAAAATATTGATTGTCGTGATAGCTGACGCGCCGCGCCGAGATCGCATCGATGCACTATTTTGGAATCCCAAACATGGTTCAAATGAGGTCCAAAAAATATGAAACTCATACGGTAACACCTACTGATATTCCTGATCAGGAATCAATCTAAAGATTGACATTTTAAGGTCATAAGAGTCATGAAATAGAGTTGCCAACTTACGAAGGTCAAAATAATACTAAGTCTGATTACTTAGCTAGAATTTTCTAAGTCTGGGACCCCTTAGCAAGCTTAAAACACTGAGTTGAGCTTAGAATTGTGCGGGGTCTTACAAAAAGATAAAGAGTTTGCTTTCTCTAAAGTAAACATTAATGAGATTCTTCCAGATTCTTACTCTTTTAATATGAACTTAAGATAATTTAGTAGTAGAGGTACAAAAAGAGAGGATAAGGTGATAAGTGAGTTAGGTTCCTTTGTAAAAGTGAGAGATCTGGTTACTATCTGAAAGATTTTTGTTGGCCTGACGATAAATTCCAAGATGAAGCACCGTATCCTTCTAAAAGAATCATGATATGTTGGTTATTCAAACCATCATATATATCTATCTATTCAGTATGGGTCATGGTTACCTTGCAGATGAAGTGATTACTATATTTTGAAATATCTTCAAGGTGTGCCTTAGTCAGCATGACCCAGTGTTTGGAGAATCATCACATGCCTCCAAGTGCTGGTTGTTTTGGTAGGCTAGGACTTTTTTCTAACTTGTCTAATTCTCCTTTATTTTCTTTATTTGGTCTAAGGAGGGATAATTCATCTATCTAGTCTAAATATAAAATATCTCTTTGATAGTTGGATGATCCCAAATATTGAGGTTGGGATAATCAATTTATCATATTTGTCCCACTTGATTCATCTAAGAATATTTATCTCGTGACTTAGAATTCCAATTTGTAAAAGAAGTAGATTATCTCTCTTTTTCCTAACTCTTTCATTGTTGTTAGCCGTTAATCATTCTTTGTTTCATTATCTTTGATGTTAGCTGCTGATCATTCTTTATTTTATGCAACTCCTTAATAGATTCCTTCCTTAGGGGTGTTTTTCATCCACTTAGTCAGAAAATTTCACCTATAGTTTAAGAATGTTTTGAATGTTTCTATGGTTTAAAAGTTGTCATTGGCCTATTTATCCATCCACTTTTACTCAAAATCTAAGAGTCATAGTGATCTCGCTGACTCATAATTATAGCTACTTCTTATATGCACTTGGTTTGTGATGCTTCTCCTTTGTAGGTCCATCTTTTAGCCCTGTGATTTTGGCATATAGAGCTTTCATCATTAACTTGGGTGGTAAAGATCCATGCATGGGATTGCTAGGTTCCATTAGTATCCCTTCCTCTGAGGTCATGTTGAATCCCGCCAAAAGAAGGATGATTAAAAGATTAAGGTCCTCTATAAGGAGGTCTAATTTCTGGGAACGTCATTCCAGATAATATCAAGAGGGTGGGAGGCTCATCTTTGGCTTGGGATTTCAATGCCCCTACTAAATCAATTCTAACAAAAAATCACTTATTTTGAAAGATAGAAATCATTGAGGAAGTAGAGCATGAAGCTTATGGTCTTGGGATGCCTTCTATTATGAAAAACCTCATTGATCCTCACTATATCCTTTGGGATTCCCTATGCCCTATAGTATTTTGACACCACAAGGTGTGTCGACATTAGGAGTTTATCCACCGATGGTTTCGGCCACTCTATGTGCTACCTTTAGTTATTCTCCTAATTTAACTTAGGGTTTCATGCATTTTCAGATGGCACTTTTGGAAATAACGGATGAGGTTAGTTTAATATCAAGATCGGTAGGAGTGGTGGATTATTTGAATTTGTAGTCTCTGCAAAAGATTGTCAAAACTTAGATATTGCCTTGACAGAGCATCTGATCAACTACGCACCCATGTCACTTCTAGGTTATGTAATTAGAATTTCATTGTTTTTGGATAGGCATTTGTCATGCCTCAAATCCTATTGGGGTGGACTGGCACCCGTAACCTAGGAGGCCCGGGAGAACCAGCTCATAACCTTATACTTCCCATGCATACCTCTATGACAACCCGAAATTCGGACAGCATCATGTCGCATATAAAAGGAAATAATCACCTGTATAAGCTCGAGCACACATATATATGTATATACGATACTTGGCCGTTGGAGCCATCGCATCTATTAACAAAACACCACCTTGACTGTACATTAGGTCTACAAAGCCTCTAGACAATACATAGAGTTTAACTAAGGTCGGTACACACCCCGCCATATAACTAACTTCTATACAATACCAAAAGTGACTAGATATGACACGGAAAGCCCTGAAGCAAACTGAAGCTCACCAAAAGCAGCTGGGTATCCTGGCTCCTACTTGTGCGGTGTATGAGCTGAGGTACCTGTGCCTGCAGCATGAAATGCAGGTCCCCCGTGGGGGACGTCAGTACGAAATATGTACTGATTATGTAAAGCTGTAGATAATCACATATGATATAGGAGCTCAATAGAAATCAGAAACAAGTGAATAAATCATAATATGAGTGGACCACACTTACTAGAACTTGTGACAACCTATACATTGTATTTATTCAATCACTTTACCTTCATCTTATCATCTTTGTAATCATTACTGTACTGTACTGTGACCATTAGGCTGCCTCCAGTACATATCAACTGGGATCGACCCATGATAGGCTTATGCCCCTGGGATACCACCCATAAACACATAAATAGGGATCGACCCATGATAGGCTTATGCCCCTGGGATACCACCCTATAAGAGAGAACGTCCATCACTTAGTTCAATTAATCTTTGAGATTGTTATTTCGGTCGCCACTGCATCTTTGATACTTTGAAACAATGATACATCAATAAGAGACATATAAATAGACCATCAATGCAATAACAATGAAGTAAGAACTCATTGGCACATCAATGAAGTGTTTTGGAGTCATCAATGCCATAACAATGAAGTAGGAACTTATTGGTATATCAATGAAACATTTTGGAGTCATTAATAGCACATGGATCTTGTTTGAGTAACCGGATACCTTTTGACATTCATTAGTGCAATAAACATGTAAGATTTGGAAAACAAGTAAGTATTGGAATGTCTTGATATCTTGTAGGGTGGAAACAAGTTCATTGGTAACATAGGACATCATACAAAACCATTATAGATCACATGTTATTGAATAACTTTGGAAACTTTCTTAATAGAACAATTGTTCACTTTCATGCCAAAGATATGGTATAGAGTATGCTTTACATACCTGACTGTCAACCTTCAATGCTAGTCCCAAATGGACTTCCGTCTTTTTGGATTACTTATCTACAATGAACATATATAGCAATCTAGTATTAGCAACCAAACGTCACAATTCGATTATTTGAATTCACCAAACTAGTGGTTGAGTAGTAAGCCTTAATTACACCATAAAGGGTGTCACTTTAACCTTCTTATACTCCAATTACATTCACATGCCATGCATATTCATACAACATCCTCCAATATCAAGTTTGGATTCATTTATCCTTCCAACCAATCCATTAAACCAAATTGAGCCATAGACATAAATAATCATCAATTCAATAGTATATCACCATATCCACTTTCCATAACTCAATTACCATATCCACCTTCCATAACCCAATTAACATATCCACCTTCCACAATTCAATACAACCAAACCATGTAAAATAGTCCATAACCCTATTTCCATCACCTTTCAATAACAACCAATACATATAATCCTCTATCACACATATACATATGGAAAAGAACAAGGAAAACAATAGTCATACCCTATAATTCACCTCTTGATTATGCAATCCTGTTTGCACAAATAATAGGTGCCATTCGAAGCTCTCGAGATGACGAATGCAGTTATCGGATTACTTTGGAATTTTTACGGTTGAATCAAAAGTAATTTAAAGGTCAAATTTGGCTAAGGTTTGTTCTTTCTCAATGATTGATGATGAAAATGAGTTTTTAAACTCATATACATGTATATATACACATATTCCCGTCCCTAATATAATAGGAAATGACCAAAATGGGTTTAAAATTTAAATAATGTCAAATCTGTCCTTTGGTGGACTGTTTTGATAAGCTAAAGTAGATCGACCATACCTCTTTGCTCCGATATTGGATTTGGGTGAAATTGGTATCGTTGGAAATATAATTCAAAGGTATTTCATTTCATATAAAGTAGGTCACCCAGTTCGTCCTGTACAAGGAGTTATGGTCGTTTGAAGTTGACCCTAAAAATCTATTTTAAGAGGCTGAAGTAAAACGAGTATAACTCCTTACTCAGACGTTGGATTTGGATGAAACCAATTGTATTGGAAAGAAGACTCAAAGATATTTCTTTTTATAGGTCTCAGCTCTCCCAGTGCATTATATTAAGGGAGTTATGATCATTCAAAGTTGACCCAAAAAATTGGCTGGCCTCAGTAGTTTGTGTGCAGGAAATTTTCCTGCACATTTACTATTCCCAAATATCCCGGCCACCGTTTTATAGTTTCGAACGTGCTCGATTATATCCAAAACCTATCCATTTTTGGAAATATTTATATCGTTGGAAAGCTTATTCAATAACCTTCGCATGGAACCATCGACGAAAAAATTCTGGTATAAATAAAAAAAATTAATTCCATATAAATAAGACCAATACACATACTTGAATACGCCAATACACGTACTTGAATACGGGGTGTTACATCATTCTTCAATCGAGATTTTTTTGTTTCCCTTTTCAACTATTATTTGTCTACATAAGGCCTTTGATGGGTTATAAAAGAGAAAAAGAACCTCTTTTAAGGTGTTTCCACCTTAAGAAGACTCAAGCTGCTATGGAAGATTCTATGATTCCAATATAGGCTTTATATCAATGATACTCCAATTTTGAGATGTTAAAAGCTGAGAGGAACATAATTTGAATTAGAAGAAAAGTTATTGCTAGGATGTAATACCCCAAACTTTCTTCAAGTCGAGTTTTATCCTTAAGAAGAGTAAGGGTTGACTTTCCAAGTGAAAAATATTTTAAACTTTGTAGAATTTCCCTAATATAAATATTTTTTTCATGTGTAGAATTGAATAAGCTTTCCATCGATACTAAATTCACCCAAATCTGATACTCGGACGAAGAGTTAAAGCCATTTTAGTGAGACAGTGTACCACCTGGTACTTTGATCGCGGAGTCAGCTAAAATGGAAATCGTCAAAATCCGGTAAACCTCCATGATTCAACCATGTCGCGGTGGCTTTCCAGTTTGCAACCAAGGTGGCAACGCGATTTTCACCGCGTAGTGCCATCAAGCAGTTTCCTAATTGTCCAATTTCTAGTAAGCTGGCGCGATTATGGTGCGTCACGCCAGCATGAAAAATTGGGATTTTCAAATTCCGTTATTTAATTCCAAGGGCATCTTAGACTTTTCCCATGACCCCTATCGCCCTAAACACGAAATAAAATGCTCAATAAGCCCTTATTCTATTATTTTCCTCACTTTTCTCTCAAGAACATTATATTTTCTCTCAAAGGGGAAAGAACCCTGGCCAAGAAATCAAGAACACGACTAAGGATTTTCTTTAAGAACCTTCAAGAAAGAGTCTTCTAAGGTATGTTAGATTTTGATTCTTGGGTTCCTTCCACCCAAGAAGCTCAAGAATCCTTTTCAAAATTTTGAGGTTAACGTATTTATGTGTATTAGAGTTCATGATCTTGTATTGTTGGGTTTTAATTCATGATTTAGACTACCAATTTCAAGAGTTGATTCTAGTATGTGATGAATTGTATGATGTTCATGATAAACCCTCTTCAGGTTGTATGATATTGATGTATTCATGATGATTATGTATAGAATCTGTGGTATAACCAAAGCATGCTCCCCATATGTTTGATAGAATGCTTAAGTAAAGATAATAGTGCCTATTTAGTATGTTAAGCATGAAATCCCCAATTTTGTGATAACAAGTGCATGCCAAGCGTTTGTTAAAATGCCTTAGTGAAAGTATTATGATAAGTTGCATGCATTTTTATCCATGTTTATTCCTTATTGAACAACTATAAGATATTAGTATGCATTCCCTATACATTTACATGTGTATAACATTCAAGTGATTAACGAGATATCGTATTGATTGTGTTGTGAATAAAATTCCATGGTCATGATTATTCAAGAATGGTTATGTTTTACTTTAATGTTATCGAGTCTTGGGGGTATTTATACCCGACAAATTAGTTGTTGTCTAGAGCCAGTGTCGGTTTTCACGATAATCTCAGTCAAACCATGATCCTTAGAACTCAGTCAGTTACAAAATTCAGTACTCTCAGACAGTTACAGAACTTAAGAAATATCAGTAATCTAAGTAACATTAGCATTCCAACTTCAGTTCAGTACTCAGCTCAGATCTTAGTAGTATTCAAGAATTCAGTTTCAAACCTCAGTAGAATTTAAGCAATCAATTCAGAACTTAGTATCATCCAGTCAGATAACGAGATTCAAAAGTATTCCGTCAGATAAAAGAATCAAGTAAACTCAATCAGATCAGTCAAGTAAGATAATTAGTAATAGATTTAGCTCAATCTAGTACAGTCCAAGAATTAGTTTAGTGTCTTTCAGTTGGGAGTAGGAACTAGCACCGAGCGAGTGCAGGGATGACGGCTTCCCTTAGAGAGGCAAAGTCGTTAGTAATAGTCCCTGAAATCCAGAACTACATAGCCAGTGAAGGACCAGGAGTCACTCGTTAGATTAAGGCTTGACTATCATATTACCTTGGGCTCGACTTCCTGTTCAGGGTCACCCATTAGAGAGGCTTGACCATAGCAGAGGTTTTTAGCCGTGGCACGGTATTGACACCCTTCCAGCTGAGGTTATAGGTTGGACTCCACTATATCAGATTTGGGGCATGTCAGTTAAGTGAGAACTCCCACAGTTGCAGTTTTAGTATCAGTCTTCAGAGTAGAACTCAGAAATCAGGACTGTCAGATACAGTCACCCATCTTAGCAAGGAACTTAGATAGTTCCATAGATTTATGGACCACCTACTAGATAGGCCTGGTCTTACATAAAGTTAATTAGTATCAGTACTAATAGAGTCGCAGATCACCCGTTAGATAGGCCTGATCTCAAACTCAGTCCGTCATTTCTATTATTAAAAGATTCAGAGATCTTTTGCTAGATAGGTCTAATCTCAGATACAATCATTCTTTATCATTATTAGTAGATTCAAAGATCATCTATTAGAAAGGTTTTATCACAGATTTAGTCAGTCTATAGTAGCCAACTCAGAACTCAATCATTGATATGAGCAGATTCAGTTAAGCAGGTTCAGTATCATCAGTTTTCGTGATCAACCGCTAGAGAGGACTAATCTCAACTTCAGTACTCAGTTATCAATATCAAAAAATTAGATATTCAGTATCTCAGTACTAGTAGTGAGATCAGATGTCAGTAAAGAAGTATCCGGGTATCAGTATTCAAAGTCGCAATGATTTCAGTTATGGTTTGTGCATTCATGTATATGTCCTCATTCAGTACTCTCATGTTATTCAGTTAATCTATGTTCATGCATAAGCCCTTGTATTTAGCCTTACCTCATCTAGCATACCAGTACATTCAAAGTACTAACGTATACTTTTCTCTTATTCTATGGTGTCTTATACCATAGGTTCAGAAGCGCAAGATCCAGGGCACCCTTAGAAGGCTAGACTCAGTCTGCAGCAGTACACGTAGTAGTGAGTCCTCTTTATTCGAGGATGATCCTTATTTTATTATGGCATTAGACTCAGTTTATTTTCAGTAGATGATGTTAGTTGGGGACATGTACCATCAACTCCACAGTTCAAACAGTTAGAGGCTTTTAGATAGATGTATCAGTATTCAATGTTAGTTTTGATTATTTTAGATGTTTTGAACCTTATGGAAAGTTTCCACCAGTTTTTCACATTTATTATATTATATTATGCAGTGCTTAGGTACAGATATCAGTAGATGGTTAGTTTGTGGTCCTTTGGATAATGAGCACCATATGGCGTTCCGATTCCAGAAAATTGAGTCGTTACATAGATGCACTTTGTTAGTCTAAAAAGGGGGAAAACCTACGGCATGATATGTTGAACAAGATAACATAATCACGAGGCGATGCAATTTGAATTAGACGAGCACATGTAATTAGTGAGAGCTAATTAAATGTACTCTCACTTAGTTTTTACTCCTATAGAGTAACCTCAAGATGAGATCCAACACTTAATAAAGAATATCTAAGTTTTGTTTAAGAAAGCCAAGCTTAGAGATGAGTGCCTTGATGTGAGAAAAGTTTGATACAGTCAGTTCGCTTGCCCTGGGATCTTAAAAGAGACTCAAGTTGAGGCTTTTGACTTGGATAGGGAGATTTTCAAGACCTAGTCCATGGTTGACCTTGCAAACCAACTAGCTTCTAATGGTAAATCTATATTTTCCTTCGAGAAAAAAGTATTGGAGAATTGTCCATTCTGAGGCATCAAAGATTACGGTTGAGTAAGTAGAGATTCCTTTAAACATGTGTTTCTTTGCATGATTTATCTGTTTTCCTCAGGTCTCATCTTGGGATCTCAAGGAAAAAACTCTTAATTTGGTATTAAATTTAATAATATTGCTTGACTCCTCATTTCTAAGTTTTTCCACTTTAGATAATGGGGGGAAGCTAAGTTGATTCCTATTTTTGAGGTCTGATCTATCGGATCTACAAATATATGGATAACTTTGGCACCGTAATTACCATATGTCATTGCTTTGAACTCTAAGCGAATCGACTGATGCAACGACGTGGCGAACATAAACAACCCCTTACTGTTCACACGTTGATTAGGCTTTATAATATAAGAAGTAGCCTTTAATGCATGATCTTTTATTTTATGCAAAGCTTTTTCTTTTCAATATTGAATGAGATAGAAAATGAGACCAAAGAGAAAAGAGTCTTTTCTTTGATACCTCTCCTTCCTTTCTTCCTCTAGTGCTTAGATTTCAAATTGGTATTCTCTTGTAGTTTTACCCTATCCTTGTCTTCGATCTAGGTATTCTACCTAGAGTTGTTCCGCTAAGGTTTATGATGAGGGTAAGTTATAATATGTTCACAAGGATAAGGGCATAAGTGGCTTGTATCATAACGTCGTGCCATTTTCTTTCTTCAAGGTTCTTGGTTTTAGGCCTCTCCCTCCAGATGCACTTGGCAGATGGGATGATTATTGCTTTAAATTTCCCAAATTTCTGTAAAGAGTTATAACTGGCCAAAGGTAGCCTAACTAAGTCCCTGACTAGACTTGATGCAACTATTCTAGTTGAGGAGGTACTCCTCATAAAAGGACGTCAAGAGCTCTCAAGGTGTGAATATCACTTTTCTTGAGGAGGGACCCTTTATCCCCATCCCACACTGGCATATGGTAGAACTCATTTTTCCCCTCGAAGCTCCTATATTGGTGAGTCTTTTCAAGGCTGCCTTCACGAAGTTGTATTAAGCTTTAGCAAAGAACCATCCTCCAAGAACATTTATCCATGGTAAAGTATTATAATGTGTTGTCACCGGTTGACCATTGAAAAGGACCATAATCATCAGTAATTAAAGTTGCTTACTGTTCATAACCCCTATTTTAGGGTGTGATTGAACAAGGAATTCATGCAATACTTTGATGTACTACCTTGATGCCTTTTCTAATAAATATTTATTTGTTTTTTTAATTAGACAAAGATACCATATTTTTGTATGAAAGCATTGTTATGTGTTTCTTTTTTTATAAATAAACCAAAGCTAGTTAACTCTAAGGCTTATATTAATATGTTTTTCCCAAGAGATGGTCTTCACATGATGTGGTAGTGATTGCATTTTTTAGAGTATGACAGAGATTTATACCCTTAGCATGTTCCATTTTTGGGGCATGCTTGAGTATTAGGTTGAGTTAGTACGCATTGAGTTGTTATAATTGATGATCGAAGATGAACGCTAATCGATTTTACTTTCAGTCTCTCTCACAAACTCATCGATGAGACCGCGGCATAGTTAGCTCTTAGTGCAACCAGAGGCTTTGTTAAGTCTATTTATTCAAATATTCATAGTCAAGGAGAGACACACATTTAATATGATAGTTGCCCTTCAAAGTTTGTACATATCCAAAAGTTATGCATCATAGCTTTGAGAGAAAAGTTCTCCATCTTAGTTAATTTTTTACTTAGGATTCATTAAAGGGGAGGATTTGTGTTTTCATAATGATTTAAGGGTTTATCGTGTTTGAGTCTACCTTGAAGGTGTGTAGGATATAGCTTTAAATTTTCTCTTTTGTATGACCAGTCCATGTGTTACGTATAAATTAAAACCGTCCATTATAGTGACATATTGATGCCGTCTCAACTAAAGTGTCCAGATTATAATATAGTAAGAGATATTTTGTGACCTTTACAGTAGTCCTTGTTATTCTTTTTCCTTGTTTTGGCAAGCTTTTAGGCATTGTCTTACCCTTGACGTTCAAGGTCTTGGAAGGCTACATTGTTGGAATAGAGAGTCCCTAGCATAGTAACATTTTCCCAATTAAGGCATGTGTAATGACCCTCCAAGTCATTTTCTACATTTCTGCTAATTTTTGCTATTTAGAGATTTCTTATGGCTGCCTCAAGTCATTTATGACTTACTAGAACTAAAAGTTTGGTTACCGGATAGTTCTTTGGTTGTAGAGTCAATTCCTTATTTTGAAGTTTCAATGGTTCAAATTGTCCATCAGGCGAGAACTTTAGTCAAACGACCTCGTATACCAATTCTAACAGTTCCAATATTTCCAAAACATCAATTTTAGGAAGGGTGGACCCTTGGTTTGGCTTCCGAGGCTCCCGAACTCATTTTGGGCTATTGGCCAAAAGTTAAGAAAAATGGCACATGGGTGTGCGACCCACTTTTCATCAAAACAACCTTGGATGGAAATTTTGACTGAGCCATTAAATCTGGAACATCGAATTTGATAAGGTAGCATAGTTTATTTATGTATATGGGATTCCAGATGAATCCTGAGGGGTTGGCAGAGACTTAGAAAGCTAGTGCGGGTGCATCACTTAAGCTCACAATGAGTCGCTTAAGTGAATGCTTCTTAAGCGGCATGTCGATCGCTTAAGAGACCAGGCTAAAACCAACGGGTATCGCTTAAGCAATGTATTTGGCGCTTAAGCGGCCAAAGGTTGCTCAAGCGACAGTGTGCACGGATGACTAGTATCACTTAAGTGACCTGGTATCCGCTTAAGCAATGCTTAGACACCTAGGAAGTCTATAAAAATCCCACTTAGCCCGATTTCTCCCATTTTTCACCCATTCTCAAAAATATAGAACCCTAAAAAGTGTGAAAACTTAGAAGAATCATTGGTGGGTGATTTTGAAGCATTTGTGGACTTAAATTATGCGTTTCTCCTTCAAATTTATGGTAAGGTTCCATCAATTTCATGGATTAAATTCTCATAATTTTTACAAAATCGGTAGAATATGGGTGGGTTGATTCTAGAACCATTAGAGCTCATAATTCACCCATTATGAGGTTAAATGTTCCTTGAGCATAAAGGGGCGTATTTTTTATTTTGATAGTGTGATTCTGCAAATAGGCCCCGCATGGGATTTTTATGTAATTTTGGAACAAAAGCACAATAGTACAATATGGGCATCATTGTTATCATTTTGATGAGTTGATTGTGATTTTGATAGCGTGGCATCTTGCGGAAACTTCTCAAAAGGGGAAATTATAGGTTTGGCAGATTCTTCGGGCTTTTCTTTGGTGTCTAGTTAGGCTAGGTTTACTTTCTTCATAGATTAAGCCAATTCATAGTATAATGATGATATTATGCTAGATATGACATGAGATTTAGGTATTGGAAGCATGATTGGTACAATTAATATTATTTGGACTGTTTAGCCTAACTTGAAATCATAATTTAGGTTGAATTGACTTAGTTACTCATGTTCTAGGTGAAATTGCTATCTTAGGGCTAATCATGGCTTATTAAACATCTAGAAGTGAATTTTTAGATACCTTATCCTAGATCGGGATAGAATTTGCCTCAAAATGAATTTCAGGGGATTAGAAGTGGGGGCCCTCTAGCCCATCTTAGGCCAAGACTTGCGTTAGTCTTTGTAGACTTATATATGCATGTTATACCTTTTTAAATGCATATTTTGAGACTTTGAGATTAAATTCTTAATTATCATGTTGGTTTGGGATTGGGGAGTTGATGCTAATTTCGGGAAAGACTAGGTAGTTTATTGATATTGAGTTTTGGTTCAAGTCTGATGATTGATAATGATATTGGGGATATGAATTCTGGTTTAAACTCATCGATTGAGGATGGTATTGATAGTATGAGTTTTGGTCCAAGTTCGGTAAATGATGATACGATGATAATTCTATTGAGTTCTAGTTCGAGTCTGGAAATGAGAGTTTGTTTATAATATGATATGGTATGGATGGTTTCTAGTTATAGAGATATTCGGTAAAGTTATGGATCTTTGAATATTTACTTTTCTTTGATTGCACCCTCTAGGCTTTTGGGGACCCGCATTGGGTTATTTACTTTTCCATACTTACTGGCTTATAGGCTTAGTCTTGTAGTGTTATTATGCTTTCTTTTATGTTATGTCAATTCCAATTATTTATTTATAGTATTGAATCTTATTTCCAAGTTTGCCCTTTTATCTTGACTAGTTTATTTATTTACACCTTATTGTACTTATATCATGAATTAGCTCAGTCGGACGATGATGCCTACTAGGTACCCATGGTGTTGGTATGCATACTACACTTTCATAGCTTTTTGGTGTAGATTCGAGTACTAGCAGTCGTTTTTGATGT
Source organism: Capsicum baccatum var. pendulum (assembly GCA_030864225.1). Classification (NCBI taxonomy): domain Eukaryota; kingdom Viridiplantae; phylum Streptophyta; class Magnoliopsida; order Solanales; family Solanaceae; genus Capsicum; species Capsicum baccatum. Next base: position 235,915,361 of record CM061550.1, read on the forward strand.
AACAAACATGCTGAGTTGATTTCGAAGATAAGGTGAGCTCATAAAGTCGTAGTTGCCCCTTTTTTCATTCTATTATCTAAGTCTAGCCTTTTGTTTTTTGAGATCGGTTGTATTTGACTATTTCAGTACTTATGTTCCATTTGTAGTAGCTCTTGTACCCACACTATTAGTTCATGGGATGGTTGTTGGTGTTTTATCTATCCTTATGACAATCTTGATTGTCTTATTATTGTTACAAGCCATTAATTGTTGAATTTCATCTTTTAGGCCATTTTCGACAAAATTAGCCCATTTTTTACAGCTTTAGGCTATGGTTTGTATTATCTACTAGCGGGATAAAATAGGTGTCATCATGACTCATAAATCAGGTTGTGACAGCATGAGAGCATGCAAATGCCTGAAATCAATCATATCGTATCTGTCAAGGAAATTGTGATTGAACTTTTGTGTTGTGCAATTGTGTTAAGGATTGCTCCCCTTGGCAAAAAGTTTTAGAGAATTCGACATTTAACTTTCTTATATGGGAGTTTGTTCCAAAAATCTTCTTTATTTATAATTTTGACCTTTAGAGACCATCAAGTCAGATACATGATTTTCAAAAAGTTTTCCCTAATATCTTCTTAGAAGTCCCTACTATTTTCTCATTATAAACTTGCCAGAAAGAACCCTCTTTGCAGACAAAAAGCTTGGTCAAAGGAAAATAGAGTATAGTTCAACATTCTAGGACTTTATACTTGATTACCCAGTCAATGGGCTCCCTTTTTCTCGATACCTTTTAGGAGTATGCTCATCCAAGGCCACTGGCTTTTAGTTCTGACTTCTTTCAAGGGGTTTTCCCTCTTTTTGAGAGTGAGAGTAGTTGTCGAGAACCTTCCGAGCCATGTATAAATAGAAGAAAAAGCAGTTAGGAATAATCAAAAAGAAATGAGACTGTACTTGTGTTGGAACTCTTGGGGGTTCCACTACATAGTGAGGGAACAGGTCCCTCAAAGCCAATCACACACGATGAAATAGTAAAGCAACTATAAGGTACAGGAAAACAAAGGTAGTGTAGGAAGGTAAAAACACAAGATTTAACGTAGAAACTTGAAAAGGAAAAACCACAACTTGCCCTCACAAGCACCAAAGAAATCCACTATAATCAACCTCCTAATTACAGTCTAGATTTTCGCCTACCTCTAGGCTCATTTTGCGTGAAATAACTCTAATATAAGCTCATCTTGGTAACTCTACCAATGACCCTCTACACTGTTAATTCTAACTAGAAACAAGCTTAGGCAACTCTACCTAAGCACACTCTCTACTCAAAGATAAAAAAACTACTCTTATAAGATGATTAGTTCAGTTACAAATCATTACTTGCTCAAGAACAATTTCAAGTTTAAGCACTCATATAGCTGGGAACTTAAACAGTGTTGAAATGAGGTTTTGTTGCCTGTCTACACTCTTTGTAATTTATGCAAAAACCATTTGATGAAAAGGCATCTCTTTTCTTTTATAGTTGAGTGATGATTAGGGTTGAATGATTATTGGACCATCTATCCAAATTAGTATAAAATAGCACCTGCAAGTTTATTACACAAGGGGACAAAATTGTGCAGACAACACGTGCCAGCTGTACTGTACCTTGGACATCCAGAAACCTGGACTCTTGCAGTTTAGCTGTTCATTATCCAAACTACATATAGCAATTTTCCCTCTTTTTGATAATGCCAAACAAAACCATTCAATTTGAGCATCAGTGCACATTTATCACATTTAATTAGAGTGATTACCACCTGAATATAAATGTTCCCCCTATCATCATTCTTCCTCCACCATCATGCAACACAGGGATCTAGTCCCTTTTTATCTTTCATATCAAAAACCTTAAAATTATTCTATTAAATTTTGCAGTAAAAAACTTTGATTTCTTCCCCCTATCAACATTCACACTTTTTGGTTTCACCTGTCACTATGCCTTAGCATCTCATTCATTCCCCCTGTCATCATGCCTACATATCTGAGCACACACACATATGCCTGGTCACCTGGTCCTTACAAATGAAGTCATTATTCTCCCTTTTAGCATCATTGAAATGGATTAACAGTAAACCATAAGTAAAGATAAGTGTGAGCAAATTAACTTATGGCCACTGGGGCAATACTAACATGAAGAACATCTTTAAGGTGAAGGGAACAAATGAAGATCACAAATAAAGATTCATTCATAATTAATAAGGATAAGTACCAATAAAATATACCAAAAAAATTATAAAATTGTTGTTCGCAAAGGCCATAAAAGAACCAAGGACCAAAAGTTGACACAAAAACTAACACACTAGGACTTAGGTGGAAGGGAGCTTGGGGGAAAATGACTTTAACATGTCCATTCTTTCAGCTACAGCAGCATGATGATCTAGCAATTATTTGGTGAGAGTTTTTACTTCAGCATTCAGTCTTTGTACTTCAGCAGTCAATTCTACAATTTTTTCTTTGAGCTTTGTGTTCTATACTGCAACTTCTTCAGTGGTACCTGGTCCCTCTTAGGACAGCTTTTGAATCTGTAGTTTTAGATGCACTATTTTAATGTCTTTTGTTGCTAGCATAATCCTTAAATCCTTCATTTCTTTGGTTAATCGTTCTTGAGCATCCAGTAGCTCGGACACTTGGGATACAGTCCCCACTTTCCTTCAATGCAACCATTTTCCACCAGTGTAATTAAACTGATCATTTGTTTGACAGTTCCTGGTATTCCTCTAGTCCCAATAACTCCAAAATGATTAAATACTTTGTTAAACAGGTAACCATAAGGCATCCCATACCTTCCTTCCTTCTCTTGAACAACTTTGTGCATATGCTCTATCGTTAGAGCAGGCGAACTCATTAACTCAAACTTACTCAGGCATTCGATTAAAGATAAATCAATACCATAGGCAATTGTTCTTTTCTCTAATCTTTGTAGCGGGACCTTGTTAATAAATTCAAAACCTAACTGAAATTCACCCTTTAAAAACTTCTTCTTAACTATATCTATTGAGGTTCGACTTACTCTTGAGGCTTCAATCATAAATTTAGTTGTGGGTTGTTGCTTCACAAATATCCTCACTCCTATAATAGGCACATCCAGAATTCCTCCCAAGGTTTCTTCACCCAACCATATTTCTTTTCCTTGCACATGTGCAGATTGACTAACCCATCTTCTGAGAAATCTATTGAATAGTAGAATTCTCTTACTTTATTTTCAAAAACCACTGGTGCTGCTTCCTCATATAAATGTAGCCATCCTTGATGCCTGACATATTCTACCAATTATACCATCCCGGGTTTCTCATAGATTTAGGGATCAAACATTCTTCCTGACAGCACCTTTTGTGTCTTCAGCCTTTTAATCCTTCATTCTTTGGACTTATTTTCTTTTTCCCTCTCTTTTTATTCTCTTGGGCTCATCACTTGGCTCTTTCTTTTCATTAATTTTTCTCTTTTTGGGGCGAGGTCCCTTCGAGACTTTTTTCCTTTTCACAACATGTGTTTCTTTCTGCTTACACCATGACTCCCAGACTAACATTATCATGAGTTTCTGTTCTTTTCTTCTTAGATGTGATGACAATATTAGACTCATTTTCCTCATCTTCTCTCACCTCCACAACTTTAAGTTTTTCTTCCAACTTGGCAATAGATTTTCTGAGTCTCCTTCTTTTAGAAATAGAGGACTTATTCTTCTTCATTACATCTGCTAGCAGTTTCATCTTAGACCCTCTAGTGGAGTAAGATCTTGTAACTTGTTTACTAGAGTCAATTAATCTCTCATTTTTGTTACTTTCCTTTAGTTTCTTTATTTTAAAATTCAAAGGTTGTTCATCCTCATCCTATTCATTTTCTTTATTTGGTGGTAATATAAACTCCCTCTCCTCTTTTAGATCATCCTTTTCTCATACTATTTTCTCTCCCCCACTAGCAAAACTTTCTTTGGGATCATTTTCAAGTAAAATCAAGTTTTCAGCTACCAAATTCATGCTACTAAGAGAATCAGATTTCATTACAGGAATCTTATTGTCAACTAGATTAGAAAATATAGAATTTGATTCTAAAAGGGTAGGAGAACCAGGTTCTTTTAACTTATCAAAAGATTTGATACCTTTCAATTCCTTAGAGGGAACCTTGATTTGATGGGCACTATTGGACTATGGTTTTTTAGGAAAGAGGTCCTTCAATTTGAAGAATCTCTTGTTCAATTGGAGATCCAAAACATTTGTTTAGGTCATCCACTAGGACAGAACATTTACTGGGGTTTAGAGTTTGACTGAAGGAGTTTCACTTAGGGTTTTAGGAATCTCATAAGAAGGACTGATAGGTAATGCTTTTTGAGACTTTTGAGAATGATCTGAAGATAGATCTTTCATGGGGGTTAAAGAATAAAGAATTTCACACATTTTAAGGTTGAATATATTTTTTTAAAAGGAAACAAGAAGGACCAGTTTCTATAAAGTTCTAAGTTAATAGAGACGATAATAAATTAATAGGATTTGAATTTATAATTAAAAAGATAACCATTTAACATTTAAGAGAAGCTTTTTTTAATGGACACATCTAATGACAACGGCTGTGACTCTTTGCTTTTGAATTAATTTGACAAATTTTGTTCATATGGAATTGAACAAGTGGCCTTTTTAAACAAAAATTTTATAAGAACTCAAGGCACATTATTTTGGTACTCACCTGAGAGATAGGACCAAGTCCCTCTCTTTTTTAAGTGAAATATCAACTTGTGTTTGCTTCAATTTTTTCCTTCCAAAGCTGTTCTCTTGGGTGTATACTTGCAAGGTATGATACTGAGTTAGATTATCATAGATACTTGTCTCCTTGACATAGTCAAATTTTGGAAGACACTGATTCACTTGTTATTCATTCTGATGAAGCTTCTTCTGATATGAATTTTCTAAGGACCAAGTCTCTTGAAATTCTCTATTTTAAAATAAGACACCTCTATCTTGAAGTGTATTGAGAGAGAGAACACAGCCATACCTTTCATTGTTAAGCTTTAAAATCTTTTAATTAATGAGTTATTCCTGACTGCAATCCCCTTTCATGTGCCTAAGAATGTGATCACAAATTAGATTTGGGAACCCACTTAAGTTTGAGTTCCCAGTAGGAGGATAATGGTATGATCAAATTCCTCTTAGCCCATCTAGGCAGTGATAGCTTCCTCTTTGCCATTTTCAATGATTTGAAGCTTTCAGAAAGTGCATTCTCCTCCTTAATGCATTCAGTACTCCTCAATTTATCCTTAAGCCAGTTCTGACATCCCTTTTTTAGAAGTCCATCTCTTTTATAGTGAATACATAAGAGTTCATACTCTATACTTCCAACATAATGAGCAGTCTTTCCTTTTAACTCCACCGGTTGGATTTCTCCTTAATAGTAGCCTAAACCTCTATCATCATTAATACCTTGACTGATTAGATTAGAAAGGATCTATGAAGAATCAGTCCATTTAAGAGATTTGTTCAACTCTTCTTTTAAGCGGACCAAGTCTCTTTCTAATTCTTTATTCCTGTGGAGTGCATACATAAGGTGTTTTTGAGAGTACCTCAGCTTTTCTTTAATAACAATTTGAAGCCCTAAAGCTTCCTTCTTCTTTTTGTCATCTAAATCATTTCCATTCTTTAGTTAACTCATGCAACTCAAATTCTCATATTTCAATTTAGAGAACATTTCTTCTATTTTTGATATCTGAAGATTTAAGGCAATCAACTCATTTTCATGATTCTCTACTTTCTTCTCTGGTGTATTCTTCTCAGTAGTTAATTCATATATAGATTCTATCAATACACTAGCAATATTTTTTATCTTCATAGCAGTATAGTTATCTAAGTTTTCCTTAGGATCAAAGAGTGTTACCTTCTTTTCTTCTTTATCCATTGTGTTTGCCAAAAATGCAAACATGGAATCATAGATAACTATACTTTCTTCCACTGCTAGTATAGAAACATCTCATGTCTTCTCATTTTCACTTGAATTACTGGAGGAGTCTCCCTATGCTGCCAATACCTTTCTTACTATACAACTAGCTTCATCTTTTCTTCTTGGTGTTTCAGGATTTTGATTCTTCTTTTGCACTAGGTAGTTTCTTTGGAATTCTTCAAAGTTTCCACCTTTGTGACAACCTTTAATTTTACAATTCAATTTGCTAAGTTGACCACCCCTTCTTATAGCTCTAACAATTTTAGTTGCCAAGAGTGCAACATCAGTCTCTTCTTCTCTTGAGTCATATTCTAAATCCTTCAAGGTCAGGAATCTCTCCTTTTTTTCTTCTTTTCTTTCCACCCTTAGTTTAGTTATAATAGACATGATGACCATAAAACTCTAGGTATGAACCTTTTAAAGTGAACCTAGCTCTGATACCAATTATTGGAACAATTGGGGGTTGCACTACACAATGAGGGACCAGGTCCCTCAAAGTCAATCACACACAATGAAATAGTAAAACAACTATAAGGTGTAGGAAAACAAAGGCAGTGCAGGAAGGTTAGAATATAAGATTTAATGTGGAAACCCAGAAAGAGAAAATCCACGGCTTGCCCTCACAAGAATTAAAGAAATCCACTATAATCAAACTCCTAATTGCAGTCTAGATTTCATCCTACCTCTAGGATCCATTCGCTTGTGATAACTCTACTACAAGCTCATCTTGGTAACTGTACCAAGGACCCTCAACACTGGTTAATTCTAACTAGAAATAAGCTCGGGAAACTCTACCTAAGAAAACTCCTACTCAAAGAGAAATACACTACTCTTATAAAATGAGTAGTTGATTTACAAATCATTACTTACTCAAGAATAATTTCAATTTTAAGCACTCATATAGCTGGGAACTTGAGCAGTGTTGAAATAGGGTTTTGCTGCCTTTCTTCACTCTTTGTAATTTATGCAAAAACCATTTGATAAAGAGGCATCTCTTTCCTTTTATAGTTTTATGATGATTAGGGTTGAAAGATCATTGGACTAGTTGTCCAAATCAGTATAAAATAGCACCTACAAGTTTGTTACACAAGAGGACAAAATTGTACAGACAACGCATGCCAATTGTATTGTACCTTGCACACCCAAGGACCTAGCCCCTTGCAGTTTAGCTGCTCATAATCAAAACTACATATAGAAAATTATTTTTCATATAAGGTTATTTAATTTATCGCCTTGTCAGAGGCTTCTAGATTATCTTGTTGCTTATTACCTTAAACATTTTTTTCCTAGTTTGCCTTAACATGGTTACTCGTGATTTCTATTAGGTGTATGTCCTTGAGTAGCTTGGCTACCATTGTTTTGAGGTCGTGCCCGTGCTTCCTTTAAATTTTCTCCATGCACTCTAATTTTGAGTATCGGGTTAGTGAGAATGGGTCTTTGGAACTTGGTCCCTTTGAAGTATCACATGGATAACACTAGTTCCCCGTGGTAGATGGTAATATAATACTCTGAAAGAGGGGGAACATTATCAATGGTTTATATCATGGGTTTCTAATCTTTCCTAGCCTGAAGGATCCTCCATTCAAAGTCCCATTTTTAGTGCAAGGTGAGACTATAGAGTGAGGGTTAGCATTCCACCTCGAACCCACTCTTAGATCTATCATATAAAGGGTTTACCATCCCTGGGTTCCTCCTTTGAATTTCTCTAATGGAAGATACTTTGAGATGTTTTGTCCTCTTTGTACCAAGGGTTCTTTTCATCCTTCATTTTTTTACAAACTCAAGGGATGTTACTTTTGACTTGACTTTGATCATCCTCGAGTAGAATCTTGGGTGCACACTGACTGTACACTTTGGCCCATGTTGTGGCCTCAAATCCTATCAGGATTTCTATTAGTTTAAACAAAGCAATTGAGCTACTAAGATTTAGTCCCTTCGTAAAGGATTCGACGGCCCAATAAACCAACATTTATGGTTGCTGCATTTGCTCCTTCTAAAACCTATCAAGGAAATCATAGAGCACCTTTGCGTCTTCTTGATCTATTTCAAAAATATCCTTCTATCAGGTCATACTTTCGTGGCTCCAACATGTTCCATGAGAAAGATATATGCCAATATTTTTAATATTTTAATAGAACTTTCTGGTAAAAGAGAATACTAGACTAGAGCTCCAGCCGAGAGAGTTTTGCAAACTATTTGATCATCATCAACTCAGCCTCTTTCATCATCAGATTGATCCCATTCACAACTATTGTGAACAATAATTATCATGCCCCGGGTCTACACTATGTACGAGACATGATGCTTAGAATGGTAAGTGGTCCCAAGTGAAATCTTGGTACTAACATATGACAAAGATCATACATTTAAAATTACTAAACAGAATCTTAAACATAGTATAATAGGCAAACTTAAAATAAACTAAAATTCCTAAAATAACAATCTAAAATATCCACCCAAAAACTAAATTGTTTAACTATGTCTGAGAGCCTATACTAAATCGATGAGCTACTGGGACAGGACCACCATCTAACTCTAGCCAACTAGAATTGAAGTAAAATTTGAAATAAAATAAACTAGAAATTCAAGTTATCCCTGAAGGATGAGGACTCACCAAATCAACTATTGAAAGTCGAGATCCAAAATAATCACAAGAGTGAGAGTGAGTGGTTAAGTCTATGTCATGATAGGATATAATGCAAGAGAAAGGTATTTAGATAGCATTATAGGGTGTACTAATATATGAGGTATGAAATCATATAAAGCATGATAAACTGATGTACAATGGCCCACAAATTCATAAATCAAGCTGCAAGACTATATCATTTGGATAAACCATAACTAGTCAAATCTAGACTAAAAACTAATAAGTCATGTACAATTATTATACATAGATCATTATCTGGGGAGTTTCTTCTAACCAAAATAAACCAGTGAGAAAATATGGAGTCCAACATCTAGCCTATGTTGGGGAGGTGGGGGGGTTGTTTATAGCTTTTTGTGTGGATTCACTAAACTAAGTGATAATTGTTTAACCAGACTAATAATAATAAATAGGTGTAAACCCTAAATCATGAAAAAATGTAATTTATTATTGTAAATTTGATGTTTTAGGCATATGAGTGGAAAGAAATTCTTATGCATTCTCACATACTGATAACCGGGGAAATTAGACTGAAACCTAAAAATTCAACTTAGAAAAAGAACCTTCGGGTTAGAGATTGAGAGCATATTCATTCTAATTTTAAGGAGTTAGGATATAGGAAACAACGTATAGGATTTAAGGAAGAAGAGAAAAATGATTTACCCTTTTTCAAACAACTTTAAATTTCTAAAAATTGGACTTCATGAGTCGTAGTACAACTAATACTATTAAACCATAATTTGTGATTTTGACTCATGAGGTCTGAGCAACTTTTGAACAATTTCTATTTCAGGGACTACTGGTAGCCCATACTATCAAACCATGATTCATGATATGAGTCGTGGTTCCTATGAATGATTTTCAATCTTTGATGTTATTATACGACTCATACTCGTGGTCTTATTGTACAGTTATAGTATGACTCGTGGACTTATTATATGACTCATATAATGAGTCATACTAGTGTAGGACTAGAAACTTTTATCTGATTTTTCTCTACTTAGTCTGAGTCAAAGCATGGAAAAGCATGGATGCTACAGTATCTCCCCCTAAGGATCATTCATCCTTGAATAAAAACTTAAGTCTGAATCAAAGCATAGAAAATCATGGGGTATTATAATACCTCCCCCTCAGAATCATTCATCCTCGAATGAAGACTAAGGCTGGACTAAAAAGAAATGAATTACTAGTAGTGCCTGACTGATTGTTGAAATGAATTAACTGACAGTATTTATAGCTTTTATTATGAGTAAGGACTCAGCTAAAACTCATAGAGCATGAAGGAAGACATGGGATCATAAATAGTTAAAGAGGACATCAAACTAAAATAACAACTAATGAAAGAATATTGTAACCTCGTGTTGTCTCAATACTAAAAGGGGAAATATGAGGGTATTTTGCTATTATATCTGTTTTTATTTCCCAAGTAGCCTCTCTAAACCAACTAAATTCTCTATAAGACCTTTACATATACATACTTATTTCTCAATTTGTGAACCAGCCTATCAAGTATCTCAATTAGTACCTCCTCATAGGAAAGGCTATCCTTCAGACCAATGCTTTCATAAAGAAACAGCAAGTGATGTATCACCTATACACTTTTTCAACAGACACATGCCATACTCGGTATAATGTTTCCAACTCAAAGGATAGCTCTAAATCATAAGCCATATTTCTAATTCTTTTTAAAATTTTGTACAGACCAATATATCAGGGACTAAGATTCCCCTTCTTTCCAAATGTTATGACCCTTTTCATTGATGACACCTTCAAGAATACCCAACCATCATCTAAAAACTAAAAGTTTTTTCTCCTCACTTAGCATAAGATTTCTGATAACTCTAAGAAGCCTTTAATATTTCCCTAATCAAATGAACCTTCTTCATATCCTTATGAATCAAATCTGACCCTATCTAACCAGCCTCACCTACCATAAACCAACTAATGAGAGACCGGTGTCTTCGCCCATACAGTTTCTCAAAATAAGCCATTTGGATACTGAAATGGAAGCCGTTATTGTAAGAAAACTCAATGAGAGATAACTAATCATCCTTATTACCTTTAAAATCGATCACACACAACCCCAACATATCCTTTAAAGTTTGGACGGTTTGCTCTTTCTAACCATCTATCTATGGTGAAATGTTATGTTAAGATCTACTCAGGTACCAAGACCTCTTTTAGAAAGATTTCCAAAATTGGGATGTAAACCGAGTACCCCTAATCGAGCTGAATGACAAGGAAACTTCATATAATCTGACCAACTTACGAATATATATTCTAGCATTGTCCTCTGCTAAATCTATAGCCTTAACAGAAAGAAAGTAAGCTAATTTTTCATCCTATCTACTGCCACTCAAATAGAATTATGTTGACATCGTGTGTGAGGTAAGCTTGTGATGAAATCCAGATTAATCATTTCCAACTTCTAAGCAGGAATACTGATATTCTTAGTTATATCTCCCAATTTCTGTTGCTCATCCATTACCAACTGGCAATTACAATACTTGCTCACAAAATCTGCAATATCCCTCTTTATGTTATTCCACCAATAGACTTCATATAAATCACAGTACATCTTAATAGCACGTAGATAAATAGAATATTAAAAGTTATTAGCCTCTATCAAAATCCACTACCTTAACTCATCTACATCTGTGAATACATAATCTATCCTAGTAATGAAGTGCATCACCACTCCTTGGGAGAAAACCTCTACTTTTTGCTAGTAGATAATATCTTTCAACTAATGCAATATAGGATCTTTATCCTATTTCTCTTTCACTTTAGCCACTAATAAAGATGATGACCTATCCTAAATATGATATCACATCATCTGAATCGATAAAGTAAACCCCTAGACGAGCAAGTCTATGGACATCATTAGACAAGTATTTCTTCTCTTCCTCAACATGGGTCACACTACCAATGGACTACCTTCTAATATCATCAACCACTATATTGATCTTACAGAATCATAAAGAATAATCAATTCATAATCCTTAAGAACCTATAGCCATATCCTCTTACTAAGACCTATAGCCATATACACTTACTAAGACCTATAGCCATATCCTCTGATAAAGATTTAACTCTTTCTAAGTGAACATGTACTACATCCATGAACACCATATACATAGTATTTATAAGTCTTCAAGGCAAAAATTATTGTTGCTAACTCAAGGTAGTAAGTCAGGTAGTTCTTCTCATGAACCTTAAGCTATCTAGAAGCATAAGTGATGACCTTACTATTTTGTATCAAAACATGGCCAAAGACAACTCTAAAAGAATTGCAATATACCACAAAATCCTTTGTACCCTCTAGCAGGGTCAAAATTAGAGTAAAAATAATTGAGCCTTCAACTCCTGAAAGCTCTTCTCACAAACCTTAGGCCACTAAAACTTAACCTTTTTCTAAGTCATCCTAATCAATAAGCCAGCAATAGATGATACAACCTCAACAAACCTCCTGTAGTAACCAACCAAGCCCAACCTCCTGTAGTAACCAACCAAGCCCAAAAAACTCCTAATATTTGATGAAAAAGCTGGTCTAGACCAACTTTTTACTGCTTCTATCTTCTGGGAGTCCACCTGAATACCCTCAATGGAATTAACTTAACCAAGCAAAGTAATTGAGCTCAACAAAAACACACAGTTGTTGAAATTAGCAAATAATTGGTAAATCTTGAGAGTCTACAACATAACCCTTAAATAATCTACATGCTTTATTAGACTTAGCAAAATCTATTTTATTAAAGGATCAAATTGAAGATAGTATTGTGATCTTTTAGATCTACACTGTAGGTTAGTTACCTAAGCATTGAAGGTTGAATTTCCAATAAAGAAATAGTGACCTTAAAGGTGGTTATTTATAATCTTTTGACTATCCGATTAAAGAACCTTTTTAAAATTGATCCTGCTAACACAATTAGAATTAGACAAGATTCCACTAATTTAATTAGCAGGTCTGACTTACCATATAGTATTGAGTTAAATACTCGAATATATTTTTTATGGAACCCAATGGTCTCTTGATCCAAGGATAGGAAGCATTCAAGTTATTATTATTGTTATTTATAATCACTCTCTTGTATATTCTTCTATGGAATTCTTCTGTCCCTTCTCTTCTCCATCTAAAAACTCTTTATCCTCTTCATCCACTTTAACTTCCTATAATTCTCCTAATTCAAAGCCCAAAGAAGAGATTAGTTTCTTTTATTTGTAGTAATCAATTGATGACTGGCAAATTTCCAAGCGTCCTCAAGACCAGATTTATAAATCTTCTTCTAGATGGCGATCTCTAACAAGTGACTACCATATTTCAACGATTGAACAAATCATCCCTCTTGAATCAGATCATAAGTATATCAAGCTTCTTAATCCAAGGGATATAGAAAGATGTAAACGTAAGTATAATTACCTCCATTTTGGTTTAGTCCAAATAGCAGCTAAACCTTTTTCCCAAGAAGGTTTAGATACCTCCCTTCTCATTTGTCTTAAAAACTCTAGGTTTTTAGACTTTAATGATTCCTTACTAGGAATGGCCAAAACCAGCCTTTGTACTGGTCCAATTTATTTGACTGTTTTCCAAATTTTATTGTATCCTTAAAGGATCTAAATATATTAGTATTTTTAATGGTCAATGTTAAGACATCCAACTATAAGACCAAAACTGGGTCTCTCCCAGTAGCAATTATTTATAGGATTCAGTATAAAGCCATGAACACCACCTTTGGCTCCTGAAATATAAAAAATAGCTATAAAGGAGAAACAGTCATCTTCCAAACTGACCTTCAACGATCCCACTTGTCAGTTCCCAAGCCAATCTCCTGGAATCAGGTATCCTTACCTCAAAGTTGGACTTTACAGGAGGTGACTCCAGCAGAAAAAACTAAGAATACTATAGTTTCTAGATTCAACAATTCTCTACAGGAATTATTTCTATCTCCTTCCAGAGATCTCTTAGCCAGAGGGTCTCTAGCTCCTCATCGGTTCTTCTAGAAATATAGATGGCTAGGAATTCAATTTCCCCATTTCCTTCTTGAATCAAGACTGTTAACTTCGGGTCTAGAATTTCATGGGCCAAATATTCTATGGAAACACCTCCTACTGAAATTCATGATGATCAACCCTAATCACCAACTTACTCGGCCTTAGGTGGAGAGCTAGGGGTTATAAGTCAAGATTTTCACATTGATAAGAAAACACTTAGAATAGAGTTTTATTCATCTAGAAATATTTTAAAACGAACTTGGTTTTTCAATAATTTCAGAAAGAATGAGAGAAATAGTATCCAAAAAATTTATTATGAATTTTTAAATTTTGTCCAAAAGCAAATTAATTTATTTGAATGGTTTGAGGCCTACGCCGAATATCATCAATTAGATTTTTCTTTTTCTAAGTCAATTAATGTTTCAAAAGTATAGAAAAACATAAACAGCGTAGACATCACTGTTGAACTTCCGTCATCACAAGGTTTTACTATTTCTCATGCTGATAGCTCAATCGTTGCTTCAGCCTTCAAAAGAAAGGCTGAAAACAAACCAGTTACCAGCAAACATATTAAAAATATTTTTGAACAAAATAACTATACAAATAAGTATCTTCATACTCTTGGTGAATATTTGATTTCAAAACCATCTCTAGCTCTTAAACCATCAGAGGCGTCCACCTCTTCGTCTCCATTATTCAATCGTTACGAGATCCCTAGGACCTTTACTAGAGAACTCCAAATGCATAATCCAAAATATTTTCCACAACTTTCTGATCTTCGACGAAGGATCATACAAATTGGGAAATCTCTCAACCCAATGATCCCTGATACCCCAGATGTTGCATTTGACGTGGCTCGCACGTGTAACTTTTAATTATTTAAAATTAGACGATTTTGTCTATTACAAAGATTTTTAATGAAGTTCAAAACATATGTTTTATTGTAAGCTCATATATATTTTACCGCCAAAAATTTCAAGTGGTTAATACTCATTGATTTGAACTATATTTGTAGTACCACTATTTTTTTTTATATTTAAAATTTTTCTTCATTTTTAAAATTAAATCTTTAGAAAATCTTTGATTACTTACTTAAAACTTTTACAAATTTGGTATTTATTATATTTTTCTTATTCTATATTTTCATATTTGTTTCTAGATTTTTTAAAATCTTCTAAAACCAATGAAAAAAGTATTAGTTGTCACTAATTCTGATGACTTCTAATAAAGAAAGATTTACTATAATTATTTAATTAGTTTTAAAACTCTTAAATATTAGAAAAATGGTAAAAAAAAAAAGAAAATTGTCTAAAGTAGAGGCTTTTAATGAAGGGAAAAAAGTCAAATAATATTTCTACGACTCTTTACACTTTTAATGTATAATAGAAAATAGATTACATATATTGATAAATATAAATATAAATATAAATACGTATCAAACAACCATGGTGGGCAGGTGGCAGCTTATATGCTACTGTCATTATATTTAAAAAAAAATGCACACATGTAACATACATATAGAGTTCGTGAAACAATAAAATTAGGAGACTTTTTTCAAGTAAAATCTACCTACACTATTGATAATATTTTCTTTTTTACTATATATTTTATGAATTTAAAATTATAAATAAGTTAATTTTAAATTATTGATTGCATGTGAGTCATTAAAAACAAAAATCACAAAATATTTATTAATTACTCTCTCCGTCCCAAATTACCCATTCCAAATTGAGATGGCCTATTGATTAAGAAAAATAATTAATAACATGCCTAGTTTATCATAGTACCCCTATTAAATGATGTTTACAATTTAATTTGAAGAAAAAGTAATTAATGCAAAGGGTAAAACATGGAAAAAAAAATTGTCTTCTCTTAATTAATGAAAAAAGACAAGTGAAATTGGACATCAAATTAGAAAATTTGGGACGGAGGAAGTAACATTTATCTAGCAAGAATACATGACTAATTATTAACTTCTGAATTAACAATTGTCTATCAAGAATAGATAATAATTTATTTATCATGAACTTCAAAAATATACTAAGATTTTTAAAAACTTACCTCAAATCAAAAATAAATTTATCGTCTTAATCATAGATACTACGAAGATTTCATTGAATAAGAAAATTCTACACATAAACTTATTTTTTTCTACATATTTTTGAAATCGGCAAAAATAAAGACAAAAGAAAGAAGTAAGTGAACTGAAAAATCAAATAAAAAAAAGACAAAGAGGATGATGACAATGAACACAATAATATGACTCGAATCAAAATCAAAATAAAAAGAAAACTAAAAATAGAATAAGTCAATGTTTATGTTTCTTGTAAAATTTGATTTAAAATATTACTTAAATAGAGTTGTAAAAGTTCTTTTTACATAAGGCGAAATTTCAATTGATTTAGAAGTATTAAATATTATGATTTCTTATCTAGATGAAATAAGGACTTTAAGTAATTTCAAAATTTTAAATAATTTATAATTGACTTATTTTTTTTAAAAAAAGTCCCAACCTAAATAATGTATAATATTAACTTATTTAAAAACAATAATTCCGAACTAATTTTGGTTTTTTTAAAAAGTCCAAAAAAGAAGACATAAAAAGAAATTTTGTAAAATAAATAAATCAAGTCCTAATTCTATACAAAGAAAAAACAATATACATCACAAATAATAGTAACACGTACTATACTAATATTTGGACAACTTTTCAAAAACTAAATTTTATTTGATTTTAAACTATTACTTTCTAAGATGTAGATGTAGATTTATAGATTTTTTAAATCTTCTTAAAATCAAACTTAGTTGATTTAAAATTCTTAAACTAATGAAAAAAGTATTAGTTGTCATTAATTTGAACGACTTCTAATAAGAAAAGATTTTACCATGATATATTTAATTAATTTCAACTCTTAAATATTAGAAAAAATAGTAAATAGACGATTTTGTCTAAAAGCAAAGACTTTTGTCTAAGCCTTCCACATCTTCGTCTGGTGTATTTTCTCATCCTCAGATAGCAAATACTTACAACATCACCAGTGTTCTGAATAGGTTCCCATCTAGTAAACCTAAGGTAGTAACTATTTAGGACCTCTAATTAGAAATAGTACTCCTTAAAGATAAAGTTAGGAAAATAAAAGATAGACAAGACTTAGATCAACTTATCCTCTAACAATTTTCTGCAAAGGCTGAACAATCTCAGCTAAGGGTGGGCATAGTATGGTATATACCGAATTATCATACCAAACCAAAATTTTTAATACCATAGTTTTGATATTATGGTATTTAATATGGTATATTGTATACATTTTAAATTTTTTGGCATATGATATGGTATTCGGTATTTACAAATGACATACGAAAATATCAAATACCATACCAAAGTATATATATAGTTACATAAGTAAATTTGATATATATAGATATATATATATATATACACACAGAGAGAGACACACAAATATAATACTTAGTATTAGTATAAAAATGTTTAGACATTGAAATTTTTGCTACTCTATTTTGATTGAAATGCCTTTTTGGTGTAATTGACTAATAAAAGAAATTGTTTGTACTTCTTTTTCAATATTTCTACATCATTAATGAGTATTTATGATACAATTAAGACGTTCTTTTGAAAAGTCAAAGTAATAATACTCTAGTATACGAGTATATATTGTTGAAGTTAAACAAACAATGATTATCGATTACCATACCGCAAAATACCAAAATCAAACGTCAAAATATCGAACCATACCAAATTAATATGGTATGGTAATAGTATAATATTTTTAAAAACTGAATATCAAAATTACCGTACCAAAGTTTTAAATACCGTACCATACCATACCATGCCCACCCCTAATCTCAACCGATAGGCGTCACTGATCCAATAGATCAAGAAGTTGAACAAGGAGATTTCCTCAACTATATTACAAGGATATCCATTAGGATATGGCACAGTCGAATAACCTTAATCATTAACAAGTCATTTATTTTGGATACATTGCTTTGTTCAACACAGGTGTCGTTTCAATTGCGGCGAAGAGGGACTTATCCCTACTAAATACTTTGAAAAAATTAAGGAACCCCTTAGAGCCGCAAATAATAGTGGACTAGGAATCAGTTACAAACTTTCCAATGTCAAAATACGAAACTCCCTAGGAAATTCGCTCTTGTCATCCTCTACCTTCTTTGTCCTGGTAAGGATATAACCAGTCCTGTAAAACTACGCGTTTCTTTTATTGAAATTCTCATTGATTTCAGGGTTACTCAAGTGGGAATAACTATTGAAGATAAAAATATATTTCTCCCATTTGATAAACTTTTCAAAAAGTGTTGTCCTTTTTAAAAAACAAATAGACTCAAATTAATTTTCTCAAAGAAGAAATAGCATTTCGAAGGCTGCAACAACAGCTTCAAGAATCTTTCCCTCAATCTAAGATTAAGGCCTAAGAAACAAGAATTGAAAAAGAACTTTGTGTTGATTTACCCACAGCCTTCTGGAATCGCAAAATGTCAATATTTTTTAAAAAATATTTCCAAAAGTGGAGGCCTCAAGCCACGTATCATCTTTTCATTCTATGGTTGCTAAAAGCACCATAAAAGATACAGTGGAGGTAGAAAATTTTATTAATTTTTTCTTTAATTTTTCATAAAATAATTAAATATTTATTTGATATCAAGTAAAATAATCTCTTCACTCATAGCACAATTAATTTCCTCCGATAGAGGATCCTCCTCGAATGATCCAACTTATTTTAAAAATAATAGTTTTTACCACTAATTCAAATTAAACCTGAATATTGACATTTCAATCCTCAGGAGAAAGCTACGAAAATACCAGCCTTTCAGCAAATTTTATCCAAAAAACTCTTGGCTATACTCAGAAGTTTAATGAAATTATCCTTACAGATACCAAGTCTTATTTATTCAAACCCCACAAAGATAAATTCAATCTTATGGTACTCATACTACAATTTGGATTAACAAAATAATCTCACCTAAAAATGGGGTATGCACCCAGCAAAATATCAGAAGCTTACTGAACCTTTTGATCCTCAATATTCTAACTATTTTGACTATCAAAGAGCGTAGATGAATGCATTTATCTTATAAAATAAAACTGACAAATATTCTTTTTTTTTTCTGGAAAAAGCAACTAGCTTCGAAATTTCCTCAGTGGTTACTGCACTAATGATGGTCAATTTATGATCACAAGTTTGAAATCTTTCCTACCCCAGTTCGAAAAGGATATGAATATTTTACACAGAGATTTTATGATAATCACCAAATTCTTCTACTTTTATAATTTTTTCACAGGTTCCATATTCCGTGAATATTTTCACAAAAATTTATCGTCCACAAACAAAAGTGAATTTCATGGTTAGCTCTCCAATGCCATTGCAAATGGTAAAAAAATTAGAATTCAACGGAGGTTTATGTTCCGGACATAAAAAAAAATGATTCTGGTGCAATCCTGGATATCTGGCTTCTACAGGTGTTGTTCAAATCTCATTTTTACAATAAAAATTAATTACAGTTGCACAATTAATAAAGTCAAAAAATCAAGAAGATTTTATTCAACAAATAAAAAAAATCTCCAACAAATCAAAGCTGAAATTCCTAGCAATCAACGTTCATCAGCAAAATCTGAAACAGATGATGAACAAGAAATTAATCAATTTGACATCACCAATTAATCATCAACATTGATGTCATGTATAATGAATTGCTGAAAAATTATTGTGAGTGTTACTGTAGCAAAAATAAGAAATTAGTTTTGTTAACTAAATTTTCGTGGCTAAGAAATTTTATGAATTTATAAACAGCTATGGAATTTAATTTTTCGTGAGTATTACTAGCTAATAGCTAGGACTGTTCAAAATCGAATCGTAACCGTTAACCCAATCGCAATATTAATTTATTGGCTAATTGGTAATGGGTTATCGAATTAATGGTTGGAGAACGGATCAAAATTTTATAATTAATGGCTTATTGGTGCGGGGACAGATTACTCAATTTTCTTATCGGGTAAACCGTTAACCCATTAAGAATTATTATAATTATATTTTTACCCTTAGATATATAAGTATTTTTTGTCAATCCAACATATAAAACTCTATTTATTATTCTATTCACTTCTTAGTTTAGAAAATAACATGCCACTTTTTGTGACATCTAACCATAAAGTGTAGTCAAACTCTCTAAAATGTAAAAAAAATCTGAAATTAATTCTTAAATCAAAACATAAATTATTCTTGACAACACAAAGAACCGCAATAAAAATGAAACAACCCAAATGTGTTCTTCACAAAGTTTGATATAAAACATAAAAATTCAAATAATATTAAATTTTTAATTTTTTCTGTCAATCCAGTAATTAAAAATATTTCTACATACATTATAGGTTTAGAAGAAAATTCTTATTTGATTCGATGTTTTAACCTATTAAATAACTACACGAACAAAACTCAAGAAGTTTAAAAGATTAATAAATAGATCAATCATACTAAACAAACAACTTAGTCGATGAAGAAACGGAGGAACGTCGCTTGATATTTCATCTCTCTTAAATTTATCCATTATATCATTAGATAATTGTCCGTTAATTGCTAATCCGATACCGAACCAACCGTTATCTTATTGGGTGACTAGTGGATTAGTATATTTAAAAATCAATAATCAATAAGCCGAACCGCTCAACATAATTATCCAACCGATAAGCATCCCTACTAATAGCTATAATTTTTACATTGATAGGTTAGTTTTGTAGCTATAAACACATTTTACTATAGTGTGTCAATTCACCAATTTCACCATATACAAAAATATAAATACTTTCTCCTTTAACTAAACAGGGGTGACTCAAGAGTAAATCTAATAAAGTGTTTACTTTAGACCCCAAAATTTTGAGGCCCCAAAAAATTTTAATATGAATTTTATGATTTTAATTTCACTTAAAATAGTATTAAAAATTATAAAAATAGAAGATAAAATTTTTAAATTAAATAAAAAAGAAAAAAATATTATGTTTATTAAAATATTTTAGAAGTTTTTATCAAATCTTCATATTAATAAATAAAATTTTCACAATAATATTTAAGATAATGCATTGCAAACAAAGGACTAACATCTTATTAATTAAAAGTGGCTCTTACTTTTATAAATAACTAGTTTAGAATACGCCTCTCGTGCGTGTATCTCTCTATACTAAGTTTAATTGCATAAAATTACTCTGATATTAAAAAAATGAGTTGATTAATAAATAAATTAATCATTTTATTAAATAAAAAAATACTTAAATAACAAATTAATATATTCAATTAAAATCATATAAAAATATTAAAAATCACGCGCTAAACTGAATTACGAAAACCTACCAAGGCAATACAATGACTAAAAAAAGAAAGCTTAATAATATTTTCAATATGACATATGGTGCAATTCATATGTCGTTAGAAAGTGTTAAGGACAATAAATTGATATTTTTACCTTTACAAGGTAAAATAATATGCTATGGGAAGAAATTTACCTAAAATATTTTTATTAGACACTTTAATTTTGAAAAATTACTCTTCTACTTATTCTCACATCTTTTTATAATTTAAATGAGAAAAAAAAATTCTAATTAATTTAAAACTTTTAAATGAATACTATTTCTTATCACATGTTTTACTGTTTCATCTACATAAGAAAAAAGAAAACTTACCAATATTAATTCTCATATATTTAATTAATAATAATCGTAGAAAATAAGTGAAAAGATGATTTTATCTAAAGTAGAGTGATAAAAAATTCAAACAACATTTCAAAAGTCCTTCATATTTTTAATAAATTAGCGATAAAAATTAGAGATTAGCGATAGAGATTAGAGATAATATTATTACATGAAGTTAAATATTTAATGTCATTTAAAAGTACTATACTAGAAAAAACTAGTATGTAAGAATAAAATAATAATTTAAATTATTAATAATATTTTTATTATTTATATATATTTAAAATTTTATATTAAAATTTAATTTTAAATCAATAATTTTATTGACAGGCGCACATAAATAAACCTATAATGCGAATCAAGTTTGAAATACCAGTGTTGAATAAAAGATTTATTGACGAAAGCAGATCTTTATTATACGAAGTAACTAGTCTTTTATTATTTCTTTGCATGTAATGTAACGTGTAGCTATATTTAGAGCAGTAAGTCGTGTCAATCAGTGAGGAGTTTTGTTAGTACACTTGTCAACCTATCACGTCTCATTGCCTCTCTAATATGGTAAAATTGAGTACAAATTTTCACTTCACTTCTCTCATCTTCTGTTTTTCTCTACAACTATTATAGAAGGAAATCCCACAATCTTCTTTCTGAACTCAAATGGTTACTGACCAAAGTAAAGGGGAAACATTAAAAATGAAGGTTTGTTCTAGCTATACTCTTGTGATTTGTACTACTTTTTTCTTTATTTGCACTTACAAGTTTAACTTGTAGTATCTTTGATTTAAGATTCCAATTAATTTAGTTACTCCCACTTCTTTTTAGAGGAACTTTGTATTTTACCAACTCCAATTATTAGTAGGACTAAGAAGAATTCTTGAAAAGTTGAAATTCAAGTTCTTGGCCCGTTGGCCGTTGATATTTAAAATTGTGGTAGCAAAATGCTATGCATGTGTTTATTTTTTTTTTATCTTGTGAATGTAGTAAATCATATTCAGTGAATAGTAAGTAAAACGGGAGTAGTTGTCTTTGAAGCCTTAAAATATATTGGCATACTCTATATTGCAGTATTTGGTATCTGTGGAAAAATTAATTTAGCCATACCTATCTACTAAGAGGTGACAACAAAAAGGCCTTTTTAAGCCTGAGGGATGGGGCTGACAGGCGGTGAGCGGGGTAGAATAAAAACTATATTTAAACCCGGGGCTGAGGAGGCTCTATATGGTCTCTCTTTTCATGGGTGGTGGGTGGAGAACAATACCATTTATTTAACCTTCTGGAATTGGGATGAAGAGTAGTTTTAAAGACGTTTTTAAAAACCACTTCATAGAGGGTGGGGTATCACGCTCACTAGAACTACAATATTGAGCTACATGAAGAATTGGTTTTGTAGGGCACTTCCAATTTTTTTTTTTTTTAAGTTTTATGTCTTTTTGCAAGAGATCTTCATTTTTAAAATGCCACTTTCTTCTCTTCATTTTGTAAGTGGAAAGGGCTTAATCCTCTATATGCTAATAGTGTAAAGAATTTTTACACCAGCTCTGTAATTAATTAACCTGTTATAGCATGTACCCATTAGTAATTTCACTCATTATGGACAAGTTCCTTTATTTTTCTTGCTTATTCCAGTGTATAGATGTTGCAACAACTAATGGTATGCTTTTGTCCCAAACAAGTTGGGATCGGCTGTGTGTTAACAGAAGTAAATTCGAAAATGTGTTAACAAAATTAGTATTGTACTTTATGCATGTGCAGGTTCATGAGACCCGATCTCAAGCTCACAGAGCAAGTGAAGAGAGGAAGGTGACGAGGAAGCAGAAGGCAGAGAGCAAGAACCAAGATTCTGCCTCACCTAAAAAGGCAAAAACTGAAGAAAAAGAAGAAGATGATAAAGAAGATACTGGCCAGGAAAATGAAATCCGAGCCGAGTTCGAGAAGTTCTGTAAGACTATAACCGACCATCTCTCCATCAAGCAAATGCGTGAAATCCTTGAAGCAAATGGTCAGTATTCTTCTGGTGACGATGATGCTGTTGTTCCTAGATGGTAAGTAAATCCGGTTTGTCAAAAAAATTATTTGCATCATAATAATTGTGTAATTGAGATGATGATATTATTCTCTCTGATTCATTTTATTTGTCAGGAAAAGTGATCGTTTTTTAAGCAGTTATCCTTTCCGAGCATCGTCGGGAAAAGTGTTGGATTTTAACAATCATCCTTTCAGAGTATTGTAAACATTTTGAATCATTAAATCTATATTTGGAAACACACCAAAAATTAAGTAGTTTGGCCCTTGTACCCGAAATCCTGCTCCACGTAGATGGAATGGAGGGAGTGTATAAATTGTGTAGCAATATAAGACTGGGATGAACTACAGTTGAGTGATAGGACCTCGAAAATTGAGGTGTAGTTATTGTTGCTTCATATGAGATTTATTGTGATTCTTCTGTACTCATCCCTCTCCTTCTCTTGAACAGTCAAGACATAATGTTCTTCGGACCACTAGACAATTGTCCCATTTGTGGTGGCAAGTTGGAATGTGCTGGCGACACTTATCACTGCGTTGGAGATTATAGTGAGTGGTCGAGTTGTGTTTTCAGCACAATGGAACCACCAAGAAGAGACGAGCCTCTCAAACTCCCTAAATCTGTTGAAAGTACTCAAATCTCTGATGTAATTTCCTAAACTTCTCTTTTACATTTCTTGTTGTTAGATAGAACAAAGGCGAAAAAATGACCATTTTTGTATGTTCTCATAGCTGATCAAGAAACGTGGAGATCCTAAAAAGAGCCGCCCCCGAAAGGAAATATCTGCCCCAAGGAAGCCATTCGATGGAATGATAATTTCTCTAGCTGGTCGTCTTGCACGAAAACATGTATGTACTTCAGTTTAGATGGAATTTGGTCTCACTTTTGTGTATCTTAATGTTTGTTAAGAGTTTGTTGTTCACAGCAATACTGGAAATCGAAAATCGAGAAATATGGTGGAAAAGTGAACAACTCTGTCACTGGTAACTGTTCATTGAAATTTTCTTACGAAATTTACTTTTCCAGTTTCTTAGAAACTAAAACGTGTTTCCTCTTGCAGGGGTGGCTTGCCTAGTAGTTTCACCAGCTGAGCGGGATCGTGGTGGCTCATCTAAAGTAGCTGAAGCTGTGTATGCATATTTAATTGACACTACAGTAATTGGACTAATTATAGTGCTTTTCTATATTCTGATGTCATGCAGAGGTGGATACAAGATGTGAACTTAGAGATGTGCAGCTTATCAACTTTTATGTTTTTACGTCTGAACTCATCGCGCTTATGCAATTATGGGTTTAGAACTTAGTATTTCGTTACAATTTTAGCGACTTTTCACGAGTATATCTGTGCGCTGTGTAAAAGTTTATTGGGTTCCAATAAACCCATGTATTTATGCTGCATCAGGGAGAAAGGTATACCCGTAGTGAGGGAAGCTTGGTTGAGTGAGAGCATAGAAAATGAAGAAGCCCAGCCTATAGATGCATACGACATTGCAAGTGACATTGCTGTAGGGGGTAGAGGTATTCCTCTTGATAAGATGGATCCAAGTGCAGAGGCACTCAAAACCGTAACAGCCGAGGTATGGTTCCCCCACCTCTCGTTTGCTACTTGAAATGTGGTGTTTGATTCGATGTCGTCCTTTTTGTTTTTGGTTGTTGTAGCTTAAAGTGTTCGGAAAAAGAGGGGTACACAAAGACACTAAACTGCAAGATGAAGGAGCAAGAATATTGGAGAAGGATGGATTATTGTATAATTGTGCACTGTCTGTTTGCAACCAAAAGAACATGCTCAATGAGTAATGCTCGAAAGTCTCCTAGTTCTTTTGAATTCTTAATAGTTCCTGCTGACACTGATAAAGCGATTCTTCAAATTGATGCAGCTTTGGTGTTATGCAACTTATCATGTCACCAGAGAATCGTTTGCATATGTATCACAAAAAGGGAAGACTTGGTGATAGTCTAAGAGCAGACGACAAGCTAGAGGAGTGGGAAAATGTCGATGATGCAATTAAGGAGTTCGCTAGGCTCTTTGAAGAGCTGACTGGAAATGAATTTGAATCCTGGGAAAGGGAAAAGAAGATTCACAAAAAACATCACAAGTTTTACCCTATTGACATCGTGTGTCATTTTTAAGATTCCTTGTTCTTGGGGAAACACTTATATAGCATTTTCTATAACATAAATGCATGGTTAAACTCTGTAGGATGATGGAGTGGAAGTAAGGCATGGAGCACTTGGCCTAAGGCAACTTGGTTTTGCCGCTGCACATAGTAAGCTTGATTCGGCGGTAGCAAATTTAATGAAAGTCCTTTGTAGTCAGGAGATATACAGGTATTAATGCCATTCAAGTTGCAAGTTGTTTCCATCTTTTCCTTGCATCCGAAACAAACTTGAGTGTTGTATGCTTTATGAAGGTATGCTTTAATGGAGCTTGGACATGATTCACCAGAAATTCCTATGGGGATGCTTACTGATTTTCATTTGAGAAGATGTAACTCTTTCTCCATCTAGTGCATTTATTACCATAAACATTCAAAGATTCATTTACTTTTAACTCGACAGGTGAAGAAGTTCTGCTACACTTCGTGGAGAAAGTAAAAACAATGAAGGAAACAGGACATAAAGCAGAGGGTGTCTGGTATGAGTTCAGTCAAATATGGTCCACTCTCGTGCCATCTACGAGGCCTTTAACATTCAGCGACTATGCCGATCTCGCTGACCATGTAAAAGTCATTTCTCTGTTTTCCTCCAATTCTCTAGGATTATATATTAAGGTGTTTTATCTTACTGTTTGCAAATAACCAAGGCCGCTTCTGCCTATGAAACTATTCGGGACATCAACTTCGCCTCGCGTATCATAGAAGATATGTCTGGATCTACACTTGATGATCCTCTCTTTGAGCGTTATAAGAAGCTCCGCTGTTCAGTTACTCCCTTGGACAAAGTATCAGATGACTACAAAATGATAGTCAAGTACTTGGAGAAAACTTACGAGCCGGTCGAAGTTGGAGATGTTGTAAGATCTATTTATTTCTTTCTAGTTCTCTTTCAAAATTTTGAGCCGTCAGTGCGATGATCGTAAATGCATGTTTCACTAGAGGTATGGAGTATCAGTAGAGAATATATTTGCTGTTGAAGTTAGTGCTTGCCCTTCCCTTGATGAGATCAAGAAATTGCAAAACAAGGTACTTCTCTGGTGCGGTAAGTAATCTCTACTTGGCATATAATTCTCGGTTGATCGATATTTCACATCGATGAATGTTAATTTTTGATCAAATGATATTGACATTAGGTACAAGGAGTTCAAATCTTTTGAGGCACTTGCAGAAAGGCTTCTTTCCTTCAGTTTGTTCACTTCCTGTGTCGGGGTACATGGTAGGGAAATTAACTTCCTTTAAGAAGGTAGTTTTACGAACTGTTTATAGTTTAGATTTGCTCTCATCGCTAATATATATGTGTGTTCAGTTTGGAAGATCTATTGTTTGCTCGGATGCTGCAGCAGAAGCAGCAAGATATGGTTTCACAGCTATAGACAGGCCAGAAGGCTTCTTGGTATTAGCAGTTGCTTCACTAGGAGAAGAAATTAAGGAGTTTTCGAGTCCTCCCGAGGTAGCAAGAGGCCATTGAAGAAAAAATACGTACTCAAATGTCAGTTTTAGCTGATCTGATTTACTGATGTTAATTATTACAAGTAGGATACACGAGCTTTGGAAGAGAAGAAAATTGGAGTAAAAGGACTTGGAAGGAAGAAAACTGATGAGAAAGAGCATTTTTTCTGGAAGGATGATATTAAAGTACCTTGCGGTAAACTGATTCAATCAGAGCACAAGGATAGCATCCTCGAGTATAACGAATATGCTGTCTATGATCCACAACAGGTACTTTATATATACCAACTGTAAAAAATTGTGCACAATACATGTGATGTACACGGTAGTGGAATCTTTTTTCCTTTTCCAAGTTGTCAATGTTGGTAAGGTGAATCCAAATCATGAGATTGCATGCCTGTGTTATTATATTTTTTTTGTATGTGTTACCGACATTTTCCGTGCTTCTTTCGCAAGGTGAGCATAAGGTACTTGGTGGCGATAAAATTCGACGAGCAGGGTGTAGCATATGATACAGCTGAGACAGAGCAATAGTGGAAAATGGACCAGAGAATTGTTGTACATGCTGTATTTTGCCCCTCTTCTTCTGTATTTGCTATGGACTTGAGTAGTTTTTGCTGGTGCAAGGTAGGCAATGACTTTGTTTTGTGGTTGATGTACATAGTTCTCTCAGTGACTTTGTTTTGTGGTTGATGTACATAATTCTCTCATGTTGCTGAATGTTAGTCTGTCCCCTTTTCTTCTATAAATTAATGCCTACAACTACGATCTCAGTAGCATTGTTTGGAGTATGAATACGTCATGTATCATACATGTTCTCTCTCTGCTCTGAAATAGTTCTTTCATTTCCCAGCTCATTCGACATTGTTATTGTGGTTGCTGCTATATTTATGCATGTTTGTTCAAGCTCAGTTCGAATGCTGTCTTGGGATTTTTCATTCAAACATTCAATGTACAAATTGAGATTAGAGTTCTGGAACTTCTGTTGCCGACCTTGATGTGCATAAGGATTAGCTGTAGTGTACTCCCTCCGTTCCTAAATTTAGTGCTATGCTATTTTTGCCTTTTAATTTTGTTCCTAAGTGTTTGTTTAAGGAATAAATTGATCATGTCCTTTCAAATTTGCCCTTGTGTAGATAAAATGTCATCAATGTCAACTTGGAAAGAGAGAATTTAACTAGGGGTAAGTTGATAAAAGTTATTTTTTACTGTTAGGAAGTTACTAATTTGTTTAAAGAGTGAGTTCAACCAAAAGGAGAAGAGGACTGATGTATGTAGGAATGGAGGGAGTAATGATTAATAATGTATAAATTGTGATTCAAGACAGATATTATAATCCCAAGATTAATAATAATATGGATTACTTGTTACCTTTACTACTATACAGAAAGGCTAGTGAGCAGAGTAATATATGGATTACTGGAGGTCCGTGCTAGCACGGGTTTAATATGTTAATTTTTGTTTTAATTTATGTGATATAAATAAAATTAGATAATTAATTATATTTATAATATGTTTTAAGATTTTTTAAGTTGTTAGCTATTGTTGTAATTTACTATTTTAAGTTGCTTGTTATTGTAATTTATAACTCCCTTTTTGTTTGAACTTTAATATTTTTTCTTCAATTTAAGTGATGTTGATATAATTTTGAGACTCAAATCAAATATCACTATTGAAGTAACGAGACCGACACGTCTTGAATGACTTATAATAACTAATTAAAAATAATATAATTAATTAAAAATGATATAATAATTAATTAAAAGTGATATAGCAAAAAGTGGGCTTCATGTGAAATTAGTTTATTACTTTAAGAGTTAATTTATTATTTTATGTTTATTTTATTTTTTAATTAAATATTTTTTTTTAATACTTAAATGACTTATAATAATTATTTGGGTGATTTATATTATTTTTCATGAAATTTTTAAATAATGTATAATTTCAATTAATGTTGCATTATTGTGATTTATATTACTTTCCGCAAAATTTTTAAATAATATATCTCAATTTATATTGCACTCATAAAATTATGAGTCAACTAAAATTTTGTATGCGTCTTCAAATCATTTAAATTAACAATTATCATAATTTATAATATTTTTTACCCAATTTTTAAATATATAAAAAGTTAAAATAAAAAATAAAATAATTAAATTTTAATTTAGATAATTAATTATATTTTTAATAAATTTTTAGATTTTTTAAATTGTTAGCTATTGTAATTTATAATATTTTTAGCATTGTAATTTATGTTTTAAGCTTTTAGCTATTATAATTTATAATATTTTTTTTGTTCAAATTTTTGTAGCATTGATAGTCAATTATATTTTAAAAATAGTTTAAGTTTTTAATTATTGTGATTTATAATTTTTTTTTTATTTTAATTTAAATAAATATTGATATAACTTTGAGAGTCAATTAAATATCACTATTGAAATAGCGCTCGTAATAATTAATTAAAAATTATATAGCAAAATTATTATAAAAGTACTTGGTAAAAAATTTAAATGGAATATAAAAAGTCAATTAATTATGGGTTCATGCATATTTTTTAATAATATATAGAAGAGTGAGGGAAGCCGGAGACGGTCGTTATTATAAAAATACTTGGTAAAAAATTTAAATGGAATATAAAAATTATGGGTTCATGCATATTTTTTAATAATATATAGAAGAGTGAAGGGAAAAATTTAAATGGAATATAAAAATTATGGGTTCATGCATATTTTTTAATAATATATAGAAGAGTGAAGGGAAGTCGGAGATGGTCGTCATGCCTGCTTTCTGCGTGATTTTTAATTATATGTTATTTATGTATTAAAAGATTAATAATATTTAATAAAGAATAAAATATTTTTTTATGATTTTACTATATCATTTTTAATTAATTATTATATGTCATTGCGTATTAAAAAATTACTAATATTTAATAAAAATGTAAAATAGATATTTATGATATGTCGGCTTCAGCGGCCTCAATCATAATTTTACTATTTCATTTCTAATTAATTGTTATAACCTAATTAATTGTTATAAGTTATCGAAATATTAAAAAAAAAATTAATAAAAAGGTAAAATAAATAAAAATAATAATAATAAATTAACTATTGATGTTTTAAATTAACATTTGAGACATTTCAGCTTTATTGCTTCAATCGTGATTTACCTATATCACTCCTAATTAATTATTATGGTCACCTAAGAATTAAAAAAAAAATATTTCTTTAAAAAAGTAAAATAAACACAAAATGATATGTCAATATAAAAAATTTGATTGACTATCGAAATTATATTAGTGTCACATAAATTGAAATGAGACAGAGAAAGACATAAAGTAACATATGTTATTTGAAAATGAGATAAAATGTATTGTAAATAACAATATTAAAACTTAATATAGAAAAATTTGATTGACTATGACTATCGAAATTTTATTTTTGAAAAGTCTTATTGAAAAATTATGTAAAAATATTATAATTAAATAATTAACAACTTAAAATTTTAAAAGATATTTTTTTAAAAGATATAAAATATTTGACTGACTCTAGAAATTATATCAGTGTTATTTAAATTAGAATAGAAAAAAAGTATTATAAATTATAATAATTCAAAAATATATAATTTTAATGAATAATTATCTAAATTTTATTTGTATCATATAAATTGATATAACAAATAATATATATTGGGCTCATGCTTGTACGGGCCATTGATATGTAGTATTGAAAAAATGATTGAAACAAATAAATTGAAAACTATTAATGAAAAGACCCCGAAGAAAATAAGTGGGACCTACCTGCCTAGAAAGCCAAAATACAGCTCTTTTGTAATAAATCAAACCTATCTTAGGATTTATGGTAAGATAAAAGCAGCACATGCATATAGAATTCTATATTTAAGTACAACAACGTCAAAGAATAATAAAATATAAAATACCTTTAAATAAACTATGAATTCCAACACACACGTGACAATCATGCATTGTGTGCTAACTCACACTTATATATAGTAAGAATAAGAACTAGTTACTACTCTAGTCTAGAGAAATGCGAGTAAGCATGCGGCGGTCACTTGTCTATTTCTGTCATGTGGGTTGGGTCGGCTCGTTTCGGCCTGATTAACTCGGTACATTTAAAGGGATCAGCCCGGTGGGCTATCGATTTTTTGGTCCACCAGTCTTGGGCTAAGCCATCTGGAATGGTCAGTTTGATAGACCAATCCAGTTACGAAATCGAATCAGGCTCATCGATTATCCGGTCCGAACAGGCTTGATTATTAAAAAAATTAAAAAGAATTAAAAAGGTTGTTAATTGGGCTCAGGTCCAATTGGACCGTTGGCAACATGTCGTTGGCTGGCCCAATGGCATGTCGTTGACTGGCCCAACGGCCAATTGATCTACTTTTAAAAAAAAAAAAACCTTAACTCAAAAAATTTCCTATAAAAATCGCAAATTCAAAATCATTTTTCAGAGAATCTGATTCTCTCATTTTTTTCAGTTCTCTCAAATATTTTAATTATCTCCTAAAGTATTCATTTTTATTTTTTAATTTGCAATTACAAATATCAAGTGAAAGTTTTCTAAAGTCGCAACTTCGGATACTTTTGAAATTTTATATTGCCATACCATCTCTTACTTTTAATTTTTAATTAGTGTATTATTTATTGAATATTTATTTTTATTATTTTTGTGTATTTTGAATATTTATTAGTTTAATTTGTAATACGGATAAATTAAGAAACATCGGTAAAAGTATTAAAAAGATTTATTTCGGAAGTGATAGTGGTAGTTAAAAACGAATTGATGGCGGTTTCGGTAGAGATAGTTTAAGTACAAGATATATCCATGTGCCTTCAGTATCGATTAGTCAACCTTTTGAGGATGAAATAAGTGTAGGTGTGCACGATATGAATTATTTAGAAGCTCAGAAAAATTATGATATAGAAGAAGAGAGTGAAATAGACACGGTTGATTTAAATGTAGATGATGAAAATATTGGTGAGACACCTGAAGTCGGTAATGCTAATGTTAGATCTGAATCGGTTAATCTTCATCCTCGTCCTCCTTCTGCTCCTGTAAGATCTCACAGAAGAACTGGTATTTGCATGAAAAATAATTTCAAAAATAAAAGGAGAAACTAAGGTCCAATGTAAAATTTGTGAATTGGTATATGAGCATAAAATTTGAGGCAATAAAGGGGGTACGAATTCGTTGATGAGACATTTAAGAGAAAAACACTCAGTAGAGCTAAGTCTTGCACAAGGTGGTAAAACTGTTGGTGGGCCAATACAAAGTAGACTGAACCCAAAAACCGGTCAATTAGTTAAGAATTATAATAAAAGGAAGGACTGGGAAGAAATAGCCAAAATGATAGTTGTGGGTTGTTTGCCTTTCACTTTTGCTTCCTCGAATGCTTTTATATTCATTATATTCAAGCAATTTATACTGCCCATGTTTATAGGTATTCAAGCAATTTATACTGCCATGTTTATAGGTATTCCTAAAAGTACTTGGTGAGCCGATATTTTTGACTTCATGCACAATATGTTTATTATTTATCTGCATTATTAAAAAATATTTCGGGTGATTTCTATAACTTCTGATCTTGATCGTGCCGTTAATAAAAATAATTATTTGTCACTGGATAGATAATAATTTTGTTATGCAAAAATATATTCTAACATTTTTGTATGATGAAAATCGTAGACATACTGAAAAATTTATTTCTAAAGTCGTAAGATATTATGGTATTGAAAGAAAAGTTTTATGTATATGGTATTGAAAGAAAAGTTTTATGTATATCTTTTGATAATACATCTAACAACAAGACTGATGTTTACTTGTTAATAGTTGAAATTTGTCCGTCGTTATCTGAAATATTTCATGTTAAGTGTGGTTGTTATATATATAATTTAATCGTAAGAGATGGTCTTAAATTTTTTGAGCTTTATATTGAAAAGATAAGACTTGATGTTGGCTTTATTTAAGGAAATAATCGAAAAAAATAGAATGAAAAAAATTTAAACAAAATAGACTTAGACCGATATTTATGTCTCAAGAATGTGATACTAGATGACATGTTACTTATAATTATTTACGAACTTGTCTTACTTATAAAGTTTCTATTATAATGACTTTTAATCAATATTCTGATTATTTTCCTGAGTATATGCTACATGATTCTGATTGGGCTGTAATTGTTGATCTTGTTAAATTTTTGAAAAAGAATTATATACCTACGATTGAATTTTCTGGTTCTTATTATCCTACTGTTTTTTTCAAAGAAAGATGAGCATCTGATTACTTTCCATAGTAGTTTAGCCAGGACGCAGATTGACTTTTTGCTGCTTAGGAAAGGAGATAGAACTTTGTGTAAGGATTGTAAGGTTATTCCGAGTGAGAATCTGGCGACCCAGCATAGACTCCTGGTGATGGAATTAATTATCAAGAAGGGCAAGATGAGGCGAGGTGGGAAGGGTCGACCTAGAGTTAGGTGGGGTGCCTTAACTCCGATTAGTGCTTTGGAGTTAGGGGCAAAGTTGGAGGGGATGAGGGTTTGGGAATGTAGTGAGGATGTAGATAGTATGTGGGATAGGGCTGAGCGTTGTATCAAAGAGTCTGCTAGAGATGTGTTGGGTGTCTCGACGGGCTGATCTGGCAGGTATCGGGGGGATTGGTGGTGGAATGGAGATGTTAAGAAGAAGGTGGAGACGAAGAAGGCGGCTTATACTAAGTTGGTTGAGAGACGAGAAGAAGCGGGTAAGAAGGGTGAAGTACAAGTTAGCTAAGAAGGAGGCTAAGTTAGCAGTTACAGCTGCTAAGATAACAGCCTTCGAGAGTTTGTATGGGGGGTTAGGAGAGAAAGGCATGGAGAAAAGGTTGTTTAGGTTGGCCAAGGCTAAGGAGCAGAAGGGTAGGGATCTAGACCAAGTGAAGTGCATTAAAGGGGAGGATGGCAGAGTATTAGTGGAGGACGTCCTCATTAAGGAAAGATGACAGTCTTATTTCATAGGCTTTTGAATGATGAGGGCGATAGAGGTGTTATGTTAGGGGAGTTGGAGTACTCTGGGAAACGTCTCAATTTTAGCTATTATCAGTGTTTTAAGGTTGAGGAGGCAAGGGAGGCTATCCTCAAGATGCAGAGGGGCAGGGCGACAGGGCCCGACGAGATCCCGGTGGATTTTTGGAAGTTTTCTGGCGGGGCAGGGTTAAGGTAGCTGACCAACTTGTTCAACAACATTTTCAAGTCCGCAAATATGCCCTAGGCGTGGAGATGGAGCATGATGATTCCTTTATATAAGAACAAAGGTGACATTCAGAGTTGCAACAACTACCAGGATATTAAGTTGTTGAGTCACACAATGAATATTTGGGAGAGGGTGGTGGAGCGGAGGCTGAGAAAGATTGTGTGTATTTTTTAGAATCAATTTGGGTTTATGCCCGATCGCTCCACGACTGAGGCAATTCACCTAGTGCGGAGACTGGTAGAGCAATACAGAAAGAGGGGGAGGGATCTGCACATGGTGTTTATTGACTTGAAAAAGACGTATGACAAGGTCCCTAGGGAAGTTCTTTGGAGATGCTTGGAGGCGAGGGGTTCCCTATGGCGTACATTCGAGTGGTTAAGGACATGTATGAAGGGACGAAGACTAGGGTGAGGACGGTGGGAGGAGATTTTGAGCATTTTCTAGTCTTGATAGGGTTACACCAGGGATCAACTCTTAGCCCCTTTTTATTCGCTTTGGTGATGGATATGTTGACGAGGAGTATACAAAATGAGGTGTCTTGGTGTATATTTTTTGCGGATAGTGTAGTTTTGATTGATGGGTCAACGATTCCGGGGAATGGAGAGATAGATGAGGATGTCTCTCACCGTATTGGGGCAGGTTGGATGAAATGGAGGCTCGCTTCGATAATTTTATGCGATAAGAAGGTGACCCCAAGCTGAAGAGAAAATTCTATAGAGTTACAGTCAGGCCGGCTATGTTATATGGAGCTGAGTATTAGCCGGTTAAGAATTCTCATATCCAAAAATTAAAGGTGACAGAAATGAGGATGTTGCGTTAGGTCTGTGATTTTACTAGGGCTGACAGGATTATAAATGAAATTATTCGAGAGAAGGTAGGAGTGGTATCGGTGGAGGATAAAATGCGGGAAGTGAGATTGAGATAGTTTGGCCATGTGATGAAGAGGAGCGCGGATGCCCCGGTTTGTAGGTGTGAGAGGTTGGCCTTGGATGGTTTCAAGAAGGGTGGGGATAGACCTAAGAAATACTGGAGGAAAGTGATTAGACGTTACATGGAGCAGTTAGAGGATATGACCCTAGATAGAAAGGTATGGAGGAAAAACATTAGGATAGAGGGTTAAGGTGGGTGGATGAGTCATAGTCAGTAGGTAGGAGAGCTTGAGTGTCTTTTGTTTGGCAGTATTGCATATTTTTGTGGATGACGTATCTATGTTTTTTATCGTGTTACATGCTTTTGATGTTTTTATA
Organism: Capsicum baccatum var. pendulum; assembly: GCA_030864225.1. Lineage (NCBI taxonomy): Eukaryota > Viridiplantae > Streptophyta > Magnoliopsida > Solanales > Solanaceae > Capsicum > Capsicum baccatum. Next base: position 235,950,781 of record CM061550.1, read on the forward strand.
TATTGTCCTTTGTCTTGAGTCGAGGGTCTATCGAAAATAGCCCCTCTACTTTGTTAGAGGTAGTGGTATGGTCTGTGTACACTCTACCCTCCCCAGACCCCATGATGTGGGAATCTACTGGGTTTGTTGTTGTTGTTGTTGTTGTTGTTGTTGTTATCCAATCGTTTGTAATATTTTAGTTTATTTATCCAACATTTCTTATTTGCTTAAAGAATATTAGGATAAAGAAGTTTACAAAGAAGCTAATATTGTTATGATTACTAAATTTAAAAAATATTTTTATCCACTTTTTTCAATTTTCTTGATTAACGCTATAATAAATTCATGTATGAAATATAATATTATGTCCAAATTTTATTCTATTATTTATAATGCTTTAGAGATAAAGCCTGCAAAAATCTTCTTTATTTATGACTATGAGTGATGCAAACAATTACATGGAAGCATTATATAATTATTATACCGATTTACTTGATGTCACTTCAACCGTCGCTCCTCAAGCTTTCGAGGAGTCATCTTCTAAAAGATGGGCGTATAATAGTTATCTTGATTACTTTTTTTATTTAAATATCTGAGTGAAGGTGCAGCCTTCATCACATAGAATACATTCTCGAAAAGAGCTTAAGTATTATCTTCGACAGCCGATAGAGGATCGTAAGGCAAGGATAGCGCGCTGAATTGGCGAAAAATAATGAAAGACAATATCTCGTACTTTCAAAATTAGCTAGAGATGTATTGAATGTCTCAATGTGAACTGTTGCATCGGAGAGTGCTTTTAGTTAGGAATGACAATAGTTTGGAGACAACCGGCACTCATTGAGAGGCAATGCTATGAATGTTTTAGTTTGCCTTAGAGATGAGATTAGAGCGGAACGAAGAAATCAAGAAATGGGGATGGAGCCGTAGACGAACAGAATCTTGAAGAAATTATGGCTTCAAGGGAGAACTCAGCACAATCAAGTCCAATGCATGATTCTGTCTCCATTGATTTTGACTTTTCTATGGCGGTTTCCGTTAATATTAACATGCATGAGTTAAAAAAAATAATGCAAAATTTGTAGATTTTTCAATCATGTAACTTACAAGTTTTGGATCATTTTGCAATCAATAAAACACAAGATTCATTCACTCATTACATATTTTTTCACTTAAATTGAATGTCTAATTTGAATTAAATACTTTTAATTTATTACTATCAAACTTTACAGTCATAAACATAACAAACATATATACATATAATGAAAAAATAAAAATAATGTTAGCAAATATTATTTAGACAACTAGTATTGACATATAAAAAATACTAATAAGGGATAAATGATTTCGGGATAAAATGATGAATTATTTTATTTCATGTTTGGTTGGAGGTATTAGTTAATGCTGGAATAACTTATCCCATATGCATGGTGGGATAAGTTATCCCGAATAATTGCAAGATAACGAATTTCAAAATTAATTATTCTGGGGTACTATTTCCCAACCAAACGACCCCATAAGTTTATTTTTTAAGTAGTGTATGTAAATTTTTGAATATATGTTTAAGACTTAAAGTATTATTATATCAAGTAGTATACATTGTATATATATGTATGTGTATATTTTCTAAAGTACAATAAATGTAATGTACATATGTTTCAACTTTTAAGTGGTATTTTAAGTAGTATATATTCTATATATATGTGTGTATATATTTTCTATAGACTAAAATCTAAAGTAATATATACTTAATGTATACATGTGTATATGTTTTCTAAAGTAGTATATATGTAATGTATATGTGTTGGATGTATATTATTTAAATAGTATTTTAAGTAGTATATATATTATATTGTATGTATATATGTGTATGTTTTCTATAGACTAAAGTCTAAAGTAGTATATATTTCATGTATACATGCGTATATATTTTTTAAAGTAGTGTAATATGTGATGTATATATGTTATATGTTTAACGTATTTAAAATATATATATATATATATATATATATATATATATATATATATATGTGTGTGTGTGTGTGTGTGTGTATAGTATATATTGAAAAAATATTAAAATTCAAATTTAATTTTTTAAAAATAAGGATCGGTAATCGGTTGAACCGATCCAGACCGGTAAAAATCGGTTCTACACTATGTGGGACAATCATGGAGTCCGGACCAAACTGGTCCATTAAGAACTAGGTCCAGACCGAACCGGCCCACGACCCCAAAATGTTTAATGGGCCGGTGCTGGTTTGAATCGGACCAACCCAATTGACAGGTATAATTTCTGGTCAGGTAGTTTTGTTATTTTAAATTTTTATTTTAATTTAATTTTTTATTTTACTTTTTAATTCTTTTATATATTTAATAGTTGTCGGGCCTATTGAAAATAGCCTCTCTATTTTGTTTGAGGTAGTGGTATGGACTGGATACGTTTTATCCTGATTAGACCCATTTTGTGGTACACTAGGTATGTTGTTGTTGCTGTTATATTTAAAACTTATGTAAAAAGTATTATAAATTATAATAATTAATAATTTAATTATTTCAAGAAACAAAATTTTTTTGCTTGATTCAAAATTTTTTTTGTGCAATATAAATTAGGATAGAGAAAGTTAAATATCGTAGAAAGTAGTATAAATTATAATAATTAGTAACTTAAAATATTTAAAGAATATATAAAAGATTGATTTGACTTTCTGTCAATGGACTTTCCAAAATATTTTATGAGTGTCATATAAATGGGATTGAAGAATAAGATATAGTAACTAAAGAGTAAGATATAGTATCTCAAAATTATGTAGCTTTATTATGACTCAATAATTAACAACTTAAGATATTTAAAAATTATATAAGAAAACTGATTGATTTTCTAAATTTCATTTAGGTAATATAAATGGGTAAACTACATGAATAATTTTTATAATGGGTGGCTTTACTTTTTTATTCATCATAAGAAAAGTTTTACAAAACTGACAGTCTTTTTTTTTAAAATGTATAAGAATAAATACATATTTACTCCTCTATATCTCAAATATTTTTAAATAACTCTATAATTATTTATCTTTTAACTTATATTTTTTTCTCTTTTTATTTTATTTTACTTCTATTTTTTCTAAAGTTTTTACCTTATTTTATTTTTTCTTTTATATTTTACTTTAATTTTTATTTTATTTTTCTCAACTCTTGCTTTTTTTCTTTTCGCCTCTCAACTTTTATTTTTATTTTGTCTTTTTTTTTTCTTTTTTTTTCTCAAAGTTTATTTTTTTATTTTTCTCCTATCAAATTTTATATATAGTTTTTTTTTCATTTATTTTTATTTTAAGAAAATATTTTTCTTCATTTCTTTTTTCACAATTTTTTTTCTTTTCTTCAATTTTTTCCAAACAATAAGTTAGCTTTTCGGGTAAGTGTTGATGCTACTACAATGTATTTTAATTTATGATATGCTCTATAAATGTTTTCTTAAAGGTAAAATTTTGGACTTTCAAACAACAAGTTACTTTTCATGGATAAGAGTTGACATTACCACGTTGTGTTTTGATTTATGAGATGTTATATAACTATTACCTTAGAAAAACTTAGCAAAAGAATTTCAAACAGCAAGTTATGACTCATGAGCAAGAGTTGACACTACTATATTTGTTCTAATTTATGAGATGTTCTACAACTCTTGCCTTGAAGTTAAGTCTCCTTAAAGGCACGACTTAACCTAGAGACTTTCAAACAACGAGTTACAACCAATGATTAAAGGTTGACACTACCACATTATGTCTTGATTTATGAGATGCTTTATAACTTTTGTCTTAGAGACACGACTTCTTCCAAGAACTCTCAAACAACATGTTACACCCCATGGGCAAAAGTTGAAACTATCACATCGTGTCTTAATTTATGAGATATTCTATTAATTTAGCCTCTAAGACAAGACTTAACCTAAGAATCTCCTCAAAAAATAAGTTACGCCCAATGGACAAGTGTTGGCACTACCACATCGTGTCTTGATACAGAAGATGTTCTATAACTCTTGTCTTAAAGGCAAGACTTATTCCGAAGAACTTTCAAACTACAAGTCATGCTCTTAAATTTACTTTGATGTCAAAGAACAAACATTTCTTTGCGGATTATTTATCTTTCTATTTATTAACAAAATATATAGAAGTTGAGAAAAAAGAGAAGCAAAAAATGGAGAAAATAAAAAAATAGAAAAAAGAAGAAAATAAAGATTGCGAAAAACAAAAAAAGAGAAGAAAAAATAAAAATGAAGTTTGAAAAATTGAGAAATGGTTTAAAAAATGAAAAATAAAATAAAGGTTGAGAAATTAAAAAAAAAAAAGAGAGAGAGAGAATTGGAGATATAGATAATGTTTGAGAAAAAGAGAAGGTAAAAGAAAAATAAATATTGAGACAAATAAATTAAAATACGAAAAAAATCAAGAAAGATAAAAAGTGAAAAAATAAAAATAGAAGTTAAGAGACAAATTAGTATGAAAAATTTAAAATATTTGAGGTGTAGAGGGGCAAAAATGTACTTGTTCTATACATAAAAGAAAGAAAGGCTAGTCTTTAAAGACTTTTCTTATGGGGGACATAATCAAAGTCAGCCACTATGGGGGTTATTCCTACATGAACATAAATTGATATAAAAAAAGTAGCATACATTAGGTTTGTGCTGACATGGACTTCGATATCTAGTAGCGTATATATGATGAGGCTTGATTATATTATTTATGGCCTTAGGAATAGTCACCGGAGACACAATAAACTTTATGTTTTTGGTTCAAAGAAAAATATTTTTCTGGAAAATGTCTTTCAAATTTTTTTAATTGAATTAAATTTTTTGAAAATAATTTTTTAAATAGATCTACTTTCTTCAAACTTAAGGAGAATAACTGAAATAAGGGAAATATTTTTTAAGATTTTTTTTCAACCCCATCATCTGACCTCGATCTGAGATTCAAGATTTTTTAGCTCAACTTTGTCGCACAAAGAGGGAAACCTTATTTTTCACCTTGAAGGTCAAAATATGCAAATTTTCTCATATTTTGTGGAGGATTATATCCTGTAATTTGGGGTTTGGGGTTGATTGATATTGCTCGTCATCATCTAGCTATAGCTGTTATCTTTTTCATTGTTAGTCATATGTATAGAACCAATTTCAAAATTAGGCATGGTAGGAAAGATCCCCAACCTCGATCGAGGATACACTTTTCAATTCTAACCGAGATCAAACCTTTACTTGGTATCCGACTCATGTCTCAAGACGAGTTGAATCTTGTGTTGAGAGTCGATTATCCAATAGGTGTTTGGTCTAGAGTCATGAGTCAGGTCTTCGATTGAAGTCAAGAGTTATGATATGGGTCTTGGTGGTTAAGTCAGGGTTAGAAGTCAAGTTTGTCAAGATTCAAGTCTCAGATAAGTTGTCGGGTCGAGATAGGTAGACAAGTCTCATGTCGATATTGGGAGTCGGATTCATGCTTGGGGTAGGGAGTAGGATCCTAGGCCAGACTGTTAGGATAAAGAGTCATCTTTTGAGGTTGAAAGTCGATTATCTAATCTTGGGGTTAGGGTTTAGCCCTGGGTCATGATTCGGGTCTTGGATCGAGGTCGAGCGTCGTGAGTCGAGTCTTAACTTGGGGTGGATGTCACATTCTTATCTAGGTCCTAGTTTATGAGTAGAGTTTTAGGAAGAGATCGGGAGTTGGTGCGTCGGGGTCGAGAGATCAATCTAATATCGAGGTCAGGTATCAAGTCATGATTTTGGTCTCGGGTCGAGTTCTTAAGTGGAGACCTGACTCCCTATTTTGACTCAGGACCCGACTTTGAATCATGACTAGAAACTTTACTAATAACTCGGATTTGGAACCTAAGACCCATCTTTGACTAGTGACCTGACTTCTAATCTAAACCTTGGCTCTATCCTGACTTGGGATCTAACTTCTAACCTTGATTCAAGACTAAAATCCTATCCAAACCTTGACCCGAGATCCTCAACCCAAGACAAGACTCTTATCTCGACATGACATTCAACCTTGACCATCTCCTAGCTTAATTTGAGCTCAATCACACCTCAGGTTGGGGTCTGTGTAAAAGGGTGGAGATTAGATTCGGTGTCACAGTATTTGCGTAGATTAGCTGTAAATATTTTTGGGATAATTGTTTTTTTGTAGCCAAACCCTAACAATTAAGTTAACAACAATAATAACATACTCGATATATGTAATGCCCCAAATTTTAAGATTTAGACTCACCAACTTATATATAATTATATTATCTTTCTAACGCCACCAGTCTCGCCTTTATCCGATATCAGGGTAAAAAGTTTGTGACAAATTACTAAGGCACTGTCAAGCTGCCAATGACGACACCTCTAACGAGAACTAATTGTCAGACTAAAGAAGTCATCAGTACGACTCATCATAAATATAGTAAAGATTCAGACAATTTAGTCCAGTGATAATGCCTCCAACATACAACTCATTATCAGTCTAAACGAGTCATCGGAGGGACCCGTCATCATAATAGTAAGAAACCAAGAAATTTAGGTCCTTGACTATGACTCTTCATAATGACTCGTTATTAGACTAATAGAGTCTTCTGAATTGCTCGCTGTCAAAGCAGTGAAGAACCAATATTTTGATCTTCAGGTCACAACTTAAGTCCACAACTCGTGGTTAGACCCTACGCATCGTAGCCTGACCCGTCGCGACTATTTCTAGAAATTTACTAAACGTTTTAAAAGGGAATTTTTGGTATTTTATCATTATTTTATCACCAAATCTATGTTATTTTTAGTATCCCAAGGCTGATTATTGATGTTAATATTAATCCCTCATAACTCAAAAATCCAATCGATACTTAGAAAAAAAGGGTTATTTCCTCTCTCTAAAGCGAAGAGTAGGGTTCTTCATTTTCAAGCTCAAATTCCATAGAGTTCTTCAAGGATTCTATATCCAGGTATGTGGGAGTTCATCAATGGGTTACTTTCACCCAAGATTTCCAAATCTCTCAAGTTAAATTCACCCTTCAAGTTTAGGGCTCCATAACAAGCATGAGTTTTCTTAATTTTTCAGTTTATTCTTGTAACTAAACTATGAATACATGTTTTCCTTATAATCTTAGCATCTTCCCATACTCAAAATCATAAAGTCCCTTTATATTGATACATTGTTGAGTTTTGGAATTGAATTATGAAATTTTATTGAACATTTCAGTTATAAGCGTCATTCAGTTGGGAGTAGTACTTAGCACCGAGCGAATGAAGGGATGAAAGTTCACCATCAGTTATGACTGATACTGTTAGTAGAAGTCCCTAAGTTCTAAAACTACAACGTCATCATAGTTTAAAGGGGGTAACCCTTCAGGAATGACACCCTAATCCTTTTGGATAACTAGTTTAGTGGATCCACGCCAGTCAACATTCATACCCATGGCAAGATACTGAACACCCATCTAACTAGGGTTATAGGCTGAACCCCAATTTTCTAATACTAGGGTATGTCGATTATCGTTGTCTCCCACAATCCACAATTTATGATTTTAATTTTGATTTTTCCATGACCTTATATTCAGTTATTTAGCTTTTATACGGCACGTATTCATACTTGGTCTTATGTTAGTTCACCATGTATATTTATCTTATTCATGTTCAATTTATATTAGTTACTTCCCATCTCACCTACTCAGTATATTCAAAGTATTGATCGTGTACTTTTCATGTGCTATATTATCTTGTAATATAGGTTCGGACTCTCAGCATCCAAATCGAGTTTAGCATGCTTCCATACCATCAACTGTAGTATTTGGTGAATATTCATCATTCAAGGACTGATTATCAGTATTATTTTTATTATTCTTTTAGTTTTAGACAGTTGAAGTTAGTTGGGGGCTTGTCACAACAGCTCATATGAGCTAGAGGCTTCCAAACAAATGTTTAGGTTTTTAGCATATTAAGTATTTTTAGACAGTCTTATTTTTGATAACCAGTGTTTGATTTCATTATTATTTATTATCAGTTCATTTCAGTTAGATTCTGCTTAGTATATTATATCTTCAGTATTTTTAGTGTTATGCCAGGCCATGGGTTAGCTTGGGGTCACTTGTAACTCTGACCGTGTTACGACTAGTGGCAGTTTCCGATCGTGACAAACTCATCAGAGTAGCAGGTTTAAAATGTACTAGGGTGTCTGAAAGTTGAGTTAAGTAGAGTCTTATTCATGACTGTGAAGCGCACCACATTTATGAGTGAGAGGCTACAAAATACTTTAGGAAAGTCTCACTTCTTTTATGATTCATGCCATGTAATAGAGTGTGAACTCTATTATAATTCTTCTTCTATCTCGTCCTCTACCCATTTACAAAATATGCCTCCCAAGAAAACTAATGGAAGTAGAAATGGGAATCAGTAAGCACCACCGCTAATTCCGAAAAACCCTCTTAATGAACAGGTCTCCGATGCTGAGTTCAAGGCTTCTTTCAATATTAGACCAGTCAATAACAGCTCAGAATAGCCATCAGATGGTTTCCCCATCCAACCCAGTTGTGAATACGACAACAACTAGAGTTTGGGACTTCACTCAGATAAATCCTTCGAGGTTCTTTGGGTCTAAGCCTGAGAACGTTCCATAGGAGTTCCTGAACAGTATTCAAAAGGTCACTAAAATCATGGGTGTCACTTTAGCTGTGAGTGATGATTTGGCTACTTATCAATTATAAGGAGTGGCTCACACATGGTTTAACCACAGAATGGAGGATAGCGGTGCATATGCAGGGTCGATCAAATGGGATGAGTTTTTTGCTTCATTTTTGACAGGTTCTTCCAACTTGAGTTGAGAAAAGACAACATGTAGGAGTTTATAAACCTGAGGCAGGGCAGTATAAGTGTGAAAGAGTATTTGTTCAGCTTTACTCAGTTGTCAAAGTATGTTCCAACTATGGTTACTAACTTTAGGGCCCGAATGAGCAAATTTGTATCAGGTGTTTTGGAGGACATGGTCAAAGAGAATAGGATGGCCATGCTAGTTAAGGATATGGACATCTCCAGATTGATAGTCAAGTCTTAGAAGATTGATGATAAGAAAATCAAGGAGAAGAAAAGGTAGAGTAAGAGGGACAAAACTGGTGGCCTCAATTTCTCTAAACAGAGGTCAGATGGTGATAATCATTCTAAGTTCTACCATAAATCTTCAGCTCCAACCCCATCTTATGCTAGTTCTGCAGTACTCAAGTTCAAGAAGGATACTCGTGATATAGTGACAAGCTCTAAGTCCCAGGGCAGTGTGAATAGTGTTCACACTAACACAGTTTGCAAAATATGTGGTAGGAACCACAAGGTTGAGTATATGTGATGAGTGGTAATTCTACCACTCATTCATACAAATTATACACACTCACTACCATGTTTTGTGTTAGAAAATGAGGCACTATCCGGATTTTACTGCACTAACACCCATATTTTGTAGGTATGAAGTGGATAAGAAGAGTATATGTAGAATGGAGATAAAAGGGGAGCAAATGGAAGTAAAAAGAGTGCAGCTAGAAACCTAAAGTAGTCAGCCTCAGTTACTATAACCACGGTTGCCGTCAGTCTAGGTGGCCAGCAAAGTGCTATCACAAAACCTAACCACGGTTGTGGTCAAACACGCGTGATCGCGGATCAGCGGGACCTAGCCCAAGGATAGAATTGTAAAATGTCATGGACGAATCCCAAATCATATATAAGCAAAAACCTTTTTTTCTTTGGGTATTGATTATCTCATAATAAAGTTTTGAATTATAAGCTTGAAACCCTAATTGGGCAAGTGTGTAATCAACCTTGGAGGCTTAAATTTCCTAGTTTCTTGTTGAAGAATGAATGCTTTGGTTGACCCACATGGTACATCTCTCTTTACTTTATTCATGAGTAGCTAAATAATTTAGTATTGAAATTATGTTGAACTAGAGTGTGATTATGTACGGGTATTGTTGTGTTTGCATGGATTTTAGTTGTTGAGTATGGATTTCACCATTTCTTGAGCTTATGTGTTGGAATTTGATGGGTGAAAACTCCAAATATCCAAATGGCTTTGATGGGTGAAAGCTCCAAGCTGTAGAAACCCTTTGTCATCCTCGAACTTTTGGGTGGCTATATGAAATCCACACTTGTTAGGTCCTCGAAAGGGCCAATGGGTGAAATTGTTGGGGTTTTGTTGAAAGATTGACCCCAATGATCTTCGACATAGCCTATCCCTTAATTAATAACTAAATTCTATGATAAACCAACATTGTTCCATATGTTTCACCTCTAAGGAGATATAATCCCAAGATTTTTCCAAATCATTAATTCAAACCAAAGATAGCATTCACCACGTACTTGTTAACGTCTGTGTGAAGAATTTTCAAATAAATTCCCCCATTTAATTATTCATGTTGTTTCCATTAGCAGTCTGGGTAACCTTATAGTAACTTGAGTACCCATAGGTTGGAAGCCTACAACATTCACTTCTTGAGATTCGACCCCAATTTACATTGGGTTACTTGACAATGATCACCTCACCCCTCAATTATGGGAGTGAGTTTAGCGTTATTAAAATGACGCCGCTGTCGGGGAGTGAAATATATATTTTACTTGTGCGGTGCTATTCTTACTTGGGAATACCCGAAATGGGGTAATTTACTTTATTTGTTGTTTTTGACTATTTTATAGGTGATCGAAGTGTAAAAGGAGAAATGAGCGATAATGCAAGTAATTTGTGCCCCTTAGATGCCTCACTAAGACGATGAGGGCCAATTATGAGCCGGGGCAAACAAATGTTATCTGCATCCCGCCAACCAACGAAAATGGTGTGTTTTAAGTGACTAGCGTTATGCTTCACATATTGCAAATGAAAGGATTATATGGGGGTCAAGCAAATGAGTACCCAAATATTCATTTAAAAAACTTTGTGGAAGTTTGTGCGCCATTTAACATAGCTCATATTACATAAAAATCCATCCGGCTTTCACTCTTCCTATTTTTACTATTGGGTGGGGTGGTTTTATGGATCCGCTCACTTTCACCCATCCCAATCACATCTTGAAAGGAGCTCACCATGATGTTCCTTGATAGATACTTCTCACCAATAAAAATGCTTCAAAAGCGGGATGAGATTATAAACTTCTGGTAATTAAATAGAGAACCATTGTTTGAAGCATGGGATAGGTTTAATAGAAATCTATCCCAATGGTCAAATTATGAGGTCCCGGATAAGATGCTCCTTGAGATTTTTATAGAGCTCTTGACCCATGGAATAAAATGGTTGTGGATAATGCGGTAGGTGGCTCTATTGTGAAATTGCATCATCTTGTGGATTTTAATTGATAGGTGAAGTATCCAAAAAAAACTGGGGATGGCACACCCATAATGTTAATGCTCTTAATACCTTTTCTACTACCTCCGTGGTTACCAATGAGCAAAGAAAATGAGAAGAGGAAAAAAAAGAGAACATGGCCAAGATGATGACCCAACTTAAGATTCTAATGAAACATGTTATGGGTGTACCTACAAAAGCGGTAAGTTCCACAACATCAAAGCCTTACGAAGATGGTGATGAGGCAAAGAAGTTGGATAAAGATATTCCATACTTGGAAAACTACTTGGGAGGTTCCCTCTCCGCCTATCAAAGGTAAGGTGGGAACCAAGGTTGGATGGGTCATGATCTAGATAGAGATTGGAGAGATAGGAAACTTGACTATGACCGCTACATCCCTCCTTATTATAAGGCTAAGGCCAAAGAGTCAAATGTCATCGATCCCAAAAAGTTAAAGACCAAAGATGTGATGGGAAAGATTTTGAGTAGATTTAAGACACGGACAAAGTGGTCCGTGAATTGAAGGGTGAATTCTCTATGCTCTCCCAAAATGTGGTGTCTTACTTCACCTCCATCAAACAATTGGAGATTCAAGTTTGGCAGATCTCCACGCAACTAAATGCAAGGGCTAGAGTTGGACTTTCGAGTGATACAATTGCTAACCCAAAGAATGATACACAAATCCTAGCAAAAGTCACTAGAAGTGGAAACGAATTTGACGAGCCTCTTAGAGGATATATGAGTGAAAATATGCCTAAATTCAAGGCAAAAGAGGTAATGCCCCAAATAAAAGAGGCAAGTGATGAGAAAGAGATGGATGAAAGCAATGAAGAAGTGGTCGAAGTTGAAAAACTACAAGGAGAAGCAAGTCCAATCATCCATGTTCCTCCCCCGTTCCCTCAACAGTTGCATAAAAATAAAGAAAGTGACAAGTTGAGACAATTTATGACAGAACTTAGCAACCTCTCAATAAATATCCCACTACTCTAGGCGATACAAGATATTCTGGGATATGCTAAGTTAATGAAGAAGTTAATGTCCAAGAAGAAGCTCATTGAGGGTGATACCATTGAGGTTACTCATGGGTGTAGCATTATCATGGATAGAAAAGTTGCAGAAAGAAAGGATGACCCCGGAGTGTTCGTTATCCTTTGCACCATTGGAACTCATGAGTTTGCAAAAGCTCTTTGTGACCTTGGTGCAAGCATAAACCTAATGACTTTTGTCATATATAAGAAACTTGGATTGGACGCTTCTACGCCGACCTCGATTCAACTTTTGATAGCGGACCGATCCATAAACAGGTCGAAGGGAATATTGTTTGATGTCCTTGTGAAGGTGGACAAATTTATTCTCCCGGCGGATTTTGTTGTGTTGGATTGTGAGATGGACCAAGAGGTGCCTATCATTCTTGGTCGTCCTTTCTTAGCCACGGGAGAGCCATTATCGATCTAGATATGGGGGAGATAAAATTTTGGATACAAGAAGATGAGGTCTCATTCAAAATTTATAAGTCAAAGAAAAAAACTGTAGAGATCCAAGTAGTATCTGCGGTGGATGTTGAGAATGAGAAAGTGAATAATGAGGGGTTTGAGGACCCGCTGTGAGATTGAAAGAAGAATATGTCGTACCACGATGATAAATAAGTTGTTAAGTGGGAGAAAACCCATAATTGCCAGGAGAGTGGTTCGTATCCTTTTTTGTTATGTTCTAGTAGTGTAGATGTTGTCTTTTTTTTGAATAACCCATGTATTTGTGGCACTTTCTATTGCTTTGAATGAGATTTAAAAGGGGCAAGTGTGAAAGTCTACTTTGAAGATTCGAATAGCGAAAATTTTGTAAAAACTGAGTAAAATATTGAACAGGGGAAAACAGGAGAGAAAAACTTATTCTCGATTACCGTGATCATGGCCACCATGCGCGATCGCAACTATGCAGATATTTGTGGTCGCGGCCCCTGATCCCAGTCATGGTCATTTCATTCATTTAACCCCTAGTATCCTTCATTTCCCTAACACTCTCTTTTCAAGATTGTGCTCTCAAATCTAAGATACATTGTTGGCCAAGTTGTATGCTCTCAAGTAGCCTCCGTGCACATCCCTCTTGCATTACAACTTCGATAGGTGACATGAATCCTTTCTTTTATTTTTGAAAATAGGCCATTGAGTGTATGATTAAGAAAGGGCCTAGAGTTTTAATTGCTATGTTTTACATATTGTCATACTTATTATTGTTGTGGAGTTGTTTGCTTGATTGAGGTGTGTACATAAGTAGGGAAACCTTGAGTACGCAATAGTGTGTAAAAAAGTAGACAAATATGATATACACACACCTTGTGTTTGATAAATTGCTCAAATGAACTTTCAATAGTGGTATTTACTTTTGAAGAGCACATTCACACACACCGGTAGCCTTGTTTACATAACCTTTATTTGCATCCATATTTTAGAACATGCTAGTAGTCTAGAATTGGGGGGAAGTTGAGCATGCAGAACTAACATGGAGACACCCTCAGGTGTCGTGATCATGGTCATAGATCGTGACTGCAGTAACACGGATGCGGTTTTGATCCACGATTGCGGTAACTGAGGGCAGGTTCCTGTCATGTCAAAAAATCCTGTACTTCTAATTTTTATCCAGGCAACCCCAAACACCTTGTCCAATGAACTTTAATAATCAATCTAGCACAACTTGTATGATTCAAATGATGTTTAAAGAAAAAATATGTGTAGTACTTTCAGGACAACCTCATGGACAAGTTTGATCATATCAGATTCATGGCACCCAAATGCCACACTCACTACTACAGTGATCTTTCAAAGACAAATTTATTTTTGGAAAGAGGAATTTGTTTGGAGAATGTACCGAAGAAGTTACCGTCTTTTCATGACAAACTTAAAGGCTCAGGGTGGAGGTTCTTTGCCTCGGATCCATGCCTTGAAAATGAATAATGGATTTATGAATTTTAAGCCAATATCAGTGAAGTATCTTTCTCTGACCCACTTAATGTGATTGTAAAGATGTGGGGAAAGCCGATGAAAGTTGGGGCTAAGAAAATCAATGATGTTTATGGGCTCAAGCAGGCAGACATGGGTGAATGTAAAGTGAAGGGGTGTAAATCGGGGAATTGGTTGGCACAACGGCTATGTCCCAGAAAGGAAGTCTCATGGACCAAAAATAAAAGCAACATATCCATGAATGAATTCACCTCTAAGGCTCGGATATGGTTGCACATCATTTATAGTCGAGTGTCTCCTTGCACCTACATGACAACAGTCCTAGAATTGTATGCTCGGGTGGTTGCTTTTATTTTAAATGGCATCCCTTTGGATGTTGGTCAATTCGTGGTCAATGAAAAAGATCATATCAAAAACCAAGGTGGTATAAATCTGTTTTACCTTTCTCTGATTACTGAGTTTTGCAAGAGAGGAGGGGTGGAAGAGTATGCTAGTGATACATGGGTACATCCTAGTGCCTCCATCTACTCATTGAAGATTCAAGAAGAGCGCACCGGGCAAAAGAAAAAAAAGAAATATCAACTTGGAAAACCCAATATATAGCAAAACTGAGCCTCATAGGCCAACCATCATAGGGCCTCTTGAAGAGATTGGAGTTAATATTGCAAACCATTAAGAGTTTGTGGCTAGCTTGCCTCAGGGGTCGGGAGAGACCTCCACCACCCATCACTCATATGTGTCATGTGCCAATTATGATGAGTACAAGGAGGACCAAAAGAAGCAAAAAACTACTATTGATTGTCTTGAGAAAGCCTACTCCTCTTTGGCAGCATTACAACAAGACCTCCGAAGCGCACATGAAAAAATAATCACTAGGCAGAAAAAGAAGAATGAATTCTTTACCAAGATGTGGAAAGGGGTGAAGGGTCTATGGAAGGTTCTCAAACCCTGAAGTAGTCTTCCCACTTTTTGGGTGGATAACAGTGATGAGGCCCTAGCAGAGTGGTTAGATCTTGAGGCGGATGGTGATGATGCAGGGTTTGAGAGTGATAGCAGTCCATTAGGCAGATTTAGGGAGCACCCTTATATCTTTTATCCTTAATTATTTATGCAGTAGGGACACTGCTACATTATCAGTTGGGGGTGTCTCCTTATTTATTTGATTTGTCATATATTATTGATATTTTGCATACTTTTCTGATCTTTTGGATAATTCTTACTTTTTTGGGGTTATAATATTCGGGCACTATAATGGTGCTCACACCTGTATGGAGTAGATTCTATTATTGTTTTTTTAATTTGTGATTTTAGTTTGCAACCATACATACAAGGGAAGTCTGAGTACCTGTGCCATCGATTATTGGGATTCGCATTCACACCCATTGGTGAAATCTTAGTAACCACATGGAAGTTCGCCCATACTTTAGTTTGAAATGTAATATGATAGTTTGGGTTGTTGCCATGACTAAAAAATTATTCGTGGTTCGGGTACAAAAGCAAACAGCCCTCTCCGTCTGAAAATTTTTGCAAAAATCAAAGGCATGGACATGAGCAGCTTTGTGACAAAATTTGCTCTCTTTCTTTGACTCCAAAAGTTGATTGTGGAAAAATATGGGACACTCCACCCTTGTCTCGAGCGATGTGAACAATTAATCCCCCCTTGACAACATTCACATGCGGTGTGCATGGGCCTAATTGTCTACATCTCATGTGTACTTGTACCATCTAGAACTTGCCCCATTAGTCTTTCAAAACTAAATTTTGGTTGTGCTTGGTGGGTAAAAAGATCTTAGGACATCTTGTAATTTTGATAACCTACTTTAGCCTAAAATAGCTACCAATACATATGATTTATCCCTAGTCACCCTCTTTGAGCCTTTGAACTTTTCTTTGCTAACCACATTATAAGTCGTGACCCTTGTATTCATCCTCTCTTAAACCCTATCGTTCTTAAACTTAAGAATATAAATTGAGTACAAAATTCTAAGTTGGGGGTGATGGAAATACTAAGAAAGTGTAGTTGATCCATAAAGTCATAAAAAGAAAAAGAACTTACGAGCCTAGCAAGTAAGCATTTTGCTTTGAAGGAAAAGATAGTCCGTCAAAAGAATATGTTCTTAAAGTTTGATGCATGCATAAGAATTGAAGAAAAGACTTTGAGTAAAGCAAAAGAGATGAAGTAGGTAAAGCAACAAAAGAAAAAGAAGTAGCCCAATAAGCAAAAAATGATAAGAATTTGATGTAGATGTTCAAGGATGATATAGCCTGATTTTCCAAAATTGTTATCCTACCGTACCCTAAACCTACATTACAAGCTCAAAAAATCCCTTTTTGATTCCCAACCAAGCATGATCATTATAGTGGAGATTGAAAATAGAGGCAAGCCTATGGCATGGTACTTATAACATGGAGAATTTCTTGAGAGAGCGAGTGATTGCACCTAATTTTCCTTATTGCGTAAGTGGAAGCTAGGTATGTGAACCTTCCTTTCTTGTAAGGGGGCATATGAGTTAATTAAGGAGGGTGATTTTGTCATCTTCCGCACAAGGAGATAAGTGGATGTATGACATAATTAAAGTTGTCATGTGAGTCACTTTTAAAGTATTAGTAATTGTCACATAGTCGCTCCCCAAGATCCATTGCATCCTTCGCGACTCTATTTTATGATGGGCATTGTTAATACTTTTCTATCCATGTGTGAAAAGCTTTTTATGGTAGCAACCAAGTTGGAGTCTTCATGGTCATTGGAACATAAATAAGCGCACACATGAAAAAGGTCTTCAGGTAAGAGGTATTGTTTCTTGAGGACAAGTAAATGTCTAAGTTGGGGGTGTTGATAAGTGGTAATTCTACCACTCATTCGTACAAATTATACACTCACACTACCATGTTTTGTGTTAGAAAATAAGGCACTATCTGGATTTAAGTGCACTAACACCCACATTATACAGGTATGAAGTGGATAATATGAGCATATGTGAAATAGAGCTAAAAAGGAAGAAAATGGAAGCAAAAAGAGTACAGCTGGTAACCTGAAGTAGTCAGCCACGATTACCGCGACCGCAGAGCTAAAAAGGGACAAAATGGAAGAAAAAGGAGTGCAGTCGAAAACCTGAATTAGTCAGCTTTGGTTACTGCGAACGCGATCATTGTCAGTCCAGGTGGTCATCAAAGTACAGTCATGGAACCTAACCGCGGTAGTGATCAAACACGCTCGATCGCGGATCAACGGGAACTGGACCAAGGGTAGAATTGGAAAATGTCATGGACAAATCCAAATCACATATAAGAAAAAACCCTTTCTTCTTTGGGTATTACTTATCTCATAATAGAGTTTTGAATTCTAAGCTTGAAACCCTAATTGGGAAAGTGTGTAATCAACCTTGGAGGCTTAAATTTCTTTGTTTCTTATTGAAGAAAGAATTCATTGGTTGACCCACAGTGTATATCTCTCTTTACTTTCTTCATGAGTATCTAAATAATTTAGTCTTGGAATTATGTTGAACTAGAGTGTGATTGTGTGTGGGTATTATTGTGTTTGCAAAGATTTTACTTGTTGAGTATGGATTTCACCATTGTTGGAATTTGATGGGTGAAAACTCTAAATATCCAAATGGGTTTGATGGGTTAAAGCTCCAAGCTATAGAAAACCTTTGTCATCCTCAAAATAGGGATTTAGGTAAATATTAGGTAACTCATAACATCCTCAAAAGAGGGTTATCGGGGGACAAAGCAATGGTGAACAACTAAGCCTATGGTCTACTACCCTTTTCAATCTTAGAAATAAGTGTTTAAGGAGTGTAAATCATGTCAAGAGCATCATCCTAGAAATAGGGATGCTTGGTTGAGGCTTTGGGTAGCTATATGAACTCCGTACTTGTTAGGTGCTCGAAAGGGACAATGGGTGAAATTATTGGGGTTTTGTCAAAAGATTGACCCCAATGATCATCGACCTAGACTATACCTTAATTAATAACAAAATTCCATGATAAACCAACATTGTCACATATGTTTCACCTCTAAGGAGGTATAATCCCAAGATTTCTACAAATCTTGAATTCAAACCAAAGCTAGCATTCACCATGTACTTGTTAACGTTTGTGTGAAGAATTTTCAAATAAATTCCCCCATTTACTTATTTATGTTGTTTCCATTAGCATTCCGGGTAACCTTATAGTAACTTTAGTACCCATAGGTTGGAAGTCTATGGCATTCACTCCTTGAGATTTGACCTTAATTTACATAGGGTTACTTGAAAACGACCGCCTCAACCCTCAATTATGGTAGTGAGTTGAGCGTTATCAAAATGGCGATATTGTCAGGGAGTGAGAATATAGCCAAGATGATGACCCAACTTGAGATTCTAATGAAACATGTTATGGGTGTACCTGCAAAAATAGTAAATGTTGTAACATCAAAGCCTTACAAAGATGGTGATGAGTCAAAGATGTTGGATGAAGAGATTCGATACTTGGAAAACTACTCGGGAGGTTCCCGCCCCGCCTATCAAAGGCAAGGTGGGAACCAAGGTTTGATGGATTATGATCAGGATAGAGACTGGAGATATAGGGAACTTGACTATGACCGCTAAATCTCTCCTCATGATAGGGCTAAGGCCAAAGAGTCAAATGTCATCGATCCTGAAAAGTTTAAGACCGAAGATGTGTTGGCAAGGATTTTGAATAGATTTAAGGCACAAACAAAATGGTCCATAAATTAAAGGGTGACTTCTCCATGTTATCCCAAATGGTGGTGTCTTACTTCGCCTCCATCAAATATTTGGAGATCCAAGTTTGGCAAATCTCCACGCAACTAAATGCAAAGGCTAGAGTTGGACTTCCGAATAACATAATTGGTAACCTAAAGAATGATGCACAAGTCCTAGCAATAGACACTAAAAGTGGAAAAGCACTTGACGAGCCTCTTAGAGGAGATATAAGTGAAAATAAGCCAAAAGTCAAGGCAAAAGAGGTAATGCCCCATAGAAAAGAGGCAAGTGATGAGAAAGAGATGGATGAAAGCAATGAAGAAGTGGCCAAAGTTGAAAACCACAAGGAGAAGCAAGGCCAATCATCCATGTTCCTCCCTTGTTCCCTCAATGGTTGCATAAAAAAGAAGAGAGTGAAAAGTTGAGACAATTTATGACAAAACTTAGCAACCTCTCAATAAATATCACACTACTCTAGGCGATACAAGATTTTTTGGGATATGCTAAGTTAATGAAGAAGCTAATGTGCAAGAAGAATCTCATTGAGGGTGATACCATTGAGATTACTCATGGGTGTAGCATTATCATTGATAGCAAAGTAGCGGAAAAAAAGGATGACCCCAGAGCGTTCACTATCCTTTGCACCATTGGAACTCATGAGTTTGCAAAAGCTCTTTGTGACCTTGGTGCAAGCATCAACCTAATGCATTTTGTCATATAAAAGAAATTTGGATTGGACACTCTTACGCCTACCTTGATGCGACTTTTGATGGTGGATCGGTCTATAAAAAGGCCGGCGGGTATATTGTTTGATGTCCTTGTAAAGGTGGACAAATTCATTCTCCCGATGGATTTTGTTGTGTTGGATTGTGAGATGGACCAAGAGGTGCCTATCATTGTTGGTCGTCCTTTCTTAGCCACGGGAGAGCCATTATCGATTTAGAGCTGGGGATGATAAAATTTTGGGTACAAGAAGATGAGGTTTCGTTCAAAACTTATAAGTCAAAGAAACAAACTGTAGATATCCAACTAGTATCTATGGTGGATGTTGAGAATGAGAAAGTGAATGATGAGGGTTTTAAGGACCCGTTGTGAGATTAAAAGAAGAAAGACGTCGTGCCACGATGATAACTAAGGTGTTAGGTGGGTGAAAACCCATAATTTCCATGAGAGTGGCTTGTATCCTTTTTTGTTATGTTCTTGTAGTGTAGATGTTGCCTTTGCATTTGAATAACCCATTTATTTGTGACACTTTGGATTGCTTTGAATGAGCTTTAAAAGAGGCAAGTGTGAAAGTCTACTTTGAAGATCTAAACAGGGAAAATCTTATGAAAACGGAGTAAAATGTTGAACAGGGGAAAATAGTAAATCAAAAACTGCTCTCAGTTACTATGCAGGTGTCTGCGGTTGCGGCCCCTAATTGCAGTCGTGGTCATTTCAATCATTTAACCCCTAGTATCCTTCATTTCCCTAATACTCTCTTTTCAAGATTGTGCTCTCAAATCTAAGCTACATTCTTGACCAATTTGTAAGCTCTCAAACAACCTCTGTGCACTTCCCTCTTGCATCACAACTTCGGTAGGTGACATGAATCCTTGCTATTATTTTTGAAAATAGTCCATTGAGTGAATGATTAAGAAAGGGCCTAGAGTTTTAATTGCTATGTTTTACATGTTGTCATACTTATTATTGTTGTGGTGTTGGTTGCTTGATTAAGGTATGAACACAAGTATGGAAACCTTGAGTACCCTATAGTGTGTAAAAAAGATAGACAAATGTGATATGCACACCTTGTGTTTGATAAATTGCTCAAATGAACTTTCAATAGTGGTATTTACTTTTGAAGGGCACATTCACACACACCGGTAGCACTGTTCACATAAGCTTTATTTGCACCCATATTGTAGAACATGCTAGTAGTCTAGAATTAGGAGAAAGTTAAGCACACAGAACTGACATGGAGCTAGCCTCAGGTGTCGCAATTGCGGTCATAGATCATGACCGTGGTAACACGGAAGCAGTTTTGATCCACGATTGCGGTAACTGAGGGAAGGTTCCTGTCATGTCAAAAAATCCTATACTTCCAATTTTTAGCTGGGCAACCCCAAGAACCTAGTCTAATGAACTTTAATGATCAATCTAGCATAGCTTGCATGATTCGAATGATGTTGAAAGATATAATGTGTGTATAGTGATTTCAGGACAACCTCATGGACAAGTTTGATCACATCAGATTCATGGGACCCAAATGCCACACTCACTACTATAGTGATCTTTCAAAGACAAAGTTTCTTTTGGAAAGAGGAATTTGTTTGGAGAATATACCCGAGAAGTTACCAGCTTTTCATGACAAACTTGAAGCCACAGGGTGGAGGTTCTTTACCCCAGATCCATGCCTTGCAAATGAATAATGGGTCTGTGAATTTTACACCAATATCAGTGAAGTATCTTTCTCTAACCCACTCAATGTGATTGTAAAGATATGGAAAAAGCTGGTGAAAGTTGGGGCTAAGCAAATCAATGATGTTTATGGGCTCAAGCAGGCAGACATGGGTCAATGTAAAGTAAATAGGTGTAAATCGGGTAATTGGTTGGCACAGTGGCTATGTCCTGGAAAAGAAGTCTCGTGGATCAAAACTAAAAGCAACATATCCATAAATGACTTCACTTTCGTGGCTTGGATATGGTTGCACATTATTTATAGCCAAGTGTCTCCTTGCACCCACATGACAGTAGTCCCAGAATTGCGTGCTCGAATGGTTTCTTGTATTCTAGACAACATCCCTTTGGATGTTGATCAATCTGTGGTCAATGAAATAGATTATTTCAAAAATCAAGGTGGTACATATATCTTTTACCCTTCTCTGATTACTGAGCTTTGCAAGAGAACAGGGGTGGAAGAGTATGCTAGTGATACATGGGTGCATCCTAGTGCCCCCATCTACCCATTGAGGATTTGAGGAGATGGAGCACCGAGAAAAAGCAATAAAAAAAGATCAACTTGGAAGAGCCAACATGAAGTGAACCCGAGCCTCATAGGCCAACCATCATGGGACCGCTCAAGAGACTGAAGTTAATATTACAACCATTAAAGAGTTTATGGCTAGCTTGCCTCAAGGGCCGAGAGACCTTCATCACCCATCACTTATATATGTCATGCGCCAATTATGATGAGTACAAGTAGGAACAAAAGAAGAAAAAAACTACTATTCATAGGCTTGAGGATACCTACTCCTCTTTGGAAGCATCATACCGAGACCTCCGAAGCGCACATAAAAAAATAATCACTAGGGAGAAAAAGAGGGATGAATTCTTTACCAAGATGTGGAAAGGGGTGAAGGGCCTATGGAAGGTTCTGAAAACCTGAAGCAGGCTTTCCACTTTTTGGGTGGACAGTAATGATGAGGCTTTAGCAGAGTGGTCAGATCTAGAAGAGGATGGTAATGATGCAAGGTCCAAGAGTGATAGCAGTCCTGAAGGCGGATTCAGAGAGCACCCTTATCTATTTTATCCTTGATTATTTATGTAGTTGGGACACTACTACCTTGTTATTGGGGGTGTCTCCTTATTTATTTGACTTGTCATGTATTATTGATATTTTGCATACTTTTCTGATCTTTTGGATTATTCTTCCTTTTTTTAGGTTGTAATATTTGGGCACTCTGATGATGCTCAACCCTTAATGGAGTAGATTCTGTTCTTGTTTTTTTAGTTTTTGATTTTAGTTTTTAACCATAGATGCAAGGGAAGTCTGACTACCTGTGCCATCGATTATTGGGATTCACATTAACACCCATTGGTGAAATCTTAGTAACCACATGAAAGTTCGCCCATACTTTAGTTTGCAATTTAAGATGATAGTTTAGGTTGTTTCCATGACTAAAAAATTATTCATGGTTCGGGTACAAAAGCAAACAGCCCTCTTCATTTGAAAATTTTTGCAAAAATCAAAGGCATGGACGTAAGCAGCTTTGTGACAAAATTTTCTCTCTTTCTTTGACTCCGAAAGTTGATTGTGCAAAAATATGGGACACTATACCCTTTTCTCGATCAACGTGAACAATTAATCCCCCCTTGACAACATTCACATGTCGTGTGCATAAGCCTAATTGTCTACATCTCATGTGTACTTATACCATCTAGAACTTGCCCCATAGTCTTTCAAAACTAAATTTTGGTTGTGCTTGGTGGGTAAAAAGATCTTAGGCCTTCTTGTAATTTTGGAAACCTACTTTATCCTAAAATGCCTACCAATACATATGATTTATCCCTAGTCACCCTCTTTGAGCCTTTAGACTTTTCTTTGCTAACCACATTATAAGTTGTGACCCTTCTATTCATCCTCTCTTAAACCCTATCCTCCTTGAACTTAAGAATAGAAATTAAGGACAAAATTCTAAGTTGGGTGATGGAAAGATTAAGAAAGTGTAGTCAGCCATAAAGTCATAAAAAGAAAAAGAACCTACGAGCCTAGCAAGTAAGCATTTTGCTTTGAAAGAAAAGATCGTCCGTCAAAAGAATGTATGCTTAAAGCTTGATACATGCATAAGAATTGAAAAAAAGAGGTGAAAATACTTTGAGTAAATAAAAATATACGAATTAGGTAAAGCAACAAAACAAAAAGAAGTGGCCCAATAAGGAAAAATTGACAAGAATTTGATGTAGAAGTTTAAGGAGGGTATAGCCTTATTTTCCAAAATTGTTATTCTGCCACACCCTAAGCCTATATTACAAACTCAAAAAATCCCTTTTTGATTTCCAGCCAAGCATGATCATTATAGTGGAGATTGAAAATAGGGGCAAGCCTATGGCATGGTACTTGTAACATGGAGAATTTCTTAAGAGAGCGAGTGATTACACCTAATTTTCCTTGTTGCGTAAGTGGTAGATAGGTGTATGAACCTTCCTTTCTTGTGAGAGTTCATATGAGTTAATTAAGGAGGGTGATTTTTTCATCTTCCGTGCAGTGAAATAAGTGGATCTATGACATGATAAAAGTCAGCTTGTGAGTCACTTCTAGAGCATTAGTAATTGTCACATAGTCGATCCCCAAGATCTATGGTATCCTTCATGACTCTATTTTATGATGGGCATTGTTAATACTTTCCTATCCATGTGTGAAAAGCTTTTCGAGGTAGCAATCAAGTGGGAGTCTTCATGGTTATTGGAACATAAATAAGGGCACATATAAAAAAGGTCTCATGGTAAGAGGTAGTATTGCTTGAGGACAAAAAAATTTCTAAGTTAGGGGTGTTGATGAGTGGTAATTCTACCACTCGTTTGTATAAATTATACACATACACTACCATGTTTTGTGTTAGAAAATGAGGCATTATCCGGATTTAAGTGCACTAACACCCACATTATGCAGGTATGAAGTGGATAAGATAAGCATATGTGAAATGGAGCTAAAAAGGAAGAAAATGGAAGCAAAAGAAGTACAGCCGGAGACCTGAAGTATTCAGCCTCGGTTACCACGACCGTAGAGCTAAAAAGGGTGAAAATGGAAGCAAAAAGAGTGCAGCCAGAAACCTAAAGTAGTCAGCTTTGATTATCGTAACCGCGGTTGTTATTAGTCCAGGTGGTCAGAAAAATGCGGTTGTATAACCTAACCGCAGTTACGTAGCCACGGTACCGGTAAAACACGCGTGATCGCAGATCAACGGGAACTGGCCTAAGGGCAGAATTGTAAAATGTCATGGATAAATCCCAAATCATATATATGCAAAAACCCTTTCTTATTTGGGTATTGCTTATCTCATAATAGAGTTTTGAATTATAAGCTTGAAACCCTAATTGGGTAAGTGTGTAATCAACCTTGGAGGCTTAAATTTCTTAGTTTCTTGTTGAAGAATGAATGCATTGGTTGACCCAAAGTGTATATCTCTCTTTACTTTCTTCATGAGTAGCTAAATAATTTAGTCTTAGAATTATGTTAAACTAGAGTGTGATTGTGTGTGGATATTGTTGTGTTTTCATGAATTTTAGTTGTTGAGTATGGATTTCACCATTGCTTGAGCTTATGTGTTGGAATTTGATGGGTGAAAACTCCAAATATCCAAATGGATTTGATGGGTGAAATCTCCAAGCTCTAGAAACCCCTTGTCATCCTTGAAAGAGGGATTTAGGTGAATATTAGGTAACCCATAACATCTTCGAAAGAGGATTATCGGGGGACAAAGCAATGGTGAACAACTAAACCTATGGTCTACTACCCTTTGCAATCTTAGAAATAAATGTTTAGGGAGTGTAAATCATTGGCCCTTTCGATCACCTAACAAGAGCATCATCTTCGAAATAGCAATGCTTGGTTGAGGTTTTGGGTGGCTATATAAACTCCACTCTTGTTAGGTGCTTGAAAGGGCCAATGGGTGAAATTTTTGGGGTTTTGTTGAAATATTGACCTCAATGATCTTCGACCTAGACTATCCCTTAATTAACAACTAAATTCCATGATAAACCAACATTGTCCCACATGCGTCACCTCTAAGGATATATAATCCCAAGATTTCCCCAAATCTTGAATTCAAACCAAAGATAGCATTCACCACTTACTTGTTTACGTCTGTGTGAAGAATTTTCAAACAAATTCCCCCCATTTACTTATTCATGTTGTTTCCATTAGCATTCTGGGTAACCTTATAGTAACTTGGGTCCCGATAGGTTAGAAGTCTTTAGCATTCACTCCTTGAGATTCGACCTTAATTTACATTGGGTTAATTAACAACGACCACCTCACTCCTCAATTATGGGAGTGAGTTGAGCATTATCAGTATGGCAGGTAGTGATGCGGGTTTTAGGTATGGCAAGTTAGCCCACAGAGTGAGAGATTTATCAAGGGTTTCATAGAGAGGTAAGGATGTTCGTCACCCAAGTCAATCCAATTCTTCATTCACTCCAGCAGGTCACCCGACTCAACAGGGTGCCACTTCTAGTACAATAGATGGGCAACGTCAAAATAGGTTCTATGCCCTTCAGATTTGACAGGATTAGGAGGGTTCCCCTGATGTTGTCTTTGGTATGTTACAATTTTTTCATATTCATGTTTATGCATTGTTAGATCCCGGAGCCATATTTTCCTTTGTTACTCCTTGTTTAGCCATAGATTTTGATTTCAAGCCCAAAATCCTTGTAGAACCCTTATCAGTTTCTACTCCAATTAGTAGTTCAATCATATCCAGACAGATATACAAAAATTGCCCAGTCATAGTATCCCAGAAAGTCATCTCAGTCGACCTTGTAGAGTTAGACATGATCGATTTTGATGTTATTCTTGGCATGGACTGGCTCTACTTTTTCTATGACTCAGTAGATTGTAGAAATAGAATAGTGCAGTTTCAACTTCCAAATGAACCAGTCATAGAGTGAAAGGGTAGTTCCTCAATACCTATAGGTTAGTTTGTCTTTTTCCTTAAGGCAAGAAAAATGATTTCCAAAGGGTGTATCTATCATCTTATTTGAGCCAATGACTTAAGGTCCGAAACCCCAAGTCCATAGTCAGTTCCTATGGTAAGTGAATATCCATAAGTATTTCCTAAAGATCTTCTTGAAGTTCCTTTCTAGTGGGAAATTGACTTTGGATTAGATCTCCTTATAGATACCCAACCAATTTTAAATTCACCCTATAGAATGGTTCTGATCGAGCTTAAGGAATTGAAGTAGTAGTTGAAAGATCTCCTATACAAGGGTTTTATTAGTCCTATTATCTTTTCATGGGGATCTCCAGTTCTTTTCATGTGCAAGAAAGATATTTTCTCAGAATATGCATCGACTACCATCAATTGAACAAGGTAACAGTTAAGAATAAGTATCCTATCCCCAGTATTGATAGCTTGTTCATCCAAATTCAAGGCGTTAATTGTTTCTCTAAGTAGACCTCAGATTTGGCTTTCATCAGCTTAGCGTTAAAGAATGTAACATTTCGAAGACAGCTTTCAGAACTCGGTATGGTCATTTCAAATTTGTTTTCATGTCTTTATTACTAATGAATGCTCTTGCATCTTTTATGGACTTGATGAACTGGGTGTTCTAGTTTACATGGACATGTTTGTTATAGTCTTCACAGATGACATCCTTATTTATTCTCGAAATAAGGATGAATATCTAGAACTTTTAAGGATTGCCTTGTAGACTCTTACAAATCACCAGCTATTCATCAAGTTCATCAAGTATGAATTCTAGTTGATATTAGTAGTATTCCTTGGTCACATCATTTCCGGTGGAGGCATTCGAATTGATCCTCAAAAGACAGAAGCAATAAAAAACTATCCTAGACCCATCTCTCCATCAGATATCAAGAGTTTCTTAGGTTTAGCTGGTTACTACAGATGATTTGTTGAAGGATTTTCCTCTATTGCTTCTCCCATGTACAGACTGACTCAGAAGAAAGTTAAATTTTAATGGTATGATACTTGTGATAAGATTTTTTAGGAGTTGGAGACTCGACTCATCTCCACTCTAGTTTTGACTCTACCAAAGGGTTCAGATAGTTTTATGGTCTATTGTATGCTTCAAGAGTTGGTCATGGTTGTGTGTTGATGCAGCGAGTCAGGGTTATAGCATAGTCTCTAGACAACTCAAACCTCATGAGAATAACTGCCCAACTCATGATCTTGAGTTGGAAGCAGTTTTTTTTCCTTAAAGATTTGGAGGCATTATCTTTATAGGGTTCATGTTGATGTGTTCACGAATCACAATAGTCTTCATTGTGTGTTCATTCAAAAAGATCTAAATTTTTGTCAGAGAGGGTGGCTAGAGTTATTAAAGGACTATGATATGAGTGTCTTGTACCATAGGGTTAAGGCCAACGTTGTGGCCGATACCTTTTGTAGATTATCTATGGGTACTGTTGCCTATGTTGAGGATCAGAAGAAAGAGTTAGTTCATGAGGTTCATCAACTTTCTACGTTGGGAGTTTAGTTGGTTGATTCAATTGAAGGTAATATATTAGTTCAAAATGGTTCAGAATCTTCATTGGTAGCTGAGGTAAAGGAAAAGCAAGATAGTGATCCTATTTTGATGAAAGAAGAAATCCAAAATAAGAAGGTTGAGGTTTTCTCCCAAGAGGGAGATGGTGTTCTTCGTTGTCAGGGCAAGCTATGTGCTCTGGATGTGGATGACTTGAGACAGTGGATGTTAGCAGAAACTCATAGTTCTCGATATTCTATTCACCCAGGAGCCGCTAAGATTTATCATGATTTACGAGAAGTTTATTGGTGGAATAGAATGAAAAAGGATATTTCATAATTCGTGGCTAAGTGTCCAAACTGTCAACAGGTTAAGGTTGATCACCTGTGAGATGACCTCGACCTGGGCCTTGTCGTAATGGGAATCCCAAGTCTAACTAGGATCGGAAACCACCCCCTGTTACCCAACCCAACCACCTATATCTAACCTTAGATGGGCTGAATTTCAAACATATAACAAGATAGAATTATTGTTCTCATTAAAACTCTAGGATAAGGTCATAACCGTGACCAATTCAATTGAGTCCAACCATACCACACCAACCGCCCAACCATACAAAACCAAACCCTAGACCATAAACCAAAGGGAATACCAAAACATAATATAAAAATCAATCCCAAAATGTAATATGATGGAACAACTAGCAATATCATCCAATGATGCCAGCCCATCGGCTTATTCCAATGCCAAGGACGACACCAATACCGATACTACCCATACCAACCCCCAGAAGTACCACAAAGCCTCTATCCAAAATAGTAAACAAATTCGATTGGGACATGCCCCCATCCATGGCCAAAACTAATATCTAAAGTAAAAGAAAAGTGTCCAAAGAAATCCACAACATGAAATGATGCCTTCCAAAATGATGGAAGCTTACCACTTCTTCCAAATATTGTCCCCGAGTCAATCACTATGTAGGAGCCGAAAGGTCGGTTCTTACATAGCGTGGGTATACAGCCGCTAGTAGATAGGGTTAGCGAATAACTGCTAGCATAATCTCAAAATAAGGATAAAATAATTCTAGTTATAAAACCAAGTGAAACCATCCATATTCCATACAACCATACATATATAAGTGTCAGGAAAGGGAATCGGGTTTAGCATGCATTTAAAACCTTTACCTGCATTGTGTAGCTTTGCCGTCCTAACCACCCACGGGCTATATGGGTTCAGCTCCCCCTGCTGAAAGGACCCAGTGCGTGCAGCCGCACGACCAGGGAATATCCCATGGGATGACTAGTACATCCCCCAATATAAAATATGACACACGTACATGGTCATCAAGACCCCTCATATCGGCAACTATGAGTTTTCGATTTTGGTCCCCCCAGGACCGCCATCTTTCACGGCTTAAATACACACCCCGCCATTAATGCCCAATTCAAACCAGTTTCCAAATAATCTATTTACCATTTATTAACCAAGTCCAATATTGGTGGTATCTCCATACCACCCCTTACTTGCAAGTAATATCCATAGCCAAACCATTTAGGTTAAGGGGTCTTTCAAGTGCACCTCCATATACCATATTAAACTACTTGGGAAACTTCCATGTTCCCCAGTAGCATAACCATTTAGCCTTCAGCCTTTTCAAACCATTTAAATCATGCATAAATTATTTACCAAGTTTAAAACATGCAAGAGTTCCATTAAGAGAAGTTAATGCAATAAACATATCTTTATAAGCATTTTATCAAACACATTGGGGGCATAGTATAACCAAAACCAATTCCAAAGACCATTAAACCATTACCATGAAATCCAGTTGTCCTAATCCACCATTGATGCATATAAAAGCATAAGTAAAAACATAGGAAACCATAACCAAACATTCAATATAAAACCCCCAAATAATAGTTGGAAACTATAATCATGAAATAGTAAAATCATGAATCAATCAAATAAACCATGACTTTAGTTGAAATTATAATGAGGAATGAGAATCATGTCTCATACCAAAGAATTGATGGAAGCAAATCACCAAGATAAGCCCAAAAACAATTCATAAGATAAAACCCTATCCTTCTTGCCCTAAAAGCTCTTGAGATAATTATGAGATGTTTTGGAATAATTTCTAATTTTTAATGAATAGAATAATAGGGTAAATAATCTTCTAAGTGTATTATAAGTCATGAGTCCAAGTTAGAGTAATAGAATTCTTAATGATATACACTCATTCTTTCATTAGCAGTTGATAAGGTTGGAGTTATTCTAATTAATTTTTAATAGATAATTTGGATGATTAAAATAAAAAAATGTATGTTTGTTTTTAAAAACATTCTTGGATAGTTAAAAAAGAAGATTTTTTTTTCTTTTCTTAACTTTTAAGTGAAAAAAATAATGAAATTAAACTACATATGATAGAAAATCGTGTGAATCATCATTTGATAATGTAATTATTAATTTTTTGAGTTTAATTTGATTTGTTTATGGATCTTAGGGCTCGTACAATCATGCCATAGGAAATCATGAAATGAAATTAGTTAAATGAAGTTGAAGTTGGACATGCAACTTGATATTTTTAAGTTGTATGTCTTATCAAAGCATGAAAACCTCACTAGTTGTGAAAACTATTAATTTTTTCCTTATTCTCATACAATGTTATCAAATGATCAAATTATAATTCATAAATAGAAAATCATAATAGGCTAAGACACTGCATTAAGAAATTATATATCTTCGTGTTTCTTTTATAAATAAATATTTGTGATTACAAACTTTTAAGTAAACATAATTTTATAAAGATCCACTAATCAAAGATGATAATAACTAGTTATTCCATGATATAATTCCTTCATATGGTACTTAAAATCTCTCCACGCTGAGCATGAGTATATATATATATGTGTGTGTGTGTGTGTGTGTGTGTGTGTTTGTGTGTATTTGTGGATCAATTTTTGTATTTGAAAAGGGAGAAATCATGATATGAAATTCTAAAATAAAGATTTTTTGGAGAATTTGAGATTTCATCTTATGATTTGAAATTCATGAAATTACATATCCAAAATTTAATTTCAAATCATAAGATGAAGTTGCTTGTCGAAATACCTACTTAGAATGGTCAATATGAGTTGCTTAGTTATGTAATAACCCATAACATCCTAACTCAATTCAGCTCACAATTGCATGTTAAAGGGGTCCAAGACATATAAATTTTACTAAGTGTTGAGGACTTAGTCATTTCCAAGGCCTCTAAACTTCTATGATTTTATTTTTGACCTTCCTGACCTCGAAACATTAATTTTTGAGTTGATTCATGATCGGGGTAGTTAAAAGTGCATCTCGGGTGAGTTTCAAAATTTTTAGACGAGCGTAAGGGCATTTTTGGAGAAGCAAACAAGTGAGGTCACCGGGATAGGCCCGCGGCATAGGGCTTATCCCACCAGACTGGAGCTCGCAGCTCGAGGCTTAGCCTACTGCTCTAGAGCCCACGGTGTCCCCTATCCTTTTTGTCCAGCTTTTCTTCATTGTTATTTAAGGGAATTTGGGTCAATTCCCCCCACCCAAACTCATCCATAACACGAAATTTAGGTCCCCAAGGAGTATTATTTGCCCCTTTATTCATAAAATCTCTAAATAAACTATCTTCCACCTCAATAACAAACTCTAACCCTTACTCAAGAAAACAAGGAATTCAAGCTTCAAACATTAAGAAATTCCCAAGAATCTTTACGAAATTATCCAGTGAGGTATATATGATGTTTATCTGCGGGTTCCTTTCACCCATGGAGTCCAAGAATCCCTTTTTGGTTTTAAATTATGAGTTTTTC
The DNA here is from genome assembly GCA_030864225.1 of Capsicum baccatum var. pendulum. Lineage (NCBI taxonomy): Eukaryota > Viridiplantae > Streptophyta > Magnoliopsida > Solanales > Solanaceae > Capsicum > Capsicum baccatum. The sequence continues at coordinate 235,982,495 of CM061550.1, forward strand.
TTATTTAAGTTGAAATATCTCTGTGAATATCTTGTGAATTCAATTACAAGTTATGTTTATAAGTATTTTTCAAGTGGGATGAGCCATTACATGTTTTAAAGGTTGTAATCTTCATGTTAAATCCCTAAGTTATGATTTTAGTCTTGTAATCATGTTATTCTCGTATGCTTTACCCATTCCCATGCTTAAGTTCATGACTCTCATGTGTTTAGTGAAATACCTAAGTGTTGGGTTTTGAACAATGATCCCCTACTATGATTTTAAAGCTTTTATATGGCATTATTATTAGTTTCATTCAGTGCTGGTGGGTTATGCACACCCGATACCTATGTGATTTACATGAATTCAGCTTTCCAAGTACTCAGACAGTTAATTCATGACTCTTATCAGTATACTTACATGTTTATAATCATGATAAGCATTATCAACTATGTAATAATATTCTGTCTAGTTCAGTCTATTCCAGTATCAGTGTCAGTTCAGTTAAGAGTAGGATTTAACATCGAGAGAACTTAGGAATGAGGGCTCACCTGACAGTAGAGGGTGTGAACCTTAGTAACAATCCCTGAGTTCTAAAACTATGTAGCCAGGGTTGGTTAGAGTGTCTACCTACCAGTTGAGGGTTGACAAAATATTTACCTCCTAATTAATGGTGACACATATCTCATTAGAGCATCTGCTAGTTGAGAGTTACTCATTAGTCCTTCAGGACACCAGTTTAGTGGACCCACACAGCCTATGTTAGTACCTGTGTCACGGTAATAACACTCTACTAACTGGTGTTATAGGTTAGACCCCAATTAGCTCAGATTAGGGCATGTCAGTTAGATGATACCTTCCACAGTCTCAGTACAGTATTCAATATAGTTTCAATTCAGGTTTACCTGACCAAAGCATACAGATTCTCAGTTATTTAGTTATCAGATTTCAGTCTTTTAGTTTACAGACTATTTCAGATATAAGTTTATGCTTGGTCTTGCATTCTCAGATGTTACAATTTTCATGCATTCATGTTCAGTTATTTTATGCTATTTAGTTAGTATTTATTTCATATACATAGTAACCCATATATATCAGCCTAACCTCATCTCATATACCAGTACATTCAAAGTACTGGCCGCATACTTTTCTTTGTGATATGATGTCTTATATCATAGGTTCAGGCGCACAGTTTCTCGACCATAGTTAGACAGCTCAGTGTGATCCAGCATCCGTAGTGATGAGTATTCATCCATTGAGGACATGTTATGTTTATTTAGTTATTTCTATTGTAGACACCTAATTTCGTCCCTCCCCAATAACATTTTTTACCCTTTTTTACCTTATCCTATCGTATACCCTCACCAAGTAATTATCCCTCCATAAAATGACAAAAAATAACAAACTCCCTAACAAAATTTCATCTTGTTTTATTTTATCCTAACAACCTATCCAATCAAAATAAACCACATCACCACCCCACCCTCTACCTACCTACCTACCATACCCCTACCCCACGTGACCCCCTTCTTTTCCTGGGACAAAAAGGAAATATATACAGGGGAGGATTCATCCACAAGAAAACACATAGGGATATATACATATGCACAAATAAGAAAGGTGGGGGGGTCATCTTCTTCACGAAAATTTTTTACCTCACGCCATATATACCACCCTCACCGAAATTCCATCACAACAACAACACGATTCATGCGCACACACTGCTGTACACACTTACTCACATACTAATGTTCACTCATACACCCACCATTGAGGGAGATCAGTGAGAGGAATAGAGAAAAGGGGAACCCATTTTGTCATCATCTTCCTTCCTGGGAAAACACAAAATTCACCACGGATAGTGACCATTTTCACTCAAGAATTCTCTCACCATTTTGATTTTACTAAAATGCATACACACAACAGAGAGAGATCGAGAGTGATATAGGATAGATGGCAAGAAATGGGAGTTGGTCGAAGTTTTGGAAAGAGATTAAGGGTAAAAGGAGATTCAGGGGGGGTCTGCAATTCGACCCATTTTTCTCAATATTTGCCCTCACCGAGCTCACCAGAGCTCCGGTGCAATGAAAGAAACGACCTACAGTCTTGAAAATTCTACATATCTGGTCGATCGAGTTCAATGGAGTTTCAGCAATGCGATAATAACAACTCAGCTTTGTCTTCGATTGAACCTTCATCGGAAAGCGTGCACGGGTTGGTCGATTGTCATAGTTTTGTTATGATTTTTGCTAAAAATAGTAACCTCGTCGAGTCAGTTCTGAAAACCTGCTGGAAAATGCCTAAAATTGGCGACTAAGCCTCCAAAATTATTGTATTTCACGGGGATTGTTTTGGGGTTGATCGATTTATTTCTTGGGGTTTGATCAAGTTGGAGTTGGTCTGTTGTTGAGGTTCGAATCGAAGGTTTCGGATGCGGAGAACTCGAATTTAATTGGAATAATACATTAATTTTGAAAGTTTCTTCTAAGGTCTAATTTTTCAACTCCTTCTTTTCATTCTACTCAATTTGATATATTGATGTTGTGATTTGCGTGTTTCGTGATGATTGATAATATATTTTGATCGCATGTTTGAACATCTATGATTGTCGTGGCTTTGATTGGATATTTCTATATTGAAGTTGATTGTTTGATCGAAAAATGAGATTTGAGGGGCGGGAATTGAAAACATTGATAAAAGTGAACATTAGTTTATGTTGATTCATTGATAGTCGCTTGATTCGGGATAAGCATCGACTTGGTTAAATTCGATAGTCTCGTGTGATAGGTCGATTCGGATAGGCAAATGTAGACTCGGGTAGGCAACTTTAGAACTTGTATTTGGTTGAATGTGCGTGGGAATGTTTCTTTCTAATTTATCGTATTCTATTCAAGTGTATTTATTTAGTCGGGGAATGCCCCGAGGTTTCATGTATTTATTTATCAGGGAATGCCCCGACGTATTATGACGTCAAAGGATGTTCGTGATTAAGGCCCGAGGCATCGGGTAAAGCATTGGAGCTTAGTTTAGGTATAGTTTAGATAGGTTTTATATTTTTTTACATTTTTCTATTTCGGGCTGTATGATTGGACTGGACACTATATTTTGGATTTGTTTTGTTTCATGTGTTTGATAGATTGTTTTATGTGTTTTTGTGTGGTTTATACATTTGTAATGTCAAATTAGCCGATATGCTCCACCAAGCGACCGTGGTCGAACCACGGAATCGAGGGGTGCCTAACACCTTCCCCTCGGTCAACAGAATTTCTTAGCCGAAATCTCTATTCACGAATCAGTTATAGAGTCAAAATCATTTCTAAAAGGATCTCCAAAGGTGACTTGTCACACCGGATTATGTCAACTGGCGATTCTGAATAAAAAATGTAAACAATCCTTTTTGAAACAAATTTTCAATCTTTTGTCACTTTGATAATAAAAACCTTTTCGAACCTTAAAAACATAATTATTTTCGGTTGAAAAGGGGGGGGTGACAGCTCTGGCGACTCTGCTGGGGAACTTTTCAGAATTCGAGCTTATTTTGGGGTCGTATCGGCTTTGTTTGGCATTACGAGTGTATAAACATTATTTGTGATTTTTGTTTGTGTTATTGTTATCACTTTTGTGCGATTTCGTGCTCTTACAGTATTTATCCTATGTGTTACCGTTTTTATATCTGGCATTATGTGTCTACCCTCAGGCCTTCTTTCTGCAACAAGTCCGTAGTACACGTGTTGTACACAACCTCTAGTTGAGTCACCCTTATTTTAGGGGGGAGCCGTCGGTGTTATGGAGTAGGTGGAAAGCAAAGCAGCCACTATCAACCATACCCTTCCCTGAACAACCTTGTTAGTGAACTCCAACGTAGGTCAACCTTTAGGTCATGCTTATGTGCATAATATTGAAGACCTCGCAGGGCCCACTTGGCCCTTTGTAGGAGACTCACCTCTAAGGCATCCCTACGTGCTAAATGTTGCATCTTTGAGGGTAACGAGGTTATTTGACCGACTGGTTTGGGCAAAAACATGAGTTAGAAGCAAAGTGTGTAGGTGAAAAATTATTGAAAAAAAAGAAGAAAAAAAGAGTGAAGAAAAAAAAAATTGGTAGTTTTTAGGGTTCTTTATAGCTTTTGTTTTGCACAATTTAAAAATAAAAAAAATAAAATATTTTTTTACTTTTTGCACTTATTTCCCAAAAAATCAAAAACGTTAAAAAAATTTCTTTTATTTCTTTAGTAAGAATTCATAATTCGAAAACTCCAAAAATATTTTTTTCTTTCAATAGGAGCTTTGTACATTCTTATATAGTGAAAATGCCAAAAAGATTTTCCTTCGTAATTGTTGGTGTCAGTTTTACTTGAAGTGTCTAATTAAAAATCCAAAAAAGATTTTATTTGTTTGTCTTTGATTGTGTCTCTTAAGTTAGGGTCAATCTATTAGTTAATCATTAATTGTCCAATCTGGACGAACTGTGCACCCCTAATTCTCCTCTTTCGGGATGTGAGATACATAGGCAGCCTATTGTTGGTTCGGGAATCTTATTTAAAAAAAATTAAAAAAGATTTTTTTTTCACTCTTCATTTAGAGTAGGTGTTTCATAGATGTATTGAAAAGAAAAATACAAAAAAAAAAAAAGATTTTTCTCAATAGTCGTATGTTTCATTTTTGGTTGATCTTATTTCAAAAATTCAAAAAGATTTTCTTCACTCTTCATTTAGAGTGGGTGTTTCATATATATCCTTAAAAGAAAACTACAAAAAGATTTTTCTTTAATAGGTTCAAGTTCCATTTTCATATGAAATTTAAAACTGAAAACCCAAAAAGATTTTCTTTGGTAATTATAGATTTCACTTTGTATAGGGATGTTAAAGCTGAAAAATTCAAAAACATTTTCGTCAATTTTTTTGACAAATTGTTATTGTCTTTTTCTTCTTAAAGTTTCGAGGAAAAAAAAAGAGTTCAATTGGCTATTTTGGCACAACTTCACGAACTACGCACACCTGATTCTCTCCTTTCAGGGGTGAGATATGTAGGCGCCCTTCTAGGATTCGGTAATTTTTTTCAAGAAAAAAAAGAGGTTTTGGAAAATGTTTCAATTCTAACATACTTGTTGCCTCTTGTTCAGTTAGTTTGAGGTGGTTGGTTTGTGGTTTCCTGGCTGGTCCTCCATATCCCACCAAATCCAAGGAAGGGTTAGTTGTGTCCAACAAGGATATAGAGAGTGGCATCATGGATGAAACAAAGAGTCAGAAAATTGAGAGTTTAAAGGAAGAGAATTTGAGACTAAGACAACAAATGATGGAAATGTACCGAGCTTGGGCCAGTGGGTTGCCTCCACCTTTGTTCCCCACTTTTGACCCTACAAATACCTTGAGTCTTTCTCCAAAATCGTAAAGTCAGTTTTCTATTGTTGTTGATGCACCACAGCATGCCTCAGAATACATTCCACGTCAAATGCACCTCAACACTTCCACCACTCTTTTTTTATCTTTTCAGTATATGTCTATCACATTCACAGCACCACATACCGTCTGTGTTTTTTTTGCTCAACCTTCTACCAAGGCTTCCACTTTGTCTATCAATCCAACGATTGTGCTTCTCCATTCCACTAGTAACTCCACGTTCATTACTGTTGATGATCATTGGTATACTCTTGAGCCTACAGTTAAGTTAAGTGGACCACCGAAATTTCTTACTAAGATGCCTAGCATGCCAAATGAGCCAGAGAAAATGGTTGGGAAACTGAAGAGTGTAGAAAATGATATGAAAAATTCCCCTGGACTTATGGGCTATGAAGATGTTTCATATAAAAATTGGGGCATGTCTTCAAGTGTTAACCTTCTTCCCAGCTTTGAGAAATCAAAATTTGGGGAGCCTGATGGACAGAAGGATTATGTGAAACATTTGAGACGACATTGCAATCAACCAAGGAAAACTAAAGGAAAGAAGAAGGAAAATGCACCTATTGTCATAACAGGGCCAACGTAAAGTTTGAGAGGTCCAACCCACCAATACTGTCAGCCTCAATCCCGAGCTTACATATCAAATCCACATAACCACTTGCAACAAGGTTTCTCTCTCCAAAATCCAAGTAATCCCATTCCACTTCCTCGATATCCTGTGAACAATGCATAATTGTATGCTTATCCATCTTCTTATCCATAATGGTATGTACCTGTCCCTCAATATCGTCCTCGACCCCCAGAAATTTACCAAGGGACCTCTAAATCCAAATTTTATTCGAGGCCAGAGTTTGCAAAGAGGAGGAAGGAAAAAGATAATTTCACTCCTATTAGGGAATCCTATACCAGTTTATTCCAGAGATTGGTACAGCAGAGCATGATCACTCCTCTCCTTGGGTATACTCCTGACCCACATTCAAGAATCTTTGATCCGAATGAGTGATGTGCATATCATTCTGATGTTCAGGGTCATAATACTAAAGATTGTCGCACTTTGAAAAGATAAATAGAAAATATAATTCAAGATAAATTGATTGTGGTGCAAAACATTGGCCCTTCGACCATCCCACAGAGTTCTTCACCAACACGCGGTACTGCACAATATGTGGGAGGGAATGAGTTAAGCATGGGGATCCAGAGCTTATTTATTGAAGAAAATGTGTCTGACAGTGGTGGAAGCTCTAGTCATGTTGATATGAAAACCAGTGGCTAATATGTTAGGCTGAGCAATTGAAAAGTCACCCCTCTCCCTACTAGGAAGAGGTCTGATAGTTTGTTTTGTTTTCTTTTCTGTTTTTCAAATTATTTCAGGATTGTAGTTGGGGATCTATCTTGTTTTGTCCCTTTGTCGTTTATGTTAAAGCCCTTTTATCTTTTATTTCAACTAAATGAAGTATCCCTTTCCTTTTGTGTTTCAAATATGTGTTGTTTGTTTGTTTTCTTTATACAGTCATTTTATGTTGATTCTAGTGATATGACATGCCTTCGGAATTTTCAGTCAGATCTTAAAATCTAGCTTAATCATGAAGCATTGAATCAGAGAGTTAAATTTAGGAAAAGAGAGCATCTGAGAAAATAAATAGAGTGTTGGGGCATCTGGTGATCAAGTTGAAACCTTCTTTGAAAATTAAGGCTATTATTTTGAAAATTGTGAGAATAACTTGGTCATCAATTGAAAGACATATCTCAATTAGGTCAAGTAGTGAATGTGTGATCCTATGTTAAAAGGAACAGGAAGAAAATCAGCTCAACAAAGTCATGAGCCCTTCAGCATGAGGAATGTACAACGAAAATAGAGTTGTATGTTTGACAACTGTAGAAAAAGAAGTGACATACATGCTCAGTTGAAGTTAGTGTTGTTAAAGTGCCACAAACGATCTTATCTTTCATTTTCATATTGCATGATATGTACTTGCATTTTAAGGATTGATATGACGAAGGCCTTTCATTCTACTATCCAAACATCGTGTCATCCTTTGTTTACCCATTTAAGCTTTATTCCCATTTTCTTTCATACCGCTCTTTTGGAATTATATAGAGTCAACAAATCTTAAAATAAAAGGTGTCGAGCAAAATAGTAGAGTCAGAAAAGTTTCAACAAAAAAAAGAGAAAATGTGTCTAAAAGGAGAAAAAGAAGAGTGGCGAGAAAAATAAAGTCAGAAAAGTCCCAAAGAGAAAGGAGTCAACAAAAGGAAAAAAAACTTAGAATCAAGTGGAAAAAAAACAAGCTGTCAGAACTACGCATGACCTGATTCTCCTCTCTCGGGGGTGAGATAAATAGGCTGCCCTACTCAGGGCTTGGTCTAACCAAATAAACAATTTAGAGTCACTCAGTCAAAAGAAACTGGGGAATGAGTTAATCCTCATTGTTTGAGTCGATTCCAAAAGTTGTAAGTCCTACCCCACTTCAAGTGTCGTTTGGTCCCCATATCATCCTTTCTTTCTAACCTTATCCAAAAACCAAGTTACAACCAAAGAAAGACCTTCAGATCAATCTTTGAGGATGTTAAGGCGGATCATGCAAGGTATATGATGATGCATTTGGGAACTATTTATCTTCCTCAACATAGGGAATCAAGAGAGAAATAAAAATGAGAGAGTCTTATTGGTGAAAACCCTTACGGGCACCATAAGGCGATGGTAAGTTGAGAGAAATAAAAATGAGAGAGTCTTATTGGTGAAAACCCCCACGGGAACCATAAGGCGATAGTGAGCCGAGAGAAAATGAAAGAAGCTTGTTGGCGAAAACCCTTCAAGGCGCCACTAGCCGAATGGGGTCTTAAATGCAATTGACCTAACAAAGCAACTCAGTTTCAAGGACATTAACTCAACAACAATGGGTAGAAAGTTTGGATGAAAATATCAAGTTGCTTAATCCAAAATGCATGGCATAATCATTAGTGTTGACTGTTATTTTTAGATGAATTTTTCGCTTCTTTGTTTTAAAAGGGGACATTCATTGTCTTTTCTTTCTTCTCTTTATTTTAATTTTATCTTTCTTGAGTCAGTTATCAAAACAAAAATTGTCATTTTTTTTTGTTTTGTCTTTGAGTTAAGTCCGTGTCAAAATAAGTAAGAAAAGATTTCAAAACTGGCTACCAGCTTCTTTAATTGCACAAAGCAAGACAAAAGCTAGCATATGAAAGAGACATGATTGTGAGCCCAAGAAAGGCATACAAAAAGTTTTGTCAACAGAGAAGTCGGGGAACTCATGAAAATACAAAGGTTCAAAGGGTTTATTTGAGAAACACGACAAAGCAGAAATACTGTGTTTGTTTCAGAGTCACTCTTAATAAGCTGAGTTTGAGTCAATGATACAGCAAGTCAATGACATATTCTAATGGTTGGAAGCAAAGCTAAATGTGACGGGGGCAGGAGCAATTTCCTCCAAAGCCAAAGCCACAAACTAGCCACTATGTTTTTAAACTCAAAAGTTTTCTTTGTATGTAATAGGAATGCATGTTGCATTCAGATCAAGGATTTCAGAGCCTAAACATCAAAGGACATAATTTCTCACCTCAACAAATGCAAGAGGCAAGGTTGCTACACAGGTTTAGTAATCAAAACCATGGTAAAACTCATAATTCAAGATCTCTAAGAGACACACTTCCTTGTTTTGGTAATTCAAGCAGTTTTGGTAAGGAGACGCACTTCATTGTTTTGATAATTCAAACAACATTGGTAGGGAAACACACTTCCTTGATTGGGTAATTCGAATTTTGCTTCTTAGGTAGTGCACTTCCTAACTTAAATCTTGATTCCTAGAAGACGTACCTTTTAGTTGAGTTATTCACCTTGACTCCTAGAAGACATACCTTTTAGTCGAGTCATCCCCTTTGATTCCTATAAGACGTACCTTTTAGTCGAGTCATCCCCGTTGATTCCTATGAGACGTACCTTTTATTTGAGTCATCCCCGTTGATTCCTATGAAACGTACCTTTTAGTCGAGTCATTCTTATTGATTCCTAGAAGACGTACCTTTTAGTCGAGTCATTCTCTTTGATTCCTAGTAGACGTACCTTTTAGTCGAGTCATTCTCTTTGATTCCTAGTAGACGTACCTTTTAGTCGAGTCATTCCCTTTGATTCCTATAAGATGTACCTTTTAGTCGAGTCATCCCCTTTGATTCCTATAAGACGTACCTTTTAGTCGAGTTATTCACCTTGACTCCTAGAAGACGTACCTTGTAGTCGAGTCATCCTCTTTGATTCCTATAAGACATACCTTTTAGTCGAGTCATCCCCGTTGATTACTATGAGACATACCTTTTAGTCGAGTCATTCCTATTGATTCCTATAAGACATACCTTTTAGTCGAGTCATTCCCTTTGATTCCTAGTAGACGTACCTTTTAGTCGAGTCATCCCCTTTGATTCCTATAAGACGTACCTTTTAGTCGAGTTATTCACCTTGGCTCCTAGAAGACGTACCTTTTAGTCAAGTTATCCCCTTTGATTCCTATAAGACGTACCTTTTAGTCGAGTCATCCTTGTTGATTCCTATGAGACATACCTTTTAGTCGAGTCATTACTATTGATTCCTATAAAACGTACCTTTTAGTCAAGTCATTCCCTTTGATTCCTAGTAGACGTACCTTTTAGTCGAGTCATTCCCTTTGATTCCTATAAGACGTACCTTTTAGTCGAGTCATTCTCTTTGATTCCTATAAGGCATACCTTTTAGTCGAGTCATCCCTCTTGATTCCTAGAAGACGTACCTTTTAGTCGAGACATTTCCCTTAACTACTAGAAGACGTACCTTTTAGTCGAGTCATCCCCGTTGATTTCTATGAGACGTACCTTTTAATCGAGTCATTCCTATTGATTCCTATAATACGTACCTTTTAGTCGAGTCATTCCCTTTGATTCATAGAAGACGTACCTTTTAGTCGAGTCATTCCCTTTGATTCCTACAAGACGTACCTTTTAGTTGAGTCATTCCCTTTGATTCCTAGAAAACGTACCTTTCAGTCGAATCATTCCCTTTGATTCCTATAAGACGTACCTTTTAGTTGAGTCATTTCCTTTATTCCTAGAAGACGTACATTTAAGTCAAGTCATTTCCTTTGATTCCTAGAAGACGTACCTTTTAGTCGAGTTATCCCCTTTGATTCCTATAAGACGTACCTTTTAGTTGAGTCATTCCAATTAAATCTTAGAAAATGCATTTCTTTGTTTGGAATAATTTTCTTTTCAGTTTGATGTGATTTCAGGAGCATGCCTGAAGCACAGGGCGAATAAATGGAAAACTAAGCAACAAGGTGAAGAAATTGAAAGTTAAACAGATTGAAAAATAGCAAGTCAGGAGCCCTCCTGAAGAACAGGGTGATAAAATTGAAAGTTAGGAGCCCATCTGAAGAACAGGGTGATAAAATGGAAAGTCAGGAGCCCGCCTGAAGAATAGGGTGATGAAATGGAAAGTCAAATAACAAGGTTAAGAGATTGAAAGTCAAGCAATAAGGTGAAGAAGTTGAAATCCAAGAAACAAGGTGAACAAATTGAAAGATAACAAATTGAAAAATAGCAAGTCAAGAGCCCACCTGGAGAATAGGGTGAAGAAATTGAAAGGCAAGCACCAAGTTGAATAAATGGCAAGTCAGGAGCCCGCCTGAAGAATAGGGTGATGAAGTAGCGAGTCAAGAGTCCAACAGAAGCTACATAGATAGGATTTTTGTAATTTCATTTATATTTTTAACTTGTAATTTTCATTTTTGATGTAATGATAGAGCCGCGGACCGAAACCTCGATGGAACCTCCCTCGAAATTCCATCACAACAACAACACGATTCACGCGCACACACTACTGTACACACTCACTCACATACTAATGTTCACTCATACACCCACCATTGAGGGAGATCAGTGAGAGGAATAGAGAAAAGGGGAACCCATTTTGTCATCATCTTCCTCCCCAGGAAAACACAAAATTCACAATGGATAGTGACCATTTCCACTCAAGAATTCTCTCACCATTTTGATTTCACTAAAATGCAAACACACAATAGAGAGAGATTGAGAGTGAGATAGGAGAGATGGCAAAAAATAGGAGTTGGTCAAAGTTTTGGAAAGAGATTGAAAGTAAAGAGAGATCGAGGGGGTCTGTAATTCAACCCATTTTTCTTAATTTTTGCCCTCATCGAACTCACCGGAGCTCTGATATAGTGAAAGCAACGACCTAAAATCGGAAAGCGTGCATGGGTTAGTCGATTGTCATGGTTTTGTTGTGATTTTTGCAAAAAACAGCAACTTCATCGAGTCAGTTCTGAAAACCTGCTGGAAAATGCCTAAAATCAGTGACTGAGCCGCCAAAACTGTTGTATTTTGTGGGGACTATTTTGGGGTTGATCGGTTTCTTTCTTGGGGTTTGATCAAGTTAGAGTTGGTCTTTTGTTGAGGTTTGAATCGAAGGTCTTGGATGCGGAGAACCCAAATTTAATTGGAATAATACATTAATTTCGAAAGCTTCTTCTAAGGTTCAATTTTTCAACTCCTTCTTTTCATTTTACTCAATTTGATATATTGATGTTGTGATTTGCGTGTTTCGTGATGATTGATAATACATTTTGATCGCATGTTTGAACAACTATGATTGTCGTGGCTTTGATTGGATGTTTCTATATTGAAGTTGATTGTTTGATTGAAAAATGAGATTTGAGGGGCGGGAATTGAAAACATTGATAAAACTGAACATTAGTTTATGTTGATTCATTGATAGTCGCTTGATTCGGGATAAGCATCGACTTGGTTAAATTCGATAGTCTCGTGTGATAGGTCAATTCGGATAGGCAAATGTAGACTCGAGTAGGCAAATTTAGAACTTATATTTGGTTGAATGTGCGTGGGAATGTTTCTTTCTAATTTATCGTATTCTATTCAAGTGTATTCATTTGGCCGGAGAATGCCCCGAGGTTTCATGTATTTATTTATCGGGGAATGCCCCGACATATTATGACTTCGAAGGAAGTTCGTGATCAAGGCCCGAGGCATCGGGTAACGCATTGGAGCTTAGTTTAGGTCTAGTTTAGATAGGTTTTATATTTTTTTGCATTTTTCGATTTCGGACTGTATGATTGGACTGGACACTATATTTTGGATTTATTTTGTTTCATGTGTTTGAGGGATTGTTTTATGTGTTTTTGTGTGGTTTATACATTTGTAATGTCAAATTAGCCGATATGCTCCACCAAGCGACCGTGGTCGAACCACGGGATCGAGGGGTGCCTAACACCTTCCCCTCGGTTAATAGAATTTCTTAGCCGGAATCTCTGTTCGCGAATCAGTTATAGAGTCAAAATTGTTTTGAAAAGGATCTCCAAAGGTGACTTGTCACACCTGATTATGTCAAGTGGCGACTCTGAATAAAAAATGTAAACAATCCTTTTTCGAAACAAATTTTCAATCTTTTGTCACTTTGATAATAAAAACCCTTTCGAACCTTAAAAACATAATCTTTTTTGGTTGAAAAAGGGGGTGTGACATCTATATTTCATTTTATTAAGTCATCCAGAGTTAGTTGGGGTCTGTCCCATCAACTCCTCAGTCAGTTTAGAGGCTTTCAAACGTTCAGAAAGTCGTTTGGACAGTCAGTCAGCTACTTTCAATTTTTATCAGATGTTTAAGACTTATGATTTATTCGGTATTTCAGTATTCAGATTTACATTTCCTTCTCAATTTCGCATAGGTGTTATGTTCATATTTATTCAATGCTCACAGCAGGTACCAGCCCATGGGTCAACTTGTGGTTACTTGTGATCGTAAGCATCGTTGTCGCAACTAGGGGGTAGCCTCGGGTCATGAAAATTTAAGTGCACTTTTGAACTCAATTTTGTATCTATGAAGTTTTCATAACTCATTTTGATATCTATGAAGATAATTTTGATTTTTTGCACAAATTCTCATCATTTATTAATCTATGTACTTATAAAGCTGGTATATCGCACGTATTTCCTTCATTTAATTGGCATATAAAACTTGTATTATTGTTCATGTAATTGGATTAAAAATAAAACTAAATTATAGAAAAAATCACAACAAAACTAGGTCTGTTATGAAATATAAAGTAGAGAATATGAAGAATAGATACAGAAGATGGAGTAATTCCTATTTCTCTTGAGCAATTCTTAAAGGGTCAATAACAATAAAGGAAAATTCCTTTATTTATTTATAGGGAAAAATTAACTTTGTACAAAATGTTGGGATTTCTAACTGTCATGATCCTAGGCTACCCCCTAATCGCGACAATGGTGCTTACGGCCATAAGTGACCACAAGCTAACCCATGAGTTGGTACCTGGTGTGCGCACTGAACAAAATAGTATTACAATACATGTGTGGAAGGTAATCTGATAAGATACTATAAAACGGGATACTGAAATACATATCAAAATATGTCTAAAATATCTGATAGAATACCAAAAACCAACTGTCTATCTAAAAACAACTGATAACACTGAAATAACTGACTGACTGTCTAACTAATTGTCTAAAAGCCTCTTAACATCATACGGGGTTGATGGGATAGACCCCCATCTAACTCCAACTATCTAAACATAAGAATACACTGAGTAACTGAAATAAACAATTCATGTCCTCGATAGATGAGGACTCACCACTACTGCAGCTGAGCTGAGTTGTCTAAGAGCGGTCGAGGAACTATACATCCAAACCTTGTTATAAGACAACATATTTCAAATAAAAGTATGTGATCAGTACTTTGAATGTACTTGTAATACCCCATGATTTTTCCTAGCTTAAAATCATCCCGAGAACATAAGGAGTAGCTTCTATAATGAGTGGTGTTTATTTTCATATGGAATTCTGTATATTTGAACTTTCCATGATGTAGGAAATTGAATTAGCTTTCCAATGATATAAGATTCGTCTAAATCCGATAACCGGGTAAGACGTTATGGCTATTTTACGTTCCAATCATAAAATACCGTGATATTTGTCCTTAGTGCGTCGCGGAGAAGCGTAAAATCATAATTGTCAATTTACAGTGAGACTCCATGATTTTGGTGTATCACAGAGAGGTGCAATTTCCCATTTGGCAATTTCCAGTGTCACTCTGCCATACTGGCGCATCGCACAAGTGGTAGAAATAGCAAACTTAGGGGTTCCACGATGGTGGTGCATCACGGAGGGAATCCAATTCTCACTCGTCCTTTTTTCAGTGAGCCACCGCGATTGTGGCACGTCACGGTGGCCACCCATATCGGGAAAAATTACGTTTTCCAGTTTTGTTTAAGAATTTAAAGAGGGTATTTTAGTAAATTTCCCAACCCCCAATCTGTCTAAAAATAGAAGATTTATCAAATTTCAAAGCACTTTATGCTTTATTCATCTTTCTCCTCAAAGAAAAAACCCTAGTTCATCATACTTTCTCCCCAAGCAACTCAAATTCCTCCATTAATCTTTCAAGAAAACTCAAGATTTGGAATTCCAAAGTCAAGAACTCCAAGAATTCATCTCCAAAGCTTCAATAGAGATCCAAGATTCAAGTATTAACAACTAGATCATCAAATAAGGTATGTAGGATTTGAAGAAGGATAATCTTTTCATCCTTGTGCCCAAAACTTTATTTTAATTACAAACTTTCTGAATTATATATGATTTTCCATGAATTTCAAGTTAGGGTTTATACCCATTATCATTATTTGCAAGATTATGAGATTTTCATGATTTAGAAGTTGAATTACATGATTATGATTATGGTTCCATGTATATTGCTGAAATTTCTAGATTTTGAGTTGATTTATCAACAATCATATTATCAAGAATGAACATTTTGATGATTTAACCTAAGATTGATGCATGGGTTATTTACTTCAAGATTGATTATGCTATGAGCACTTTATGACTAGATTCTTTTCAGATTATTATAAAGATTTGACCTTTTGGTCTCAGAATAGATATGAAATCACTTTAAATGATTCAGATTACAGATTTATCTTTATAAACATACATTTTGTTTTCATTATAAACTATTATACTATTTTAAAAGTGGATTTCCGATAGAATGAGTGTAGCAAATAAAAAGAGAGTAGTATTTAGCACCGAGCGAGAAGTGTGGGTTTAGCGCATCCTACTTCCACAGAACTACATAGCCAATGTAGATACAGATTATCAGATTATTCTCACTTCTATGTGGATGACAGTTATATATGTGATCACTTAGCTAAGGTTATACTCCTTGGCAAGAGTATGACACCTCTCCCCAACGTGAGGTTTCTTCCTTAAGAGGACGAGATGATGGACTCCATGTTAGCTTACATGTTTTATGTAGGTTAAGAGAACCTCCCTTAAGATAAACTAATTTCTTTAAAGCCCTAAGATAAAGTATTTTCCAGATTTTAGAAACTAAGTGTAAAAGCTCACAAACTTACTCGGATATTACTTTACTTAAGATTTTAGTTACAGAATTATAGCTTTTAGTTCTCAGACATGAAAGGTGGGCCCTTTTTCACTTAGCCTATATGGTTTGAGAATAAGAACAAAATACAGATTTCAAAACTAAGTGTAATGGCTAACAAGATTTAGATTACATGTTTTATTATTCATGAGTTGACTTTCAGTTTTCAGATTACTCAAGCTTACGTGAGTCATTTACATTTAGCATGCATGATGTTTCTATAAACTGTGATGATATTGTTTACTTATTGCATGCACCCCAATATACTCAGTACATCATCAAAGTACTGATCCACATATACGTCTATGTGCTACATTGTCTCATAATGTAGGTTCAGGTTCTTAGTCTCAGTAGCGAGAGTGATATTTGAGCATCTCATCTACATCCCTACAGTTGGTGAGTCCTCTTAGTTCGGGGACTTAGGTATTCAGATTTCTAGTTGCTAGTAAATATTTTTATTATTCTCTTCAGACAGTCTGAGTCAGCTGGGGCCTGTCCCAGTAACTCTTTAAATTCAGTTAGTAGAGGCTTGTCAGACTACTAGATTCAGTCTTAGATTTTAGATGTCGTATTTTCATCATTCAGTATTTATTTTATTAGATTGATGTGAGCAGTATTTTCAAATATACTCAGACTTTTTAGATAGTTTTCCATATTTATCGGTATCATGTATTCATCTTTCCCTATTTTGAGATTCATAGTTAGTAGAAGGCAGTCAGGGTTAGCTCAGGACTACTTGTAGTTCAGAGCATCGTGTAACATCCTGGGAATCAAATTTTGGGGGGTTACAGTACTGGTATATGAGATGAGGACTGGCTAAAATGCATGAGGTAATTGAGCATAAATGCATGAACATGTAATATCTGAGAATGTAAAACCAAGCATAAATATATTTCTGAGATAATCTGTAATCTGAAAGACTAAAAATTATAAAACTGAATAGTTGAGAATCTGTACACTTGGCTAAGTAAACCTAAACTTAAATACACTGATTACTATACTGAGACTGTGGGAGGCATCATGTAACTAATATGCTCCAATATGTGCGAATCGGGGTCCAACCTATAACCCCAGTTGGAAGGGTATCAGTACCGTGTCACGGGTACTAATACTGGCTGTGTGGATCCACTAGTCTGGTGTCCTAAAGGACTATAAAGTCAATCCTAAACTGGCAAGTTACCCCTAAGAGAGTGTCAGTCCTAAATTGGCGGGTGACATCTCATAATCCTACACTGGCTACGTAGTTCTGGAATTTAGGGACTATTACGAAGGACCCAATCCTAACTGGCGAGTAAGACCCAATCCCTAGGTTTGCTCGATGCTAAATCTTACTCCCAACTGAACTGACACTGGTACTGAACTAAACTAAGTTTAACTGAATATTATTTCTGATGGTGCTCATTATGGTTATATCAACTGAGAAAAATAGTAATATACAAGGTTTACCTGAATCATTACTTGAAAATCTAAAATCATGTAAAATATGTAGGTATCAGAAGTTCATAACCCACCAGAATTTAATGATTATATAAAAATTTGATATCAAACTTGAAATACTGTAGTATGCAATCATGGTTCGAAGGCCCAAAACATGGACATTTCATCAAACATGTAAAAATCATAATCTTGGACATGTAGATGTCTTAAACATGAGGAAACAACATGATTACATGGATAAATTTATAATTTAGGGGTTTATCCTGAAATCAATTGAACATGACATGGGAATCACAACAATAAAAACATGATATGACTCATTTCACTTAAAAACACTTAAAACCATAACTTGAAATTGAATTAAAGGGGGATTCATGGATTTATTTCATCTTGAACATGTATAAACTCAAAAACCAAACCAAAAGAGGGTTTTTGGGCTCTATGGGTGAAGGGGACCCATGGATGAACATTCCACATACCTTAACAACTGAATTCTTGAAGATTTCTTAGATTGGAAGCTTGAACTCTTGATTTCTTGAGAATGAAGCTTGAATTTGTTCTTGGGAATAAGGAGAGTTTTCTTGGTAGCAATTTGAGTGAAAGAGGCAAATAATTTCATTTTGGGAGCCCCAAATCGTGTTAAGGACGGATTGGAGTTGAGGGAAATGATTCAAATGCCCCTTAGTTTAAAAGCCAAGGGGATGGACAGACTATCAAGGGGTGACGCGGGATCCAGACCGGTGGACAAGCCCAGGCGATGTGGGCTCTATCCTAGTGAACCAAATTGGGTGTTGTGGGCCTATCCCGGTGGGGCTACTATTTTCATTTTCCAAACACACCCCTACGCCCGTCAAAAAATTCTGAAACTTATCCGAGACATACCATTAACAACCCCAAACATGTTTCAACTCAAAAATCAATGGTTCGAGGTTGGTAAGAACAAAATAAAAATTATTAAAGTTTAGAGGTCTTAAAAATGACTAAGTCCTTAACACTTAGTGAAATTTTCAAGCCTTGGACCCCTTAAGTATACAACTATAAGCTAAATTGAGCTTAGAATATTATATGGGGTATTACACTAACTTTTCCATAAATAGATACTCATTATAATATATTTATAACACTCCTCCTTGAATGTCGAATTGATAGATAATGTGCCTCGCTAAAACCTTACTAGAAAAAATCTAGTGAAAAAAATCTAGTGAAAGAAAAAATATACATATCTCTAATAATACGCATATAGGTTGCTCATTAAAAATCTTACAAGGAAAATTCAGTGGGATAAAACCTCGTAAGGAAAAAAGTATATCGTGTATTAACTCCCCCTAATGAGAACATCCTTAAACCTTTGCATCCCGATACTATGCACTATCTTCTTGAAAGTTGCAATTAGAAGAGAGTTGGTGAATAAATCAACCACATTGTCACCTGAATGAATTTATTGCACATTAATATCACCATTCTTTTGAAGCTCATGTGCATAAAATTTTTGACAAAATATGTTTCGTTCTATCTCTTTTTATGAATTCTTCCTTAAGTTGCGCTATGTATATTGCATTATCTTCATATAAAATTGTGGGTACTTTGTCACATTTCAAATCACATTTTTCTAGAATGATATGTATCATGGACCTCAATCACACACACTCTCATCTTGTTTTATGAATAGTTATTATCTTAAGATGGTTTGATAAAGTGGCTCCGATAGAATACTTTATAGATCTTTAAGATATGGCAGTACCCCCATATATGAACACATAGCTTGTTTGAGATTGAGCTTTATGTGGATCAGTTAAATACCCAGCATCAGCATAACCAATAAGATCAAGACTGCAATCTTTAGAATAAAATAAGCTCATGTGTTTGATCTCATTCTGATGTCTCCTAGTAGGAGCAAAACTATACCTTTACTAACAAATTAATTAAAAAGGATATATCAGACCTTGTAGTATTTGCAAGATATATTAGTACACCAATTGCACTAAGATATATAACCAATCCATTTCAATATATTTCTTATTCAACCAAATAATCTATTGCTTTTGAAAACTCTCCAAGAATTTCAATAATTTTCAAGTTATAAATTTATAAAATATAAGGATTATAAATAAGTTTTCCAAAAACTTTTATATGCTTCAAACATTTTGAATCCTTAAAAAGTTTTCATATACATATTTTCAAGTGACAATATTCAGCATTTCATGTATGGCATCTTGAAGTGTCTGAACTGCAAATTAAATAAGTTTTATGCTTACCAAGATGCATTCCTTCACGTCACTTGATAAATGTTCCTATATCAGTGTGCTTAAATAAACATAGAATTTAGATCCTCATTATCTTTTATAATATTGTGTCAATATTGTATCAAAGATATTATCAATGATACATTATTTTGTATCGATTCACCATGTGACATAGCATTTTGAGATCCCATCACTTCATTATTTTCAGCTATCTGAACCTTTCATAAGGTCTCATGAAGTGTTATGTTGTAGACTCTTTAAGAGCACATTGCCTCTTTATTATGATCATTTGCTCTTTTTTCTTTTGAGGGGCTATTTCATTTGAAATTAATTAATCTACCACACTTTACGTATGCGTAGACTTTATCCTTTAGGGACACACAATAGAAGAACTCACAGCTTA
Source organism: Capsicum baccatum var. pendulum (assembly GCA_030864225.1). Lineage (NCBI taxonomy): Eukaryota > Viridiplantae > Streptophyta > Magnoliopsida > Solanales > Solanaceae > Capsicum > Capsicum baccatum. Next base: position 236,002,425 of record CM061550.1, read on the forward strand.
AATATGAAATTAAATTCGAGTCAACAGACGCTTCTGATATTTGGCTTGAATTATCTTTTGAATGAGTATCTGATGATAATTCCTAATATCTTTCATAGTTGTTTATAATCCCCTTCTTATGTTAGAAAAACCAACATAAATCCTCCATCTTTTAGGATGAATTCATCTTTATGCATCATGGTATATTCATTAATCTTATACCACACATTAAAACTATTAGATGAAAAGTGTGTGGATTTGACTCAGAACTAACTTTGATGAGGAATTATTCATAATTTATTGGTTTGATGCATACAAGTACTTTTGTATATAATATAGCACATTTCAAACCAATACATGAAGTTTTGTTCTCATTAGCAATGGTACATTTATTTATCGAAGCATTTAATGTCAAACCAACATTATCAAGATGAATTATCTTGGTTACACAATCTAGAAATTATGCTCTTAACTTAATTTCACTGAGCAAACAACTTTATGAATGTCAAACTGCAAGTTGGCAATATATACATGTGATTATCTTGTTGATGCATCTTTTCAACATATCATATGATAGGTGAACTGGCCCTTATTCACCTTTAATACTTTTCAAAATTTAGGGGAACCAACCCCAATATTAATTGATCCAACCAGCTTATCACGAGAACAAGCGACATAAATAATTTTTGAAGAATCTTCTAATTCTATAATACGTGTCTAATACTCAATATGCACATCTTTGAAATATCACAATCATTCATGTCAACTTATGAACTTTTATACTAGTAAACTGTAAGTCTACCATGACATGTGCTTTTTTGCTTTGGTAAAGTTCTGGTTCACTAAGACATGAATTATATATCAATAACTCCTAGCTTATGATGACATGTGATCTCATCTTGCCCAGATAACTTTTCATATTCGTGTTTCTTATCATAGTGGTTTTGAGATATTCAATCTTTCAATTATTCTACCTCTTCTGGAGGTGGATTATGATATCTTCACAATTAAAAATATGTTTAAATTTAGAATTTTTACTAATAAGGTCACATTCACCCCCTGAGGTATGGATATGTATTTATAATATCAAAAATCTCATTTTTTCAAGAATGAAATATAATTATGTCTTAAGTCTACCAAATTATGATTGCTTAGTACCTATTTCAAGATATTGATACTTCATGAGCAAATCAAGGCATAATATAATGTAGAGAATTTTTCTCCAACATATCTTATAATCATAATAAACATGTAAAAATATCATAACTTTTGATGATTTTTATCATATTTTTTCTCCATGCATATATTTGTACATTCAATCACTTGTCTTCTTTCAGACATATTATGCATTGCTGCCACATTCACTTCAGAGAATGGAGCATATTCAATGGGAAATGTCTCATGACTTTTCATCAAAAATATTTTATTTTGCCTTAGCCATCATAATATCATCAATATGGAACATTGAGATTCAAACTCAACGTTTTATCCATATAAAGGTGTCTTAAGCATAAATCGATGGGACCTAAACTCAATATCTTTATATTCATAGTGTATCGGGACTATAACCCAATATCTTACCCTTTTGGTGCGATGAAACTTGAATCCATCGTCTTACCCGCAATCAATAATATAATAGACAAATGAGAAACAAAACTCACAACAAGATACAAAAATCTGCCACTTGATCCTTCAATAAATCTATTAATCACGATCAACTAATATTCTTACCATTAAAGGTGGAGCAATTCTTTAACAGGTCAATTGAAATATTTGATTTTAAACATCTATTATTTTTTATGTCTACATAAAAACATAATTGTGATAATAAATCATATTTCATCATAATCTATTACCTTTGAAAGTGACAAAACCTACAAATACTTAGCTCTGAGGAAAACATCATTTATAAATAATTTCAACACATACTAATAATAAGTAAGGAATTTTTCTTTTCTCTAAATCTCAATATAAAGAACATAAAACTCCAAAATTAGAATTCTGACATTAGTTAATAATCAGTATCATCACATGCATCCGTGGTTTAAATGGATTTCCAGGAACGCACCTTTGATCTTAATAATGATAAGTGGCAGACGAAAGATGTTGGGGGTTTCATATTATTTTCCTATTACCTACTAACTTCTGTATCTCTACTATTTTTGTAAGGATATATATCTTCATCTCCAACAAGGCAACGGGTGGCACCCATTGAACTAAACTCTATAAAAAGCTATTAGACTCGTGTTGATAATGTGTTACGAATTATAAAGTAAGAATAAGAAGAATAGAGAGAAAAGAGAAACCAATTCCTATTTTTCTTGAGGCATTCTTAAGGGGTCAATTACAATAAAAAAAAACTTTTTTATTTATTTATAGGGAAAAACTAACTTTTGTCCCAAAAGTTGGGGTTTCTAACTTTTTCAAAAATAGACATTCATCATAATACATTTATAACAATGCCAATAATCTACCAAAATCTATTTAAAAAACCACACCAAAAGTTAGACCAAAATAATTGAAAAGTTCAAATAATATAGAAAAATTAAGTTTAGAATAGTAATAGAACTCTCACATAATTAAACTATATACTATAAAACAAAAAGTTACTCTCTCCATTTCATATTAGTTGTCCTTCTTTCTAAAAATATTTATTTCAATTTAGTTGTCCAAGTTCTAAAATCAAGAGTATTTTATACATATGTTTTCCATTTTATCTTTGATAGGAATACTAAATACATTCACAATCTTTAAAATAATTGAATGACGCATAAATGATCTCAATTCTTAAAATTAAAATTAAATAATTATTAATAGTTTCAATTAAAAATACTCAATGTTTGAGATGCAATACCTGGGATGAAGTAATATGTACCAAATTTCAATATTTAATCATTGGATTGATTATTGCACTTTAAAAGGCATACAGGGGTAAATATGTAAAATGCATTCTTATTATTGATTTCTTAGTGGGTGTGCCAAGTCCATAGGGACCAACTAATACAAACAGAGGGAGTAGATTCAACTGGTGATACTATCATCACATAATTTAATATTTAACTAATAATTTCACTATAGTTGATAGAATTCTTATATGTTATTCCAAACAAGAAATTCTGCATGATAAAATCTATAGGCTCGTTTGTTTTATAAGAGATAAGGAATAACTAATCAGAGGATTAGCTTTTATTAATATGAGTTTCGTCCATGTTTGATTGTGATAAAATGCATGAGATAACTTATTTTGAAATTATAGTGGTATTTTTATCCCACCTATAACTAATACCAAGATAATTAATCTTGAGATGGCTAAGGATCATGTGGTTGGAAAATAAGCTATCACGATATTAGTTATCTCATCCTCAAGGGATAAAAATAATACTACAATTTTGGAATGAGTAGTTATCCCGTACATTTTATCTCAATTAAACATGGTATAAATTCATCCTAAATTTAACCTTGGGATTAGTTGTCCCTTATCCCTTGTACCAAAAAAGCCCATAGAGTAAGGGGTCCTTTGGTAGAGTGTACAAAAATAGTAGTGAATAGGGTGTATTAGTAAAACTAAGATTATCAGTGCTGAAATTAGTAGTGTTGGGCTTATTTCTTATCTACTGTTTGGTTTGATATATTAAAAGTAATATATATAGTTTCTTAAAAGTATTGTTTATTTTCAAAAAGTATCCTCCACATTCTATAGCTTTGGGTATTTTTGTAATACATCATGAGTTCAATGATTTTATTTTGATAACTTTGAAGAGGTTTCAAGCAATTTTGAGGTTTGTTGATGATTAGAAGGGGATACAGGACCATTAAAAAGTATTTCAAGATTACTAGAATAAATTTCGGGGTCAAACAACTTCAAAATGGTGGGGATTAGTGTTAAGGTCGTACCATAGAGGCAAGGCATGAATCAAATCCCAAAACAGTGGTCTGGCGCGATATGATTATGCCATGTTGTTGTCATGAGCCAAAACACTAGGTCATTATGGCATTTATCGTGATTGAGACTTGATAAGTAAGTCAATCACCCAATATAATAAGTAAGAAGAAAATAATACCATAATTTTCAAGGCGAGACTTCTAGAGCGAAGTCAGACCATACATGTTCAATAATAGCGGGAGTCTGAATAATAAAGATACCATAAATCATCCAAAAATTTGGTATCACAGTGTAAGAACAATCTAAATACAATCCAGAATTGAAAATACAACTAAATCTGAAAATTATAAGTTTATCTCAGAATACAAAATAAAGACATTTGTTGGATAGGAAGAGCTCTGTGGTCGATTCTGAAGATATAGAGCGGTCAATATCTTAAAAATATCAACGATCAACAACATAATCTCAGTTTTTGCGCAACACATTCATATATGGATCTGCACTTTTTTCATATCTGGATCTACATCAAAAGGGCACAGTAGGGATAAGTACGGTCCACTTGTACTCAGTAGGTTCATAGGCTGACTGAGCAAAGTAGAAAATAAGGTATATAAATACGTATTATGAGCATGTCACCTGCAATCAAAAAAATTCCCAAATGATAGCTCACACTATCTCCACTATTAGTATTAAATATAGCACATAAACGAATAAATTGGTATACAACAGACAAGATTACATATGTGATAAATAACACACAAAACACAATACTGAAAATTTTTAATATATGAAATGAAATGATGATGATGATGATGATGTGATATGATTGAGGTTATCATATAACCTCCGTACATACCTATCGAGCCTTAAAGTTTTCAGGTAGGACCCACGGTAGGTTCGCAACCCATATACTTTCTCAATACTCAATTCAAATCTCAGTATTCAAATCTCCTCTCTAACTCATGAACTACAATAGAGGATTTTGTAAAAGTGTCTTATTTCTATCAATAATCGGTGATTCCTCAACGGTATCAATGTATCATGAATGTATGTGTGATATAAGGACGTAATTCTCACAATCAAACCAGTATAAAGATCTCAGATCCATTCAACATATATACACGTGAGCTTACAATCTATTCAGTATGTCGAATATCCATGATTTAGTATAAGCAATGTACCATTGGAATAGATATGTATGTAAGACGTCATTAATATCACATTTACCCTAACCCACGTATTTTTAACATGAAGAAAGCAACCAATGCATAAATGAGAACAATAATATCAGATTAAAGCCCCCACACAGGAAACACATAGCAATTATCATCTCAAATCACCAACAACAACAATATAAGCCCATACACGAGCACACAATAGCAATAATATTATTTTCATGATAGATTAGCCATAGCATGTTTTTATATACGTACTGACTATCCAGCCCAGTTTGACGAAAGTTAAGTCATAACCTATCTTATGATGCAAAAATTCAAGCCTTAAGACCTTCAACGCAGAGCTTTCTCCTCTCGAACGGCCTCGAAATCAACTAAAAAATATAAATATATAGTCTATACATTAAAAAAAGTCAATTTTCAAGTCGAGAGTCAAAACAGATTTTTGAAATGAAAGGGTAAATTTGAAATTTTGTAAGAAAAATATACCTATGATTAAAGAAAACCATAGGAGAAAATTCAAGTGAAAATGGATTAAAAAAGAGGTTTAAATCAAAAAAATACATTTTTAGGCCGTTCGGGCCAAAAATCCTTGAATCCCAATTTAAAATTGCGAGAGCTTTAAACGACATAAATCAAAGTAAAATAATTGAAATGGTGATTTGGATTTTATCCAAGCTCGATAATAGAAAAAGTCGTCCAAAAATCTCTCAACCCAAAGCTTAAAGTCACAAAAATGAAAGAAGATTCTAGAAAATGGGCTTTTATTAACTGCCCAGTTATGACCACTAAAGTAGTCAAGTGACCGCTTCAGAGGTCATCGCTTAAGCGAAGGGATGATAGCCCCATGTGCGAGGCCGCTTAAACGGGGCCCCTACTGCTAAAGTAGAGACCGCTAAAGCGGTTAATTATCTGCTTTAGCATTAGTTGGTCGGCCTTCCAGTGACCGTTAAAGCGGTGCATAGGTCACTTAAATGGTTCTTTGGCCACTTAATGGTTGCACCAGTTTCAGCTAGATTAGCAACTTTTCTAAGTCGCAAAGTTGTCGATCAACCCTTCGAGATTTATTCAAAATTCTTTGAAGGCAAACAAAATATGCTACTAGACTAAATTCGACGTTTTGGACTCAATAGCGACATCATATTTTTGGAAAGAGGTTGTTTTTATAAAATTAACCTTCGAGATCTAATTTCATTGATTTTCGAACCAAGAATCGAAATGAGATCCAAAAGTCATAAAATCGAGCCAACCATACTACCGACCTCAAAATCAATGTTTCAGATCTGCTGACGTAGTTTGTTTTTCCACCCAATACTCAGAACAATAAATGTTGATCGAAGTCAACTATGAGCCCTTTTTAACCTTTAAGAACTACAAACTCGCATAAATCATTTTGGATCATATCGAAAATTGTGTCAACTATTTCCACACCCCAAAAATAACACATAGCAACCACTGGACAGGATAAAATTGTTGAAACATATAAAAAGAAAAACTTCACATAATTAAGTCATTACAGCTGCCTAGATAGTGTGATGGCTCTGTGCCACGTTATTGTCCTGGCACGTTAAGGTTGTTCCATGCCAGTGGCCCCTGCAATGTGAATCCTTTATTTTTCTTTTGATTTTTCAAGGAAAAACTAGTCTTTTTGACCTAAATGACTTTGTAACTAATGTAAAAATGTTTTCCCTTTACACTTAACAAGAATTCATCATTCATTGTCCTCCCACCTTTCAAGAACAACCAAAGCAAGGGTTTTTCAAAAAAAAAAAAATCAACCTCCAATGCTCCAAACTCAAATTTTCCTCCAAGAAATCGTCTAGTTCAAGGTATGTGGGGTTTCAACAAAAATTTTCTTTCATCCTTTGTGTCCAAAAACGTCGCTTTCTGTAACAAATTACAAGTTATTATTTAGGTTCAAACTCAATTTTCATGATCTTAAATTTCATGCTCCTAAACAAGTTTGTTTATGTATTGTTACTAAATTTATGACCTTATTGGTTTATTTATCATTTTTGTTCATATGTTTAATCTTATACTATGCTTTACTATCTCGCTTGACATGAGTTTCCATGATTTAGTAAACATTACATGATTTGGTTATGACATGATCTATCAGTATGAACTCAGTACTATAAAATTAGGCTCATTAAGAAACTCATGAATTAGACTAATAATTATGAAACATACGCAGAAGCATAAATAATTTTCAAAGTTATAAACTAGTTATGTTTACTTCATGATAAAATTTATTCAGTATGAACATCAACATGATTTTGGGAGTAGTATTGAGCAGCGTGCGGATACAAATCCAGCGTGCCTAAGTCCTAAAACTACGTGCCATTGTGGTTTACCTAGCTTTTTGGCTATATATTCATGTATCCATAATAGTCATGTCTTTCTACTTTTGAAAATGTATATTGGGTCATCTCATAGGGCGAATACATCAGACTCCATGTTTAGCTTGTTGTTGATATAGGTTCAAAGAATTTGCCACAGTAAACCAGTTTTAGAAAATTAAGTGTATACAGCTTACTAGACTTTTCAAATTATGTTTTTGGTATCATACATGTATATGACATTTTAGTTTTCATTTTTGGTCTATAAAAATGGTGAGTCCTTATATACTTAATGTCACGATCCGATCCAGGGCCTAGTCGTGACAGGTATTTAAGTCCACTGTGAGCCGAAGATGACCCCCTTAGCCTAACATCCAGAACACATTAAAAATAAACAGTAGAAGACAATCAAAATTTATAATAAAGATAGATAAATCAAATGAAATCTAAGAGTCACAGCAAACATCCAACCCATACTTCTCCACAAAAGCCTCTAAAAGCAGAATACCAACTACGTCGGGACATGCCTCCGACTATGAAAAAAATAAATCTAAAGTACTAGAATAATTAAAAAAATAGTGAAATGGCAGGGCCTACCGAAGGATGAAAGCTCACCACTTCACGGCAACTCAACAGACGCACCAGACCACCTAATGTTGAATAGGAGCAACAAAAAAGCCCTTGGAAATATTATGAAATGATGTAGCGTCTAGAAAAGTTTAATGAGGTGAGCACTGGCATGTAACTCAGGGGGTAGGGATAATGTAAGAAAATTACCAAAACTCAGTCATAAACCATATGCACCACATTCACATACATATATATAGGATGTCGGGATAGGGATAAGGTTAATGAAAATGAAATTTTAAAGATTTAACCTGAACTATGCAGCTCGCTCCATCCTAAAGGCACCCATCCCCCCCATAATATATATATTTATATGTATATATATATATATATATATGTATATATATATATATATGTATATATATATATATATGTATATATATATATATGTATATATATATAATGTGTGCACCAAGAACAATGTCACATGGACCCCCAACGCCGACAAACATGGTTTTTAATGTTCGTTCTTTCGGAACTTATACCTTCATGGTGAGTTACACAATTTTTCTTAAGCCCAATTAAAACAGCTGCATATAAACCAGTCATTAAACCCAGGAGTCTTTCACTAAGGCATTTATCAATTTGGTATCGTCATACCAATTATACTTGCAAGTTAATCCAATTATGCCAATCCAAAACCATTTAACCAAATTGACTCCTAAGTTCCACTTAAAATCCAAACCATGGCCACCAAGGCCATCCAAAATCCATTATATCCATTTGTCCTTTAATGCAATGCAATTGGTTCAAAAACAAGTTAAACCATAAAATTATTCATATTCAAAATCAAGATTATAAAGTGGGTTGAAGTTAATGCCATTATCAAGCCAAAATTTCACCAATTTAGAAAAACTCATGTCCCTCATTCCAACCATTTAAATAATACACCAATTCAATTCCAGAAACATCAATTTAAAGCATGAATAATCAATTTAAAATATGAGACAAGTAATTCAAACAGTAACAATCAAAAACCCTCAACCTCAATTTCAAATCCATCATTTAAATCACCTGAATATGCCATAAATTAATGTCACAATGTAAGAATAAATGTTAAGGATGAGCAACTGAAATGTAGAACAATTTGAAGAGAACTTTGAGTTTGGAGCTTTAATGGTGAATTCCTTGAAAACCTTTGAGTGTTCTTGGATTTTGAGTTTAAGAGAGAAAGAGTGGAGTTTTGATCTTTAAAACTAGAGGAAAAAAGGTTATTTTATGTTATAAGATCGTGCAAGGGGTAAAAAGACCAAAAATCCCTCACCTCAAGTGAATAAAATAAAAAATGAATGAAATTAAAATAGCAGCATGGCATGCCGCTGTCACGTAGGGTAGCCTCTATGCCACGCCCTTATTGCGGAGGTTAACCTCTGTGGCACACATTTCACGGACCCTCACTGCCTCAGGGTCTAAAATGACCTTGAACCCCTTTTAGAAATTCCAAAAAATTTTCAAAACACTCTTTTAACATCCCAAATATAATTCAAGTCAAAAATTGATGCTACACATGCGAAAGTGTCAAAAAATAAAATTGTTAGTATTTTACGGGGTCTTATACTTAACATGACTATCCTTATCACATGATTTCTATTATATTTACAATATACTCAGTACAATTTTTTTTACTATCTTATAAATGTGGGTAAGCACATGAGTATCCTTATCACATGACTAGATATAAGAGCCCATGCTTGTACAGGCACAACATATGCTATCTTTTTTATGATAAGATAAATTTTGGATAATCAATCAAATTTTTTATTTGACTTTACAATTGCTTAGTATAATGATATATAATTCTTTTATTTGATAGATTTTAGATAACATATATTACTCTCTCTATTTCAATTGATGTGACACTAATAAAATTTGGAGAGTCAACTAAATTTTTTATATAATTTTAAGATTTTTGTATGATTTTTAAATACTTTAAGTTGTTGATTATTATAATTTATAATACATCTACATAAATTTCAGATAATATATGTTACTCTCTATGCCTTAGTTTACGTGACACTGATGGAATTAAGAAAGTCAATCGATTTTTGTATATATAGTTTTTACATATTTTCAGTTGTTAATTATTGTGTAGTACTTGCTACTAATTATTTTTTTTCAAATAATATATGTTACTCCCTCTGTCTTATGTAACTGTGATAGTATTTGAAGAATAAATTAATTTTTTATATATCATTGAATATTTTAAGTTGTTAATTATTATAATTTATGATTCTTTTACGTTATTTTCAAATAATATATAATATGTTACTTCATCTATTACAATTTATGTAGTACTGATAGAATTTTGAAAGTTCATCAAATTTTAAACCGTTAATTATGCAATTTAAAATAATTTTATGTAATTTTTCAATACATATTTATTAAAAAATAAGACAAGCAAATTAAAAGGAAGAAAATAAAAAATATAAAGAAAAGCGGTGGAAGCTGGCAAGACGACCTCCAGCAGCTTCCACCACTCTTCTATATAATAGAAATTTCTATTATGTAGTCGTTTGGTCATGAAAAATTTTTCATTTTTTTCAAAAAATTAATTGTTAAATGACTATTTTTAATTAAAATTAAAAAAATACCAAACAAATATTGACACTTGGCAATTTTTTTAACTTAAATAATTATAAAAAAAATTATAAAATTTAATTTTCCCCCACCCACCCACCAAATCCCCTAAGTCATTTTCTTCATACCTCCTTCCCGCCCCTGCCCCCTCCCCCCACCCCAACCCCTAATTGGACAAACTACCATTTTTGTTTGGCATCCCTCCCGCGGTCATTTTCCTCAACCCTCCCCACCCCTAAATCGAGACACCCACCTCGCCACCGAAAACGCACACAGAGCCTCTATTTCATCTGAATAGGCATACACATAACTCACCAGAAACGCGCGCACACAGAGCTCATCGGAGACATCAAAAAAAAAAAAATACCACAGCCTCTGAATTCACTCGCACACCGGAGAGAGAGAGCAACAGAATAGAGGGTGAGACAGCGAGAATTCCTGCGAGAATCCACCGGAATCGACTCCGATCCCAGACTTTTCAATTGCAAAAATCTCTGTCGAAATCCATAGAGAATGCCAAAAACCTTTGTTAATTGTCATTGGATTATTGTTAGTGTGTTTATGCTGTAATGGTCGAGAATTAGGATTAGAGGGTGTGTTTCATTAATTAATGGAAAGAGTATTATTTGATGTTCATAGTGTGTATTATTATTGTGGGCATGTTAATGGAGTGAGTATTTTATTAATGGAGTGAAATTTATTTTGAGTGTTGATTTTATCTCTATTAATGGAGGTTAAGCTAAAAAAAAGTTTTGTGGAGAAGACAATGTGGGGGATTTTCTTGTAATTATTTGGTCAATAAAATACGTGTCATTAATTCATTGGGCCAATTGTCGATGATTTGGCAATAGACATTTTCAATAATTTAAAAAAATTTAAAGATGAAAAAATTATGAAAATACCCCTCAAAAATTATGAAAATGTCTCTCAAACGCGCTTTCAACGCATGTAGCACACGATTTTTGTTGAATCATCAAAAGGTACCAAAGTGACACACTTTATGGCTACTTGAAGTGCCAAAAGTGAACAACGTCCACTTGAGGTGCCAAAGTGAAAGATCGTGCCACGTTTAGGGGACGGTCGATCGGTCAATCTCACTATAATTTTCAGTAGAAAATTTTGATTTACATAATTTTGATTTACATAATCAAGCATATTTATTTTAGCAAAATCAAAAAATAAAATCAGAATGAAAAATATTACTTACTTGAATTCGTGTTTGGTCATAATATGAAAAGATACCTATTAAACGATTATCATCTGCATATAAAAATATTAAATCAAAAATAAAGTTTCTAAAACATAAAAAAATATGAAGAATGCAATAAATATATTAATTAACAAATAAAGTTAATGATCAATAAAACCAAGAAGAAGAAGAAGAAGAAGAAGAAGAAAAATAAGAAAAGGAGAAGTTTAACAACAACAACGACAACAACAACGATGACGACGACGACAAAAACAACATCATCATCATCATTATTATTATGATTACACCATTATATTTCACTTAATTGTTAAATTAAATGAATTTAAAAATATTTAATAACATCTGAAAGAGATAAGTTTATGAAATAATAAGAGATCATTTGGAACTCAATTTCTATTTTTATTCTTATGGTTTATTTTTCTTTTACAGATAATGTATTTTCAAATTCAAATATTTCTTATCTTCTAATTGAAACTTTATTACAAAGTTTTTCTTTGTCTTGAAATTGCCAAGTGACTTGTTTTTATACCGTCACTTGACTTCTTCTGGTGTTTTTAGTTTTGCTTTTATATATGATAGTTTCTGGAAATTTGCATTGCACGTTTATTTCAAAATAAAATTTTGTATGGCAAATTATACACGTTTGTTTCAAAATACAACATAAAATTTGTATTGCAAATAATAAATTTAAATGGTACATACTGCTATAAAATAAAAATCAAAACATATAAAAAATTAAAAATTTGTAAGCTAGTGTTAGAAAATCTTGCAAATTTGATGCTATTTTTATAATATATGTAGCCCTTTAATTTAAAGACCAATACACATGGAAACATATTTAAATATACACATAAATAAAAGTGTTTATTGTAAAATAAATTACTATTCATGATAAATTAAAATTAAACTGCTACATTTATTGATCCCATTATGATCAACTCAAATGTGGTCAGAAGATATATGAATCTAACTTTAATGGCAAGTGCCCTTCAATATAGCCATACGACTAAATTCAATTTCACTAAAAGTTCATTTCGGCTTAGATGACATTTCTTTTAGGACGGATCAAAAAGAAAATGATGACACATAAAATGAAACGGATGGAGTAAAGACTTAGAAACTCCTGTCTCTTTTACTTGTGAAGAAATTCTTTATACATATTTCTGGGAATGGAAGAGTTGGACTATGTGGATATAATAGAATCCTTTTGATCTTGTGCGGCTACACCTTGGTTATGCTCCACGAACCTCAAACCAACATGCATCGAATGCAGGTTTATTGAATTGTCTACGCAGTCTGTGAAACAGCTCTCCACCAGTGAATTATACATCCTTAAGTTGTCACGGATTTGGAGCTGGTCAATCATAGCAGCATTCTTTCTGGTCTGCTTCAACAAAAAAATTCAAATAACCCATCATGCTCGTCCATCTTTGCAATCCTTGATTATGCAACTTTGCAACTCCTAATGCTCAATTATAGTCAAAAAGAGCAGTTGTTTTTTTCATGACATACACACATGAAAAAAAATACTTAAAGAAATCAACATATATTTTCGTTTGAATAGCTAGTAGATCATTGTTAATACTGTGGTATACACATGCCACAATAATAGAGGAAATCAACATATTTCTTCATTAAAATGAGTGGTAAATCATTGTTATGATCCGTTTTTGAAACTAGTCAAAAATGTTCCATAACTTCGTGGAGAAAAGAGAAGAAAGAAGTCAATTTGATTTTATTTGAAAAAAAAAATAACTTAGAGTTGCCACTTAATTTTAGGAAAATTAAGAAATTAAAAAGGTGATTTTAAAAGAAAACTTTTAAAAATAACCAGGGTCTAGGTAAGATTCAAGTAAATTCGAAAGAATGTGTTACGCACTTTCGAAAATCAATAAAAAGTGGTTTCCAGCGTATTAAATTTATTTGGCTAATTTTAAATTTTTTTATTAAGTTACTTGAAAAAATCTTATTTTAAGAATCTTGAATTCATTCAAAAATATTCTAAGTAATAAAATAAATAAGCAACAAAGTTTCAAAATAATTCTAACTTCAACAAATTTATCCAAATTGAAACTTTGGGCTAAATAGTTAACCCATCTTCTTAAACTTGAATTTTGGGTCAATAATAACTATGAAAGAATATAAATAAATTCACAAATTGTTTTATAAGCGAATTAATATTAAATACCTAAAATAAAATGAATAACTTTAATGTAAACTTGCTCCCCGAGAATTTATCTA